>CM034707.1:10441301-10459635 GCA_020142125.1 Phrynosoma platyrhinos | reverse complement strand
GGCCTGACCAAAGCAAAATAGAGTGGCACTATTACTTCTCTTGATCTAAAGCATGACAGATTCCTACAAGGAAGAAGATTTTGTCAATGAACCCATAATTTTAGAAAGTGAACTGCGAGAAGCTCTCAAAGCACTTGGAATAAATAAATTACCAGGAGCAGATGCACATCTATACAGCTGTTTCAAACTGTACAAACAGAATCCATTCAAACTCCAACAAAAATCTGCCAACAAATATGGAGAAAAACCACACAACTCCAAGAAACATTCACTATACACAACAAATGGGAAATCATGGATAGGAGTAATCACTGAACTATTGCATTAATCTCCTATGCAAACAAAGTGATATTCAAGATTCTTGAAATAAGAAATGCCAGACCTCCAAGCTAGGTTCAGAAAAGAAAGCAGTACTAGGGATCATGTTGCTAACACATTGGATAATAAAGCTCACCCAAAAAATCAGAAGAAAATCAATGTGTGCTTTATAGATTATAGCAAAGCTTTTGATTGTGTGTAGATCATGGGAAATAGAGGCTAACTCTAAAGGAAATGGGTGTGCCACAACATCTAATTGTCCTGATGCACAACCTATTCTCTGGACAAGAGAACACTGTCAGGACACAATATGGAAAAGCAGAATGATTTCCAATTAGCAAAGGGGTCAGACAAGCCTGCATTTTAGCATCCAATCTTAATTTCTATGCAGAATATATCATACTTAAAGCAGAATTGGACTCGAAGGAAGGAGGTGTGAAAAAAAATGTTTTCTCCCTTCTCCTCCCAAGGGAAGCAAAATGGTGGTGGCATGATGGGGAATAATCTGAAGAAGGCTTTATCAGTTAATTTGCTAACTGTTTTATTTTTATTTTTATTTATTGTTTTGTTTTGGCTTTTCTCCCCTTTGGTGGAGTTTTTACTGAGTTTGTTGTATATGCTATTGCTATCTGCCCTCATGCTGATTGGTTTGCTGCTGTTGGCAGACTTTTGAGTACTTTCATAAGCCTTGGAAGACTGTAAAAAACTGAAGGATTTCATGGCCAGCATCCATAGTTTTTTGTGGTTTTTTTGGGCTGTGTGGCCATGTTCTAGAAGAGTTTCTCTCTGATGTTTCACCAGTTTACATGGGAACCACTCCTCCCTACCCAGGGTCTCACAGTATATATACCCACTCTCCTCCATTCCAGTATTCTCTGACGATGCCAGCCACAGTGCTGGCGAAACGTCAGAAAGAAACTCTTCTAGAACATGGACACACAGCCTGAAAAAACCACAAAAAAACTACTGTAAAAAGCCATTTAGGATTGAGCGGGAGAGAAAGAGAGCTTTTTGGGAGGCTGTTGGGTGCTCTGGTTTGTTTATGCTAACAGTGACATTAAAGTTTCCATGTTTTGACAGCAATTAGGATCTGACAATGTGGCCTTAGAAGAAGGCCTTGTGAATGAACTGTTCCATCACCCCTACCACCCCCAATTCAAAGTTGGAGGAGAAAAAGAGGGGAAGAACAAGACTCTGTGAACTTAAATTTAAAGGGCTTTTTTCCTCCTGAAAAAAAGAAGTGTCTTTGGAGTCTTTCTGGAGAATGTGTGACTGGGTCATTATAGTTGTAACCAGAGCCCAAGGAAGTCAGCAGAGATTTAAAGAATCAGTCCCTGTATCCACACAAAAGACTATTCTGGAATACTGTTTGTCCATGAAAACCAGATCAGTTTAAATCAAATCTTCATATTTTTCCCCATTAGTATGATCTGTTGAAATCAAAACACAAAAAAAGTCAAATCACATATTTACAAAGTCTTACCTTTGCCCCTCTGAGAACTGCATTTACAGAACTATGTTTCCATACTATGCCAATATCTGTTTTGGATAGCAGATACAGAAATATTCTGAAAAATTAAAGCTCTGCATTTGTGGCATGGAAGAGGTAGAGGATGCTTCACATTATTTATTCTATTGCTAGCTTTATCAAAACCCCAGGAAAAGATTCTTGGGACAGATGTTGGCTTCCTTTCAGGGTGAGAGCTGTTACATGAAAATATGCTGGCTACTTTCAGACTGTGACCCATATGTTACACAGCCTTATTTGTTAAAGCTGCTAAAAGTATTTGTGCTAGTTATTTGAAAGATTTTGCTACAGATTATACAGAAGATTCATTAATTTGAATTTGTTATGTATGTACATGTACATGTATTTATGCATGCATTATTTTATTGGATTTAATTGGTTCTTTGGAATTGCAATTGTTTTTAGTCTAATATGATAAATGATTGACTAACAGGTGTGAAAAAGAGGGGAAAGAATATAACTAAGATATGCAGAAGTGAAAATCATCCATGCCATGATATTTCCAAGTTCTATATATGGTTGTGAAAGCTGGACAGCAAGGAAAGCTATTTCTTTCAAAGCTTTGCAGATTTCTCAACTTGCTCATCTAGTTAGAAATGATTACTCAACCAAATGGGTAAGACTAGAATTAGAGCATGACCTCTCTGAGGGACGGGGAATTCTTTTTTCTCCAAGTTACTAATAAAAATCATCAAAATTCAAATCCATTTTTATAATCTACACTGTCAGCATGGGGGGGGAAATGGTATCATATTTTCACTCCTTATCCACCCCCAATTAGGCCTTTTCTCCTGAATACAAATGTTCATAGTCCTGATAGAATTTCTCAGTTTAAAGTCTGGAAGGACAAAGGGCTATATACTATCTATGACTTATTTAATATTTAATATTTTTACACGACATTAAAATAATAGAGTGTAATCCATGAAGTTTATAACAAACTAAGGAGATTATCACCCCACTAATAAAACTGGCTTACCTGAGCTGGCTTAACATTTAAAACAGGTGGCATCAGAAGGATTTAGCTGTCAAAATCACCACCCAGGTCCAGCCTAGGTCCATCCCTGCTTCCAGGGCTGTGCCAGTGGCCATTTCCTTAAGCCAGAAAACTTCTGGCTTTGAAAAAAAGGCATGCTAGGTGCTCCTGTGAGCGGGGATGGGCCCGGGCAGCGATTTCAGTGGCTAAATCCTTCTGGTAACATCAGGATGCTGCCTGTTTTAGATTTTAAGCTGGCTCATGTAAGCCAGTTTTATTAGCAGTGCAATAATCTCCCAAAATGACAAAAAATTACCACCAAGCAATCTCATGAAAAAGCAATAGCATGAAAAAATTGAGCCCAGATAATATTAATACCAATGGTAAATGAATTGTTTTCAGTAGTAAATAGCTCTCAATGTTGGTGGCTTTGTTCTCATAACTTCATAACAATCAGCCAGACTGAAGAAGACTATCATCAAAAGGCTGGACTGCAATCTTATTTAATGAAGAAAGGTATAGTCTTTATCAACAGCAAACAGAAATGAATATGAGGTGTCCTCAGAGATAAGCACCAATGTTGAAAAACAATAATACTCTGAAGCAAGGTCCACAGAATTTGTTTTCTCATAGTATACAGATATATCTTTTCATGTTGAGACTTAATTCCAGGACATTTTTGTCTGAGCAAAACAATCCAGATAGTGAAAACTGCAACAAAACTCAGGGTACAGAAAAGCCTAAAGGTGTGTGGGATTGGCAGATGGTGTCACTGTTCTTGTTAAGCAAGAAGTCTTCCCGGGTGTCTAACTCTGCCAAGCCTTGCTCCACTTAACTGTTGACTCTTTTTTGCCAGTTCCAACTTGGAAATACCTCAGCACTAAGAAATACTCAGCAACAGACATTAGAAATGCCAAAGGGAAATTGCTAATAGTAAGAGACTTTGTCCTTCCTATCTCTTATCCAGCAGAACAGCTGATGTATTGTTCAGTTCAAGGACCATGGATGTGATTGTTTTCATGCCATGACATCCAGAAAGGGAGCATCATTGCAAAATATATGATGTTTGTCACTGCACTTTTAACAGAACATTTAACATTTTGAGCCATCCAGGCTCTTGCTGTGTAGCAAATGTGCTTGAAAAATAATTGGTTATTAATAGGTGCTATAAATCTCTGTGATTTCAATGTCTTCCAGATTCAGGGCTGTAATTTGGATATGAAAATTTCCTTCAGCAAGTTCAAGGGAGGGATATATGCTCTAAGTCACCTTTGTAAAGCCATTTTCCTGTAAAAACATTTATTAGCTGTTGGCATGAAACTGGTAAACATTTAAGATCTGGACAGACTGATGCAGGCATGCCAAAAGAACATGACAGCCAGAGTGCTGTAGTGATTTGAACACTAGATTACAACTTGGAAGACTAGAGTTTGAATCCCTGGAACCCTGATCAGCCATGGAAACCCACTGGATGGTCTTGGGCAAGTCACATGCTTTCAGCATCAGAGGAAGGCAAGGGCAATTCCCTCTGAATAAATCTTGTGAAGAAAACCCTGTGATAGGGTTGCCATGTGTCAGACATGATTTGGAAAGCACACAACAACAACAACCCCAAAGACTAAAATGCCCAGTGGGGCAGGTAGAATGAGGTAATGATATTATTTTTACTTTTACCTAGAATTCAGAAGGAAAAGCATCCAAGGGCATCATTGCTGTTGCTGGGAGAACCTCCTTTTCCTGGCCCCAGAAGGGGCTGCCAGGCAGCAGAAGCATCCCATGCCCACCAGCAGCTGCAGCAGGTGAACAGCAGAGGTGCCCTGGCTGGTGCAGTGAGGACGGTTGGGGTGTGTGGGAGGCATCTTGGCTGGGATGGGGAGGGGGCAAGGCAGTCCGGGGGGGGGGGCAGATAATGAGTGTCCCTCCCTGCCTACTGCTGCTTCTCCTTCCACTGCCCCTTTCCATCCCACTCTCTCCCCATCTGACACTGCCTGTGGGAGGAGGGTTTTGGGGGAATCAGGTTTACGGGAGCTGTTGCAATGGTGGCAGCTGCATTCTGTTCCTCTTCTGCACCTTGTCCTTCCCCTTGTCCTCCTCCTTTGTAGGGCTAGAGGGAACCTTTGGGGGTCATAGTCCAGGCCCTCTCCCATCCTTGTCTTTGCCCCATGGGCTGAGGGAGGCAACCAAGACTAGGTCACTCTCTTCAATAGCAATTTCCACTCACCATGGGGTGGCTGCTTACCTGTGACAACATGAGTTACCACACTAAGGTGGCAGCAACTATAGTGATGCCACTGACCAGGTCATCACTGTTTGGTTCAGATCAAATTCAAAATAGCTGCAAGGGTAGTGAGGAATTTGTTAGACTTTGCACTCTTGATAAACTGTGACTTCCAGCAAATATCAGGGTGGTTGAATTCTCTTATTGCTACTCTACTTTTAAAATATTTGGTCATTTATTTTAGGAAGGCATTATCCAACTATTTAGCCTATGGCCTATAGTAGAACCCCAAAATGGGAACACTATTGTTTCTCTCCCCTTTAATTTTTTGAATCAAATCCTCTGAATCTGGTTTCTTTCCTCTGAATCATGGATCTCCTTTCATGGGTATATGCTACCCCTCCTCCTTTCCTGTTTGGTTTATTTATTTATTTGGAACAGGTTATACCCTTCTATTAGTTTACCAGGTTTCAGCAATGCCTGTTAAATCTTATTTGCCTTCCTGTGTTAAAACTTCAAGTTCATCTTCCTCTATGCATTAGTATAAAGATAGTCCATTCTCTCCAGCTGGTTCCTCCTTGCTTTTTTTTCTACTCACTCTTGAACTCCTGGACTATTGGCACATTTCCCCCATATCATGAGGCTACTGACTCCAGCATCGTACTCCCCTATGGAATACTGTCTCCCTTCTCTATGTATCTCAGTTTAAAACTCTCATGATCAGATTTGTAAGATCCCTAGCAAATGGTCTGCTCAATGCGATTTTAGAAATATATAACAGAATGATGGGGATTTACTAATACATCTTAACTCTAGGAAATCAGAATCTATGTGATGCAAATCAGATTAAGAATATGGCATTTGAGAACCATCCTAAAATTAAGCCACATTAATCACTGAAAGACTTTTTCCCTACTCTTTTCAAATTTTAAACAGTCCAAATTCCTAACATTCCCTCCTGTGGCAGACTTAGCAGCCTGAATGTCCCTTTTATGTCAATTATTTCCAGAGTTAATTTCACTCCTGAATAAACTCCCTATGGCTTTGCAGAATTACCAGACCTCCTTGGTATGGTACCACAAGGGATAATATTTATTTCCTCATTCTGTTATTCAATCACACAGTGTTCCACTTTAACGCAGCAAGTAATACTGACAAAGAAATAGGTCTCTTCACCCATTAATTCATTCATCTGTGTACTTCGATGTCAATGTTACAACTATATATTTGGGCCATTTCCAATGTCTCTGATCTTGACTCACAAAGGGCTGAAGCACATGGCCTGGAAGGAGTGGCCTCTGGCTTCTCCAGCCTTGATCATGCCAGGATCATGGTGACTGCACAACTCGCTTCCAAAGCAGGCCACCACTGCAGTCCCAAGCAACCACCAGGAGAAGCGAATTTAATCCACTCCTAAAAGGTCCGGCTCTTGTGGCCTTGGAGGAGCTTCTGGCTCCGTGTGTGTGTGTGTGTGTGTTGTCATCTAAATGCCATGCACCCAATGTGGCCAGAAGCCACTTTATTTGACCCATGTATTTCGGGACACAATAATATTTCTTGATTGCCAGAGTATCTTGCATCTAAATCCACAGTTTTGTGCATCTTATCATTTGAGCATGCTGCTTAATCCACAAGAAGTATCTTAGCAAGTGGTTTTTTTCTTTTGCAGTTTTGCTCAGCAAACCATATTAATTTAGAAATTTACTTCATCATCAAGCCTTACACCTTGTTGCCTTATTAAGGTAGAAACAACTACCACTTGGCCTTTCCTTTTCCTTCCCATATGTGGCACACACTACTGCCACCTTTATCCTTTACCACTTTAATTGTAGCTGGCAGTCCTGTAGGAACTTTTTATCCCCATTTTTGCCACCTAATGAAGTGTAAGGGACCCACACTGTCTTTTGTATGATGTCCCCCTCCAAAACTTTCAAAATATTAGTAGTGTGTTTTGTGACTAAAACGTAGGCCAGGTGATGTTGGAACAAGAAGAAAAGTTTATTTTAAAACAGCATGTAATAAATGTAACTTGCATCATAACTTGCTACTACAGACTTTCTTGGTTACAAAATTATAATGTTTGTTTCTAATTCACTCACAGTACATCACCCACACTGGCTAACAATATCTATCTGACGGTCAGGAGCGGCTGTTATCAGCTTCGGCTGATACGCCAGCTGCACCCTTTTCTGGAAGTAAGGGATCTCGAGACTGTTGTGCATGCACTGGTAACCTCCTGCTTTGACTTCTGTAATGCGCTCTACATGGGGCTACCCTTGTGCCAGGTTTGGAAGCTACAATTAGTTCAAAATATGGCAGCCAGACTTGTTTCAGGAACATCTAGGAGGGACCACATCACTCCGGTCTTGAAGTCCCTCCACTGGCTGCCTATTCGCTTCCGGGCCCAGTACAAGGTCTTTAAAGCCCTAAATGGCTTGGGTCCAAGCTACATCAGAGACCATACAATCCTCCCCACGCGCTCCGGTCCTCTGGGAGGAATTTCTTAGAGCCACAAAGATCTAGGCTACCTGCAACCTCCCAGGGGGCCTTTTCTGTCTTCGCCCCCAGACTCTGGAACAACCTGCTGGACGAGATCCGTCAGTTAACATCTTTGGACAGTTTCAAAAAGGCTGTCAAGATGGATCTCTTCCGGCAGGCCTTTCCAGACTAGGTAGCCCGGCCCTGGGCTGTTGCCTCTCCCTTTAGTGATATTATTCGAACCTTGGTTCCCCCACAGAGTAATAATGGGGTGATGTGTCATGGATTATTATTTTAATTGTTATGATTAATAATAATGGGGTGATGTGTCATGGATTATTATTTTAATTGTTATGATTTTTTTTCATTTAATTGTTACTAGGATTTTAACTATGTTGTTGTTTAATACTGTTTTAAGGGGGGGAGGGATATGTTTTTATTGTAATTGTTTTATGTTATAAACCACCCAGATTGGCCAACCATTGGGCAGTATATAAATAAATATTATTATTATTATTATTATTATTATTATTATTATTATTATTACTATTACTATTATCTGGAGAGAACACCACAGCAACTCTCTTCTTTAGAGCTTTGTGAGTGTTCAAAGTCTCTCCTTTCTAGACTCTACCTCCCCAAATACAGTTCCCCCAGGAACACCCTAAAACACATCTCTCTCTCTCTCTCTCTCTCTCTCGCTCTCTCTCTCTCTCTCTCGCTCTCTCTCTCTCTCTCTCTCTCTCTCTAGCTTAACTTTCTCAACATTAACTCTAACTATCCACCAACTGTCAGCCTGGACTTTTTAAATCCTCCCAGCTGGAATCCCATTGGCTGGCCTCAGCTGCCTCCTGATTGGCCAGCTGGATATTCTATTCACCACACCATAACATCTCCACCTGCTGTTAATCCCCTTGCCTTATTAGAAGGAGTGGTGAGATAACATGGCTTCCTTTATTGGCCTCCTTTTGGGACGGGTAGAAGGTGGTGAAATATAGCTTAAAATACACAACATTGAGAAATTTTGGCTTCAAGGGCCAGCTGTTTTAGGACACATATGTTATGGTCACAGAAACTTACACCTTTTGAAAATTATATCTGTACCATCTGAAGTTTGTGAGCTATTTTCAATTCCATTTACAGCATATTATAGTAAACCAATCTAGAAACAACTAAAGCATGAATTATGGCTAGAAGATTGTTGTCTCCCATAATTTTTAAATCAATCATGTTGTGTTCCAGCTTAATTTCATGCTGTTCATTGAACAGGTGCAGAAACTATTTTGTCACACTGTGCACTGTCTTGCAGCCAACTGCACTCATTTGGTAAGTGTAATATTGTCCTTAGAGTAATAGAACAATTGGGTAGAGTTTACTGGATTAAAATATGTTTTGAGAAACCAAACAGCAATTTGGAAAATAATGTTCAATGACAATTAAATACACACATTATGGAAAAAAACTGAATTTCTCCCATACCCTCTGCATATTGAGAGAAGCGTATACATTTTGAATATATTTAATATAATCTCTTCTAAAAATTTTGCTACACCATGACATTGTTGTCTACTGGAATTGGATTATTCATTACAATACTGTATTTATTCAAGAATCTTCTGGGGTGCAATATAGACCAATATCCTCTCAAGGCAGCTTACAAACACAATTCAGCCAACACATAAAAATACAACAAAATAGCACACTGGTGACATAATAACAATAAAAATGTGTTGTAAAAAAGAAACATAGCAACATATATCAACATATCTTTTAAGAATGTTCATCCCAGATAAAATAAAATTTTCAGGTACAATCCAAAATTTAAATACTTAGCATAAACATATTGGTGGCAGCAATCCATTACACCTGTGAATGACTTCTTCCAGCAATTTCATGTAAATGCTAAATAGTGTTGAAGACAAGATGGATATGTGGCAGATGACAGGACAATGGCCATGGCCACTGAATAGGAACCCCACACCACCAACCTCTGAACTCATCCCTTTAGGAATAACCATAGTTCTCTGACTGGGTAACAATACCAATATTGTTTAGTGTGGCTCTATCAAACAAAAGTCTGTATGGTATGCACAAACAATTTGAAATGATCATATCAAAAACCAGATGTACTAAGGCTTTAAAAGCACCAATAGGCAGTGCAGTCCTATGCAAGTTTACTCCAAGGTACATCCTCTGAATTTAATAAGGCTCACTCCTAGGTACATGTGCATACAACTACAGCTTTTGTTTTTGTTGTGCATTTACAGCAGCACTAGCAGAAGTTCCATGAAGATGTATAGTCATCCATCTCCTGTCCACAATAACTTAAAGTATTAGTAAATCTATTACTTTTCAATGAGTTTTGAGCATGTTTGGAACTAGTATTACTGGTTAGTGAGAGAATTGTGAAATTTTTTAAATCACAGAGTTGGAAGAGATCACAAGGGCCATCCTTTCCAACCCCCTGTCATATACAATCAAAGCACTCCCTGTGACAGATGGCCACCAGCCTCTGTTTAAAAACTCCCAAAGGAGAAGACTCCACTACACCCCAAGGTAGTGTATTCCACTGTTGAACAGCTCTTACAATCAGGAAGTTCTTTCAAATGTTTGGGCAGAATTTCTTTTCCTGTAGTTTGAATCTATTGCTTTGTGCCCTAGTCTCTGGAGCAGCTGAAAACAAGCTGGCTCTGTCCTCAATATGGCATCCCTTCCAATATTCAAACATGGCTATTATGTCACCTGTTAACCTTCTCTTCCCCAGGCTAAACAAATTATTAGATTGCTTTTTAAAAACGTTTGCACTTCAAAGAATAGGAAGCAATGGTTGGAAGGCTACCAGGCAGGTTCACTTTTGAAGAAATTTGTGAATTTTAGTAAATTCTAATAAAAATATTAACTGAAATGGCATCCTCAACCATCCTTCTAGCAGCAATTGGCAAGTTGTTCTCTGGCACTCACCCAGGCAGAATTGGATTGATTGAGCTGGTTGAGCATGATGATGCAGGTGCAACCATAGTCATACACCAGCCTCCAGAAGTCTGTGGTGGTGTTCTGAAGGGGATGTAAGGTCACAATGAAGGCAGCACTTTTTGTGTAGCTCTAAAGGGGAACAAAAAGAAGTGGAATAAAAACAGAGCAGCACATTAGAGACATAAGCCACAGCAAAACATATCCAAGGGTGACTCTTTGGACTTGGCAAGACCATGCAAGCTGTTAGTGGGAAAGGTGTGTAACTTTGGGCATGCTGCAGAGAATCCTTGACATTGTAGTATCATTCATATCAATGAGAGAAAGGGCCTAGTGTAATCATTAGAGTATTGGGCTGGGACCTAGATGATAAAAGTTCTAGTCACGACTAAGGCACTGGGTGACTGTGGGCCAATCAGTCTGACCTACCTTAAATATCTGTTGCGAAGATAATGTGGGGGGGTAGGAGAACTGTGCAAGCTATCTTGAGCTAAATGGAAGAAAGGCAAGTGTAACTACTAAACAGATAACTAAGTTGTATCTAAGAGATGGAGTTAATACTAGAACATATTGAAAGCATGGTAGTAAAACGCGTTTACTGGGTATAGGAGACCCAGATGAGGACCTGGACATACAATAATCTTTAAAGTATGAGACTAATTCTGCACAAAGTTCACACATAGATCTATTCCCATAGAACAGAGCATTTTCTGCACATTTTTTACTATTAAAAGAGGTGTACATTTTGCACAGATTTCTCACAATTGCCAATATAGGTTGCTGCTTCCTTCAAAAATACAGTTAGCAAAAAATTTACATCCCTATTTTTTATCCCTAGAAGGAACAAGGGGGTTATTCTTCATGTGATCAACAGTTTACCCTTTTTGTTTTATAACTTGTCTCATACCTTCCAACTGTCTCAGTTTGGCAGGGACAATCCAGATTAATCCTCTTGTCATCACATTTCTTTGTCCCTGTTTCTTTTTCTTCCTCCCCCCCTTTTCCCCCTGTGGCACCCCACTGCTCACTTCTCTCCAAGATGAAGAGTAGCCATTGCTGAGCCCCCCTTGGGTTCGGCCAGTCAACCAATTACAACTCCACCTGATAGTTGCATTGTCTAGCTCACATTTTACTAACTTGTCTGCAAGATTATCATGGGGGACATCAAGGTATGTGATCCACAGCATTCCCTTCATCTACCAAGATCAGAAAAGTAAATATGATCAGAACGTATCAACCAGACCCAGGTTTGTCAAAGTACTTCCTATGGAAGTCTGGAACCAATTTAGGGGCCCAAATGTGAATGTCCTCTAACCATTCTGAATATCCCATGGGAAAAATCTTCCCATCGCACAAAATATTTGGGATGGCCATTGCACTGTTTGGAGTCCAAGATTTGCTTGACCTTGAAGTGTTGTTGGTGAACAACTATCAGAAGGGGTGGAGCAGGAGGAACTTGATGCCACACATTCAATAAGTTCACAGACTTCAATAGGCAAGAATGAAACATAGGATGTACATGGTGGTAGGTTTGGGGCAAGCCCAACTCTACTGCTACAGCATTGATAAATCCTCTTTCTTTGGTCCCAGTTTCTTTGAGGGTTGCAAACATTTTAAAATCTTGGTTGACAAATAAACCAAGTCCCCTACTTTAAATTTCCACTCAAGTGCCCTTTTCTGGTCTGCTTATTTCTTGTAAGTGTCTGTAGCAAAGTCTAGGGCAGATACAGTTTTTGCCAGGAGTTCTTAATGCAGCTAATCCACTTCACCAAGGGAACAGGGTCAGAGTGTTCCATCACCCATTTGGGCAAATGTTTTAACTCCTGTTCATATACAACTTGAAAAGGTGAATGTCCTGTATTCTGGTATACAGCATTATTATAGGCAACATCTGCAAAGGGCAGGAAATCCATCCAATTGTTCTACTGCAAATTAATATAACATCTCAAGTACTGATCCAAAACCTGATTAACTCTCTCCATCTGACCATCCATTTGTGGGTAGTGGGCTGAACTCAAAATGTGCTCAATACCCAACAGCTTCAGGAAAGTTTTCCAAAACTGAGGTGTGAATTGGACCCCCAGTTGAAACAATCTTCACCTTTGAACTGTCAATACCCCCTGTTGACATTTTTCCTTCAGAATTTTGCCCTCAGTATGGTTGGCCAGTATAGTCAGGATCATTACAGCACAGTTGGTGATGCGGTGTCCTTCACTGCCCTTGGTGCAGCCATTTTTTCAGCTGCTGCACCACACTATTGACTCATGTTTGGCTTGTGGTCTACTAAGTTAGATCCCTTTTGCATGCATTATTATCAAATGAGATGTCACCTATCCTATATCTCTGCACTTCATTTTTTTTCTGCCTAAGTGAACCTTACATACCTAAGTGGACCTAAGTAAACTTTACATTTCTCCCTGTTGAAATTAATTTTACTAGTTTTGGCCCAGCCCTCTAATATGTTAAGGTAATTTGAAATTATGTCCTCTAGGATATTAGCTACCCCTACTAATTTGGTGCCATCTGCAAATATGAAAAGCATCACCTGGTACTAGAAAAGCATTGTGAAGATAGAACTAATTTCATGGCTCCCATCTTGATCAGGTGTTGTACAGTTTCTAGTACCAGGCAATGCTTTTCTTCACTTCCCAGCTTGAGGAAGGAATGAAAAAGTCATGAGGATGGGAGGAAAAGTCAGATAGCCTTCCCTCAGTGTCAATATTACCCAATGGATGGAGGTGATATTTTCCCACATGTGAGAGAAAAACTGCAGTCTGCCTCCCACCTTGAGGATAGTGAATTGAGACTTTCTCACTTGCTTGGTGGTGAGGTTATTGATGATGTTGCTGTTATTGTTGGCTGCTGATGGGGCTACTACCTAGATTGGTATCTATGCTCAGAGAGGGGTTTGGTTTCTGAGGTTCTTTTCAAGTTTTTTTTTTTTTGAGCTTCTTCACATCTCAGGGTTCCCATGAGCATACTGATACATCCCTTTGTGTGTGAATAGTATTCTTTTGGCTACACAAGAATCAGTACTCAGAAACATGAGATCAGTATTAGTATGGCTTGGGGTGGACTGTGTGGCACACCTTGATGCTGCCTCTGAACAACTGCTGCTTTAGTTTTCCTAATAAAGGTGATTATGGCCATCATCCTCAGAATCCCTGCACTGGTGTAAAATTGAAAATTTTCTTGCTTAGCTCTGTTGATAGTAAATGGATTGTAAATCAACTCTCCAATCAAATTATAAAAATCTTTATCTGTGCAACTTCTAAAAGTGTTGAACTTGTCTTTTTTCTTTCTTTCTTTCTTTTTTTTAAGAAAGCTTTAGCTTTTCTGAACATTCCTTAAACTCCTAAAGGCACAACTCTGGGACTTTGGTAAATCAACAGCAGGTACAGGATTTTGAGATAGACTTGGCATTTTCTAATTCCTTCTACTACCTAGAGGAATATACTTACATCAGTTAAGGCTGCATTGATGTAGTTGTTGCTATCTCCATCCATGGAGATCAAAAAGGGGAGGCACCAATCAGGAGGCAGCACATCCATACTACGATTCTTTTCTCGATTGCGTGGCAAAAGGGCAATGCTGCACTCCTCCACATCCAGGTGGGGTGTTACAGAATTCAAAGTCTGCTAGACACAAAGAAACCAAGTTAGGCAGCATTTCATAATTTTAGGGAGAGGAGAGATTTAGAGAAATAATAATGGGCAACTTCTTTTATATTACCAGTGATATTAAATAAATCATAAAGCCCAGGCTTTTTTTTAAGGAGAGGTTATAGCTCACTGGTAGACCACATATTTTGTGTGGGAAGCATTACAGGTTTTCATTATTGTTTGACTTGTGAATCTAAATGTATCATAGGTCAATTCAATAAAGAAGGCCTATTTGAACACAGAATATATGTCCCTTACATTGAGAAAGAGTCTAGCTAGCTCAGTACTGTCTACAGTGATTGACATAGGGTTTCCAGGATTGAAGACAGGCATCTTTGTTAGACTACCTGGGGATGTAAGGGACTGAATCTGGGACTGTCCACATGCAAACAACGTGATTTAATGTTTAGCTTGGGTTAGTGCAGTGCTTCTCAATTATTTTCTGTCATGCCCCCCCTAGAAAGAAAACATTTCGCGCCCCCTGCGCAACTGTAAATAGTATCATTTGTCTATAAAATTGTTATAAGTACACCTCTGCATAACACTGTATCCTTATTAACGTATATGAGAATAAAAAAGGAAAGAAATATGGATCAATTTACAACAAAGAATAGCTTTATTAACTGTAGCTGAAAAGATTTAAAGGAGCCGCGCGCGCCCCCTTTATGGAGCCTCGTGCCCCCCCCTTGGGGGGGCGCCCCACTATTTGAGAAGTACTGGGTTAGTGATAGAAGTAAGATATGAAACCAGGGAGTTTGGAATACATACTCTTCCCATTTGAAAAGCATCATACAGTTTTAAGCCCAACATGGAGCCCTTCCAATATAGCTTTAGTTCAGCAATGGATTTTGTTCCTAACTCCATTTCTAAACAGCCCCCCATGCCAATCTTCCACTGCCTGGATGCCATCCACCACTATTGATGGCCGCCTCCCCAATTCAAATTATTTTTTCTTTATTTACTGTTGATTATTATAGTACCTTACCACAAAAAAAAATCTGATAAACAGCAGTAAAAGCTGAGAGCCAGAATAATGTAGAGACTACAGTGCTGGATTGGGACTTGGACATAACTGAAATAAGAAACTCACTGGATGAACTCACAAAATGCACACTCTCACTTTCATCCTGGTCACTACCCCACAAAATTATGTGGGGACAAAATCAGAAGAGAACCAATAAACCACTAAAAGCAATATTAAAGGCCAAACTGAAGACTGAAGTGTGATCATATATGTACTTTTTGTGCTTGAGAAAGGGGTACTGAGAGACAGCCACACATAATTGCCTCATCCCACCCCCATTCTTCCTGAAAGAACTCAGAATGAGGGATGTAAAGAATAGTTGCATATCAAGATGCTGTCTTGAAAAATGTCTTGAAAAATATTTCAGGACTTTTTGTGAAAAATTCATTTCTGGAAAAAAATAAATCAACACAACTTTTTTGCACAAAATCCAATGTTCTTTTAGACAAAACAATATATTCCAAAACACTGTTTCAGTACAAAACAGTGTTTTTTTGTTTTTTTTTTACTTTAAAGGGGACTGAAATGCAAACAGCATTTTTAAATAAAACCACACAGATTTGAATTTAGTCAGAGGGAGAAAATATTCAAAATTCTTCATTCTTGCATGCAAAGCAAGAAATAAGTAAAGATTTACATCTTTGCTAGAAACAACTGTTGTGCTCCCAAAAAAAGCCCTGCACAAAAGACTAGGAAACTTATCACTAATTTGGCCACTATTTTTTTAGGTTGCTTTTAGAGTTTTTATTTGCTGGAAGTGAAAAAGGTTTGTTAAGACGTAGGACCAATCTGCTCCTGGAAAGAACTTTTAATAAGCAATCTCATTTCCATTCTTCTGGGAAGAGACATGGGGGAGATGCAGACAGCGAAAAACACTGTCTTCAATCCCAGGAAGGGGAGGTGCAGCCGGACACTGAGCACCCCATCCCCTTCCTGAGGATGTCATCGGAGCAACGGTCCATCCACATGACGGGCACTCTGATGATATCCTTCCGGCTCAACATCCGGACATGCTGAGCCAGAAGAGATACCAAAGAGGCGCACCACGCCTTTTGCAGCGCCCCTTTAGTGGCTTATGGAAGGAGCGCTATTTTAGCGCTTCTTTCGCAGGTGGTGAAAGGGAGGATCGAGGCCAGGATGTGGGGCAGCCGCAACCTCAATCCTCTACTTTTGGGGCGGCCCAGGGCCGCTCGTCTGCTTCCCCCCCCTTTGACAATATGATCTCGGGGCATGCAACGAGTGGCTCTGCCTCCTACTATTTACTGAATCATATAATTTAAAGGGACAATAAGAGCATTCTAGTCCAACCCCTGCCATGGAGGAATACACCATAAGGCACTCCTTAAAGATCCCACTGAACCTCTGTTTAAAGACCTCTAAAGATGGTTTAAAGACCACCCTTTGAGGCAATCTATTATACTGTTAAACAGCTCTAACAGTAAAAAAAAAGTCTTTTCCTGTAATTTGAATACATTGATTCATGTTCTATTCTCTGGAGCAGGAAACAAGCTGCCTCCATTGTCTACATGACATTCCTCCAGATATTTAAAGATAGCTATCATGTTACCTCTTGGTCTTCTCTTCTTCAAGTTAAAAATAACCAGCTCCCTATGTCACTCCCTATGTATTACTGTTGTACACCGCCTCGATTGGTTATCCAGAGGGGCGGTATATAAATAAATCATATTATTATTATTATTATTATTCCTTATAAGATTGGGTTTTCACATCTTTAATCATCTTGCCCTTGTCTGAACATTTTTTAAACTGTTGATTTTTTAAACTGGGCACTTGAACTGTAGTGCCCAGAACTGGACACAGTATCTCAGGTGAGGTCTGACCAAAGCAGAACTGAGTGGTACTATTACTTCCCTAGATCTAGATACTATAGTCCTGTTGAAGTAGCCCAGAATTGCATTGGTATTTTTGGCGACTGCTTCTACTAAGATCCCTAGACCCTTTTCACATGTATTGCTTTCAAGTCAGGTAGATGGGAAGGCCCAGGAAAAAAAAACCAGAAAAATTTGGGGGGAGGGGGACCTCAGCCCCCCCCCGGGTTTTCCCCTGAAGCCTTTTTTGGGGGGTTTCCGAAAAAAATTGAAAAAAGGAATAAAACTAGTTATGGAATGTTTTATTTTAGCATGATGAATAAAACCTTTAAGACAAGGTGTTCATATATTATCCAAATTATTTCTAAAAACTATGTACAGTATCAGATTATTCTAATTTCTGTGCACTGAATGAGGACAAACAATTCCTAGGTTACAAACTGAACTCTCCACTGCAAGAGCAAGATGCATTTCATCCTTTAGAGGGCACTGAAAGAATCTGATCTATTTTTGACAACATTCACACTAATTCAAGAAATAAACTGACATGTGAAGGGTAGAGAAACTTCTTTTAATCTGGGTACACCTTCAGTTTTTAGAAGTCCATGATGATGAGAAACATAACAAAGCAGAAGCAGAGACTGAAACTGATACTGATAACCAGGACTGAATCCACACTGCAGAAATAACACAATTTGACACCACTTACCTCAGTGCTATGGAATTCTGGGATTTGTAGTTTTATGAGACATTTCTGGTTCTGGTACCACAACAAACTACAATTCCCAGGATTCCCTAGCACTGAGCCATGACAGTTAAAGTGGTGTCAAACTGGAATACTTCTGCAGTGCGGGTGCAGCCCAGAGCTCAGAAAATGAACCTGATTAAATTTCATGCCTATTAATTGGATCTATGTTCCTCCTCCCTTCCACACACTCCCCCCCTTCTTTTTAAGGGAATGGGTGCTTTATGTCTATTTGATATTGTGGAGAGAAAATATAAATATTTTTTTTTGTTACTAATGTTGATTATTTCTTCTGGTTTTTTTTTAAGTTTTTCTCCCTGCTCCACATAAACTCTTGCCCGTAGTGCAGTGCATGTTTGTGAGGGAACCTGGCACTAAATCATTCATAGACAATTTGATTCTGGCACAGTATTCCAGGTGAGGCCTGGCCAAAGCAGAATAGAGTGGCACTCTTACTTCCTTTGATCTACACCAGGGTAGGCAACCTAAGGCCCGGGGGCCAGATGCAGCCTCCTGAGGCCTTTGGACTGGCCCCAGGGCGGTCGTGCCGCCGCCCCCCCACCGCGCCCCGCCACTGCCGCCGCCC
>CM034707.1:10430784-10441201 GCA_020142125.1 Phrynosoma platyrhinos | reverse complement strand
TTTATTTTTGGTGCTTTGGCCCCCCAACTGTCTGAGGGACAGCAACCTAGCCCCTGACTCAAAAAGTTTGCCTACCCCTGATCTAGACACTATACTTCTATTGATACAGCCTAGAATTGCATTGGCTTTTTTAGCTGCTGCATCCCATTGTTGACTCATGTTCAACTTGTAGTCCACTAGGACTCCTAGATCCCTTTCACATGTTGTCTAGTTAAGCCATGGTTCCCCCATCCTATATCTAGGCATTCATTTTTACTGCCTAACTATAGTACAGCCTGAAACAGACGGGCAGAAAAATCTACAGCAGGACCGCACCAGCTCAATTTACAGAGGGGCCGCAGTGACTGCATGCGCCTGACCCCAATCCAGACCACTACTGCAGTATTGCATCGGGCCAGCCAAAGAAGCAGTATTTCACTGATCCTTTTTGGCCTGGTACTTTTGGAAAGATGCAAGTTTGGTGCAGTTTCTCTCCACATTTGGGGTGTGCATCATCTAAATCAGGGGGACTTCAGCTCCCAGAATCCCAGGAGCTATTGGCCAACATCGGACTATTAGCCAACATGGCTGAGGCTTCTGGGAGCTGAAGTCCCTCGGCCCTTAAAGGGGAAAGGTTGCCTACCCCTAATCTAAATGCTACACCCTGAATGCAGCTGGAAACTGTGTTTTTCAGGCTGTCTGTTTCGGGCCTATGTTACAATTTCTCCCTGTTGAAATTCAATTTGTTAGTTTTGGCTCAGCTTTCTAATCTATTATGGTCATTTTGAATTTTGATCTTCTGAGGTATTAGCTACTCCTCCTAATTTGGTGTCATCTGCAAGTTTCATTAGTTTGACATGACTTGTTTTTGAAAAACCTACATTGGTTCTTAGTAATTACAGCAAGTGTGTACAGATGGACTGCTTTATGAACTGTTCTAGAACCTTTCCTAGTATTTCCTAGGGGGGTTGCAGACTGCCAGAAATAGTGCAAATTGAGTCCACTTTTAGGGTTAGGGAATCATGGGAACTGTATTTTATTGTGGCACCAGAGCTCTCTGACATAGAAGGATCAATGTCTCAGGAAAAAAAATTCCCATGATTCCCTAGCACTAACCCTAACCCTTAAAGTGGACTCAATTTGCACTATTTCTGGCAGTCTGCAACCCCCCTTAGTCAAGCTGACTAGTCAGTAAATGTCCAGCTCCCAGAACATTTGCCTTCTCCCAAACTGCTGGGATTTCTCCTGCCCTACAAGGATTCTCATAGATTATTGACAATGGCTCTGAGATTACATCTTTAAATGCCTTTAGTACTCTTGAATGATGCTCATCTGACCCTGGAGACTTGAATTCATCTAGAGTGACTAGGTATTCCATTACTGAATGATATATTATATTGTCTCTAGTTAGAGCACTATGGGGGGAAGCAGACGAGGGCGTCCAGGACACCCTGCGCCGGCACGCCGCGGGGCCGCAGCCTCCGCATCTCGGCGCACCGGCGGCGTCCCTGGAAGGAGCGCTAAATCAGCGCTCCTTCCTCAAGACAGCGAAAGTGCGCCCTAAAAGCGGCGGGCGCACTTTCGCTGTCTTATCCTCCGCAGCGCGTCCAGTTGCTGCGGAGGGAGGTTGCCCCGGAAGCGCCGGACGTGCAGAGGGCCGGCAGCTTCCGGGGCGACCTCAGGAAGAGGAAGGGGCGCCGAACGTGCGGCTGCCCCTCCTCTTCCGGGCCCGGAAGACGACCCAATTAGTCGTCTGCCGAGGCCCTAAGCCCCTTAAATTCAAAGTACCTCCCAAAATTAAAAGGCCTGCAGAAGTTATCCATCCTTCCTTTGTACTTTTCTCACTGCTTACTCAGCCATGGATGGCAGCTGAAGAGACATCAGAAACATTAGGTCTGTGATATCCCAGAAGTTGGTAGTGGAACCCTCAATGGTGTGCAGGCTTGGTAGATGCCCAATGATGCCACCCCTTGATGCCAATCCTGCAAATATTGTCATTTTGTTGCTTGACTCATACAACTTTAACAGTACATGAGAGGGCTGAAATATACAAGAGCTGTTGTTCAGTCATTGCATCTTAACACTGGAAAAAAGCTCTAAACATGTGCTAGTCAGCCAGCTGGTGTCCTTGTCTGGAAATAAGGTTGCATCTCAACTCAAGTGGATGTTTCTGATTATTATTTAAGCTGCATGCAAATTAGACTTCAGTTGTGGTTATCTTGGGTCAATGGGCTAAATATATATTTCTTATGTTTAGGAAAGCCTCCAGTTTTCATTCACTCACCTGGAACTCTTCCCGTAGCTGTGATGAGTTGCTCTGTGGATCTATCCTGATCATCTCTTTGAATGCAGACCTGAATTCACTGATAGGGATGCTGGTTTCTCCACATAGGCAGGCTTCCAGGATGGCATCATGGATGAAGACATATTGCTCCTTTAGCAGAAGTGGAAAAACATATCAAAGCATTATGCATTTGCTACATTTATATTCCACTTCTCAGTTATAATTTTTAAGTTGTGTACAGCAAAATGAAACCAACAGTTAGGGATGAACCAAGTAGGCACTTTTAACGGTTTAAAAAAATATTGATCTCAATGACTGAACAGGTAAACAAACCAGCTCTATTTTATTTTGTTAATTTCTTCATTCAATCATATATTCCATTTATGAATCACATCCTTCACGAACATATCCGGGGTAGCCATGTTGGCCTTGTAGCAAAGTACAATAACATTCAATATCCACAAAACAGTGGTGTCTTTATTGGGACAACACAAATTACATGTTACAAGCTGTCAAAGCTCCACTGGCTTCTTTGTCAGGCATAGGTGTTAAAAAAAATACAGTAGAGGGAAAATAATGTGATGTTGGTCATTAGCGTGCATTTTGTTAAGATGTAGCTGTTCTCAAGTTCGGACAGTGTGGAGGGATATTCATGCAGGCATACCCCTCCTCCTTCTAGCCATGTGGTATTCAGGAAATAAAAATTTAAGTTCCATTAACAAAATAAAAAAGAGATGCATCTCTTTATGTCTTGCTAATGGAACTTAAAATTCTAGGAGGAGGAGGGACCTATCTGAATGAATGTCCTCCCAGGACCACTTGACCTGAGAATAGCTACATCTTGACAAAATGCAGGCTTATGACTAACGCCATCATGATTTTTTTTCTCTTGTATGATTTTTTAAAAACACCTTTGCCTGACAAAGAAGCCAGTGGAGCTTTGAAAGGTAGCAACATGTATCTTGTGCATTTTGGTTGTCTCAATAAAGGTATCACTGTTTTGTGGATTTTGGATGTTATTGCACAATTTTCCCCTGAAGTTGTTTATAAAAGAAAATGTGCCAATAACTACGGCATCTTAAAAAACAGTCAATATAATCCATAATTAATTTTATGAAATAATGCAGTTATCTATACGCAATCAATACAACATCATTAAAAATTACTGAAAATACCCTCAAAATAGTCATCTACAATGCTGATATTTACATTTCCTCATCATCACCATCAACAGCAACCCAAAATGAACATCACAAGTGTTCAAATATCTAGGAGAATATGCTGCCTTGGAGTGTAGTGGAGCCCCCTTCTTTGGAGGCTTCTAAACAGAGGCTGTATGGCCATCTGTCAGGAGTGCTTTGATTGTGTATTCCTGCATGGCAAAATTGGGTTGGACTGGATGGCCCTTGTGGTCTCTTCCAACTTTATGATTCTATGAGAATAAATATATCTTCAGCTTGTGCTGAAATGATGACAATGTCCGATCCAGGCAAATTTTCCTCAGGAAAGGTTCCTTATCAACTTTCCACAACCTTTTCATTCAAATATTTTGGACTACAGTTCCTCAGTTAACATGATATCAAAAGACAAATATGGAAATGATTAGCAAACAGAACTGGAAAAATATAACCTAAGCAAAATGATTCTGGTTTCCACCTACTTTAGTTGTGAAAGAGGAAACTGAGCTATATACAAGGTTCAGAACATTCTGTTACCAGCATTCTTCACTGGATGATGGTATTATTCTCTAAAGTAAGGCTATGTGGTGTTAGGCTTTTAAGTCTATAAATTCAAAAATCCCCCCTTTGTCCAAAATGTCTGAAGGAGAAGACACCCCAATAACAAACAGGGGAAAAAATCAGAGAGGCTATGATGTTCAAAACTGAAATGCCTGGCCACTAATTGCTCTAGCTTTCTGGTCAGGATTGCAGATTTATGGCTGCATCCGCACTGCAGAAATAATCCAGGCTGATACCAATTTAACTGCCATGACTCAATGCTCTAGAATTCTGGGTATTATAGTTTTGTGTGTCAAAGAGCACTGTACTACTGTCAGAGTGTTGTATTACTTCAACAAACACAGTCCCCAGAATTCCACAGCACTGAGCTATAGCAGTTAAAGGTTCAGTTTTATGATTTCTGAAGCAGGCATGCAGATCAGTGGCTGTTTTTCCCATGTATCGCAGATGACATCCTGTGCATTGGCATTCAATCACATATCTAATATTGCAGGACCAGCAGGCGATGTGCAAGTCCAGCCAGTCACTGTGCTCCTAAAAGTGACAGTCTGGTTAAGCTATTTACAGGTGATGCAACACTTTGAATCACAAGGATGTGATCTGGATTACTGAATGGTGCTTTCAGGACAATTTTTTACCAGCTATTTCTGTTGATTTGGTAGCTGGTGAAAAGCTTTCTGATGGTTGTAGCAAGGTGTTAAGAATTTGTTAGCAATGGATAGCTTTCTCTAATTGCCATGCAGTGGTTGACAGATGCTGATGGAAAGCTGCCACAAATGGAATGTGTTATTGATGGTTACTTCTATGGAGAAGATTTCCTCTCAAAATGATAGTTGCTCTCCTGATGTTGTCATCAACTATATATAAAGAGGATATCCCTTTTGAAGTAGACGTTGATTGAGTCTGACGGCCCTTTTACAGTAGTTTTCTTCAGCACAAGGGATATGTCTGATTCTCAGAGCCAACCTGTAGACAATATTTCTTCTAATATGCTTGGGGTGGTGGGACCTCTAATCCAGATAAGCATAAGGATCAGTGGGTTTTCTAACGGCACCCCAATACCAAACTGAGATGTAAACTGCTCAGTTTCATTGTTAGCAACCAAAGATGGAATCCAAAATGTTTTGCTTTATTTTCCAGTTCTGTTTGTTAATCACATCCGTGTGTGTGTGTGTGTGTGTGTAGTAATTAACAGCATCCTTCTGGGATTCAGGACAAACTTGGGAAAAGTGTAGTAGGTTTGCTTTTTAAATCATTTATAGTACATATACAGATGATGATGTTCTATGGGAAACTGACATTTAGTTTTTTTATCTTGTAAAAATATAGCACACCTTAAATTAAACATGATGGCCATTAAACACTTGGGGGAAAAATGCTGGAAACAAACTGAATGCAAATTGCTTAAGTATATATGCATACAAGTAACTAAGGGGCAAACCAACAGCTCTTCTCCCAATTTTGTTTGGGACCCAAGAAAGATGCAGTTAATCACAGAAAAATGTGCCTGTGTGTGTATATATATATGTTACAGGTTATTAGCAAACAGAACTGGGATTGCAACCTGTGTATAAACACAATTTCCAAAATGGAACATGGTGTAAAGCAAATATGCATATCTGGCCTTTAAGTGCTGCTTTGCCAAAGCTGTATAAAATAACCCACAGCCCATCTCTTCTAATTGTACTACAAAGAATATAATGAGCAAAGCATATAGGATCCTTTACTCCTATATCCAACTCACCTCAGTCTGAATCATGTTGATTCGCCGTGAGCACAATGTCTTCACACAGTTGTAAATATCCACAACACCTTCACACTCTGCCATATCCAGCATCACATCCAGAACAATGTAGCAACCTGTCCTCCCAGTCCCAGCACTATCAGCAGTTGGATGTAAAAGAGGGGAAAATGGTAGCTCTTAAATGTTATTTATTTCTTATTTATTAAAACACTTCTATCCACTATGCATAGGCTGAACACTTATTCAAAATTCCTTCACTTCTATTTGCACCTCCCCTTGATAGAAATGGGTTAAAATTTGTTGGGACAGTATCTCAATGTGACACTGTTTACATAAATGGGTTCCAAAAAGGTATAAAGGAAGAATGCATTTGTGCATTTCAAAAATGCACACAAATATCAGTCTCTTTGAAAATGCGAACAAAAATGCATATAGTCCAAAAATGCACTAAAAAGGTGCATGATTTTTAAAAAAGGCATACCCAAGAAAGACTTGAAAGACTCTCATAAAGTTGTGATTTGGAACAAGCTTGGAGCCTAATGCCAGCAACAGCTAGAAGCTTTCTACTAGAGATCTGCCTTATGCAAAAGCATAAACTCCACTGTGCTTTAATCCCAGTGTCTGGTAGAGGCCCTTCCTCCATTGCAACTACCAGTATTGTAGCCTCTGAGCATACAAGAAGATCATTCAACATCTGCTGGACCTAACTCTCCTCCTGCCATCCTCTTCCTTGTGTGTCATGAATTATTAAATTGTAGGCCCTAGAGCAGGGAAATGTAAATTAACAATTTATATGATGCTCAGGGAGGTTTTGGGTTGAGGGGCCAGGTACAAATGCTCTAAATGAATACATAAGTACTGTATATACTCAGCTATAAATCAACCTTATTTATAAGCTGAGAGCTGGTTTGGGGCCAAAAGTATGGATTTTGATATGATCTATGGGTAAGTCAAGATTAAAATCTAAGGGCATGTATCAAATGAGCTAAACTTTTAAAGGATGAAACAATGGAAAATGGTGCCATAGAACTTATAAAATTCTGGCAAGCATAATTGTTTTTGCTCCCCCTAAAAGTTGGATGGATGGAGAAGGAACTGTGGTAAATGGTGGCTGTACCACTTGTGCAACAGGTGACCAGATGCATATGTAGCTAAGAAAATACACAGTTGGCCCTCGATATCTACAGATGGCAAGCCCCCCTTATCCTATGGTGGTGCATGCATATGGCTGTGCTGTCATTAAATCCCGTTGTCCCTAACACAGGGAGCTATCCCTAATGGCAGTGTGACCATGTGCACATGCCACAATTGAAGTTCTGTTGTCACTAATGGTGGCATGGCGGCATGCACACGCTGCCATTGGGGACAACGGAACTTGAGCATCTGCGGATTTTGGTATCCATGGCAGGGTCCAGAATGGATCCCCCCCCATACCAATCACCGACTGTATGCCAAAAAGAAAAGAAAAAGGCAACTACATTAGCAATGATTATAGCCTTTAACTTTAATGTGACAACTTTTTCCTGATTTTGACCCAGGAAAGCTGACAAACATACATAAGTTATTCAAATCCTTCACAACCCACTTCCTTTCAGCATTCCTTTGAGGGGAAACACCAAAGAGCTGCCACCGCTGCCATTTTCCTGCTCAGACACTGAAGAAGGTCAAAAGGAGCAGTGCAGAGGAAACAGAGTTGGTTGGTGCTTCATTTAGGTTTACTGACTAAGCTCTCGCCTTTTGCCATTCTACTCAAAGAAAGGGATGGTTCCTTTTTTGATACACATTAAATTACAGTACTTATGTCGACCCCTGGATAAGTCAACCTAGGTTTTTTGGGTCATTTTTTTTGGCTAAAATTTCTAGACTTATTAATAATAATAATAATAATAATAATAATAATAATAATAATAATAATAATAATTTCTATTCCACTTTTTCTCAGTGGGAATCAAGGCGGATTACAACAGGTATATAAAACATAAACAGATTCAAGTATATACAGTAAATAACTATCTCTTCCCCTTTCTCCTTATTGCTATAGTTTGATTTTTAAACCCACATTCCCATGCTGGTTAAAACAATATCCCTCTCCAATGTAAAAGCCTCCCTGTAGTACAGGACTGAGCCCAGATTTCCCCTCTAACAAAAGATCAGCCCATCAAAGCTGCAACAGAATCATAAAACAGCAAAGTGGAACCACTTTTCCCCTCTTTCCACTGAAGCTTTAACACTCATACTAATTTCTAGGGCTGCTGAATCACTTGTTGTGATACTCAATGATTACAGGCTGAGGAAACTAATTACATTTGTTCCTGATGAATGAATACTGATGAAGCAATTGGAAAGTTTTTTTTAAAAAAACCGTGTGCGCGGGTGAATGGAGAATTTCCCTAGCTTTCATTCATCAGCCTTTGTTGTTCTAGCATAAAAAGAGGTGTAATACAGAATTTATGAAGAACAGCTGCAAAGCTTGGATGAATATTCAAAGAGAAGGAGAACAATTTTGATGGATTCTCTTATAGCTAGGGGTTGCTTAACAAACAAACAAACAAACAACTGAAAATCAGGTTTAAGAGCACTTGTATAACATTGTGTGATTCATGGTCATTTGTTATTTTAGCAAAATAGCCTGTGTAGTAATTTTGGACGTGAAATGGGTGCAAAGGTTTGTTTGTTTTTTACATATTTATCCAGAAAATTAATCAAAGATACAAACTGTCAACACTGAAGTTCATCTATGAAAAGCATTAATTAACTATCAACATTAGTCTTCATCAACTAATTCAGAAATCAATAACACATGGATGCAATTAAAAAGAAGAAAGAAGATGGAAGGAGATAAATGCCAGGTGCCTCATTGGTCAAATAGATGATGGGTCACCTTACAACATATCTTTCCACCGTCCCAAATGGTATGCCTGAGGTTTTAGCCATTTTGTGCATTGCCATTGACATATTCAATAAAGGGAAGCTATTGCTCAGCAAAGTCACTCATCTCATTTATCCTTTTGAGTTCTCAAATTGTCCTAAAGTTTCTCCATTAGCCATGTACTGCTTCCAACCAAATGGAAGTTATAAATTTACAAATCTGTACCATGGGCTGAGGATTCAGATTCTTTTAAGGGCCACTTTTTCCTAATTGTTAAATTTAAATATAATGTATATTTTTTACATATTACATTATGAAGGCTCGTGACTTTACAAAAAAAATATGACTATTATTATTACTGTCACCATAAATTGTGGTGTAGTATACTTGATTTTACCTGCAGTGAATAACAATGGGTCCTGCATCCGGAGGTGTAGAAGCCTTCACCCTGCGAATGAATGCCAGTAGCCCTGTTGCGTGGTAAGGCACTCCATGTTCAGGCCATGATGTGAAGTGAAACTGCTTTACCTCATGCCTTGCTGAGTAGCCCCTCTGAAAAAAGATTGCAAAGCCTGCATCCATTTCTGCTGAGAGATGGAAATCAATGCTTCTGGAATTTTCCTCTCTGGACCTTTCTATTCCAAACTATTACATCCTGTTTTTCAATTCAAAGTACAGTTCAGAACATTGATGATGTTTCTTTAAAACAGAGGTGGAAAATCTCTGGTATATAGATGAAGTATTACTCTTCCTCGTGAAAGAGACAGTAAAATTAATACTTCCTGTCCAGGAAAGCATTTCAGAGAAAGTGGGTAGGGTTTGCAAAGCTTGGAAGTGTTACTTTTTTGCAACACAACTGCCAACATTTTCCATCCAGCACAGCTCTCATGCTTTGGAACAGCATTTATCTGCATTGACAGGTGCTGCTCTCAGGGTCAGAGTTGGTTGATCTGTGCCAAATGTATCCTATCCCCTTTAAATGGTACAGGTTGGCACTTTCCAGTGCTGCTACAGCTCTAACAACAGAGACTATAGGCCAATGCAGATGGCCAAGAAGGGGCAGATCTGGGCCGCCCCTGGGAGAAGCAGATCAGGGCCACAGCAACCACACACTGCAGCCCTGATCCTCTTTTTTGCCACCCCAAAAAGAGTGGTAAAATGCTGTTCCTTTGTGGGGTGGCAAAAGGCAGCCCTTAGAGCCACCACCACAGCTCTTTTGCACCCTTTTAGTGCAGTGTGTACATGCTGTGCCAAGAGGGCACCCTGATGCCATGCGCCGTGCGGACAGGTGCATGGCGTCGGGGCAGAGTTGTGGCAGCCGGAATGCAGTTCCCCTGCCCCAAATCCTCCCCCAGGCCAGACTAAACTGCTGGACTGCATCGGCTCTATGTCTACAAAACAAAAGGAAGAGTATATGATTATGCTCCTTCATCATGTAAAAAACAATCTCTTTTTCATATATGCTTATATACTAAAAAGTATATGAATTATAAAGTGGAAAAATTCACAGTTTTCACAAACAAACGCAAAAACAAGGCATCTACTATAATTAATCAATCCAGGAGCTGCAGTAATCAGCACTAGGAGGCAGAATTACGTTTCCAGAAGAATTTAACAGTTTGGAATTCTGTGTCTCCTGCAAGGAAGGACATTAAAGCAAACACAAATCACAAATACCAGTTTTTAACCTATGATGACTAATAGCACGAAATAAGCATAGAACTTGTCGCTCTTGTTAAACAGTAGCAATTGTGGAACAGTGCCTGAACAGTTTCCCCATGCTGGAGTCATGACTTCACTTT
>CM034707.1:10389219-10413939 GCA_020142125.1 Phrynosoma platyrhinos | reverse complement strand
ACCAGGGATGTTTAAGGATTCAATTTCTGCCTTGCAGGATCAGAGAAACCTGCTTTGGTATCTCAACCCATAAGAGGACTGAAGGAAAAGATCGCAGGGATCTTCTGCAGAGAATGGAAAGGCAGTAAAGGTCTTGAGACCAAGAACATAAAGTATCAAACGCAGAGCCTGCATATTGATCCCAACAAGAAGGACTGATCCTAGCAAGGACAATATCAACAAAAAGGTACCTGTTCAATTTCTTAGAGGAAGTGAGGCCTAGAAACTTGCCCAATGTTTGACCTAGGGGTTGTCTGCATGGGCCAAAAGGTTCATGTTGTTTAGGTCAGATGATGCAGGCCAAAACTTGAGGGCCAATCAAACATGGATCCAGTGAATCAGGCCAATCCTGGGATAAACAGACATTATCCTGGGGTAATCTGAGCCGTGGTTTGCCATGGAGTTTCTTGGAAACTATGTGGCAAATGCCAGCTGTTAACATACACATACTCCTGACCTTGCAGCTCTGTCGATGGCACTCAGAAACCTACCTTTCTGCATCAGGGGCTTCTGAGTACCAGCAATGGTGCAGCAAGGTAAGAAACATGCGCTGGTAGCAGGTTCCGGGTCAGCATAGGGACTCTACACACTACAGTGTGTAAACACCTGCCCATCCCTACGCTGACATGGATACCATCCGGGTGAGCGCTAGGGTCAGGATAGCATGGACTCAACTCATATTATTCTGGCCTGTCTGCTCAACCTCCTAAATATAAATTCATAGAGACATAGAGTTGGAAGGAACCACAAAGCTCATCTAGTGCAACTCACTGTAATGCAGTAATACACAACTAAGGAACCCCAGACAGATAGCCATCCAACCCATTTAAAGACCTGAGAAATAAGGTCTTTAAATGGGTTGGATGGCTATCTGTCTGCCTGGAACTGCCTTCTCAAACAGTCTGTTCCACAGTTGAACAGCCCTTACAGTCAAAAAGTTCTTCATTATATTTATCCCTGTTGGAAGTCAAGCTCTTCAATTAGTTAAATTCATTTTGAATGCTGATTCCCCTGTATTCTGGGATATTTGCTACCCCTCTCCCAATTTGGCGTCAGCTGTAAATTTAATAAGCATGCTTTGTATTCCATTTATAGAGAAGTTAAACAACACCAGAGCCAGGACAGGACCCTAGAATCACAGAGCTGGAAAAGACCACAAGGGCTATCCAGTCCATCCCTGCCATGCAGGAATTCAATCAAAGCATTCCCAACCGATGGCCATCCAGCCTCTGTTTAAAGACCTCCCAAAGAACGAGACACCACCACACTCTGAGGGAGTGTCTCCCACTGTCCAACAGCTCTTACTGTCAGGAAGTTCCTCCTAAATTTGGAGTGGAATCTTTTCCTGTAGCTTCCATCCTTGTTCTGGGTCCTATTCTCTGGAGCAGCAGAAAACAAGCTTGCTCCATCCTCAGTAATGGCATCCCTTCAAATATTTAAATAGAGCTATCATATCACTTCTTAACCATCTCTTCTCCAGGCTAAACATACCCAGCTCCTTAAGACTCTCCTCACCATTCACCATTTTAGTCACCTTTAGACCTGCTCCAGCTTGTCAACATTCTTTTTGAAGTGTAGTGCCCAGAACTGGACACAGTATTCCAGGTGAGGCTTGACTATAAAGCAGAATAGATTTACTATTACTTCCCTTGATCTAGATGGAGAAAGCTTGTTTTCTGCTGCTCCAGAGACTATGGCATAGAGCAATGAATTCAAGCTACAGGAAGAGAGAGTGCACCTAAACATTAGGAAGAACTTCCTGAAGGTAAGGGTTCTTCTACAATGGAACATGCTACAGTATTAACTCTTATTTAAAAAGGAGCCATTCCCTTCTCTGATGGTAAGAGCTGTTCAAAAGTTGAACATGCTGCCTTGGAGAGTGGGGGAATCTCCTTCTTTGGAGATCTTTAAACAGAGGCTGGATAATCCATAGGGAGGCACTTTAATAATGAATTCATTCCACACTATCTATTTTTCAAGCTACTAGAAATTCCACATATTCCCCCCATGGATTAAAAATCCACTACCCACCAGGATTCTTCTTTTTCCTTTATTCTACAGAAAAAGACTGAAAGTGTGGGGGTGATAGGGAATCGTATGTTATCTCCCCTGCTTGTGATATTCAACTACCTTACAAATATCTCTCCTTCATAAAACGTATAGCATCTGAGAGAGAATCTCAGACAAGCACAACAACTGAACATCACAGTAATTTTGTGGTAAAGAAGGGGGATTGCAATAGAAAAATCCTGTGAGACACAAAACCATATTGTGATGGTAGTGTTATAAAGCATAGGCACTGCAAATGTTTTATTTTGATATAGGATACTAGGCAATGTTTAAAAACATAATGTCATTTCAGCAAAACAAAACAAAACCCCTACAGACAGATGTTCCCTGCCAATTTTTGAACTGAGTCTGCATCCCTTGCACTTTGCCATGATGACACAAGAACTCCTGACAAACAGAAGTAATTTGTCATGCTGGGGTAAGTAACTGAAAGTAAATCTTCACAATGCAGAATGGAGTTCGCTGCTACTAGTATTGCTATGTTGTTGTTTTTTCTTTAATAAAAATTAACATTTTTTTTCCAACTAATTCTCATTCAATTTGAGGGAAAAGAAAATGCTTTTTAAAAAATTCAAAGGATACAAATATTCAGAGAAATTATAGTGGTTGTGTGGCAAAGCTCTTACATTTATCTAAATTTCAAGTGGTCAAGGTGAATGTGTGAATGTTCTGCCATGTACTATTTATTTATTTATTTATTTTCTATGTTCCCAGAAAGGGACCCAAAGTGGTTCGCAAATAAAACTCTTTAAAAACTTATTACAATAGAACATTTGAAACGTAACATCAAAACAATATAAAATTACAAATATTAAAACCATAATAAAATCATGATAAGCCATCCCATGATTACACGTTAAACACCTGCCTGAATAAACGTTAAACACCTTCCATTTTTGCTTGCTGATGGAAGGCAAGCAGGGAAGAGGCCAGCCTTGCTTCCTGTGTAAAAGGGCATTCCAGAGGGTGGGAACAGCCACTGAGAAGGCTCTCTTGTGTCCTCCACCAAGTGATCCTGTGATGGTGATGGGATTAAGGGAAAGCCTTCTCATGAAGATCTTAGGGCTCTAGCAGGTTCGTATGGGAAGATATGGTCTCTCAAATAGTCTGGACCTAAGCCATGTAGGGCTATAGATCATGACCAGCACTTTGAATTGTGCCTGGAAATGAACTAGTAGCCAGTGAAACTGTTTCAACAAGAGAGTTAATTGCTCCCTATAATTGGACCCAGTCAGCATTCTCGCAGCAGCATTTTGCATGCGCTGAAGTTTCTGAATGGTTTCCAAAGGCTATTGTACTATCATGTCTCCAGCTGTACGCACCTTTCCCAGCTTCTCACATTCAATGCAATCCCAGTGGAAGATGTCATGAAATAACGCCTCCCATAGTCTTTTTAAATAGGTGTGGTCCCCTAGTCTCTGGAGCAGCAGAAAACAAGTTTGCTCCATCTTCAAAATGACATCCTTTCAAATATATCCTTTCAAAAACAACCTTGTCTTCTCTAGGTTAAATGTACCCAGCTTCCTAAGCCATCCATCACAGGACATGGTTTCCAGACCTTTTACCATTTTGGTCACCTTCCTCTGGACATGCTCATTTGTCAACATCCTTTTTGAATTGTAGTGCCCAGAACTGGGTGCAGGATTACAAGCAATGCTTGACTAAAGCAGAACAGAGTTGTACTATTACTTCCCTCGATCAAGACACTATACATCTATTAATGCAGCCTAGAATTGCATTGGCTTTTTAATCTGCTGCATTACACTATTGATTCATGGTTATCTTGTTTTTTACTATGACTTCTAGATCCCTTTCACATGTACTGTTGTCAAGCCAGGCATTATCCATCCTATATCTGTGAATGTAATTTTCTGTCTAAATTCACCTGAGAGAAAATCATAGACACGTCAATATCTAGGTGCTTGCTTTCATCTTATTACATCACACTGCATTTGAGGCATCATGTATTCATTACATTGCTTCATATAGCCATTAAGGCCCTTTTATAAATCCTTTCATAAAGACTTTAATAAGCACAGAACCTTTCTCTCTCTAAATTTTTAACAGGCTTTATAACACTTAATACATACATTGGACCCTTGGTATTCATTGGGGTTTGGTTCCAGGACCCATTATGGATACCAAAATCCATGGATGGTCATCCCATTAAGTACAATGGCATAGTAAAATGGGGGGGGGGTGAACATTTGCATTCTGGAGAGTGTGTGCGTGTGCGTGCATGTATGTGGAGAGAGAGAGACAGAATATTTTTAAGCTGTAGATCAGGGGTAGGCAACCTTTCCCCTTTAAGGGCCGAGGGACTTCAGCTCCCAGAATCCCAGGAGCTATTGGCCAACATGGGACTATTGGCCAACATGGCTGAGGCTTCTGGGAGCTGAAGTCCCTCGGCCCTTAAAGGGGAAAGGTTGCCTACCCCTGCTGTAGATGGTTGAATCTGTAGATAATGAATCCATAGATAAAGAGGGCTGACTGTATATTAATTTTATCATCTTAAAGAGTATAGTTCAGCCATATAGTCGCATCACCACCACCATCATCAGGTTCTTTCATACTTTTCATAGCATCTGTTCAGGCATTTTACAGACATTTAATACAGGCTTTCATATGTACAGAACTCTGTCCCTTGTATCATGTCCATAACCAACTATCCACCAAAGAATTAAATCACAGGCATTCAAGGGTTAATATCTTTTATCACTCTTAAAATCTTAACAACATCTGTTATAACCATAATCATCTATAACAGGATTCTGTTATATTCATACTGAACATATATCTATTTCAGCTTAGCTAAGATGTTTATTTTATGTACCAACTTTCAACATGTTTAGGCAGATTATCAGCCTATCAGGAACAACCCAATTGTCTATGACAGTGTTCATGACAACATCTCCAAAGGCAGTCTAATATGTGGCTTCATTTATTCTCACCTTATTCTCATACATTATCAGTTGTCCAATCAAAATAAATCAAAACAAAGGTCCTAACTGTACCTGGCTTATGCTTATTCACTCAAAACAAAGATGTTTAGATATGGGGGTAGTTCAGATCCACTTGAATTCTTTGGCTGGCTGCCCACCTAATTACATCAGCTATCACAGCTCTTGGTGACAGGGTTATTCTTGATCAGATCTTTTATCTTTTCTTTTATCTCAACTATAATTGAGCATATTACTTTTACTAAAAAAATTACATGTCACTTCTGCTCGCATGCACAGTGTGTTTTATTCTCAGACATGTCTTATTGATATCTGAGTAGGTGTCTTCCCACACTTAAGCTAAAGCCACGTTCTCACTGATATACACATCCTAATACATCTGGTTTTCTATATTATATTTTATATGCTACTGTTACGATGGCTGATTTAATATAAAGACCCCTTTTTGGGTCCCTGCCATGGCCCTGGACTGGGATGAGCCCCTATCGCTATGGACTCAAGGCGAGCACTTCACGTAGGCACCTGAAAGGTCACATCTGAACTTACAACAATATGCAGATCAAAAGGGCCAAGCCTAGGAGCTGCTAAGCAGGACATTCACACCTAGAGGATTTATGAGTCCCAGCCAGGATATGTCTGGCTGAAGATGAGATAACATTAACATCCAATCTCCACTGCTTGGAAATTGTCTACTTCAAAGAGTAGGAACTGGAATCCTTTGATATACAATAGCAACTTCACTTCAGGCTAGGTTTGAGGGTATAAATGAACCCCAAAATCTCAGGCACACTGGGTCTGGCTAGATTTCATGGTAACACTGCACCACTGTGAACACTGACTAGAGTTCAGAGTCCAGCTCTTTCCATCGTTCTTTCCCTTTCATAACGGTTGAGTCTATCCATCTTTCTTCATCATTGGAGCAGCCTCCTTCAGGTAATTATCACCATTAGAAAGCCTTGTGTTTCCTCTCCATGCTAACTACTTTATTCCTGAGTTCCTGTGTGTATTAGTGTATGGTAGAGTGTCTTTGTATGTTTGAATCCCCAAATAAATTACAGTTCATTGGAAAGCTTTGTCTCTATCAGTCTATTCCCTAGCCACCTCCGTAAACATAGGATAAAGGATTCCATAGAAGACTTGGACTTTAATAATTCCCCAGATTCAAGTCCTTCATTACACTATATTTTATATGTTTAACTAGACTACACTCTGTACTTTACAAATATATTCCCAGGCCTCAAAAGAAGTCAACCAATACTTCTGGCCTGTAATACTTCCCTCTCTAGATCAAGAAGCATGAGCAGCTGAAGAGATGCTGAGTGAGGAAGACATGAACAGTTGAAAGAAAATATATGCACAGAAAGCACACACATGCACAACATCCTTAGCTACCTTTCAACAACAAATGCTAAAAAATCTCACTGGAAAAAAATCATACTAGATTCTAAGCACCCTGAGAATGAGGGAGAAAATTCAAAAGCTCTTTTCACAATCATACTAGCCACAAGATGAAATGATTGGCCCAGGCTTTGATGATTTTAAAACAAGAGTAGGCAAACTGAGGTGGGTCTAGGGTTAAATGGAATTTATAAAATTTTGAAGCAACATGATTTCTGAAAATCAGTTACTAAGATGCTTCCCTTCTTGTACAGCCAGCATAGAAATTGAGATTGTTGGCCCAAGAGAGACTGGATGGGTCTACACTTGCCAGAATGCACCGGGCTGCCTCCAGAGATTTCTGGCCCCAAATCCCCTCCCACAAACATACCTGCTCTCTTTTGCTGTAGGTTTTCAGCTCTTGCAATGAATAATCAGCAGCTGCCTTCCCATGCACTCACTGACCAACACTGCTTCCCTCGCCTTTTGTTGCCTGGCACTGCTGCTAAGGTCAGACTGAGGCACCCAATTGTACTATCAATCCTGGGCATCTCAATCCACCTTAGAGCAATTTTTGCCTGCAGCAGCAGCACCGGATTGTGAAAATGCAGCTGCCATTGTTGCTGCAAAGAGAGCTGGGAGATTATCGCACTAGCGCCTATAACGTTCCAATCAAGTCCTAGAAATGCTCTGTAAACTAACGATATGGGAATGAGTGTAACTGCATTCTACTAGTAATAACATGATATTAATGTTATAAGAACAAATACTATTTCACAGCATTTGCTTTGTAGCAGTAATGGTGCTCAGATTCTGCTTTTGCGCATGCATACTGTTGCTGTTGTAGTATTGTAGTATTGCACTTGTACATGACATCATCATGTGACAGGAGGGTAGGAGGTAGTCCCGATGAATCAGAACACAAGGGCAGATTGAGAACGGTAAGGAATATCACACAGACATCACCTGGAATGGCCTGAAAGCGATCATGCTGGCTGAGAATGGAATTTCCAATTTTCAGTTGGAATAGGAGAGGGACAGTCTGGGTACAGGATGAGTACTGAATGAGAATGGGGCTGTCCAATAACATTCATTCCATTCAGTTTACATCCCATACCCAGACCGTTAGGAAAACACTGTGCAATAATCTCCATAGAAATTCATAATAAAAGGTGAGTTATTTAAATGTGGGTTATGGGGAGGAAGTCTTGAATCAGATATGAGTGTCATAAAGATAGTCTGATTCAGGATTTTGGCCCTCCATCATGTAAATAGGATGCAATGAAGCGGGGGAGTGGAAATCTGAGTAAATCACCCATGTAGGCTAAATATTCCCTTCTCTTCTTAGCCAGTTCAAAGTAATGTCCCATTACATTGATTGATGTTGGCCTGTCTGGAACAGAGTTATTCTTGCTGAACAGAATCGAGCCCCTTTCAAGCAATCTATCAAACAAAGCAAACACCCAGGGGCTTCACTTCCTTTCCAAGCTGAAAAAGAATTCAAGTTATCCCCACTCTTATATTTTAATATGCAGTGATAAATGAAATAGCTGAATAGACAGAAAGCCAAGAGAAGCAGTGGAGAAAGATAGGTGGATAGAAGAGTAAGACTAGGGTGACTAGGGTCCTCCTTTTCCAGGACATGTCTTCCATTTCAACCTTCTGTCCAGGTGGAATTCCAAAATGTCCCTCATTCTGAGCAGGACTAAGAAACATAAATTATATTTATATGAGTGTTTTATTTTGTAATGCCTTCCATTTTTCTTGAATGTCCTACATTTTGCAGTGCCTGGTCATCTTTTGGGGTGATGACATCTGGACACACTTATCACGAAGGTAAGACTGAGGATTCTAGGTCTGCAGGTTCATGGGAGTTGAGAAAAATATCAAATAGTGTCCAGTTTGTTGGACTGACTGAAAAGAAGGTAAGCTGTTTCCCAATTCTGAGTAGGGATAACAGACAAAAATTGAATTTTTTATGAGTCAATCTGAAAAGAATGGGATTTCAGGGTGGGCCTTGTACACATTACAAGAATGAAGAGTAGGCATGGTCTGATGTTAAGTTCTCACCTCATATTCCTGTTTGAAGCCATAGCCTTCTGCAGTCTTCATCTGGTTTATGTGCTGGAGGAGATCAGCTACTCGGACAGCAGGATGAAGTTGCCCAGTGTGATAGGGAGAGCCTTTGCGCCCACACTGCCTTCGAGGGGAGCCCCCTAACAAGCTGCTTGACTCATTGATGATACTACTACGCTGGTCACCTGTGAATGACAGAATGAAATGTGATAGAAAGGTATTAAAGAAATCCATACAATTGGACAGGGTACAAGGCCATCTAAAAAATTATGCAAATGTTAGCTATAGTATAATATGCTCTGGTAGAATATTGGATAGAAACGAAGGGGGGTTGCAGACTGCCAGAAATAGTGCAAATTGAGTCCACTTTTAGGGTTAGATTCAGAGCTAGGGAATCATGGGAACTGTGTTTTTCTCTGAGACATTGAGCCTTCTCTGTCAGAGAGCTCTGGTGCCACAATAAACTACAGTCCCCATGATTCCCTAACCCTAACCCTAACCCTAAAAGTGGACTCAATTTGCACTATTTCTGGCAGTCTGCAACCCCCTATAATCAATTAACATGTGGCCTAAGCTTCCAAACATTTTTAGTGTATTCAGTCCCTATGTCATATATGTTCATGACCATCAGTCCTGAGCTCCAATTTAGTTCAGAAATTTTTACCTGTTTCTTGGGATCGTGCAATTAATGAAATAGAAATGAACACAAAAACAAATGCCCCTGTTCCACTACTGACATAGTATCTAAGCAAGCAGAGCCAACAGGCATCTATTCAGAATGTGGAACTGCTACTTTGCAAAGTAATTTGTTATATAACTAGACACAACTCCCCACAAAGCAATTTGTTAATATTGTCCCTTAAAAGGTACATGTACTTTTTGGGATCAGGCCCCAGTCCTTATTGGCCTTCATCCTGCCAAATGCTGCATTGTAACCACTCACCTGAACAGGTTATTCTTGTGGCAATCCAGCCTTTTTCAACTGAACAAACCCCAGAAGGATTAGAATTTACCTTTATTGGTGTAGTTGTGTGCATCCATGAAGGACAAGCCCAGCCTTTCATCTTCTTGCAGAGTACTCTGATCTGTAAAGCTCCTATCAATTGCATTCATCATATGTGTCTTCTCATTGCGGTAGTTGATCGTAGCTTTGGCCATGCTGACTGGTTTCCTAATGCAAAGTTACACATATTGGGAATATGTTACACTAAGTCATCCACTTTGACACTTACCTACAAGTACATTTTTGAATAATGAAAAGCAAAAAGAAAGAAAAGAAATTCAGAGGTATGTTTAGTGAAAGTGTTTTTATCTGCCCTAATGGACTTTTATATTACAGTAAACTAAGAAAGAGAGGAAGGCCGCATGCTAGATGTATGGACTCCATTAAAGAGATCACAAGTATGAATTTGCAAGAGTTGGGCAGAGCAGTGAAGGACAGGGGTCTTGGAGATGTCTCATCAGTAGGGTCACCATAGGTTGAGATTGACGTGAGGGCAGTTAACAACAAACTAAGAAAGATTTCTAGATTCATAGGACTGTAGGTCCAGGTCCAATCCAGAATTATGCTCTGGAAATGGCCTAGAACTGGCCACAAAGCTGCATCCCTTACCTGTGGGAGCTCTTTGGACAGGGCTTCCCAGTATGCTTCTCTGGAGGACATGCTATCAATTAGAGCAGAAGGTATGGGGACCTTTGCCTAATTTTTGCCTAATTTTTTGCCTAATTTGCTTAATTTTTACAAGGCAAGGGTCTCTGGAGGTCTCTGCCATGTGATGGGGGGATCCCTCTGTCTTACCTCATTGTTAACATGGGTGAACCCACTCTTCAGAGAAGTGCTGGTGCACCTGGAGGCCTGTCCACAGAGCTCCTGCAGGTAAGGAATAAGCAATGGTGGCTCTGGAGACAGGTCATCCCCTTTCCCCATGCTGCTCAGCATAGAGAATGGGGATGGCATAGTGTCTGGTGTGCTAACAGCTGGCCAGCTCAAATTAGGCCTGATCCAGCTGTTGCATGCCACAAAACCTTGCACTCACCTCAGCATTTCAGGGAAACACCAAGGCTTCCTGTGATTTTGCTGATGCAGGGGCAAAGTTGCATTAACCAGGGATACCCATGGTATTTCACTGAAAGTCACAGTGCATCATGGAAACAGAAAGCATCAATGGAGTTTATTGCACTGGCTTTACTCCCATGATAGATGCAGGATGTAACTTTAACAGATTCTATCTCATTTCCCCATCTCCAGGGAGTACGCAGCCTGTATGCAACCTGGGTTTCTCCAGGCTCCTCCCGCATCTCTTCAAGAATGGGATTTTCCTATTCTTGAAAAGATGCAGCAAAATCCCAGGTTGCATATGCGCTGTGTTCTCCCCAGCAACTGGGAAATGCAATAAGATCCACCATCTTAAAGTTACATCCCACCTCCATTGTGGGAGCAAAGCCAATGCAATAAACCCCAGTGCCAGGGTGAGCATGGGACTTTTTTTGCTTGTGCAGACAAGGCCTTCATTTCACTTTTAATGGAGCTGCCAAACCATGAAAATAGAGGCTTGTAGTTCCAATGTACTGAGCTTAATTGGGGAGAAAGATTCAAAACCATAGCCAGATCCTTTAAAACGTGCACCACAACATGGAGCTGGTTCAGCATCCCAATGACATGAGAGTCGCCTTTAAGAGCCGAGGGACTTCAGCTCCCAGAAGCCTCAGCCATGTTGGCCAATAGTCCCATGTTGGCCAATAGCTCCTGGGATTCTGGGAGCTGAAGTCCCTCAGCCCTTAAAGGGGAAAGGTTGCCTACCCCTGCTCTAGAGCCTCATGACATCAAAATGAGCTATCGAATGACACTCACTCAGTAAATCAGTGTCATTCCTCAGAGTTTACCCATGCGAGTCCTTTCAACTGCCTCTGAAAATAAATCTTAGCTTCTTCTTTTTTTATATGATACAGGGACACACAGAAACCTATCCCTTACAAGGAAAATTTAATTATCACCCGTCTCCAGCAAGAGTGAAAAATCTATGTTATGGAGTGAACATGCAAATGCAGAGCTAAAACCACGCTGCTACTACTGCTAGATCCATTTCCAAAAAGGAGGTGCCTGCTTCCCATTTACCTCCAGTGAGTATATAGAGCTCCTTTGAGATTAAATGATGGCCAATGTGTACATTGTAATCAGTGATGGCACTAGCAGCAGTGCAGTATTACTTCCCTTTCATTCTTTTAAGAGAAATGTTGCAGTTAAAGGACCATGAATTTATTTAATCTGCAACATCCAACATTTTCAACCCAAAGGATATAACAGCACCCATCTGGGTGACACGGCCCTGCTTTCATCAGCCAGGTCTTAAATAATCTATTTATTACCTAATTTTCTTAATGAAGAGTCAAAAGGTCACCTGACTGCTCCATGTCTGTTCCACACCCTCCCTTATTATTGGATAGTATTTAGTATTTAGCAGGAAAAAGTCTCTAGGTCTCAAGGGCAACTCTTTTCCTTGAGAGATCCAGCAGTGAAACATAGGAAAATATGGAAATGCCTGAAGATGCTCAACAGGAACAAGCACTGGTCTTAATCTCCTTTTGCATCTGCACTACTCACTAGGTGTGGTCAAAATAACTTTGCTCTCTATATCCTTGGTTGCCTTAACATTATGAAATAGGTGGATGAAAGATTATCTCTTTGCCCAGTTATTAAAAACATCCAAAAACTTAGCAAAAATTCTGATCAAGTCCCAGCTGAGATTGAATAATTCCCCTTTGCTCTATTGGAATGGATTGCCATGCTAGATCCAAAGAGTCTAGATGTGGAAGAGCTAAGCATTATTTCTGAACTGCAAAAATTAAATTTTATTTTAATAATACTGAAACTACTTAAATAATTTCAAACAGTTTTTTTTTAAAAAAAATAGTATATTTTTCATATGGCTTTTCTCATCCCATAGCTACCACCACAAAATTTCTGGCCACTAGACTGGTCCTCATCCCATGAAAACTGTATTAAAAATATTTGTGTTCTGAAGGTGATGTGGCTATTTAGAAATCATTAGGACTTTCCCCATCTCATTCTTCTTTCCTTGCATTATTATCCCCCCCCCAATAGTTTTCTCCTGGATGTAGATGGACTAGATGAAAATTTGCAGTTGTCAAAGATCATGTTTTGCCTAATTTTTGAAATTTTATTTCAAAAATTCATAGCAGGAGGAAAACCCTTATGGTTTATTAACAGCACTAAATATGGTCACATATCATGGGAAGGATTAGCTCAGCCCCATCTGGAACTGTATTATGATGTAGCCCAGTTGGTTCAATTAGGGAAGTTTGTAAAAGATAAGAATTCTGTTGCTTGGATACAGATACAGAGAAATACATTATTGAATTATCTGGCCAGAAATATTTTTTTTAGACAGTAAAGAAGCCACAAGAAAAAATAAGTAACTCATTTACAGAAAGGATGCTTAACATATAGTTTAGATACAAAAAGTAGTTAGTAGCAGCACCAGCACCCCCTTTTTGTCTTGGAACACCCTCTATTTAAACAGGAAGATAAATATAATCCATTTAGGGGATGGAAAGAAAAAAGAATATAGTCATTCCTCCCGATTTGTGGAGGATCCATTCTGGACCCCCTGGCTAATCGGAAAAACTGCAAATATTAAAAGCCCATTGCTTAAAATTAAAAGCTCCTACACGTGCACCATTTTGTCCCTCCCTGTTTGCCATCCGCAAAGGAGCGAGACCGCAGACCCCAAGTCTACGAACGGGGAGGGATGAATAGAATAACTGATTTATTCCCAGTGCATACACCTATAAAATTGGGCCAACTTAAAATTAAATTGAAACTAATAAAACCATCACGACTGCAATTAATGTAAATAAATGCCTTTCAGGCTAAATCGAGTAGAACAGAGGGAACCCTGAGAGCTCTAACTATATTTGAAATAATATGCAACCATAGTCTAAATAATACAAGAGGACAAATTTCCAAATTATATTGATTAATACGAGAAGCTACATTTGGCAAGGCTAAAGAAATAAGACTTGGAAATCAGATTTGAGGATAAAAATAGTTGAAAATAAATGCAGTTCCATTTGGTAAACCTTACTTTATAAATCAATATATACTCAAATTAGAGAGAAGACCTTGAAAAAATATCCATAAATGGTACTATTACCCACTTAAATTGCATAAAATTAATATTGGAGTAGCACAATTATGATGGAGAGGATATGAAGAGTTAAGGGATTGGAACCATATATGCCTATTATGTCCAAAGATATGAAAATTTTGGGAAGAACTCTTAATATGAATAAGGCATATAATAGGAGAAAAAAGTCCACTTCAGAAGAGCATTACTTCTTATTTCTTTATATGAAAATGAGAATTTACAAAATAAAGACTTTATATTATTTTTAGTCTGTGCTACAGTGATGAAAATAGTACAGGGGGAATTGGAGCACTTTTAGATACAGAATTGGTTAAATAGAATATGGGCCATAGCTTTATCTGAAAAATAAAGATATAACATAGATTAGAGAGAGGAGAAATAAAAGGGAATTTATTCAAGGCCATATGGAAATTATTTACTAGTTACATGTGCAGAGTAATAGCAGATTGAAACCAACAAACCAACATTAGATGACTAGTGGAATATAGGAATAACATTAAAGAAAATAGATAATTATATAGAAGTAATGTTTAAGGAAAAGGATTGACAGGGATGTGTTTTGTACAAATATATGATGGGGGAAGAGAGGGTGAGTGGATGAGACTAATTCAAGTTTCTACATTATAACTTTTTATTGTATTATTATCCTATATGTAAACAAAAACAATAAATAGAATAAAATTTAAAATTAAAAAAATAAAATAATTTTTGGAATTAAACAGGCCCACAGTTCCTTTGATTAGATCTGAGAAAATCTCCGCAACAAGGCATTTACATACTGTGTACAACCACTGATTCACCAACAGAATTTTATCAGTTTTTTAATGAGACAATTTACCCCAAAGTTGCCCCAAATTAAACTTCACAGAACCTATCAGTTTACATGTCAAAAACAACAAATCCTAATTTATTTCCCCAGCATATCAGAAGATACAATTTGTTTTGCCTTTTTTGCAATATTCAGTATGAGATGAGTATTAAGAAAATAGGGACATCAAAATGTGAACTCTACTTCCCTGCAATTGTCTCCAATTCAAATCAGGTCAAGCCTACTAGAAGATGGTTTTGATTGAACTGAAGCTCAAATTGCACCTCCATCATGATCTCTGCTGCTTATTTACAGAGGCACCACAGCTCAGTGGCAGGACATATATGTTGCATTCAGAAATTTCTTGCCTCAGTTCTTGGCATCTAGTCAAAAGAGACTTCAGCAGAGTATGACCCCCTCATAGATGTTTTTTGTACCTTTTGTACCTTTCAACCTCTCCCCAGACTTTCCTTTTCCTGACAAAAGGGGGAAAAGTGGATTGTACCCCTGGAAACCTCAGCAATTCATCTTTTGAACAAGTTGTAGGGAGCCCTGTACTGTTTAACATCTTAAAATTCTCAGTTGTTCAAAACTATTTGGGGGACAATTTTGGAAGTCTGTATGGCCTGGGGGCAGGGTTCTTCCATTCAGATCCAGCTTTCAGATTTGGCACAGCTGCTTAATGCTGACACAGCTGTTTAAAAGACTGGGTGATGGGAAAGACCTTGCTTGAGAATCAGGACAACTGTGGTCAGTCAGAGGTGACAATTCTGGGCTATATGAACAAGGTTTGACCTAGTATGAGATAGCTTCTTGTATTTCCATCCCAATCCAGAAATACTAGCTTTGGGGTCATGCAGACAGGCCCAAAAGAGTGGTGTGTGGCTGTGCCAGCGTTGATCATACCAGGGCCACAGCAACTGCATGAACAGTTGTGGTCTTTAACCTGGCTGCAGGCAAGGAGCAGCTTTTCACTGCTCCTCATTTTTGCCAGATCTTCTGGATTGGGGTGGGCTCGGCACAGTTTTCAGCCACATTCAGTGCATATGTCATGTAAACACCATGCCCCCAATGCAACCCAAAGCCAGCACTTTTGGCCCATCTGCTTTGGGTCTATGATCACGAACAAATAACAGATGTCAGAGAGCTTTCTCCTAGACATAAAAGGACCATCACTTTGACTGCAAATTACATAAGCACTATTATGGGTACCATAGACATTGTCTACTGTGAATAACCAACACAATATTCCAAATGTCCTGAAATGAGACCTTTCCAGTCTGGAAGGCAACCTTTCAGCACTTGTTAATCCTTCAACAAGGTAAAATGTTTCTGGCTTGGGAAAGAGAATCTAACAGAAGATATGGGCTAGTTAAGGGGGAAATGGCAATTATAGTGTGTTTTTTGCATATTCCTATGACATGCTTCAAAGGAAAGGCCTGACTTTCAGATTTAGCAAGCAGAGGCACCATGTATCTCTTATCCAACAAGTTGACTATGTCCTGCATCTACTTGCTTTTTAAAGATTTTTAAGGAACTCTTACGTTGCCAGATCTGATACATTTGAGGCAAATGCTCCAAGAAAACTTATTTTTCTGTTGATCGGTCCCCAGCATCTTATTTTTAAAATACCTTTATTTGTTTATTTGATTCATACTCTGCTCATAAGTATTCAGCACAGCTTCTGCATGGTCATGCATCATTCTCATCATTCTGACAAAAAACTGCTATGATCAGTTGGAAATCTAATTATGTTAAAAGCCCAAAGAAAAACCGCAAGTTTGTCACTCTGTACCAAATATACCTGAACTTCTGAAAATGTATTCACCTTTACTGTCACCACTGTCAGCTCAGTAGAATATTCTTGTCAGGGTTCATTTCTCCAGGAGGTAAGAGAAGGACGTCTACGCCATCCTTTCATGCATCATGAATACAGTAGGAAACATGGGCTCAGAGAAGAATGTCAGAAGGTCATAAACATGACCTCAAACAGAAGGTGAGCTTTTAAGTGCTAGGATTAAAATCCAAGCTAGAAAAGAATAACTTTCTCGCAGCAGCTCTCCAGGGTACATGTTTGTTTGCTAATCCCCTACCTAGAGAACCATGATAGTCCCTGATGGTAGAAACTGAGTGTGTTTTGCTTACTGTGGTATAGCTCAATGTTCTAAAGGGGATTTCAGGTTCTGATAACTTCTAGCTGTGCACTCCTTTCCCCCTCTTTTGTTCTGGGGTGTCTACATTTGTTTGAAGGAGCATTACCCTCTATAAACACACTAAGGTACTTTTAACATTTATGAGACAAGCAAAAGAATCAGCTGGGAGCAAGGAGCACAAGTGGATAAGAATTACTTACGGGTAATAGGAATAGGAATAGTAGTTCCTCCTGGGAAGCGTGCAGACAAAAAGAAACAGCAGATATTGCATGAGCAGGTTTTTTGGCAAATAACAGAGGAGAAGATGGGAGTATCTGGAGCCTTCAAATGACAACAGACTAGAGACTGAGTCATTCATACAAAGGGAGGGGAAGGGACTTGGAAGCAGAGGAAAGAGAAAGAAGATGGAGAAAGCAATTGGCTAACAATGAGAAGAAGCTTTCCTACATGCTCAATGCCTGAGGAAAAGCAGGCTCACTTGCCAACCAAAGCTTTGGACAAGACATTAAGCAACATGCAGTCCTTAACCTATGTTTGAAAGACTTCTGGCATTCAAACAGTTAGGACACCTGCCAAAGCAATACATCTCTTCCATAGAAATTCACAGGGCAAGAAGGAAAAGGAAGAGAGGGGATATAAGGATTTCAGATAGGGTAAGGAGAAAGAAAAAATGGCAGAGAAAGAAAGAAGGAGGGAGGTAGAGGGTAAGTGTTTAGTGAAAGAAGGAGATGACAGAGAACATGAAAGAAAAGATGTCTCCAAACATTCTGGTTATGACTTCAGCCCCACCCACAGCCAGCATGCATTGTCCATCTCATAGATTATCCCCAAAGAAATACAACCTCATCAGGTTGTATTTTTCTCCACCTCTGCTTCAGATCAGGAATGCTAAGGAGCTTTCTCTCCCTCATCCCACCCCACTTCATAGAATCAAACTAGCACATCCAATTCATAAAATTAAACTAGTACATCTAATTTCAGATATCCTTAAACATACCAAGTGACAACTGAGGATCAGCTAATATGAACTGATGGAGAAATGCAGTGTCTTGGGTGCAATGACATCTGGGAGCCACCTCCCACAGATGCTCTCTGTTGTCAGATACATATGACAAGCCTGCTCTTACTTTAAACTAGAAGAGGAAATAAATGTACCAGTGGGCATATGTATGGACACAATGGTTGTTCCTCTCAGGTAGGGATGGCAATTTACACAAAACTCAACCTCCAATTGCTAACGCAGAGATAAAAGAGAACAGTGGTCCCCAAAGGTTTTCAGGCCACCGCTCCCTTTCTTCTTGGCCAACAACCTTAGCACCAATGCCAATTTGTTAGTATTTGATCCACTCTTCTATGGCAAATTTAAAACAATTATTCTTGGTTACTGCTTCCTTTGCACCCAATCACCTTGGGAGTGGCAACCAAAAACTGGCTGAGCAAGAAGCCTTCAATGACTAAGAAGCTTCTTAACCATGCCATCCTTGGGGTAAAGGCCAGCACAGGTGAGAGGCTTCTTTATCACTGCTCAGCTCTTCCTTTGCAACTGAGCAGAGGACTGAGCAATGACCAAGAAGCCTCTCATCTATTCTGGCCTTGTGGCAAAGGCCAGTGTGGGCAAGAAGCTCCTTGGTTACTATTCAGCCAGCTGCTCCATTGCTGCTCCCATGGAGAGCAGAGGCAAAGGGAGAATCTTCTCCTTGGCAAGGAAGGACTCTCAGTCCTTCTTCAATGGGGTGGAGAGGAGCACAGTCCATGTGTGTGTAATGCCACTTGCTCTGGACTGGAGACTGGCATGGGCAGGGAAAGGAAGATATTATTACTATAGGAGCTGCTCAAGGTGAAAGATTCTTTACAAGAAGCAACACCAGCTATTCTTCCCCATCGCTCCTCAGATACATGCCTTCCCCACACAGCTTCAAGGGTTCCACACACAAGCATTGCTTCTTCTGGTACCTCTTCTCTCAACTTGTCCAATGAAAGAAAGCAGAAGCAGGTTGGTGTGCAGCTCCAACCTGCCAGCCAAGTCCTGGCAAAACTCCCAAAAGCTTATGCAGGATTTCAAATTTGAAAGCTCCTTTGTGCTGCCACTTCTTCCTCACTGCCACGTGCCTTCTCCAGTCAGTCAGTCTGTCCCAAAGTGGTGCCATTCCAAGCCACAGAAATGATGCCCTACACCCAAGCCTCACAAGAGTTTCCTGCCACTGCTAATGAAAGATGCTGCTAAGAGAGTGAGCTTGTGCAGGCAGGTGAAGAGTAGAAGATGCCACCACACAAAATGAGGCTTTGTGATGGATTTATGGGATCCTGAATAGACGTTTCATGCAATCTTCATCCTCACCGTGGTTCTAAAGGCCATTGGTTCCCCTTTTCTCTCTTGCACACCAATACTTTAACTGAAGGGCCCCCCCAGTTGCCCCTTTCCCCCTCACCACCCCCCTGGATCTTTCCACCACCTCCTGGGGGTTGTACCTCCCACTTTGGGAATCAATGTTATAGACATAGGTGACTGTGACCACGTTCTATTTTCCCATCCTTTCTTCAAAGTGTCTCTCCCTGATTAAACAAGGTACTTTTGCATAGTGCTCAGAAATACAGGAGTTAGTGCGAATACATTAACATTAAATCATCTACACATTTTATTACTTAACATTAAAGTATTAAGAAAATTCTATAATTTTTATTAATTTAACTCACTGATTGATTCACTAATAGAATCGTTACTAAACAGTAAACAGAAATATAATTTAGAATGAAAGTTTGAGCATCCCTAATCTGAAAATCTGAAATGCTCCAAAATCTGAAACTTCCACACCTGACCTCATGTAACAGGTCAAAGATGCTGAATTCTTATATATAAAATGGCATAGGGCATCAGTGGATGTGCTGGAAGGTGCATTTTTTAGGCTCCCCTGCCTTGGGGAGTGTCCCAGCTACCCATTTCCACCTTTGAGGCAGTGGCTGTGGTGCACCTGCTTGTTTGTTTGCAAGGAGGAAGCAGAAGTATAAGATGTTTATAAAACATAAATTAATTTTGTTTTTTGACTTGGGTTCAATTTCCAACATATCTCATTATGTTTATGCAAATATTCTGAAATTGAACAAATCTGAAATCTTAATCACTTCTGGTCCCAAGCATTTCAGACAGGGGAAATGCAACAAGTACTTATAAGACTGGCTGATTGTTAGGAACAATAATCCAATATCTCCTCACCATATCGTAATATTCACCTGCAAGATACTATGCCAGCACTACACAATCCCCATACAGAATAGCAACATTGTGCATATGTGTCATGTGACTGGGTGCTGTTGTACAATGAGCAACATATAATGTACAATGTGAAATAAGCAACCACAATGTCCACTGCACAACCATAATGTGCAACATTGTTGCATATGCAGATCATCTTCTGCTGCTGTCAACAGAGTAAATTTCTTAAAGTAATTTGCCCCACATGTGTAGCGTAGTGTACACATGCATACGCCAGTAAAAGGATGCCAGGCTCTCTGTGATAAAATAACAGATTTTTAAATTGTTGAAATTCTGACAAATTCTGTTGAAATTCTGAATAATAGGAACCAACAATTTAATGGATTATTTTCAAGTTCAAATCTGGACTGCCAAGATTGATTATCTTCCAGATTTGTCATATGGGGTATATGTGCAATGTGTACTTTAAAATCATTGCAGAAGACAAAAGAGAACAGAAGCCTGTCCTATCACATCAACAGCACTGTAGTAAAACTTTGCTCTGTTCCATCCACCAACAACCATCTCCAGTCTTTCAGACACCAAAAATTTCTCAGCACACAAACTGTATCTGTGACTCTCATGAGAAGACCTAATTCAAAGCTTGGGAACTTACTTTTTCAGATGACAACTCCTAGAACCCTCTTGCTAACATAGGTGTGTTGCCTATGAGATTCCATTAAAGTAACATTTTCAGAGTTTACCCCAATTCTCCAGGATTTCACTCACTGCTTGAATATTCACACTACAAATATTTATTCTGTTTATTTAAGTCAATTTGTATGAACTTAGATCTAAAGTGTAAAGCTGTGTACAATAGCAAAACATATAGAAAAATGCACAAGATTAAAATATAATATGTATGTTTTCTATGAAATGGTAAGTTAGACTACACGAGGAGGGGGGGGAGTGCAAAAAAAGGTGAGTCTTTAACATGTGTCTAAAAATAAAAACTGTTAGAATATATTGTCCATCAGAAGGAAGGAATAAACTGCCTTACTCCAAATTGTGGTGCACCTCAGGAGCATGGAGCACAAAATAAAAGCAGTGAAAAGTGTGGTAGATGAAGCATGGAATTAAGCCTGAAAACAAGGCAGGAAACTCAAGTAATGCAAGTGATCTTCAACCTTCAGGTGAAGATGGGAGACCTAGAGGAGGTTCAGGCTGAACATTTGCCTTTGCAACCTGCCTGCATCTGTGGAAGGAAACACCATGATTTCTTTCATTCCTGGCTAGCTGGATTACAGAAATCTGCTAAATGCATAACGCTAGATGCAGGAGACACAGACAGGACTCACTGGTTTCTGGGAGCTTGATCATAAAAAAAGAAAAGAAAAATAGACATAGCTCACAATGTGGTGCTAAGTTTGCCCACTTCACAAAGTAAACAGAAGTCTTCAAAGTCCTCAATAGTCTGGATACTATTGAATTCAAAGGCACCAAAATACAAGTACTTTAATTTCTAAGAATATGGCAAGAGCTCACTCTGCATACCAGAAGCTTCAGAGCAGCAAACACAAAATACAGATGGAGCTTTCTTTATAGGCTGCCAGGATACAATGAGGACAAGTCTACATTGCTAGTACCTCAAAAGAAACTGCTGAAATCTATGATGCACTAGATGTTCTAGTCTCCCAAAAGGTCAAACCAACAGGTGAGGCTATGCACAAGAGGAATGAACAACAGTTACCCATACAAGACTAGTAAGTAAAATAAATGGACGGAAAGAATTGTTTCTACATAAGTGATCATTTTGGGTTTGTGGTTTATCTCATTGGTGTGTTAAAGGGTGGAATTGCTTCTCACATTAATAATTTTCCTGCTTAACATTTTATTTTCTGAACTCAAGGCACTTCCACTGTAAAGAACTGATTTAGGTAAACTTTATTAATGTACTTTGCAAGTACACAAAATGTTGTATCTCTACATGCACTTATGTGCACACACACAATTGAACAAAACAATGTGTAACTTGATTTCTATAAACTTGGATTTAGAAGCTTGCTGACTAGGATGGAGAATATATGTGGACATATTATGTCCCATGATCCTCCTTTTCTCTCCAGGGCCACTAGTCCTGTAAGACCAAGCAAGCAAACTGTCTAACCACTGCTATGTATGAAAGGTATTTTGGTTATGCTGATCATAATATTTGCATTTTGTTCTGCTTTACATGTTATGGGGTATGGCAATTCCTTTTGATCTCCAAACATCTATTAATCCAAATTATTTTGTAATTTTTGAAAAGGTTTTAGGCAATCTCCTTTGATCTTATTTAATTCCTTTAATCAAAGATTTATCTTTGCTAGGATTAGTAACTCCATTCCAGTCCCTCATACAGATCAAATTTTGAAAATTCAATTCTGGCATCTTTCTTAATACATTTTCACAGAACATCACTTTCTCATTATTTGGGGCATAAATACCTAGCAAATGCACTATCTTGATATTCCAAATTATTTACACAATTACATATCTACCTGCTTCACCCTGAAATATTGATTTTGGTTGTAATATTTGATTTATAAAGAAGACTACTCAATTTCTTTTATTCTTATTTGCAGAAACAAATCGCAAATACCTTATTACTGCAAAAACTTGCAGTCACGCTATTGTATATACATTTTGTGAGGCAGCTCATGTAGGGAGAAAGTCAGAAAAGCTAAAGCACAGAATGAGCTCAGGCTTGTTAGTTATATTAAGAACAATAAAAAGGCATTTTTTTTTGTTATGTCCATAGCAAAAGGAAGAATAAGGAAATTGTAGAGTCACTGAATGGAGAAATGCTAACAGGGAACAGGGAAAAGACAGAACTCCTAAACACCTTCTTTCTTTGGTCTTCTCTGAAAAGGAGAACAGTGCTGAACCTGGGGAAAATGGAGCAGATTATACAGTAGGGGAAATGCAGTACAAAATAGGTAAAGAGGCAGTACAGGAATACTTGGTTAATACAGAAGAGCACTTACCCCTACCTACCTTCACTGAGCGGAGACAACAAAGAGGGATCAAGGATGTCTCAGAGGATTTACAGGAAGCAGCAATTAATTAATCAGCAGCTGGGTTGAGCTGCTGATCTATAAATTCCCAGCCCTGCCCTGCAGAAATTGTCAGAGATTATCTAACCTACCTGGCTCCCCATCATGTTCCTGAACTCTGTACCTGAGTTGGACTGTGTTTGTTGACTCAGGATGCCATATACCTGTCTTGAACATTGCTGAACTCTTTTTGGGAATTAAGGTTAGTATTTACTAAAATAATGTAAGTGCTGAACTGTGACTTGGCTTGCTCATTAGCTGCAGGCTATCAGCTGTGCAGTCATTGGCCTTTGACTGGTTGCCCGGACTGTGGCTGGGACATCCCTATCATCAAAAAAGAAAAAAAGGAGGATCCAAATAATTACTGCCCAATGTGAAGCCGAAGGCTTTAATGGCCGTCATCCATAGTTTTTTGTGGGTTTTTTGGGCTGTGTGGCCATGTTTTAGAAGAGTTTCTTTCTGATGTTTTGCCAGCATCTGTGGCTGACAATTACTGCCCAGTCCACTGACATCAATATCAGGAAAGATTCTAGAACAGATCATTAACAGACAATCTGTAAGCAATTAGAAATGAATGCCATGATAACTAAAAGTCAACATGGGTTTCTCAAAAATAAGTCATGCCAGGTTAATCTTACCTCTCTTTTTTAATAGAATCACAAGCTTAGTAGAAGAAGGGGATATTGTGGATGATTTCAGTAAGGCCTTTGTCAAGGTCCCATATTATATCCTTGCAAAAAAAAAAAGCTAGTATAATGTTGGCTGAATAATAAGACTGTTAGGTAGCTTAGTAATTGGTTGACTAATCAGCCAAGGGTACTCAACAATAGCTCCTCTTCATCTTGGAGAAAAGTGACTATTGGGTCACAGGGTTCTGTCCTGGGCCCAGTGCTATTCAACATCTTTATTAATGAATTGGATGATGGAATAGAGGTCATGTTTATCAAATTTGCAGATGACACTAGCTAATACCTCAAAAGACAGAATACAAAATAACCTTAACAGCTTAGGAAGCTGGGCCAAAACTAACAAAATGAATTTCAACAAGGAGAAATTTAGGATACTACATTTGGGTAGTAAAAGTGTAATGCACAGATATAGGATGGGTGACACCTGGCTTGATGGCAGTACATGCAAAAAGGATCTAGGAGTCTTAGTGGACTACAGGCTGAACATGAGTCAGTAATGTGATACAGCAGCTAAGAATGCCAATGCAATTATAGGCTGCATCAATAGGAGTATAGTGTATAAATGAAGGGACTTAACATTACCACTCTATTCTGCTTTGGTCAGACCTCACTGGGAACATTATTTTCAGTTCTGGGCACCACAACTCAAGAAGGATGTTGATGAGTTGGAATGTGTCCAGAGGAGAGTAACCAAAATGGTGAAAGGTCTGGAAACCATGCCTTATGAGGAGAGACTTAGGGAGGCTGGTATGTTTAGCCTGGATAAGAGATGGTTAAGAGGTGACATGATTGCATTTTTTAAATACTTGCAGGGATGTCATATTGAAGATGGAGCAAGCTTGTTTTCTGCTGTCCCAGAGACTAGTACCCAGAGCAATGGATTCAAGCTACAGGAAAAGAGATTCCACCTAAATATTAAGAAAAAAATCTTGAAGGTAAGAGTTGTTCAACAATGGAACCTGCTGTCTTGGGATGTGATGAAGTTTCCTTCATGGGTGGTTTTTAAATAGAGGCTGTTGGGAGTGCTTTGATGGTGCATGGCAGAGGGTTGGGCTGGGTGGCCCTTGTGGTATCTTCCAGCTCTATGTTTCTATG
>CM034707.1:10362052-10373382 GCA_020142125.1 Phrynosoma platyrhinos | reverse complement strand
TCTGGTCCCTCTCAAGCTATCCCCACTTTCACCCTCTTTATTTCTAAGAGTAAAATGTGTGTGTGCCATATTTACGTGTGTGTGGTTTTCCTTTGTTAATAAATATTTAGACTTTAATTGGAGAAGCCTACCTCAGCGTCATCCATTGCAGGATTCCTTAGTCCTCTGGTATACATAATGGTACACGGTCCTGTGGGGATTTGTTAGGACCCCAGTCTTGCATATTTGAGCTAATTATAAACTCCCCTAATTAGATCCTTCCTAACATCAGGCCCCCAATTATCCCTCTCATATTTGATATCAATTTAATATTAAAAGAGTTGCTGAAGTGGATAGCCTGAGAAGCACCCCCACTGCAGTGACCTGGCCATACCATATTTTAAAATCCAGATGGCTTTAGCAAGGGAGGAAGCAATAGCACCCACCACAATGAGATCACCCAAAGACATCAGCACAATCCCTTTGTCTATGGAGGGTGATTGTGGGATTCTGATCTGAGAAGGTGGTTGTGCATATACAGAAAAAAGACTTTAATCCAGGAGAAGTAGTTTTCCTTTGTCCGAAATATTAATATTAATTAATATTTAATAATATTTTAATAATTAATTACTATTTAACATTATTGCCAATTGTCCAAACATTTCCTCACTCTCCCAACCATTCTTCTCACTTGGTAAAACCATTTAGCACTGAGGTAATCAATTCATCTCAGGGTGACTGCCCCAGGACATGGTTTTGAGTATAAATATCACTGCCTGCACACTGGCAATTTGGTCCAGTCTGAAGCAGGACAGAATCTCTTGCCATGGTGGCTATTGAGCCATCTCCATTCCAGTCACCCCTTGATTGGAGCCACACTTCAGGATCAGTAGAGTATTACCATTAGCAAGGCCTCCACTTCACTTTCTCCCACCTTTGCTTCATTAGTTCTTGTGTGTGGGTGGGTGGGTGTGTTGATTATTTCACTAATGAACTACAAAACCTATTTGGAATTGCCACTGCAGTTGTGTGTGATTTGGAACCGATATACAAAGAGAAAGATCCCAGGCTGAACATTGTCCAAGCCAAGGTGTATTCTTATTTGAGTTATTTATCTCCTAAAAATATATTAATTATTTATCCTCTAAAAATATATTAATTTGTGGGTGCCCACCCAAGGCCCCCCAGCTTTTTGGGTTACAAGAGTGTGTTACAGTAATCTCAACAGGATGTAATCAAGGCATGTGTCACCGTAGCCACATTTAACTTCTCAAGAAATGGCCACAGCTGGTGCACTAGTTTTAATTGTGCAAACGCGTTCTTGGCCACCAACTGAGCATAGCCATAACATACCATACCAGTTTATTGTGTTTTAGCAAACAGCCATTTTATACAATTATAAAAAACAAAAACAAAATCAATACAATTTAAATTTCTACTAATTAACCTTTAAAGGTAGAATAATTTTCCATACCCCCTTTAGATTTTGTAGCTTGTATTTGTAAAGCCTTGAGAAGAAATTTTGATGCTCTAAATGATACCTCTGTAAAAAGCAAGCTTTTACCAAAAAAAAATGTCCTTCCTTCATTGGTCTTAACAAAAGATAAATGTAGTTGTTTCTAAGAGATCACTATAAATAGAGCATTCAAGCAGTACATGAATTGTATCTTCTATTGACATAGCATAACAATCTCATACTCTGTCCTTCTTAGGAACCCTTTTATGTCAACCCATCCAATTTGCCAGTGGAAGAATGTTTACTCTTGTCTGTGTAAAGGGAGAGTATAACTCCATCCAGCACAGACTGGGTCCCTATTTCCTGATCTGAATTAAGACTGATCGGGAGTACCTCGGTCTTGTCTAGATTAAGTTTCAATTTGTTCACCCCCCTCTAGTCCATCACTGACAGCAGACACTGGTTTAGTTCAGAAACAGCTTCTTTGGAATCAGATGGAAAGGACAGATAGAGTTGGGTGTCATTTGCATACTGGTGACAGTGAATCCCAAAACTCCAGATGACTTCTCCTAGCAGTTTCATTTAAATCTTAGACAACATATGGAAAAGAACTGAGCACTGAAACCGATGTCAGGGTGTTGAACAGGCATTACCCAGCATCACTTTCTCAACTCATCCCTCCAAGAAGGACTGGAATCATTGCATAACAGTGCCTGTAAATACCATCCCAGAGGGGTGTCTCAGAAAGATTGTATCTGAGAGGTCCCTGTCTAGTTCCCAGTATAGGTCATCTACCAAAGTTCAGGTTCATAGCTTCGGGATGCTCTTGGTTTGAGAGCTATTCCTAAGAAGCCAGGTTGCTGTGGCAGCCAGGAGCATCTTTGCTGAGCTCCATCCTTTCTTGGGGAAGGCAGATATGGCCACACTAAGGGCCATTGCAGACCGGCCCAAAGAGCTGGCCTGGAGATAGAGTTGGGGTGGGGCAGCTGCACGTTGACCACCCCAACCCCACCCCAATGCCATCCTGACGCCGCATGCCCTTACGCACGGCGCACAGTGTCAGGACACTCTTCCAGCACAGTGTTTAAGCATGCTGCGCCAAAAGGGCGCTGAAGAGCCACGGCACCAGCTCTTTTGTGGGTGCTCTTTTTGGGGCAGCAAAAGAGAGGTTTGGGGCCACAGCATAAGATTGCTTTGGCCCCAATCCACTGCTTCCTGGGTGGTTCTGTGTCACCCCAAACAGCCGGTCTGCATCAGCCCTTAGCTACTTCCCAATTAGACTACTATAATGTGTTTTATGCCTTCTATGCCTTTGAAAAGTGTTCAGAAGCTGAAGCTATTGAAAAAGGTAGCAGCCAGAATGGTTTTAGGGGTTCATTTTAGAAACCAGATTAAATTGGTCTTGCAAGAACTGCACTGGCTCTGATAATTCAAGGTGCTAGTGTTGACCTATAAAGACCTAAATGACTTGGGGCTAGGATATTTGAAATACTGACTTCTGCCCTATGAATTCAAAGTCATAGGGGTGAAGCAGATTGGCAACTTGGAGTAGCCTCTGGTTGCCCCAGCCCTGGTTGGCTCCCAATCGGTGCACGAGCATGTCAACTGGACAGCCTGCTCTGAAAGAGGGCCACCACCACAGTCCCAAATGAGCCACCAGCAAAGAGTGGGCTTTTCCCACTCTTTCTGCCAATGGCCCAAGGCCACTTTAGGTGGCCTCAGAGCAGCTTCTGGCCACTCTGGAGGCATGAGTCATATGCCCAGCCCACCCTCAAAGTAGTTGAAAGCTTTATTTGGCCCTTGTTAGTCTGGAAAATCACTATGCAAAGGGATCTTACAACAACTTTGAGACTAACTGAAAGACAGAAATTGGTAGCATAAGCTTTTACAGACTTGAGAGTCTACTTCTTCACATGCATGTGATGGGGTGGAAAGCCCAGGGACAGACCTGCATAGCAGTCTGCATCTGAGAAAGTAAGCTCAAGTCTACAAAAGCTCATGCTACCAATTTCTATCTTTCAATTGGTCCCAAAGGTGCTGCAAGATCCCTTTGCATACTGATTCTCCCATGAGTCTGCCAGAAATTTGAGATCTTTAAAGGAGACTGTTGTATGTCCCAACACATCATGAAGCTAGGGTCCATATAACAGGGACTTCTCTGTAGCACTGCGTTGACTCTGCCCAAGGTTATTAAGCAGGTCCCATTTCTTTTAACCTTCTGGAGGGCAGCCAACACAGTGCTGTTCTGCATGACATTGAAATTGCTGTTTTAACTGTTTTAAGACGGGACTCTAGGATTGTTTGTAAACTGCTCTTAGGAGCTTTTAATGAGTATTTTAATTTAAAAAAAATATATTATTATTATTTTATCATTTTAATTTGTTCATCAACGTAGGAGTCCTTGAGGGCCAAGGGGTGATGCAGAATTACTTTAAATAAATAAATGCTTGTTTGCTTTGCAAGCAGCCATCTTGCTGCTAACCACTACCCTATTCTTACCTGATACACATTATTCAGCAGCAGAGTACAAAACAAAGCCCAATCAGCAATGGCAGTAATAAGCAAAGCCAAAAATAAAAAGGCTTACCTTTACGGGCTATTCGGATACAATTCAGTCTTGTTTCCTAACAGAGAAAAAAACAAACAGGCAGGTTTAACTTGCCCATGAAGATGATAATTTGCTGTACTACAAAAGCGGGAAGGAAAGATAATGCTCACTCAACATGTTCTGTAAATTTGGTGTGTGGGGGGGGTTCTTCTTCTTTTTATCATAGGAGGCTTTCTGCTAATTTATACTATATATATTGTGATAGTGATTTGAGATCAGGCAAAACAGTAAATAAAAAAAGCCCTTCAAACCTACCAATTATGCCTTTTCAAATAATTGTTATGGATGCTCAAAAATTCCTTTAAAATGTTACCCTCATAATGAAGAAACAACAAAACAAAAATTAAAATAAAATCCCAATTTAATTTCACATAAAATGCCCTAAAAGCAAATATCAGTACACAACCAGTATCTAGCTTTAACAACCACTTATGACTGGTCCAGAGCTTAGGAAAGGGGATATTATTCAACAAGACAGCACATGCTTTACACACAGAAACCAGGTCCAATAACTCCAAGATCACAGGTCTCAGGGCTGATAAAAAGACTTTTGCCTAATATATCATAGACCCATTGCCAGTCCTCAAGTATAAGATATAAAGGCCAATGAACTGATTCAGTATAAGGCAGCTTCATTCGTTACAGATAGAGAAATTTCTTACACTTTTTATAGTGGAGCACATACTTGCTCTGTCTCCTTTATGTGCTGTTATAGCATATGTAAAAATGAATTTCCATTCTGCATCTCTATTTTCATATACACAAAAATTCACAAATGTTTGTCTACTTTGTCCTTTAATATGTACACTTTTTCTACCAGGCATCTTGATAAATGTCATTTTTATACATTCTTCTTATTACTATACAGCCGTCCCTCCCAATTTGTGGGGGATCCATTCTGCCCCCCCCCATGAATTGGGGAAATTGCAAATATCCAAGCCCCATTGATGTCAAGGGCAGCGCATGTGCATTTCATGTGCACATGCCATTTTGTCCCTCTCCACTTGCCATCTGTGAAGGACTAAGACTGCAGACTCAAAGTCTGTAAATGGAGAGGGCCGAGTGTATATATAGAATTTTTCTAAATGTACAGTTATTTATATTCATTTTCTATTGAACAATTCTGCATCAAGATTTTTTGACAAATGCAGTTTCAGAGAAAACGTGAAGTGTAAAACATTGGACCAAAAAATTTCTCCCCCATCCCTGATATCCCTATGTGTCGAATGCAGGGGTGTGTTTCTTTCAATCTGAAGTTTTGTTTTTTTGTTTTTTCAATGGCAATTTACTCCAAAAAATTGCACAGAGGTGAAATGAATTTGAAATTTTAAAAATTGGGAGAAATGCAAGAGAAATCAAAACTAAAAGATTCATCATCCCAATATAAGGTTTTGAGTTTTTAACTCTTAAAAATTCTGGCTCTGAACTCATATACCTTCAACCATGTTGGTGTTGGATTAAGGCTGATATTTTAAAACTTGGCCCTGTGATTGCTGGGCCTACCGCTTGTTACTCCAAAGAAGGGCAATGGCATCATGAAATCAGAATGTGGAGTGGAGCATGATAATATACAGGCTGTTAGCACACTCTCAGCTCTATCTTCACTAGATTCTTTGCTCAGTCCCTGATGATCAGTGCAAATTTTGACTGGTTGATTGAAATAGAGAGGGAAACTTTTGCTTTTTCTGCTGATTTTTTTTTCCAGCTTTTCCTGCCCAGCTACTCTGAAAACACTCAGGCAACAAAACTGAATGATTGGTTGGATGATGCTGTTAAACAGTCAGACTTACTGGCAAATATTAGGAAGAGGCAGGGGTATGCCCAGTCAACAACAGTTAGCTAGGTCATCTATATACTGAAAGTCTCCTCTCTAACTCCGCTTTAGGTTTTGATGCCCAGGAATAGGAGCTGGCTTTGAGAGCCAGCTTAGGAAATGTTCTGCTTCTGTATCTTTGAGCTTAGAGACAGTTCAGCTGGGAAGGTCGTTTTAATACACGATGGCTGGCCAGTGAGAAGCTATTGCTTATGGCTAGGCACCAAGGCCTTGTGTGATTCTGCCATGGGACACTTGCGAGAACCCTGAGGAGTAGATATGGGGAGATCATGGGTCACAGCAGAAGCCTACATTGTCTGAGTCCTTCTATAGATCACTGCCAATTGCAAAGAAACTGTTGCTCTGTTCCACCCAACTCTTGAGTGGTTCTTTCTTCCCAGTGGGTGAGAACACATAAATATGGAAGAAAGTGAAATAATCAGATTTTCCCATTGTCAACTCATATCTACTATATGCTATATTAGTTAATGTCATAGAATCACAGAAAGATGGAGTTGAAAGGGGCCCCATTGGCCATCAAGTCCAACTTTCTGCTCAGTGCAGAATCTCCACCTGATGCATCCCTAACAGGTAGCTGTCCGGTCTCTTTTTGAAGACATTGAGAGAAGGAGTCCCCATTACCACTCTAGGCAATTGATTCCATTGTCAAACCACTCTTACTGTCAAGAAGTTCATTCTAATATTCAATGGAAATCTACTCTCCTGTAACTTAAAACCATTAGACTTAGCCCTACTCTCTGGGGCAGTAGAGAAGAAACCTGCACCCTCCTCTCTGTGACATTCCTTGAGGTATTTAAAGAGTGCAATCATTTTAATCCTCAGTAATCTCTTCATCAAGCTAAACATGTCCAGCTCATCCAAGCTTTCCTCATATGTTTTGTTCTTCATACATCTTATCATCCTTGTTGCCCTTCTCTGAACCTGCTCCAACTTGTGTATAATCTTCTTAAAATGAGGCACTCAGAAAAGAATACAGTATTCCAGGTGGAGCCTAATCAGCGCAGAACTATTGCTTTCCTTGACTTGGAAATTATACTTCCATTGCAGGCTAAAATAGCATTTGCCTTCTTTGCTGCAATATCACACTACTGGCTCACGTTCAGTTTATGATGAACAATAATCTCAAGGTAATTTTCCCATGTAGTACTGCTGAGCCATTATTCCCCATCCTATACCTTTGCATTTGATTTTTGTACCTGAATGTAGAATTTTGCATTTGTCCCTACTGAATTTCATTTTATTAATTTTTGCCCATTGTTTTAGTTTATCTAGATCCTTTTCAATTCTGTTCCTATCTTTCAATGTGTTTGCCAACTCTCCCAGTCATCTGCAAACTTGATGCTTCCCTCCACTGCATCATCTAAGTTACTGATAAAAATTTTGAACAGTGATGATCCTAGGACAGAACCCTTAGGCACTCCACTCAAGAATAACTTCTAGTTTGAAGTACAGCCATTGATGACAACTCTTTGAGCATGCTTTTCTAACCAATTCTGGATACATCTGACAGTGTTCCCATCTATTACTCTTGGGACAACGTTGCAATAATTCCCAATTTACAGCAAGAGGTTGCTACTCACCCCTTTGAGATTGCTCATTGCTTGGAAATAGATGAGATAGGCCTTCTTGGGCTCCAGAGGTGGATTCCAATAACCACTGTATGTTTGGTTGTCCCCTACAGTGAAGGGTTTGGCTTCTGGAAGGCTGCTGGGTGGAATTTCAGCTCCAAAGTAGTGAAATGAGCCACGAGACAGGGCATCATAGAAGGTGAGTGGCACTGGAAAGCATTCTTGGCCACCCACCTCCCGCTTGATCTTCTTGGGTCTGTCTTCTTCCACAATGACTTGGTAAGTGCTGAAATATAGCACCAAGGAAATAGATTGGGGAGAAAAAGAGAAAAGGAATAGCTGATATCAGAGTTAAATTAAAGCTCCTGCTGTCTTTAAACTCCCCTACAGAAAAATCCAGGTATTGGTGTAGCTAAGTGAGAGACACAGATTATGGATGACAGAAATATAGATTTAAAAAACAGTGTCACAATTGTATTGCTTATCAATAATCCTTTACAACAGGAGTGGGCAAAGTGCAGCCCATGGTTGACATGTGGCCCTTGCACCTAAGGGACCCCTCTAGAAGCCCCTCAAATCCATCAGATTCCCCCACATAATTGATTTTTTTACCCCAAACCCCCAAAACTACAAAAAGACAACAATTTGCTCCCTTGACCACACACCCTCCTCCAGGTATGTAGGTCTACTAAAGGGTTGAGTTTATACAAAACTCAGCACTTGCCTGCTATTTTCATGCACAGGCAAGCATTAAACTGACTGTATAGTCAAGACACAAAGTAATGAGCCTCCATCCAACCCCGGGGAATCCGTACAAGTCTAGCTAGGCATATTAAAGATGGCATGTTAAACTTATCAAAGAAGACATGAGGTTAAGTGGTGTCACATACCACTCTTACTTGAGATGTAAGATAATCATTTAATCAACAACTTCCCTTCTTTATTTTTATTTTTAAGCTGATTTTTTCATTTTTTGTTGCTGCTGCTAGTTACATTTTTGCATTTTTGATTTTGTCTGCCCTGATCTGTAAGTCACCCACAGGATATTTGTTGATGGATGGTCATCTGAACATAATAAAGCAGATCAAAGTAAAATACTTTGCAAAATGCATTTGCTGACAAGTCTTAAATCAGGGTCTTTTAAAACAGCTGGGGAGACAGCAAGAACCCTCACAAAGTTCATAGATCAGTACTGGGGCTGACTTTGGAACAAGAATTAGGCATGCAGAAAAGCCTGCACTGAAAATGATGAACAATTGTGGAGCTAAAAGATTTACAACTTCAGGGGCATCACTAGACCTGAGCCAAAGACTCATGGATAGGATACTTACCAGTTTCTTGACGTGTTAACTGATGTTTTGCAGAGTACCGGGGTTAACATTTTAACCTACATACGGTTTTATTTTTCTGATTAAAACACACACAGATTCTCACACACTCTTATTACTATTAGACAGAGTGGGTCAGGAGTGGAAGCAAGGCGTTTGGAATCTAGAATGCTTTGCTTTGCTCTGCAGAAAGAAATGCTTTGCTCTATGTGTATGTGTAACTGTGGTCAAGGAAGGGAGTGTGTGTTAATCAGGAAAATAACACAAGAGAGATACGTGCATGACTTCCCAAGCAATGCAGTTTGGACCCAAATTCCACTCTCTCCCATGGCTGCAATTCATATTGTTAAATGTGGGGGATACAAGAAACAAATAAAGCAAAAATTAAATGTATTTTGTTTGGAAAAGTGAACTTCCACTCATCAAAAATTCGAAGAAGGTGCATGAGTCCCTGGAGTAGAATGTGATTTCCTGTACCTGATTGGGGCACCTCTGCCTTGGGCTGGTCTCAACAGAACAGTGATAGTTCTCTCTGATTCTCCAAGGGGGGAGGGCATGTCCCCATAATCAAAACTGGGAGCTGAAAGGAAATCCAAAAGACATTGATCAAATCGGACATATTTTCAAAGTAAAACCCCATCTGGCAGTGATAAATCTGAATCTGCAGTAGTAAGCCACATTCTGATCTCTGGAATCTGAGGCTGGGGAACGTGTGGCCTTCTAGACATTTTTGAACTCCAGTTCCCATCAATTCCAGACCGCTAAGCGAAAGATAAAGGATCATGGGAATAGTAGTCCATCAACACCTAGAAAGCCTTAGTTTCTCCACTCTTCAGGAGCATACACATGCAATGAACCTGATTTAATATAATGTAAGATTTCTACATCTGTTCTTCCTTCTCTCCAAATGGGGACCAGCTGCCATTAGCGTCCTTCTCTCCCAGAACTGCCTTTGTGTCCAGCCATCCCATCTTGGTGTTGTGTGCCATCAAGTCTTTTCTGACTTATAGTGACCCCTTAGGCAAACCTATCATGGGGTTTTCTTGGTAAGATTTAGTCAGAGGAGGTTTGCCACTGCCTTCCCCTGAGGCTGAGAGCATGTGACCTGCCCAAGGCCACCCAGTGTGTTTCCATGGCCAAGCTGGGAATCAAACCCTGAAAGAGAGGTTAAAAAAAGTGAGGCTTCCTCCTTCTTCCTGACAAAGACTAACTGTATTTTGAGTAAACCATCCCAGAACTCCAACTTTATTATGCAAAACTATAAGAGCTAGGAGCAGACTATGCTTATTTCCCTTTTTCATCTCTACATTTCTTTGCCCAATGTAGTAAAATCAGAATTGAGGAGTTTCAGGTATTTTAGAGATTTGTGTTCTACCCTTCTCATGCTTCAACACTACTCATACCAGTCATAGCAATGTAAAATCCTGACATCCTAAAAGTGACTCTGAACATTAAAAGTGACTAAAAAGGCTCTCCTTCTGATATTTGAAAATGGATAGGATGGTACAGGAGGAGTATTTTGAACACAAGCCATTTGGGACTTTAAAGTTCATCACAACTCTTTGCACTGCAAGTTTGCAACCATTGCAGGCATGGCAGAGAAAGTGTAACAAGCAGTGCCAGATTAAGATATGCAGGGGCTCCAAACTATGTCAATTTCAGGAGAGCCCCGCAGCATTACCCCCTCCAAAATTTATTACGCTATCTTCCTTTTGGTGGAATTTGAACCCCCTCATACTCTGGGGCACTGTACCGGATTTTCTTTAGTTTTTCCATAAATCCAGTACTAGGGACCTCAGCACTAGAATCCAGCACAATGCCCATGGTTTTCCTGAACTTGTGCATAAATCCCACATTAGGAAGTTGAACCATGCAACTGATTCTGATGAACCCCAATTTTCAATTTATTTCTAATTTATTTCTTTAAAAATTAGAAATAAATGGCTTCTCAGTGAAATAATTAGGTGGTTATGAAAGCCAAGAGTACAATGAATCAGATTGTTATCTTAAAAATTACAACATTTCATTTTCAAAAGTCCTATAGCCCCTTTTTGGATGCATTACAAGTGCCTTCTTCCTAAATGATAACCTAAGCTAGTCAGCAGTCTTCTGTGTGTCATCTGCTCAGAAGAAGAATGAAACAAACATGAAAATCCTCACCAATCTCATTCTTCCATGCATGAATGAGAAACCACAAAATTTCAGTCCTGGCTAGCATGCAAAAGCTTTTTGCATTTATGAGCAGGGATGCCTTGTGAACATTCTTGTCTTGATGCATGGAGACACAGTGGTTGTGTCATTTCCTGACTAGATTTCCCAGCCTTAAGAGTTAGTCTTCCTCTCCTTCCCTACTCCCTGTTGCAATGAGGGTTGGTCCTTTTTAATGTATTTATTTTAAGTGTGCTTTTAAACTTGTAATATTGTTTAATACTTTCTTAGCGGTGGGTGGGTTTTGGGGTCACTTGTATTCATGTAAATTTTAATGTTGTAAGCCGCCCCAATTGCTCTGCAGAGGGACGGGGTATAAATAAATTATTATTATTATTATTATTATTAT
>CM034707.1:10347281-10361690 GCA_020142125.1 Phrynosoma platyrhinos | reverse complement strand
AAAAAAAAACACCTGGATTGACTTATCATGGGTCAATGCAAGTACTGTACTTGAATTCTCATCAAAAAAAGGAAACATTCCCATCTCTGAGTAGAAGGTGAAAGTCAAGAGTTTAGTCTATCCCAGGAAAACCCAAAAGAAGCACCGACCCCCCACTGTTCTCTCCATCGTGGTGCCATTTTTATCCTTTTGAATGCTTGTGGGGGAAAACAGTGGTTGTGTCATTGCCTCAAATAAGTGCTGAAAGGAATTTAGCTTTGAAGGGTTTTAATAAGGTGTTGGTGTATACAGTCACCCCTATGTTCTCGCGGGGGATCTGATCCAGACCCCTCGCGGAAATGGAAAAATGTGGATATTAAAGCCCCATTGGCTTGAATGGAGGCACTGTGCAGTCGGGCAGCATTTGGCGGGCGTCAGGCGGTTGCCATGCCCCCACTCCATTCCAAGGCTGGCACAAAGTGCTAGTCTGTACAGCCCCATAGTCACCATTTTCTTTGCTCTGTCTTTTCATCCTTTTTGATATGTGTGCATTTTCTTAGCCCTGCCCATGCCTGCTTGCCTCCTCATTCATTCAGCCATTAGAGTGAGCCCAGTTATGCCTACTGAAATGTTGTAAGTTCTTTGACATCATTTTCCTTTGCTTCGTCCTTTACATCCTTACTTACATGCCCTTAGGTTTTACCTGTGACTCATCCAAGGGTCATATCAAAATCCATACCTTTGGCCTCCAAACCTGCCCTCGCCTTGTACATGAGGTCGACCAAGAGTGGAGTATATATGATATATATATAGCATTGTTTTTATTCAAAACCCAGTATTTATACACAGAAAATGTATCTTTTACAGAAGATATTGCTTCCTGTGCAAAACATTTTTCCATATCATAACAGTCCTGCTCTTACTCCTGAGGGGACCTTTGAAAATCAACTAGCGGTCACTACCAGATTTATCCCATGTGACTCAGTAATTCAGAGGAAGATTATTAATGGGCTTCACTTGCAGTTTCATAGAATCATAGAGTTGGAGGAGACCATGAGGGGCATCCAGTCCAACCCCCTTGCCATGCAGGAATACACAGTCAATACATTCCTGTCAGATGGTTGTCCATCCTCTGTTAAAAAACCTTCAAAGAAGGAGGCTTTACCATACTCCAATGAAGTGTGTTCCACTGTCAAAGAGCTCTTAATATCAGGAAGTTCTTCCTTATGTTGAGGTGGAGTCTCTTTTGTTGTAGTTTTAATCTAGTGCTCCGGGTCCTGATCTCTGGAGCTGCAGCAAACACGCTTGTTCCATCCTTAATGTAACACCCCTTTCTCCACCTCTGACTCTGCAGAGACCTTTCCTCTCCCTCCTCCCACTTCTGAGAAGATGATAATCTTTCATGCAAACACACATACACACACACTCTAAACAAGGTATGTGAAAGAGTGTGGGACAAGGAGATATTTAAAGAAAAGCATTATTCTCAACAAGCAATGGAACATTAGCAAAAGGGTATCATTACATGAAAGCACCTTCCATCAGGCATTACTTAGGGGAAGTTTAAAAGTTAAATAATCTGGGTCATATTCAGCCAAGGTTAAAAATAAAGATAAGCCCCTAATGTGACTTCCTAAACATCCCTATTCTACTCATGATACAGATAGAGTTCTGGGTTTTGGATGTTCGTGTGGAAGCTGGGTGTCTGGATGCCTTTGCCCAGTCTGCAACAAGCCTTCCTCTAAGTGAGGCAGGTGCCTCTGTCTCTCTGTGCTGCTTGGTACCCTGAGGTTTTTATAGCCTTTTGATCAGAAACATCTAGAAGCTTTGTGGCTCAACCCAACTGACCATTCCCATTGCGCAATTGTTGCTTGTGAACTCTGTCACTCCGTTGGTGATCCTGAGCCCCAATAAATGTAACTTGAACCAGCACCCTTTGTTTACCTGGAGGGGAAACTATACTCCTCAAGTGTGCTGCCCCAATAATGGGAGAGCCCATTATCACACAGACAGAAGACAGACAGGGGTATCAGTGTGTCTTATCCACAGTGTGTGTGTGTGTGTGTGTGTGTGTACCACAAAATGCAAAAAGTCATCACAAACCATGCATAAACTCATAATCTCCTCCAGTGGAGAGAGAAAAAATGAAATTGTTTATTCTTGCCTGGACATTCCTATTTATGAAAATATTCTTTTTGCACAAACTGTAATTGCTGCTGCCTTTGTGCATGGAGGGACTGCTTTACGTCTTTTGATTAGTATGTAGAACAGCTAGATAGGTTGTTTCTATCTTTTGATCAAGAAGCTTATCCTTCGTTGTTTGCTGTGTGGTACACTTTGCTTCCCAAAAGAAGAAGAAATTGCTTTATTGCAGAAACAATTTGCACAAACCTTGAAAAGTATGACCAAAAATAAAGGGCTCACTGTCATTGCAAGGAAAGCAAAAAGTCTCTCAGGGGTGGCTGACTTCTTAATATGTCTTGTCAAGAAGGAGGAAATTTGTGAATATTCTTCAGAGTCCTAGCTTGAGAGAAGTTCTAAACATTCCTGATAAACCAGCACATGAGAAGGAGAAGGGAAATAAAGATATTTTGGATGTGGGGAAAAGTACCATAGGCTTTGGTGGGAGAGTCTTCAGGAAAAAAAGGAAGTACACTTTGTTCAAATAGGGTAGCTTTGTTCAAATAAGGTAGTCTTCTTTCTCTCTCTTAATAAATATTCATGTCCCCAACTCACTCCAACACAAAGTGTTGTATCTCTTTTCCATCACATTGCATTGATTATTCCAAAAGCAATGATTATCCCACAGTAATCTTTTATGATACAAGACGGAAGGAAGCAGAAAGGAGGAGAAGAATGTGTGAATTGGTTTTTTCTGACAGAATATGCAAATGGAAAAGGACACATTTCTCAATCTAAAAAGAAAAATGGAATATAAAGTATAATAATTACAGAGAAATTAATTTTCATTCCTGTTTTAGTACAAACCAACCCAATTCCCAGTTTCTGAATTCATATGTGAACTGAGTTTTCTGAAATTTGCCAAGCTCTGAATTTTGCAATGCAATTGTCTCTAATCAAAAACTGATGGTAAAATGCACATACTTTAGGGTAGACTGTGTTAACAAATGGGTGGATTGTGGTAAATTGCACACTGAAATGCATAAATTCTGAGAAGCAGCTTGAAAAACACCTCTGTATAAAGGAAATCTACTTCTCTATACAAAAGCACCCAAGACTTTCCACCCCACAAGACTTGCACATGTGCTCAAGATAGGACCATTAGCAACCTAGCTAAAAGAATGAAATTGATGCAAGAATAAACTCACCACATGGAAATGCACATTTTGAGGCAGTGCACTACTGAAAAGCAAGTCAGAACCATTGCTTTCATGGCTTGGTTGTTTTACAAAGGCAACTGATGGGCCACTGTGGGGAGAAAAGGATTAAGATCCTTTGCTGTGATCCATTAGGGCACTTCCTATGTTCTTTTGATTTTACAAAAACAACAAAGATTGAATTGCTTCTACTAGAGAATGTGACATTACTCATATTTTCTGGAAGAATAATTACCATCAATGACGTAAAAGCCCTATTGTGGTAGGGATATTTCTAATTGCTCCTGTGATAGTGAGCCATTAGTATTTAATAGATATGTGTCTAGCTCCTTTATTTATTTATTTGGTTGCTTTATATTCTGCTGTACTATGTGGCATGAAGGTGGCGTACAGAAGGTTTTTTAAGGATGCACTATCCAAAGAAACAAAATGTTTTAGAGAAGAAAATGATCTATATAAAATCTAAGGCCCCATTCACACTACAAAAATAATCTGGATTAATCCAGGTTATTTCCTTGGTTTTCATACTCGCCCCACATGCACTCAGTGCACTTTTGAGGGGGCTACCAAAAAAACCCATTTAACCCAGGATATTCAATACTGAGTTCCCTCCCCCCAAGTTTTCCTGACAGATCCAGATCATCAGCAATGTGAATAAGCTCGCAAATGGATTCAGATTGTTCTGAATTGAAAGAAAGGGAGGGGTTTCTGCAGGGGCAGAACATACACATCCCAGCTGACTGTTGCCCTACCTGGTGACCCTCCCCTCTTCTCCTGGCAAAGTGATCCTAGGACAAAAATGTGAATGTGAATGCCCCCTTAGGTTGCTCCTTGAGACAACTGACAGAGAAAGTGCAGCCACTCCTTGGCAATAGGGAGTTAATTAATGCCAATTGTCCTTTTCCCCTTGTGACTCACAAACTTGGGTTCCTTTTCCATGTCCAGAAAGCAACCCAGTTTATCTTGAGGGTTTTGCCACTGCCCTGTGTGTGTGTCTGTTGTTTGCCTTTGTTTCCGATTTTGAGTGACCCTATAGTCACCCTATCACGAGGTTTTCTTGGCAAGTTTTCTTCAGAGATATTTGCCATGGCCTTCCCCTGAGGCTGAGAGAATATGACTCACCCAAAGTCACTCAGTGGCAGAGTGACCAGTTGTTGTTGCTGTTGTTGTTGTTGTGTGCCTTCAAGTCATTTTTGACATATGGAGATATATCATGGGGTTTTCTTGCCAATGTTTCTTCAGAAGGGGTTTGCTGTGGCCATCTTCTGAGGGTAAGAAAGTATGAATTGCCCAATGGGTCATCCAGTGGGCTTCCATGGCCAAGTGGGAAATCTTAGTCCAACACTCAAACCACTAAGCCATAAATTCAACTTTCCCTCAGAGGCACCAAGAGGGGGTGAGGGGAGGGAGGATTTTTCTCCCACCAGTTTGTGGGTGAGGAGACAAAGCGCAGGCCCAGCCTACCAGCCTTTGCTTCCGCTCAAGTGTCATGGGGCTGCTTGGCTGTTGAGCAGCTACTAATCCTGCCTTCTCCCCACCATCTCTGCCCATCCTCTTTCCAGCCCTCCACTGCACTTCTTGGTAGATAGGTAGGCATTTATTTGATTGGCATTTGGGGAGCCAGCTGAGGTGAGGCAGTGGCTGTTATTCCCCCACCACCATCAACTGCCAAGTTGTGTGGATGGGGGGGAATAATGCTACAGTTAGGAAGCCTGGCTTTCACATCCCTGCAAAGAACTTTGGTTTCTATACTCACTTACACACACTCTCCCAATTATGATTTGTTTCACCAAAAGCCCCCCAAAAAAGCAACCCTCACCACCCCCTAAAGCCTCCTCATAAATATAAATAAGGACACCGATGGCTGATTCCCATAGTTCATGAAAAGGGGGGGGATGATGCAGTTACACATCATTTGATTGACAATTAAAAAACAACAAAACCAAGAAGGCTCAAATGCATTCAAAAAAGGGGCTCCATTTTAACCTGAAACAATGGCATGTATGAACAACAACAGGGTTAAAATGACTCGGAGAGATTTGGGAACCCAAAACATGATGGGAACAATGATCCCAGTATACAACAGTACAGCAATCCACATCTCTTCACCACAAAAAACTGAGTGTGAATGCCTCCTTAGAAGGGATTGCAAGAGCCATATAGTCCAATTCCCTAGGATGCAGGAATGCATAACTAAAACATTCTTGAAAGATGCCCATCCATCCTCTGTTCAAAGATCTTCAAGCACAGAGAGTCCACCACCTTCTGAGGCAATCTATTCCACTGCTGAACAGCTCTTACAGTAAAAAAAAGTTCTTCCTAATTTTAGGTGGAATCTCTTTTCTTGTAATTTGAGTCCTTTGGTTCAAGTTCTAATCTCTGGAGCATCAGAAAGCAAAAATATAGCTATTATGTCACCTCTCAGTCTTCTCTAAGCTAGATACATCCAGATCCCTATGTTGTTCCTCATAAGGCTTGGTTTCCAAATGGATCCTAGACCAGGTCAAACCTGAACTCTGCCTGGGAGCCAATATTATTAAGTGGAGAATGTTGTAATTTGGCTACATCATGAAAAGGCACAACTCACTGGAAAAAGCAATAATGCTAGGAAAGGTGAAGGGATTTAGAAAGAGAATGCTAGATGGATGGACTCTATTAAGGAAGTCACAAGAATGAATTTGCAGGACCTAAGCAGAGCAGTGGAGGATAAAGGGTCTTGGAGGTGTCTCATCCGCAGGATCACCGTAAGTTAGGATTGACTTGAAGGCAGTTAACAACAACAACAAAGTTTCTCAAAGGGTCAGGCAATGCAAATTTGAACCCAGTGGAGAGATTTATGAATTTCCGTTCCATCCCTAACCCTCTGCTGAGGTGAATGAATCTTCACTCCTGAACTCTGGAACTCTGATCTCCATTCCTGCAGCAGACCCCACTCTCAATGACAGATACTGGGGGAAAGGAGCTAATTAGTTACAAGGAATGTGGAAATGCATCTATGTAGATTTATTTTGCTCAATGCCATCCTTCAGATGCTCTAGCAAAATATATTCCTTTGATCCCTTTAAATGATTGTCCTTAAGTTCCTTTTGCAAACAGTCTGTGGAGCCTGATTAATTAGTAGTTATCTGCTGATGGTTTTTAATCCTTTTGCCCAGAAAAAGGGGTACAGCCAGGGTGATCTGAGTGTTAGACTAGGACTCTGGAGATCAGGATTCAAATCCCTGCTCAGCCATGGAAATCCACTGGGTGACCTTGGACAAGTCATACTCTCTCAGCCTCATAGGAAGGCAATGGCACACACCCCCCAAACAAATCTTGCTATGAAAAGCCCATGATAGGGTTGCCTTAGGGTTGCCTTCAAGAAGGACTTCAAGGCACACAACAACAAAGATGAAGGGGAGCCTGTCGTCTCTGTAAGGTCAAATAAATAATACCTACTTTCTGAACAATACCTACTCTATATTTTCCTTTGGGCCAGTCTTGTTCCCACACCCTACCCATTTTCTCTGGGTGTCCTGGTTGTTTAACACAAATTTAGAATGGTTCAGTGTGACTCAGTGTGCTTGAAATATTTTTTTGTATGCAATAGGTTGGAACTTCAGAGCATTCATTCCAGCATTCTCAACTTGGCAGAACGACAATTTCCTGTAATATCTAGGAGCTCATATTAGAAATCCTGGATATTGGTTTCAAATGACTGGGCTCCTCTGCCAAAAACAGGAGTGAATGTCAGTGGTTGGAATGTGGCTATTCATTCAGTGACAGTATTTGACTTGGAAATCTGATACAACTTTTAATGCCAGAGATCCCATTGAATTAACTGACTAGAACCCATGATTTAGGATTGTGTGTATGTGTGTATTCCAATATAACTGGCCCAGTCTGCACCTCCCCAGCTAATGTATGTATTGGAATTTAGTCATCTACAGGCTTCATGGTTCCTAAATGTGTTGATATAATTCTTAGCTTAAAAAAAAACAAGGCTTGTAGTTTGGGAGGAAATTATTTCAAAATTATTTCTTGAGAGACCACAAATCAATAAATTATAAATTAAACAATGCTTGGGGAAAATTTATTTGGGACTAGAACTCCCAGAATTCCTCACTGAGTATGATAAAAAAAGTAATGTTTATTCCTAAAGGACATATTTTTCAAGTATCTATTTAAATCCATATTTAAATTCAAAAGGTCTGCAGATTAATTACAAAAGAAGCAAAAACACATTGCTGAACAGATGAGAAAGTACTATGGACCTGATCCCCCTACTGCTGACAGCATCCAGATGTAAGGTGTATTGGGATATATGATTTGTCACATTACATGTTATAAGTTGTACCCAGGACCTAAGTTCAAAGATGATGGGAAACCCATCAGCAGGACAACTGCTGTGAGTCAGAATAAACTGGGTTAGAAGGTTACTGGGTTAGAAGGACCAATTGCATGACTCAGTGTAAGGCATCTTCATGTGTTCTCCCCCCTCCATCCTTGCTCCTTTGGTTAAAAGGACACAAAATACGATTCTCCACATCTTTGGCATCAGTACCCATCTGACTTTGACAGTGCCATCTCTCTAAATAAAACACCCTATCCAGTAAAGAAAAAAGCAAAATATTATAGGCCCTGTGCTGCCTAATGAAAAGAAAGATCCGCCTCACTCAGTGATGCCCCCTTATTTATTCCACCTCAGACCCACTCATGCAGATAATATAATTTCTCCAAGACCATTTCTAGCAAGACAGGGGGCTGGCAGTGTTCAATTTTTCCTTTCCCAGACCACCCCACTAATAGATCCCATCATGTCTGCTCCACTGAATTAGGAAATGTGTTCCAGTAATGTAAACAAGGCAGCTTTTGAAGCCCTATGCAAGTAAATTATCTAGCAGGGTTGTAAAATGTAATGCATACTGTTTTCCATTTGAATTCTGATTGCAGTGAAGCTAGAAAAGGGGAGGGGACCCCTGGAGCATGAAGAATCCATTTCAAGGGAAGCGTATTTAAAGGTATCAGCTCAGTGGGATATGTGGTTCCCCTTTCAGTTCAACCACATCAGGTTGCCAATTGTCTTGATTCCTACAGAGCAGTTTGTCTCCTACGACACACACTGTACCACGATCACCTATCCTAATTAGGAATGGGGAAAAATTAAAGACTCTCATGAAAATTAGTATTTTGTATTTCCCAAGACTACATGTGAGACAAAGCACACCTTGCCTTGGAAACTGGTACATCCGCAAAGTGTGTTTCAGAGAAAGAAAATGCACTCAAAGTCAGGCGCACATTTTGAAGATATGCATAAACATGTTTTAACCAATGGCAAATGTGTGAAAAATATGTGTACATTAGGAAGATGCATTGAAATGCTTATACTGTTGAAGTAAGTACAAAAAATGTCTGTGAACATGGGCATTAAAAAACAAAGTCTCACAACGAGATCTGCAAGGAGAGTGGGACAAATGGGATTCAGAGAAATACAGTTAAATCAACAGAGTTTTGTACACATGCAAGAGCTGTCAAGTATGAAGGAAATGGAAAGGCTTTCTATATGATTGTCACAATCCACAAATCAGAGCCTGATCCAGGAAGGCTATCCACAGAGGAGTAGGCTGAGGTAAAGGAGCCTTTGTGCCCCAGCATTGACCCTACATTCTCAGCTAAATGTGAAGGCTTCACCATAGGATACAGTAATTGCAGAAGCAAGTACAAATACTATGTAAGAGAAGGAGAAACCTGGGAGCAGTTTATTATTTGGAAGACTATGATCAAACCTTTGCACCAGTTGTGAAACACACTACAGTAAGAACATTCCTGAGCACTGCAGCAGCAAAAAAAGATGTATGTTGAACATTTAGACATTAAGATTGCTGTTCTACATGAGGAAACAGAAAGAGATATTTATATGGCGCAACCTCCAAATTTTGAAGACAAAAATAACAAACATCTCATATGCAAACTTCAGAACAGCATTCATGAATTAAAACAAGCTGCCATGAAAAGCTGAATAAGAGGCTCTTTGAGAATATGTTTACCCAGGAAAAGCTGAGAGGTGCCTATACTCAAGATACAAAGATCACAAATGGACATTTATTTTGACCTATGTTGATGATATGATCATTTGTTGTGAGAAAAGAGAAGATAGTAATGAAGTCATTGATCATTTAACAAGGAAATAGATGTAAAACAACTAGTAGACATCACATATTACCTTGGAATAGAGATTGAAAGAGATGAAAAGGGAAGTTATCATCTTAACTAAAAGCAAAAGATAGTAGAACTATTGAAGAACTACTGAAGTACTAACTGAGGCACACCCAGTTAGTACTCTTATGGAGATCAACTACTGGTAGCACACTACAAAAAGTTAAGCATTAACAAACCAATAGCAATAGCAAGCACATTTCTATACCACTTATCAGTGCACTTAAGCACTCCCTAAGAGGTTTACAATGTGTAAACCAATTGCCCTCAATAAGCTGGGTACTCATTTTAGTGACCTATGGAAGGATGCAAGGCTGAGTGGACCCTGGAGCCCTGCCTAGGATCGAACTCACAACCTTGTGGCTGTGAATGGCTGCAGTACTGGCATATAACTACTGCATCACCAGGGCTTCTATCTGTAACAAACAACAGTCAGAAGCCATTGTGTTAAACTCCCCTTGATGTTCTCCTTCCATGGGTTGTTGTCTATTATTGTTACTTCTTTTTATATAGAGTTATAGTGAATAGTATTGTTGTTATTGGGAATTTGTTGTAAATTCAAAGGGTTTCATTTTAACTGCTGGGAATGGAAGGCAAGCCTGCTGTGGGAAGGAGATAGACACGGGATGTTACCAGAGCTCCAAGGTCGCTTTCCTGGGAAGAAATGTGAAAACAGGAGGGTTGGAAACATGAAGAGGATTATATGCTTGTTTTTTTAAAGAATTTTGGCAAACGTTTGTCTACAATGCTGAGCTGCTTAATAAATTCTGGTTCATCCATGAAGCCTGATTATTCAGCTAGAGACTGAGGCATCACACATTGGGAAGCTTCTGTACATAAGTGAAGTGGCAAGAACAAATATAGCAGCAGCTGTTGGGATTTTGTGCAGAAGAATCAACTAAATGTGACTGGAATGCAGTAAAGAGAGTAATCAAATACCTGAAGGAAACTGAACACCTGAAACTTCAGCTGCAGCCCTAAACTAACAGGCTATGTAGATGATGATGTCATTGACCAGAAATCTACAAGTGGATACCAATTCTTTCAAGGAGATGGAATAACTGACTGCACTACACAGAAACAAAAGACAGTTGTGAACTGATCTATAGAAGCTAAATAAGTTTCAGCCTCAGAAGCATGCAAACAACTAAAGTGGGTGCACATATTACTATCAGACTTTGGAAAAGAAGGGCCAATGCCAACAAAGATATATGCAGCAAGATTAGATTAGCACCCTCAGTAACTTTCCTATCTTAGAATGGAGTTTTTATAATACAGCCCTCAGTTTATTTTTCCAAGCCATTGGTGTATTTACTCTTTAATCAGAATCTCTAATTGCTGAACAAATATGGAGGGTCCATCCCCTCCAAAGGAGGGGAGTTTGATTGATCTGAGGCAGAACTACTCTTAAGCATCAGGGAAAGAAGGCATCCAAAGCTACAGGGCATCAAGGATCAGCCCAGGCACAGTGCAGGTCTCTTGCATAAGATTTCTTGGGAGTAATCTATCATTAGCAATGGCAGGTATGTGAGGAAATTTCCCAGCTGCCACTGTATATAAATACTTCTATTTCATCTCTAGGTACTAGGAACGACACTTCCCCCCCCCCCTACTATGGAACTAAACAGATGGCACCTTAAGGGCAGCATCCTACCACCCCTTTTCTTGCTGGATCAGGGCCACGGTAACCACATGCCACAGCCCCAATCCAGCACTTTGCCACTCCAAAAAGAGTTGGCAAATGCCGCTCCTTTTGGAGTGGCAAAAAGCTGCCCTTGCCACTGCAGTGGCAGCTTTTTCACGCTCCTTTGGTGCAGTGTGTCTGAACACTGCATCAAGGGAGTGCCCTGATGCTGCCCGCTGTGCAGTGGGGCACATGGCATGACAGCGCCATCGGAGTGGAGTTGCGGCAGCCAGCGTACAGTCGCCATGCCCTGACTCCACCCCCAGGCCAGCCCTAAGTGTACTTGGATTCTTTCTTAACTAATATCATCACTAATAGAGGTTGAGTTCTGAAAGTATAGCAGCTGATCCACATACTTTTCCTTGCAGTCTTTGTTGAGGTGCATGAATGAAGAGTAAACCAGGTTTGGAGAGACACCAAGCTTTCAAGTAAACCAGGTTTGGTGAGACAGCAAGCATTGAAGCCTATGGTGCACACCTTGTGATGGGTGTAATTATCTCCCATACAGATGTTACAGAGAGGAAAGGGAGAAAGATAACTGCAGTGATGGAGGCAGAAGGATTCAAAGTTGTCAGCTACAATATATGTGCAATGTCCATCTTCTTGCTGGAAAACCTCACCAACTACACTTGCACGAAGTGCAAATTGCTGACTTTCTAGGAGGAGAATATCATGTTGAAACCCTTCCATACATCAGAGAACATGAGGATTCCTTGATAGAACACAGAGACAATTGAACCTATAGAACCAACAGAAAGAAATTGCCAGGGGAAATGAAGAGGACTGTAACAGTAATGAAACAATCTGGAGAACAGTCGTCATCAAGAGCAGACCATGCATAAGGTACTCAGAATTGCTTCAACTAAGCAATTGCTTCCTACATCTTTATGATCGGTGAAGATGTTCAAACAGAAAACCAGCATAAGGGAAGCTGCATACTAAGGAAGGAATCAATGTAACTGCCAATTGCAGCAAGAGGAAAAGAAAGCTGCTGGTGGTTGGGAAGTAATAGCTTAAGGATATAGAGGTACCTGTGTGCCAGCCTGACAAGATGAATTGGGAAGTGTGCTATCTCCCTGGTATGCATATCAGGGATGTCACAGACAACTTGCCAAAACACATTAAGAACACAGATAAGTATCACAGATCATCTGCTTTTTCATATGTAGTAGACTTGTAAGAAGTTGAAGTTACTGCTTGTAGCCAAAAGTCTATTAAGGGCAATTTTATTTAGTTCAAATTGAGAGGGGGTTGGCTACAAGGACCCTGAAAGACCATCTCCCACATGTAAACCAAGAGTTCAGGGGATCTAAGAATTGATGCAGAGACAGAATTCTCCAATTAAAGTATTATTTATAAAAGGGGAAAATCACACAGCAATTCACCTACATACACACACTCATTCAAGGCTCAGGAAGTCAAGGGTTAGCTTGGAAAAGATGTTGAGGCAGAACTACGGGTGATACTTACTACAGATGAGGCTTTCTCTGGGATCCAATTGGGTAATGTGGTGTGAGATACAATTGTTCTGAGAGTGTTGGTTTGAAGAGAAGTGCTGATAACTAGACTAGAGAGCACAGTGACATAGTGTCCCCATGAACTGGAACTAGCAACACTGAGGGGGGTTTTAAGAGCTAAAACTAGCTGCAGGGCAAAGGTGTGAGATTGCATGGGTGAGGTAATCTGGTCTGGCAATATTCAAGGTGAATGGGAGAGAATTCAGTAGTTAGCTGGCCCATGAGGTGAGACATCTAGGCCATTATCACCTATTCTTCTGATTATGGAGGTGATGATGGTCTATTTGCTGCTCCCACACTATCTGCCTTGCTTTTGGGATGTTTTTTTTTTTTCAGTCTTCCAAGTGACCTTGGTATGATCTGCCTGTCATTGCCTAGGTGGCACTTGGGGTTCATTGCAGTGTACATCTGGGGTCATGTGGAATTCATACACACACACCAAAATTCAGAAAAATGCACTTTTGGTAACATGCTCTAAGATATATATATATATTATTCTAAACAAAAACAAAAAAGCATTAAAGTTAGATTTTGTAATGTTACCAGAAATGTTTTTGTTGTACATTATAGACATTATAGATGAAGACCTGGATAGTAAATATAGATCACTTCTCCAGTGTATGATAACAGCAGCAAGAATATTGTTTGCTCAAATTTGGAAACTGACTGAAGCACTGATGACTATACTCTTTAAATACGTCAGGGGCTTTCAGAGAGAGGAGGTTCCAGAGCTTAGGCCCACATCTAATGTTTTTAAATTACAGGAGGTGACTTAGAACTTAGGGCCTTTGCAGACTGCCAGAAATAGTGCACATTAAATTGAGGCACTGCCCTGGCTCAGTGCTAGGGAATCATGGGAACTGTAATTTATTGTGGCACCAGAGCTCTCTGACAGAGAAGGCTCAATGTCCCCCCCCCCCAAAAAAAAAATACAATTCCCATGACTTCCTAGTACTGAGCCAGGGCAGTGCCTCAATTTAATGTGCACTATTTCTGGCAGTCTGCAAAGGCCCTTAGTTACAGGAGAGTAGATTTTAATAGAACATTAGAAAGAACCTCTTCACGGCAAGAGTGGTTTAACAATGGAACAAATTACCTAAAGAGGTGGTGAGGTCTCTTTCTCTGGTCATCTTAAAAAGACAGTGGACGGCTACCTCCTAGGGATGCTATAGCTGGATTTTCTGAATGGGGAGAAGGGGAACTGGATAGCTTATCAAGCCCCTTCCAATTCTGTGATTCTATGATCCTGGCAACCTTCACATGACCTTCACATGCTCTTCTGTCTCTTCTGGCTACTGACTGATGATGTGGTAGGACTGGACTATGTCATCTGACTGTCTCTTTTGCCTGATTCTTTGAACTACAGTTCTTTTCCTCCATCTGTGTAATAACGCTAGTCAAACTCCTGTTTACCCTGCCAATCCCTCTTTAGAGTCATCTATGTGTCTGATGTGATCCTTGGTCTTGCTGAACACATACAGCCACAAACCAGGACAGGGAAGATGACATATTTTCCCAGCAACTATATATAATTGTAAGCTATGCACATATATATATATATATATATATATATATAAAACAGAGAGAGCAATGGTTCCTTGGGAGCATGGCTATGGAGACTGTCATGATGAGTATTGGCACTTCAAGCATGATCATTGCATCACTACAAAGACATCATAGAATCATAGAATCATAG
>CM034707.1:10300163-10341443 GCA_020142125.1 Phrynosoma platyrhinos | reverse complement strand
CAAGTAGCTAAACATTTGCTTTAGCTTTGTGAAAACCTTTTCTTTGGGTGAAACAAGATGTGAAGAGGTCTTGGACCTTGTTTTAAAATAAATAAAAAACTTTCACAAATCCAGGGCAACCAAACAAGCAGACACTTGCATGCTATGGACTGTGCTAGAAGAACACCAATGCTTTGACTTGGTAAAGGCAGCTTCCTACATTGCATATTGCTTTCCAAAATCAATCTAGATATTTGTCCTCTATAGCTTGGGTACTATGCATCTTGCTTGAATGAAGGAAGGCTTTGATGCTCAGTCTTAAGTCTTATTGCACCTTTATTTAAAAACAGCATCTGTAGGTATTGTTGTGAAAATCCAGGTTTAGACTACCATTTTGACAGATTCTCTGTCAGCTCCCCTTTTAACAAACAAAATATAAGTTTGGAAGAGGCTATCATACCACATCACCATCAATTCAATCTGATGTGTGTGTTTGGGGTGAAAAGGAATGGATGCATGCATCTATCTTCAAATTGTACAATTTTGGCATGGCAGCACTTTACCAACAGCATTTCCTGGGTATTCAGGATTCAGATGATGTTCAGATGAGATGTTTGCTTTTCTTATATACACAAACAAGCAGTGACAGCTGGTGAATATAAAGCTTATGAAACATCACATCTCAGGCATAAATTGGTTCACAGCTTTATTTTGCCTTTTAAAAAGATAAAAATAAATACTGCTTGATAAAAGAAACTGGGGCTGCAAAATTTCATAGACTGCATTCATCATTTTTTAAAAATATATTTTTACTAATTGATTACAAATATCTTCTAATAACTGGACAGAAGATTTCCTTTTTTAAAATGTATTAATACAGGTAGTTTTAAAAACTAGAGTTGTCAAGCTCAGTCTTTAAAGAAACCATTCTTCCTCTGAAATTAAGCCAGAGAAGTACATCATCTGAAAACAAATTACTGCTTTTATTTCAGTATTTTTTAAAATTCATTTATAGTTAACTGATTTTAAAATTTAGAATATAAATAATTTAATATAGTAAGTATTTCAAATACCCAAATTGATCTATGCAACCTGACTACTAGAACAGGAACTGCATGGAAATGCCCTTTAAAAAGGCTAAAAATATTCTTTTTGTTGTTCCTTTCCTACCAGAAGTTGGACATCATCACGGGCAAATGATCTTGGGATATGGCTGCTGTAATAAAAGAACTTATACTGCATCCAAACAATTCTCTAATGCTCTTCCTACATTTCTTTCCCTATTTCTGTTGCCTTGAATTTATTAAATTTATGATGCTGTAGTAATCTGTATTTTAACATTTCATTATATGACTGAAATAACTTTGTGTGTTATCATTCCCTGCTCTACATACATACTCTTTGATATTTCTTTGTTGGTAATCATCTCAGTCCAGGAAAGTCCTAACATCTGCAATAAATCCAGATTTCAAATATTGGTTTTTAAAAATATAGCCTGTGTTAAAAATCTGCAGTTCCATGTCATACAAAAGAACCATACACTCTCCACCATTTCACAGATGAAAACTGGGAAACATGTGTCCAAACAACATAAGAGTGTAGTCAAGAGGACAAAAGTTATTTAGGAGGAAGAATACATGAGCTAGAAAAGGCTTCAGTTTGGTTTTGCCTAAATGTACTGGAAAGAGCGAGCTTCTGCCACTCCTCTCCTGTTTCCCCATTGCACTAATGGAGTTGAAACTACTTTGCAATAATGGGTTGGGAATAAAGATGGAAACTGGGAAGAGAAGATAGAAATGCATATATATATGAATATATATATATATATATATAGCATCTTATTTAGGAATTGTCCATGACAAATCAGGATAGCAAAAGAGTATGTAGAAATTAGAATATATTAATACTATACAAAGCTGACTCTCAAGTCTAATTTCAGTTTTGTTCTACATTATTTCACATAGCTTGGATCCCCAACCTTACCTGGGGAATCCCATCTATGCCTAGTAAAGAGGTGTTGAGCAGTGGCAGGCGTTCATCCTTAATGCAATGCACTTGTAGTTTTCTTCCTAGAGGTCCGTGTGGTTTTGATAGACTTTGTTGAATCATTGGGTTGGCCATCTAATAGAGTCTGCACTGTTTGACAGAGAGAAAGTAGGCTTATGCTCCCCTGTCTGAACTACCTATGGAGCTTAAAACTGTTTCCCCTAACCCACATTCAGGCTGAGATTTTCTTCCCTCCTAGACCACACAGATAGTTGCTTGAATCAGGAACTATTTTTCTATTCCTTTCCTTTTGTTGGTTCTTAGGTGATTTTGGCATGAGCTTATGCTCTACCATTTCACAGATGAAAACCAGGACATGTGTTGCTTGTCTGAGTTTGGTTAAGATAGCAAACTATTATTCATGAGGAAGAACACACAAGCTAGGTGAGGCTGCAGCAGTTTGCTTTTATCTGAGCCTACTGGGAAGGACCTTTCTCTGCTGAGTTAATTGAGTACAAACTTCCTTTCCACTTTGAGCTCAGTTTGCAGTAACTGAAGCTGAGAAGTAAGGAGGAATGTGGGGGATGGGGGTGGGAGTAGGAGATAGAAACCAGGACATTTTTAAAACTGCTGAAAAAGTGGGATGACAGAGAATTAATTAGGACTGTTCCTGTCAAATTAGGACAGTTGAAGGGTATGCATGAGGCCAGATACAGTCCAGTGATGGTGATCATGATGTAGGGGGGCATCTGGGCATGTATATCCATCATTCCCAGGTCAGGGGGTCCCCTTAAGGGAGCCTAGGGTGAGGCATTTATGAACATACCCAGTTCAGAGATGTTGGACCCATTTCATTCCAGGTCACAGGGGAACCATGTGGCTTTCACCAATGTGGAAGCTCAGTTCTGTTATTCCCTTCCAACAACAGAGCTGATATGGGTTTCCATCTGCAAATAGGTTACCCATAGCCTGGATCCTTGCCCTATGGTAGACCAAACATCTTCAGCGTGCAATACAATTGTGGTCTTACTATTCCAACTATACTTGTCTGTGTTGCTTCACTGCTTGCGCTCTGCTTTGTTCCCATAGCCAGGCCTGCAAACATTACAGTATTGTGGTATAAAATCCTGATTTGTTAGCTGGAACAGACAGCATGGACAATTCTACTCCTGAAATTTTTTTATCAGAACAGGTTGCCTATTTGTTTCCAAGCTTAACTCAGGCTGCTACTGGTTCTTATTCTAAATGCTTCAGGAAGTTCAGCAGCTTCTACAAGGAGAAATATCTCTGTAGTGGCAAAAAAAAAAAACCCTTTACAAAATGTCCATCCAATGGATGCTGTCTTATGGTCATTATTTGTACATTAATTGTAAATTACCCATCCTATGGAGGAATAATGAAAAAGGGCACATATTCAAATAATATACACGTAAAGATGCAAATGTTTAAAATAGTAAATATAGGTAAACTAAACTATAATACATCCCATTGTAGTGAAGAAGCGTGTGACAAGCGAACTGTATTTCCACGCAGTCTACTATCTGAACAGTACATGCTGACAGCCAACTTGAAAGCCTCCATTCACACTTCTTAAATTCCTTTGCTTTTAATGGGACTTCGACTGGCCAGCCCTTCCAACAAGGAATACTTTCAAACAAAGGGCTGCCATGACCACCCTAACTCAGATACTGTTGGCATCAGAAAAAGAGTTGCCTCTTTGGGATGTTATTCAAAATCAGCTGAAATCATTGTGGTTATTTTGTTCTACTATTTCTTTTCCTTTTTGTGATGGTTCCAGCTGTTTTTATGTAACTGTATTTTTCATTCTGCTTAAACATTCTGTTGTTAATTTTATCTTCTCTCCTCCCCCACCCCCTTTGAATATTTTAAACAGTTTTTATAGTCTTCATAACAATAGTTCTGCTAGTGTTTATAAAAACAAAGATTTTTAATTGGGCACTAGCCCTAGAAAAGAATTTTGGAAAACTCCTCTCCCTGCCCTCAAGGGGCTTGGCAGCGTACCTCATATTGAGTGATGAGACCATTGGGCTCCGCTGGTTCCTCCCATTTCAGGAAAATCATGTCTTCCAATGGAGTGAATGTGAGGGACTCTGAAGCAATGCCTCCAGGGACTTGGAAGGAGAGAGTTGGAAGACAAACATGGGGAAATAATCAAAAGAAAGTTTGTTACTTAGCTTCTTTACACAGCTGAGAAAGTATTAGGAACAAACTGCACACACACACACACACAAAGGCTGTATCTCAGTTCCACCCATCCAAGCATCTTCTGCTTGCCCCAATGCTTGTTAAACAAATCTTTTCAGTGTTTTAGCCATTTCATGTGGCTAAATAAATGGGGATGATGCTAAGGAAGGTACAGGGTAGTAGAAAGAGGAGAAAACCACACATCAGATGAACAGACTCAGGAGATTATCTCACTCCCTTTAAAACACATTAAAAAGAGACATACCTCGCCTGAGTTGAAGTAAAATTCGGGCTACATCGGGATGCTGTCACACAAATTTTCCCCATAAAAACCACCATCCAGATGCAGCCCAAATTCAGCCAGGTTGGTTTAACTCACTCCAGTGGCCATTTTTCAAAGTCAGTAGCATTCCAACTTGGAAAAACGGCCACAAGAGCGAGTTAAGTCAGCCTGGCTGAATTCAGGCTGTATCCAGATGGCAGTTTTGGGAGGGAAATCCATGCGATAGCATCCGGATGCAGCCCGAATTTTACTTCAATTCGGGCAAGGTAAATCTCTTTTTAATGCATTATAAAGGCAGTGTAATAATCTCCTCAGAGAGGGAGGTCATGGACCTGCTGCTACAAAACCTGAGCAGAGAGGTAGAGGACAGAGAGGCTTGGAGACATCTCATTCACAGGGTCTCTATGAGCCGAGGTTGACTCAAAAGCAGCTAACAAATGGGAAAGGCAAGGAACTCAAAAGATATCATCTGATCCCATCTCTTCTGGCTAGGAATCATGAGAGCTATATTTTCAGCACATTTGGACAGCATCGGGTGTAGAAAGGCTTATGCATAGACAGTAATATTTACATCTTGCTAGACCCTTTTAAAAGGTACTTGAGATAGATAATCTATTTATTATTAATTTTGATAGCTCCTCCACTCAGGTAGTACTTGAGCTGATAGAAATACAAGAAAAGGATATGAATACATCATGCTGAAACATACAAACAGAATCAGAGGCAAACAAGAGAGAAACATGATTACAGTCAAATCAACAGAGTGCCAATAGAACTCAATAATGACAGCAACCACCAAATGTTTACTATTACCATTGTCACTAATGATCTATCATTATCATTAGCTGTCTCTAAAGAAGGAGATAATCTAACCTAACCTGGCAGCAGGAGTGTTCAAAAACTGGAAATTAAAAGATTAGAACGTGAAGACTGCTTTTTTAAAAGTTAATTCTATAAAACTCTATTGGATTTAGTTCAAAGAAGATGCATTTAAGGATGGGACCATTAATATAATCTAGACATTTATTTCTCTTTGAGAAATCTAACATTTGAGATAAAGCTCCCTCCACTCTTCATCTTCCCTCTTCTGTGCACATTTGTGTGTTTTTCCCTGACACTACCACTATATAGATTGAATGTATGGAGGCTCATACAGACAAATGCCAACACATAACTTAAAATTAATTTTTATTATTTTTTTCCCAAGTACAAATATTTTCCATACATTATGGTATTTATCTTTACAACAATCTATATTGTATCCCCCTTATCCCATCACACTTATCTCTTATTTATATTTTCTTGTATCATATATCTTTCCAGTTGTGATTTCTCTATCATATCACATCTGTTGATGTAACGTTTCTTTCTTCTCCTGACTTATTTATTTTGCTTATATATCTGTCTCACTTGAATGTATCTTTATCCATGTATAAATATATATATGCGTATTTATCCTTTATATGCACCTATATATTACTCAGAAGGTTGCCTTGCCTCTACAGCTAATTCATACTATTATTCTACTTGTCAATTTCAACGCCACTTTTCTTTACAAAACATCAGAAAAGAATTCCATTCTTTATCATCTGATTTTGAACCATCTATTACTCTGGATAATCTGTCCATTTCAATATCTTCTAGTGGTTTGATCAGCCAATTGTCAATAGTAAGTATTTCCTGAGATTTCCATCTTTGTGCTATAAGAATTCTTGCCAGTGAAACGATATATAAGATGTTTTTCCAATATTTGTTCTTTTCTTGTGTTTTAATCTTATTAATCATATCAAGCAAATATATCTCTGGATACATTTCGTATTTAATGTTTAACATTTTACAGATCGCATTGTGTATTTCCTTCCAGAATTGCTTTATTCGCGGGCAATCCCACCACATATATATCCACAAACCTTTATTATCTTGACATTTCCAACAAAAAGGTTTTTGATTCTTGTAAATTTTAGATAGTTTCATTGGAGTCAAATGCCATCTGTGTGCTCTGTGTGCTCTCTTTTTTATTTAAAAAAATTATTATTTAAAATCACACATTCCATCACTTTTCATCATATTCCAACTCACAATGTACAATCATCCATTGACCATCAACAAGAACAAAGAATTAACAAATATTTTATCTCTCTTCCAATAACTTGCTTAACATTAAATTTCTCCAATTTAACATTACTATTTTCCTTTCATATCACACTCATTTCATTCTTTCCCCTCCCTGTTCCATTCCTTCCATCTTTCTTTCAGTTCAAATTCCCAAGCACCAAGGAAAGATGATTGGAAATCTTTATAAATGTGTATTAAATTTGAAACTAGAAGAAAAACTGTTAAAGACGTAATGATCAGATGGATAGCTAATGTGGGTCATACAACTGAGCTTGGTGCTTGGGAAAATATCTGGGCCAAAGTAACAGAATATACATGCTCACAAGATCTGAGAGAGAATTTCTATAAAATGTATTTCCTATGGTATATGACACCAACCAAATCTCTAAAATATACAAAAATGTTTATAACTTATGTTGGAAATGCAAAGAAAAACAAGGAACTTTTTACCAGTTGATGGACATGTAGAAAAGCAAAATAATAATAATAATAATAATAATAATAATAATAATAATAATAATAATGGAAAGTCATTAACAACACATTGAGTAGAGGTTTGAATATGAAAATACAAATGAAACCTGAATTTTACTTATTGAGTATGTTTGATGTAGAAACTGAGAAAAAATATGGAAAGATTTGCTTCTACATGACCATGATAGCATGAATACTGTATGCTCGGAAATGGAAGACAGAAGTAATCCCTAGCAGAAGAGAATGGTTAATTAAATTATATGATGCTATAGAAATGGATAAATTAACACAAAAATTAAAATTCAATACTTTAGAAAAAAATGAGTGAAGAATGGAACCAGTGATGATTTATCTGGGGGGAAAATGGGGAGAAATTTCCAAGATAGACCTATCATTGTGAATAGGAAAATGTGATAATACAAATTGACCATGAACAATGGATTTGCTTGAGAAGGGGAAATGTTGTGAAGTAATGGACACAAATGAACATAAAGAAATGTATATATATAAGAAATAGAACATTATGAAACCAAGATAGAGCAAGCTATGAGAGAATATAATGTGGCATATAAGGTTATAAAGAATATTATCAAGTTTCAAAAACACATAGTTATTGATAAAAAGTCAACATAAGTCACTTTCTAACTGTTAGGCAGTGGGAAGGAAGGGAATGAAAGTGAAGGAATGAAGGATGTGAAGAAGGTGAGAGTAAGCTATATAGAAGGTATGAGGAGTGAGAAAGTATGAGTAGGTAGATAGGTAAATGAGGTAGCAGATAAGAAATTGTAAGAATAATGAGAGGAATTGAAGGAAGAGGAGAGGAGTAAGAGGATGGGAAGGGAAGAAGAAGGGTAAGGAGGTAGGTAGAGAGTTAGAGAAAGAGGTAGTAGAAGTTATGGAAAGGTGCTCAATCTTGATAATTTACTGGGCATCTCATTCTGACCTCTGCAGTTGTCCCAGGTGACAAATGGGGATCGCATGGGTGGGCAGCTGCCCATTGTTGCTTGGAAGAGAGCCAAAAAACATGCAAGTTAAGGGGCAAATTTGGAGTGAATTTGGGGGCAGAATAATCCAAGGGCACACCAGAGAATTCTGGCAAGTGTAGAAGCACCTATCCAAATCTGAACCCGAATGTGTTCAAGAATATCCACAAATCTTCTCATCTTCAGGTGAAAGAGTATCAAAAAATTGTCAACTGCTATGAAATATTTTGACACAGCATGAAATCAAGTCTTTCTTAAAAGGAACTCAATTGCTTTTGAGCTACAAATTGCTGCCTTGTGATACAAACCTTTCCTGCCATCACCTGAAAAACCACAACTGTGTACAAGATTCAAGACAGCATCTCAAGCATGTGATATCCCGACATTTAGAAAGGCCACACCCTTAAAACTATTTTAAAAATAGCCAAAGTTACAATTATGCTGCAAAGGCAGTAAAATTATTCTTTCTGTTACAACCATAATGAGATATAAATACATCTTCACCATTGTAGTTTACATCTTCATTATTGAGGGAAATGAATCAACTAGTTATTTGTGACTAGTTACATCAAAGCTCTGTTATGATGGTAGAAGATGCTGATGACTAAAATGTACACTTTTGCTTTCATGGCTAGGGAAATGAACTTTCATCAAACCTTTTTATAAGAGGTAGTCTTTTTTCTTTGCCACAAGAAATTACCAACTTGTGGCAATGGCAAAAGTTAGAAACAAAGGCATTGAAGCCAAGTTGTTTTGAAACCCTTCAGAGCATTCCTTAACTTTCTGACTCCAGCTATTCATTTATTTATTCACTATCTTTCCCTTCCTATAAGGAGCTAAAGACAACAAACAGGTTTTCTTTATGACCATGGACTTTTATCTCTCAACTCATCTCAAAGGGTCATTGGTAAGATAACAGCAGGCACAAAGTCTGTTAGTGAGCTTCACAATAAAAAATACTTTGAGCTTGACCTCTCCAGCCTTAGTCAGACATTCTAACCCCTGTATCACACCAGCTTCAGAAAACTCATCCTGAGCTGAGATGTGGACCTTTTGTGTCAACTTTGAAAGAATAATTGGTTAACAGCCAGGGGAAAGGCTGAAGGCATTTGTATAACCTGGACCACTCTGGGCTGGTTACAGCAGACAGCGTCTTCAATCCTCCACAAATTAGCATTCTCACATATACATGCCTGGTGAATCTACAGGCGATTGTTACTCATGTATATTTTATAGAGATGGTTTAATTGCATTTGGCTGATCCAAGGTAGTTAAACTGCTAACTGATGGCAAAAGAGGAAAGGCAGAGAGACAAGAGGAAGAGTCTGGATAGTAGTGTGGACTGTAGTTTTAGCAATAACCCCAGGTTAGATCACAAGTCTCAATTATTCTGCTATAAAAACTGGATCAACCAATGTAATGCATAGCTATGCCCAGCCTAGGCAAAAATGGGTAAAAGTAAAGGTAGTCCCTTGACATGAATGTCTAGTCATAACTGACTGTAGGGGGCGGTGCTAATCTCTGTTACTAAACTGAAGAGCCAGCATTGTCTGAGAACTGCTCTAGAGGTTATGTGGCCAGTATGACTGCACCAAACGCTGTTACCTTCCCACCAAAGTTGGCCCTCTGTTTTCATAGGGGATCCGTTCTGGACACACATACACGTGCGTGAAAACTAAATACTCAAGCCCCATAAGCTTGAATGGGGCACGCTCCTCCAGGTGCGCACCTCCTTCATTTGAACAGAGGTTGCCCCTCCATGAATATGCAAAACCGCAGATTTCAAGTCCATGAGAACGGAGGGGCAACTATACTTGTATTTGCATGCATTCAAACTGCTAGGTTGGCAGAAGTTGGGGGTAGTAATGGTAGCTCACCCCATCATGCAGCACTCGAGCCTTGAACTGCCAATTTCCCAATTTTCCAATAGAGTTAGAAGGAACCACAAGGGACATCCAGTCCAACCCCATTCTGCCATGCAGGAATACACAATCAAAGCAGCCCCCAACAGTGGCCATCCAGCCTCTGTTTAAAAACCTCCAAAGAAGGAGATCCCATCACACTCCGAGCCAGCTTATTTCAGTGTCAAGCAGCTCTTATCATCAGACAAGGGAATGGTTCCTTTTTTATAAGAGTTGATACAGCACCTTAACCGTACTCTTTTGTCAAGAGCAGAGTCCTTCAACTTACCTGCCACGGTTGAGAGTGTTGGATTTGCTTATCATAGTTTTGCTTGTTCGTGATATATTATAGAGTGCTGCTGCAAAAGATGGAACATGCAGTAGTGTGATGTTGCCCAAATTCCTTTGTGGTTAACAAGCAGGTGGGAAGGGAGTTGAGGCTATGCCTGGAGATCCAAGGTAAATCTCGTGAGAACAGATGACATGAGAGTAGAAGGAAGGGTGTGCATGGAAAAGGACAGGGGGAAAGAGTGTTTTGGTATAATGACACATGAGAATGCAGGCTGCTTAAAATTTCAATTTATGTATGCTTCAATTATGCCTTGTTAATGCTGGCTCTTTATTCTTGACAACACACGTCTGTGGTGAACCACTATAGTTTCTGACTAAACCTTTATTGTTTTTATTAATGAAAGCCTTGATTTCTGAACTGAAGTGTTCCAAAACATGACAGACGGTCATCATTGCCCTGAATTGATGCAAAATGCATTCGTAGGGGGATGACAAGATCCCAAACCTAGTAACCTAGGATGACGACTCAGGCATGGAGTTCCTGGAATGTGGAGTTGGACTTCCATAAAATAGTGAATGTTGTAGAGATTTATATGTGAGGGTCAATGAGAAAATCTCAGATAAACTCCAATTGGATAAATGACATCTAAAACAAAAGCAAAATTTGAATGGGCCTGTGACAACTATGGAGATTTTTGAAGCAATTAAAATGACAGATTATCTACAGTATATTACAAGAAATTTGAAGGTGAGTTGCTGCAGCCATTAAATGTGATGTGTGATAAGTTATTAGAAAGAGGGCAGAAATCAGAAAAATGCCTTGGAGAAATACCTACTGTATATACCCGTCTATAAGTTGACAAATTTATGCCTAAAATTGACTCCAAAATGCAGGGTCAACATATACAAGTCAATACAGTAATACTACTTGGGAATGTCCTAAAAGAAGTGTGTCCAGACACCCCACTCTCCTGCCTGGAGTGTACCTTTGCAAGGATCTCTTGAGGCAAGGTGTGTGTGGGGGGGAGAGTGCATGCTGATTTCTTTAACAAACTGTTGCCAGTTTATATATATGGTTTCCCTGCCTAAAGTGTGAGTTTGCAAAGATCTCTTCAGGCAAGGGGGTGGGGAGAGAGAGAGAGAGAGAATGCTGATCGTATTTCTTTAACAAACTGCTGCCAGACACCCATTTTGCATTGCAAAAGGCCACCAGACAGAATACAGTGTTTTAAGTTTTGCCCTCGATTTATCCATGGGTCATATTAAAACCCATGATTTTGGCCCTAAAACCTTCCCTTGACTTAGCAAAGCAAAGCAGCTTCATTTATATACCACTTCATATCACACTATGGGATGTCTAAGCGGTTTACAACTGTGAGCTGATTGCCCCCCAACAGTTGGGTATTCATTTTAGCAACCTCGGAAGAATGCAGGCCTGAGTCTAGCCTGAGCCCTGGCTGGTATTGAACTCACAACCTTGTGGTCTATGAGTGAGTGGCTGCAGTACAGGCATTTAACCACTGCGCCACCAGGACTTACACATGGGGTTGACTTGTACACAAGTACGGTATATACAGTATATTGCAATGATTCATTAAAAAAGAGAGAAACATTAAACAAAAATTATAGACCTATTTCATTACTAAGCAATGATTACAAGAAATTTACTACTATTTGACAAGCAGATTGAGAAAACATATTTCTCAGAATATCCATGAAGATCAGAGTGGAATTTTGCCAAAAAGACAATTAAGGAGTAATGTAAGAAGTGTTCTTAATATAATCGAATATTTGGAACATTATAATGATAAAAAGGCTCTTTTGATTTATTTATTTTTAAGATGCAAAGGAAGCATTTGATAATATTTCTTGGAATTACTTATTTCAGGTTTTGGAGAAAATGGATTTTAGTGAAAATATTATTTGAGCAATAAAGACAATATATTCATTTCAAAAAGACCAGATTTTAGTAAATGGCAATGCAACAACATCAGCTGAAATAAAAAAGGGAACTAGACAAGATTGTCCACTGACTTTTGCTCTTTCACATAGGAAACCCTATACTACTAGCCGCACCCTAAGTGGTTAGTGACATAGGAGCGAAACAGACTGCTGAAAAGCAGTGGCTTGAGGCCAATGCCGCAGAGTCACGTGGTGCAGCTCTGCAGCAACTGCACATCACGCCCCTTTTCCTGGGTCAAAAAGAAGAAGCAGAAAGCCGCTTCTTTTTGTGCCAGGCAAAGTCGCCATTACTGTGGCGACGGCGGCACTTTTTTGGTGCTGCTGCAGCATGAGGCGTCTAAACACCACACTGCCAGAGTGCTAAAAAACTGATTTTAGATTTTAGAGACCATGTAACACACTGCAAGGGATGTGGTGGCTCAAGTGGTTAAGGCACTGACTCTCTTGATTGCAAGATCAGCAGGTTGGCAGTTTGAGGCCCAAAGGCCGCATGATGGGGTGAGCTCCCATCACTAGTCCCAGCTTCTGTCAACCTAGCAGTTCGAAAGCATGCAAATGCAAGTAGATAAATAGGTACCACTTCGGTGGGAAGGTAAACAGGTTCTGTGCAATCATGCTGGCCACATGATCACAGAGTAATCTCTGACAACACTGGCTCTTTGGCTTAGCACCACCCCCTATGGTCAGACATGACTTGACAACCTTGTCAACAGGGAGTACTTTTACCTTTATTTAATACCAGTCTTACAAGAATTGGCTGGCTTGGGGACAGGATATCTGAAAGAGCATATTTTCCCATATGAGCCTGCTTGAAATTTGAGATCCTCCAAGGACGCAGTTACTTGTCCCAACATCTCATGAAGGTAGGTTGGTATGTACACAGGTCTTTCTCTGTGGCAGCACCCTGACTGTAGAACTCCCCATCTTTTATATTTTAGATGCTTTTAGATGGCTTTTAAAAGTGTTTTAGAGGGAAAATTAGTATGTTTTTTAAATGTTTTTTATCCGTACTGTTTTAATTGATTGGGACAAATACCTTAAATAAATAAATACATAAATTAATAGCAAGACAGTCCAATGAGCAATGCCCACAGAATGCTAAATGATTGTTGGGTGGAAGGATAGAAAACCAAAATGGTGTGTAATGGGATAGAATATTCAAACAGAGATAGTTACTGGCGGGACGACACCTTGGATGCTATACTGTCAAACTGCTATATTGTAATACAGTTCTCAGTTGCATTTATATAATATCCAGCATCTCCACTGATCCAATCCACCTGATGAAGAAAGCTTTTCTTCTACTCAAACTCCAACTGTGCTGGTACACTGTGGGTCAACTTCAATTGCTTCAATAAGATTTCAAGTCATTTGTGTGTCCACGAACACATAGTAAGAGAACCTTTTAACTGGCAGACTCCAGCACAATTGCCACTTGTATTCAGACACACAAATGTTACAAACAGATGAGGTTAATTTGCAGTGAATCTATGGAAATACAGTTTGCTGAAATGTGTGAAACAGACTTAAGAACCACATGCTGTAATTCCACACAAGTGTGAGAAAGGAAGAAACAGAGTCAGAGGCTGCATCTCTGCACTGCAGAAATAATCCAGTTTGACACCACTTTAAGTGCTGTGACTCAATGCTATGGAATTCTGGGAATTGTGGTTTGTTGTAGTAGTACAACAGTACTGACAGAGAAAGCTAAATGTCTCATAAAACTACTGTTCCCTGCAGTGTGTCAAGTCAAACTGGATTATTTCTGCAGTGCAGATGCAGCCAGAGAGACTGAAATTTGTTGGAGCCACAGTCCAACAGAATAATAGAATCTGAAGACTAAAGAAATGACAAAACTCCCCTTTAGAAGCTCTAATTTTAAAAAACAGGATGTAGGTAAACAAAAAGTTTAACAGTTGTTTTCCTTGTTACGCTTCAAAGCTCTTTCTTCTTTCTGATTGTTTTCAACATGAAAAAGGTTTAACAAACCCACAAAACCGTGCATTTATAATGAACACTCCAGGACAGCAGCTATATATCAGAAACTGAATTTCATAAAGCAGTCTTGGGCAGATTCAGATAGCCACATTAAATAAATTGGATAGGCAGATAATTGAAACAGACGTGTACAATTTGCAGTATCACCTTGCTCAGACAAAGATGTATCGATCCCCCGAGAAGCATAGGCAGCACACTATATTAGACATCAAATTCAACTCAAAGGATAAGAAGAAAGTCTTGTTTCAGAGAAACAGCTGGAGTGCTAAAAATACAGCAAAAGGCACAGCTAGAGTTACTATATGGGAGAATAAGAAGAAAACAGCTGGAGGAATTATAGCATAGTTTAAAACAGCAGGAGAAATTACAGATTGAGAAAAATAGGTTAGGATGGAATGAAAACTGGACTCAATGACATCTCTAGATTCAACCTTTGTTTGTGAAGAAAGGGTATTCACAGGGCAGGTTCTACCATGTGGCAGAATGCAGCCACCTCAGACAGCAAGTACTGAGGGGTGGGTGGGCAGGATGAGGTAGTAAGGTGTTTGAAGAAACATATTGGACAGCTGCCTAACCTAGCCTGTTGTCCTCAGATACAGAGGAGAACACTGTTCCTTCAGCAGTGTTGAAATAAGTGTCAAATACACTGCCCACCATATGCACTGATTTATTATCCATGGATTCAACCATCCACGGATTGATAATATTCAAAAAATATAAATTCCAAAAAATAAAGGTTGATTTCACCATTATATATAAAGGACACTATTTTACTTTGTTGTTAACTGCCTTCGAGTCGATCTCGACTCATGGAGACCCTAGGGATGGGACATCTCCAAGACCCTCTGTCCTCCACTGCTCTGCTTAAATCCAGCAAACCCACAAAACCTATGACCTCCTTAATAAAGTCCCTCCATCTGGCATGTGGCCTTCCTCTCTTCCTACTTCCCTCCACCTTCCCCAGCATTATTGTTTTTTCCCCCAAAGAGTCCTATCTTCTCATGATGTGCCCAAAGAACAACAGTCTCAGTTTGGTCATCTTGTCTTCCAGGGAGGTTTCTGGTTTAATCTGCTCTAGGACCCCTTGTTTTTCCTTTTGGCTGTTCATGGGATCCTCAGCACTCTTCTCCAGCACCACATCTCACATGAATTGATTTTCTTCCTATCATCTTTCTTAACTGTCCAGATTTCACATCTATACATGGTAATAGAGAATACAATAGCTTGTATGATCCTAACTTTTCTGCTGAGTTGCATATCTTTGCTTTTAAGAATCTTTTATAGTTCTTTCATAGCCACCCTCCCCATTCTTAGTCTTCTTCTGATTTCCTGACTGTAATCCCCATTTCTATCAATGTTTGATCCCAGGTATGGGAATTCTTTTACTATTTCTATTTCTTCATTGTGTAGGTTGAACTTGTGAAGGTCCTCAGTGGTCATTATTTTTGTTTTCTTTATGCTCATCATTAAGCCTGCCTTTGCACTTTCTTCGATGATCTTCCTTAGTAGGTGTTCCAAGTCTGTGAAATTTTCTGCTAGTATTATGGTGTCTTCTGCATATCTTAGATTCTTGATATTGCTTCCTCCTATTTTCACTCCTCCTCCTTCAGTGTCCAAGCCTGCTTTTCTTATAGGATGCAGCCTTGTCTGACTCCTTTGCCAATTGGGAACCATTCCATTTCTCCGTGTTGTGTTCTGACAGTAGCCTCTTGTCCTGAGTTCAGATTTCTCATCAGAACTATCAGATGTGTTGGCACTCCCATGTCTTTAAGGGTATTCCATAGCCTTTCATGATCTATGTAGTCAAAGGCTTTGCTATGGTCTATAAAGCACATGCTCATTTTCTTTTGGAATTCCCTGGTGCTCTCCATTAGCCATTGTATGTTTGCAATGTGATCCTGAGTGCTTCTTCCTTTCCTGAACCCTGCTTGGAACTCTGGAATTTCTCTCTCCATGTATGGTAGGAGTCTATGGGGGGTTGCAGACTGCCAGAAATAGTGCAAATTGAATCCACTTTTAGGGTTAGGGTTAGGGAATCATGGGAACTGTATTTTATTGTGGCACCAAAACTCTGACAGAGAAGGCTCAATGTCTCAGGGGGGAAAAAACAATTCCCATGATTCCCTAGCACTAACCCTAACCCTAAAAGTGGACTCGATTTGCACTATTTCTGGCCATCTGCAACCCCCCTATGTTGCCAAATTTTGAGGATGATTTTGCTTGTGTGGGAAATCAGTGCTATGGTCCTATAGTTGCTGCAGTCTCTTGTGTCTCCCTTTTTTGTGGATGGGGATGTATATTGATCGCTTCCAATCTGTTGGCCATTTAATGGAACTTGAGCATCCACAGATTTTGATATCCATGGGTATCACTGTACAAATAAATAAAAATGCTTATACAGAGTATTGATGTTAACTTGGCATGTCTGGTTTTAGCCATCATCACAAATTGGACACCCAGGTGGCTAGAAGGGGATAATGGAACCCCAGACAGAATCCAGATTAGTTGATAAGTGACAAGAACCCTCAATCCCTCAGTCTAAGCACTCAGTCTTTGTACTGGCCAGGATACCAGCCAAGAGTATCCTGGCCCTGCATTTGCCCTGATTTCCTGGTACCTAGCCCTCTGTTCCTGCACTGTAGTGCCTTAATCCCAGCAGTCTTTTCTATTACCTGTTTCTCACAATTTTCTGTGTCTCACAGAATAAGATGAACTTAAAACAGATGCATTATAAATTTTGAAATGAGCAATTAAAATGGTTTGATTACCCTCCAGAGAAGAAACTGTTTAAAAGATTATTAATTTGAGGCATACCAACTGCAGCAATGTCATCTGGGACAGAAAACAAATAAGTAATGAATTTAGTTACCTCTCAGACAACCCATCATCTCAGAATACTGATCATTATTTTAAACACATTCCCCTAAACCAGTTAAGTCCTGAACATGCTAATATTCTCAGTCGGAGAATTACTGATCATGAAATTAGCCAGGCAATAGTCAAATCTCCAGGAGCTGCTAAATTCTCTGGAGACTGCTACAGAAAACAGACAGAAATAAAGACGCGTTTGTAGTGAAAGTAGGAATTCTCTATAATTAAATACTGGTGGAGGGAATCAGTGGGTTGGGGGTAGGATCCAGTTTCCATATAACCCATTAAAGATACTCAAAACCCTGACTTTTTTAGAACTACAGGTCCAAGAAATCAGGATATAAAAATAGAATCAGCTGCTGGGTTGCCATTTGAGTTAAATTTATTTCTGAGTACATGAGATCAGACCAAGAAGGTTTCATCCACACAGCCAAATTGTAAACCTTAACAGATGCCTTCTCCATGTGTTACACCCATGCAAGTCAAAGAAACTTGTCTGGAAATCCTCTCTCTAGATTCCTGCAAGGGTTTTGACAAGTTAAAATGAGTCTTCCTGTAAAGAGTACTTCAGAAAATGCTTATGGGAAACAAGATCATACAACTGATCTTTTGGATGTATAGGGTCTTTGTAGCAACAATATGGGGGGTGGGAGAGTTAATGCCTTTGAATCACCAGAATTCCTTCTGTTAAGCAGGGGAACAAGTCAGGGCTGCCCTCCTTCCCACTGGCCCTTTGTAAGGGTGAAAAGTCTCTTCTAGAAATTTTACAAATCCTGAAATATGTAGGGTAGAGATGAATTAGTTAGGCTGCATCTGCACTGCAGATATAATCCAGTTTGACACCACTTTCGCTGCCATGGCTCAATGCTATGGAATTTTGAGAACAGTAGTTTTGCAAAACGTTTAGTCTTTTCTCTGTGGCACATGTGTAAGAAACAAATGACCCATGAAAAGTATGATGAAGAATCACAAGCATAGTGAGTCATTAGTGACCCTTCCTTTTACCAAAGCTGTAATTGGGAATAAGTACAAATACAATGGGCCCTTTGAATCTGCTGATGTTTGGTTCCAGGACCCCCTGTGGATAACAAAATCCATGGTTATCAATTTCCATTAAATACAATGGCATAGTAAAATGGTGTCCCTTATATAAAATGGCAAAATCAAGCTTTGCTTTTTGGAAAGTATATATTTTTAAAATATTTTCAAGCCATGAATGGTTGAATCTGTGGATATTGTGTGTCAACTGTACTATAAAGAAAGGATGAGGAATACATGGTTTTCCAGGTATTGCTGCACTACAGCTCCTATGATCACTCACCACTGATTATGACTGCTAAGGAACATAGGAGTTGCAGTCCAACAAATCTGGAAGACCACACATTTCCTACCTAGATGATTTTATACAGGATCACATATTTAGAACACTGTAAACACAGATCCAGTTATCTGGATCCTGAGTTCTTCATGGAGCCAGTGGTTGATAAAGTGGGAGCAGCAATGTCCAAACATAAAAGAGTTCATCTAGACTGATTCACTGATAGAGAGGAAGTGAAAAAGCAGGTGAAACAGCCTGTTTAACAAAGGGACAGCCATTAGGGGCAGCTGCAGCCACCAGAGGACAAGTGTATTGGGAGAAAGGCAGGATATAAGATAATAATAATAATAATAATAATAACAACAACAACAACAACAACAACAACAACAGCTTCAGCATCAGGAAAGCTCCCTGCTCTGTTGAGGTGGGGAATCTGAAGTTCTCCAGGTGGACTCCAGGTCAAGGTTGTAAGGCCACCTTGCATAGATCATGGGAGCTATAGTCCAAAAATATCTGGAGAGCCTCGGGTTCCCACTCACTGTGCAAATGGCAAATGCAAGGAATGGTTGAATATGAGTGGGGCAAATAAAAAGAGCACCCTTGCTTTCTTAATTTACTTGTTTTTGAAGGAAGGCACATTGAAACAAATGGGGCCCATTAATTTATTCAACCTGCGTCTTTAAAAAAAACACAACCTAGTCTCACACTTTCTGGACTAATACATGTATTACAATGGACTTAATGCTTCCCATTCTGCACTTCTAGTTCTACAGTAATACAGTTCTTGGCACACATACAAAAAAAACAAACAAACCCAACTCTGCACAAAAATGTCCATTTTAGAAAAAAGTATATATAAACTGGCATACAAGATTCATGTTCAAGGGGGAAAGCATTCCGTTTGAATGAACTTTTAGTTTGCAGATTGATGCTAAAATAAGATGGTATGGATTTATGAGTGAACATGTGCAAAACCAACACAGTATGCAAAGGGGCCAAACATCATCATTATTATTATTATTATTATTATTATTATTATTATTATTATTATTATTATTATTAACTGTTGGCCCAGACTTGGGCATGGATCAAGAGATGATGCTAGAATGGCAAACTAGCTGCCACTGCTCAGCTGAATTTTTATTAGAACTGTGTAGAAGCAAAGTAATGGCAAGACCTTAAATTTGTTGTTGTTGTGTGCCTTTAGGTAATTCCTGACTTCTGGTGACCCTAAGGCAACCCTATAACAAGGTTTTCTTGGCAAGATCCCCCCCGCGCCTTGCGGTCCTCTGGGAGGAACCTGTTACAGCCAATAAAGACCAGGCTGTCTCAGACCTCCCAGAGGGCCTTTTCCGCCACTGCCCCAAAACTATGGAATGGCCTGCCGGATGAGATCCGTCTGACTACCACACTTGCTGCTTTTAAGAAAGCGGTAAAGACGGATCTCTTCCGACAGGCCTTCCCAGAATAACATCTGTAACAACGAGATGAGTTAACGTCTTTTCCCCGTGCTGGCACAATCAATCCATTGTTTTTATATTATAGTATTGTAATATTTAATGCATTGCTTTGTTTTAACCTTTATCAATTTAATTTAGTTTTAAGGGGTGGGAGGGAGAGTGTGGGAGGTTGGCTATGTTTTAACTTGTTATATTTTATATGCTGTAACCCTCCTCGATTGCAATGCAGAGAGGCGGGCTAGAAATAAAACTTATTATTATTATTAAGATTTGTTCCGGGGGGTGCCTTTTCCTTCCTCTAAGGCTGTGAACATGTGACTTCCAACGGTCACCAGAGGTTTTCCATGGCTGAGTGAGGATTTGAACCCTGGTGTCCAGACTTATGGTCCAGATCACTACACCATATCTTAAATTTAAGTATGGCTAATTCTGAATCTGTGCAGAAATGCCATGCCAACATTAGCTGTGCAGCCTCCTAGTATTAAAGTACCAGGTCAATTTGCTGTTTTGATGTCTCTTGGCTCAAAACCATTGCACACGGGTCCGTCTACAAAAATGCGCCACAGGAACTTTTGATTTAAAAATGCCAATCAAAAACTGTGCCCCAATTATCAGTGGAAGAATTGAGAAATGTCTTACGTGATATGAAACGGCACTTATTCAGGTCAAAAGTAATGAACCATCTACACAGAGCAAACATCAGAAGCAGGCTGAACTCTGGGCCCGTTGTCGCCATTAATATCTACTTCACAGAGGTGTTGTGAACCATAATTAATTGGTATTTGTGGGCTACGCATGAAAAGTACTGGCTGAGAACAAAGAAGTAATTAGAATAACTGTTGTTACTGTTATTAAGCTTTGCTATGCTTTACTCAAAGATGAAAGGAAAATAGCCTGTTCTGAAAATAAGCTTCTGTAATGAGATGTAAACTCTGTAAAAATAGGTCGGAGGAGGGATTTAACCCACCACTGCCTAATGTTCACATCCTTGGGACAGATCTACACATACAGCAGAACTGTACAGACTGGAGTCTGTGGGGAGAGAAGAATGCCAATTTCCATTATTCCTCCATAAGAAAATTCCTTGTAAGTAAAACAAACGAATCCTAAGGGGTAAAGATATACAACTGAACACGAAAATTAGAATTGTGCATGTCGTTGCATTTCACATCACCATGTATGGCTGTGAGAGCTGGCCAGTGAAGAAAGTAGATGAGATGAAAATTAATTCATTTCAGATGTGATGCTAGAGAAGAGAGCTGGGGATACTATGGACTGTCAAAAAGACAAACAAATGAGTCCTTGAACTGATCGATGTCAGAAATCTTCCTGGATGCCAAGATGATTAAGTTGAGACTGTCTTACTTTGGCCACATCATGAGAAGGCATGACTCATTGGGGAAAAAAACAATAATGCTAGGAAAGCTAGAGGGAAGTAAAAAAAGAGGAAGGTGCATGCTAGATGGATGGACTCTATTAAGAAGGTCATGGGTATGAACTGGAAGGACCTAAGCAGAGCAGTAGAGGACAGGGGCCTTGGAGATGTCTCAATCACAGGGTTGCCATGAGTCAGGATCAGTTAACAATTAACAACAAACAAAACAAACAACTAGCTTATTAGGAAGTAAGATTCTGGTCTTGTCTGTACTCTACTGCACTTGTTTTCTTCTGGGGAAGTTTACCTCTTGCAGGTGGGCATTTAAAAAACAGTGATCCCCAGACCTACTAATCATTTCTACGCTGCTCTGATCTCTCCATCTCATTCCTTACTCATTCTGCTGATATGTAAATCACGCATTGGTTAGCTTGAGAAAGCGGACAACCATGGCAGATTCCCCTTGCAGCAATCCACCATGTCCGTGACTTCAAATCCCTTCATTTTCATGTATGCATTTGTGGACAATACCTGCCACAATCATGTAATTTAAATCAGATTTAGAATAACCCAAGGACGATCCAAACAGGATTTTCTCAAATCTATCTCCTCCTTTCCTCCTCATTACAATTTTTTCAGCCCAACTATACTTTTGCCTTCAAGAACTTGATTTGCTATAAGAACCAAGACCAAAAAAAAAAAATTGAAGCAGGACAGAGTGGTGAAAAGAACAATGATCTGCTGGTATCACAAATATATAACTATGGCTGAATAGTAACCATAGTTACAACAGTGAATTGCTGTCCTGCACCACAGTATCACACTATAGTTTCTCATCAATGAGCAGTCCTTGAATTAATGGATTTACTAAAGGCATAGAGGCTGAATTCAAACCCTTAAATGGTTCAAACCCTCAAATGCTGAACTGAGACCAGGACAAAGATCACCCAACTCTGAAAAATGGGGGTATATACACAGAACATTTCCCATACAGCTTTCAGGATGCCTGGTATGACCTGGAGTGTATCTATACTGCAGAAATAATGCAGTTTGGCACCACTTTAACTGCCATGTCTCCATCCTACAGAATTCTGGGATGTGTAGTTTCGTGAAGCACCAACATTCTTTGGCAAAGAAGGCTAAAGACCTTGTAAAATTACGAATCCCAGATTCCACAGGATGGTGCTACAGTACTTAAAGTGGTGTCAAACTGCATTATCTATACAATGTAAATGCAACTCTGATTGTGTCAGAATCCCTGGGCATGATTCTGTCATGATTGGGGTGGTTTACTGTGAAGGATGTATGTATCATATGTGGAAGTACATTAGATACTGAAATGTGGAGGTTTTTAAACAGAGGCTGCATGGCCATCTGTTGGGTATGCTTTCATTTTGAGTTCCTGCATGGCAGGGGGTTGGACTGGATGGCCCTTGGGGTCTCTTCTAACTCTATGATTCTATATTACTATGATTCTAACCTTTACTGGTGCCTTCTGTCTCAATGTCCAGAATAAAGGTCTTTTGTTTTTTATCACACAAAATGTTTTCCTGATTATAAGGACTGAGTCCACTGGTTCTGACAGGTCTGTCCTTCCCTGTCCGTCATTCATTCCACATCTAACCTTCCATGCTATAGCATTTTTATTCCTTCTGTCCTTCCAAATACTGACAGTTTGCTTCATGTGCCATCTGCCTTGTAGCATATTACTACTTACAGAATGGCTGATTTTATCAAAGTTCTTGTACTTCCAGAACCAAGCTGATTTCCCTCTCCCCACACAAATTTGTATAGATTTCTTCATTGTTGTTGTTGTTGTGTTCCTACAAGTCATTTCTGACTTATGATGACCCTAAGGCAAATCTATCATGGAGTGTTCTTGTCAAGTTTCTTCAGAGGGGGTTTGCCTTTGCCAGGCTCTGAAGCTGAGAGAGCGTGACTTGCCCAAGGTCACCCAGTGGGTGTACATGGCTGAGTTGGGATTCAGACCCTGGTCTCCAGAGTCCTATCAAGCCAATACATCATGCTGGCTCTATATTTCTTTGTTCCAAAATGATGCTTTTTGTGGGCATTTTTTAAGTACCATGTATACTCGTCTATAAATTGAAATAATTATACTACAAATTTGACCCAAAAACTTGGGTCAACTGATAGACCAGTCCATAGGGTAATAAGATGCAGGTCAAGGGAACGTTTGCTCGCTGAGCCTTTTCTCAGTCCAGTTAACTCTAGAGGGGGCAGCCAGGCTGGGAAGATACAGATTGAGGGAGCAAATACTCCCTTGCAGCTGGGAAGATGCAGGACAAGGGAACGTTTGCTCCTTGAGTCCTCTTCCCAGCCCGGTTACATGCCCTTCAGTTTTACACTCAACTTATCTATGAGTCATACTAAAATCCAGGTTTTTGGCCCCAAAACCTACCCTCAACTTATACACGAGGTCAATCTATACACAAGTATATACTGTAGAAGGATTTGGGTATGTTCCCAGTAACTGAAGTTTGTTTGTGCAGATGCTAAATTTTTCCCCCAGAAATTTTTCAAAGATGTACATTTGTTTTCCATTGCAAGCTCAGACAGATATGGATTTCCTAATGCAAACTACATTCAGGATTGCATTCATGGAAATGGAAATTGGATAATCTTGTATTAAAATGTAAAGCCAATTAATTTCTCATTGAGCTTCATTGTCTGAGAAATGGCCAAAAATATAATCTCCCGGAGGACAGAAATGGGCAAAATCTCCATGCTATACCCTTTGAAAATGGCAAACGTGGATGAACGGGCTCACAAAACATTTTATTCATTCATATCCCACCTTTCCCCCAATATGGGTCTCAAAGTGCCTAACAAATTATTTAAAACCAGTACAGATTAGAAACCATACAAAAACACCAGTAATAAACATATACAGACAATCACACTCACAGCCCTGAGTTTGCAAGTCTCGAACAGAACAATTGATGACTAAAGCTCCTGGAAGTTTCTCATTCATAGGGTGTCATAAACTGATGACAACGCGTTGGCAAATAATAACACATAAGTTATTTTAAAACAATTTAGAGTTATAACCATTTTAAATAAATAAATAAATAAATAAATAAATAAAAGACAATATTTTTGAAAATCAACAAAAACATATTTGGTAGATTCGCCTAGCAAATCCAAACTGGAATTTATCCCAAATGAAAAGAGACAGCACAAGCCTAAGACATATTACTACTTACAGAGTACAAGATAGTCGCTACCCTATGTGTCTACATCAAACTAATTGAAGTGGCAATTGAAAATGTGAGGTCCAGTAGTTTCACTTTCTTCCACATTCAGTTTTTAAATCTTACATTCTTTCAGTTCACTTGATGAACTGTATGAAGGGATGTGTGCATTTAGGAAACTTCTCAAAAACAAAGTACACAAAATTCTCAACCATCTTTGTTGCCCTGTGTCTTCAAGTCATATTTGACTTCTGACAACCCTAAGGAGACCCTTTCATGGGGTTTTCTTGGCAGAATTTGTTCTAAGTCTCTGCATTCCTCTAAGGCTGAGAGCATGTGACTTGCCCAAGATCACTCAGTGGATTTCCATGGCTGAGTGAGGATTTGATCTCTGGTCTCCCAAGATGTAGTCCAACACTCAAACCACTGCAGCATGGTGGCTCTCTCTCAACCATCTACACTGACCAAATTCACTATACTGTACATAGCAATCATGGAAGCTGTCAGAAAATAGAGGTAGCAACTCACATTCAGCACCACAAAGGGAACTGAATAGTTAAGCATTCAAAGCTGAACTTCCAAAAGCCTGTCTCAAAGCCTTCTGTCTGGACAGATGACATGGTCAATTTTACTTTTTCTAGCATCTGATGTTTTAATAATAATAATAATAATAACAACAATAATAATATTTATTTATACCCCTCCCCTCTGTTAAAAACAATCGGGGCAGCTTACAACAATTAAATTTCAGGTTCTTTCTCTTGAATTTATGAAGGCATTTACGAATTTTAATTTTTAAAAGCACCCAAAATCCCATTCATCCCTACAATTCCATTTTACTTCAGTACTGGTGAAGGTACAGCATTCTCCACCATACGGAGGGAAAACAGGCAAGCTTAGGGGCTTTTGGACACAGAACGTGGTGGTCATGGCCCTTGCTCTCTGTCCTTCACCATCTACTGCCTGAGGCATCTACCTCATCCCTGTGTGTTATGATCCCTTATCTTCCAATGTGATATAGAACTTGTTTTTCTACCTGGGTGTCCAACAAAGTAGCTTTTCAATGCTTATTCCTCTCTCCGGTACTTCATAGCACCATAGATCCTATGTCATAAGCGACAGCAAGCTTACTTACTTCCTCCCTCTTCACAAGACTGCTGAAGAAGATATCTGGAAGAAATCAGCCACTACATTGCTGTTTATATCTTTGTGATGCATTCCCAATTATTTAGCTTTATTAATCCAGCAGTATGTAACTCCATCTGTATGGATTTTTAATATGCCATTCCCCTCCAACTCCCACATTGACAAGAATTTCTTGATACTGGAGGACAAAACTATCTTCATCCCATCCTGCACTCCACACCCTTGTCCATTTGACTCACCATCTTCATCGGTCTGAAAAATCATCTCTTTGCCTTCTTTCCGTCCCTCGGGGTTAGAGAGGATGAGCTTGACATGGACATTTTTATAAGGCAGTAGATTCTTGATGGTGTAGTGGTTGGCACTGCGTTCCATCTTCACACATTCATTAAAGGTCTGGTTGTGGCTGGTGCGAACCACATAGCGATAGCAGAGTGTGACTGTGTATGTGTGACAGCGTGTCAGGTTGTAGCCCACAGGCTCCCATTGAAGAGTCAGCTGCCTGGATTGGATCTCAGCAAAGGCAAGGTCTTTGGGGGCCCTCATGGGTTCTGCCATGGAACAGAAAGAGAATAGAATAAAACCAATGGCAAAAGAAACATAATTAATTCTGAGAGCAAGATGCTGGTGCACAAGAGCACCAGGCTTAGTAGGAAAACATCTGCAGTCACTTACATTTCTAGCTCGAAGGGGAATCTGGCAACAAGCAACAGAAAAGATCTCTATCTCAAGCCCTGGAAAGTTGCCAGTGGAATAACTTTCTGCATTCTTATGTTCTACAAAAGGGATGGAAGCATCTTGCCTCAAGGCAGCATATTAATTGAACATTTTATATTTATATACAGCCGTTCCTCCAGTGAGCTCAAGGTTGTGCACATTGCCTCTTCCTCCAGTTTTCATATTCAGATCAACAGCCCTTTGAAGTAGTTCAAGCTGTGACAGAGTGGTCACTAGGTACATTTAACAGCTCAGAGGTATTTCAACCCAGATCTATCAACATTTTAATCAAATTGGTCAACCAGAAGTACACAAATAGGGCATAAATGGAATAGACATCTCTTTCTGCTTCCCAATAACCAATAGTCAAGAGCAGGGGTAGGCAACCTTTCCCCTTTAAGGGCCGAGGGACTTCAGCTCCCAGAATCCCAGGAGCTATTGGCCAACATGGCTGAGGCTTCTGGGAGCTGAAGTCCCTCAGCCCTTAAAGGAGAAAGGTTGCCTACCCCTGGTCAAGAGACTTCTAGATCTGGAGGTTGTATCATGCCTACGTCAGTAATAGCCACTGATAGAGTGACCTTGAAAGAATTGGTCTAATCCAACCCATCAGCCATCATTATATCTTTTAGCTGAAAACCCCATAAATGAATATGTGATATGCAGAGAAATACTCCCTTTCTATCAGTAATGACCATGAAGATTTAGGTGAAACAGGGAATACCATTCCTACAGTTCAGGGAACTTTAAATAATGGTTTCTTCATTTGGAAGAAACATTACCTACAATTTTAGTTACAGTTCAATGTAATCAGAATGCTGCCCATTCCTCACAAGTGGGAAATGTTTGCAGTCACTCATGCTTTGTAGCAATAGTTCAGGAAATGACAGCTCCCCTGTTTCTATGCAATCCTTCCTTCCAGTTAAATAATTTTAATTTTTCGTAAATGTTGAAAGAGACAGCACTAGATTATAATCAGGTTTAGGAAACTGGAGCAGTAGCTTCCTTGCAAGTCTCTGGCAGCACATCTGGACTAATCAATCTGATCACTTGATCTTTTTCTCTTGTAATGATAAAAATCTACCAGTCTTATGATGGTTGTTTTTCTTTACCTGTTAAAGGATTTTAGTTGTCTGTGCAGAGTCTGAATTTACACTGCCTTGGCATTATATAAGTGGAGATACATTTCAGAAATATTACCATTTCTATCATTATTGTTAAAAATGAGAAATTGTGTCCAACTGGATTTTATTTCCACATTCCAAGCTGTACTGCAGAAATCTTGTGCATGAATATACTTCAACAATATGAATACTTCCCAAGCGCTATAAAGATTGGTTTTGAGTCCTTTCCTTGAACCTCTAGAACCTCTAGAACCCCTGTTCTCTTGAAAGAAGTTACAGGGGTCATTGTGATGGTATTGTATTAAATTTTATTTTATTTTATTTTATTGTTTTAAATTGCTAAATGGTTTTAATCATAATGTAGTTTAATAATGTTTTAAGGGGGGGAGGGAAAATGTTTGTTTTACGTTGTATGCTATTTTATGCTGTAAACCGCCCGGATTGGGCTACCAATGAGCGGTATAAAAATAAAATTTATTATTATTATTATTATTATTTGCAGAGAGATCTTGTAGCATCTTTGAGTCTAAGGGGCTTTGAAGACAGGCGGCCATGGGCTGCCATGGGAAGCGGAGGATTGGGGCCAAAATAGCGCTCCTTTCTCAAGCGCCAAAAAAGGCACTGGAAGAGCCAACACACAGCTTTTCTGCATCTCTTCCAGCACAGTGCGTGAAGATGCTGCACCAGGAGGACGTATTCAGGGCATGCGCCATGCATAACATCACACGCCCTGATGACATCCTCAGGGAAGAGTTGAGGAGGCCGCCGTGCGGCTGCCCCTCCCCTTCCCTGCCTCCAAGACGGCACTTTGCGCCGTCTGCATCCCCTTAATGAAAAAAAGAAATTGGCAGCATTCCATACTTCATTTCCATACACAAATGATTTTTAATTTGAATTGACATCCTCACATATATATGTCTGTGCCTGGTCTCCACTCCAACAAATGCATCTGAGGAAGTAGACTGAAGTCTACGAAAGCTCATGCTGCCAATTTTGTTTTTCTTTTAGTTAGTCTCAAAGGTGCTACAAGATTTCTCTACATACTGATTCTACAGACTAACATATTTATATCTTTGAATTCTACCTTGATTTGCAGTGTGCAGTACACAATACTATTTATTTGTGTCTTATACGCCAGTTAGACCAAAAAACTATACTTACTGCAGCTTCCAGCACCGATAATGACAATATGCACTTAAATCCATAGCAATGTACAAAACACAACAGCACCAGCAAGCCAGATAAAATACAAGTTAAGAAGAGAAACATGCGGCCAAATTAGATGTGACTAGTTTGCCCTGACAAGACTGGCATCTTTGTCTTACTTTCCTCACCTGCATCACAATCAGAATCCCCATCTCTGTATACCTGTTATTTACAATGGGAAGAAAGTTTCAAATGGACATCACTTAGAGGTAATGAGGGGAAACAGCCCCTGTATTACCTGTTTCCTACATCATTCTGTTCTACTTAGATTTTCACAAATAAATCTAGATATAATGGAAAGTTGACAGGCTATGTGCTGACTGAAGAATGGCAGGGTATGTACTGACTGAAGGCCATCTAGATGTCAAAGTAGAAACCACATTTGTTTGCTCACATGCTTGTTCTCTTTACTCATAAAGTGGAATGGATATAACCAATTGTAAGGGACACATGAGGGAGGGGAGTTGAATCTTCCTCCGTCTTTTCCTCTCTGCAGGCTACAGCCTGAACCTATCTTCTCAGCATAGTTCGGATCCCACAGCTAGATTTAGAGAAGAGTACATAAATATGGATGGGTGACCAGTTTCATTTGGTTTGTTGCAGTTTTTTATTTTGAAAATTCCAAACTTTGTAGATGTCTTCATAAGCAGAATTGCATTTTTTAAAAAATCAGTATCGGAAAAAAACAAAACAAAGAAGATTCTCCTACTTAAGCAAAGGGTTTTCAAACAGTAGTACAGTAGTTTATAGTTCCAATGCCAGTTGGGTAATGACCTTTAGAAGTGCTATCCAAGATATTGAACCTATTCTGAGGATTATGGGAGATCATGAGGAAAAGGAAGCCCATTGAATGGCTGGGTTTGGCTCAGACTTGACAACCATTTCTCAATTCAGTGGGAGCAGTAGCGCTGCCACCAAGCCCTTCCTTGGAGATTCAATCTCTTTTTTCTTCCACAGGGTCTCGAAAATGTAAGAACTCCTCTCCTTCAGGTTTGATGGGAGAAAAAGTAATATTTTCAGAGTTCCTGGCAGACTTTGACATGGAGATATGTGACCACAGCTTCCCCCCATCCCAACACAATTCCCTCAAGAAACAAAGTAGGCTTTTATAATGTGAAAACTCTTTAATTTTGTTTAAGAGGTAACCAAAGGTATGTCAAACAAACTCAATAGCTTAAAGCATAGGGTGTTCCATGCCCTTCCCTCCGGTTGCAAGAAAAAGAACCAAGCTCACCAGAGATGGACACAAAAAACAACTGGTTCTCCTGTCACAAGAGTGAGATTTGTTGCTCAGCAGAGGGTCCAAATTAGCAGAGGCAATGTGAGCAAGGTGTAGGGAAAAGGCAGGTTAATTTATGCAGCAGAAATAAAGGTGAGCATTTTAGAAGTCTAGAGTGAGACAACTGAATGGTTTTCGGAGTCCAGCTGATATACCCCTTTTCAACTTGTAAAGAATAAGATGAACATTAACATCTGAGATCCAAGCTCATTCATCTGACTGCCATTCATCGACACTTTTGGGCTTTCCTAGAAATGGCTATGTTTGTTCTAATTGGTTTATCAAAGCAAACAGTCTGTTAAATTCAGTCAACAGGAACTCTGGATTTTTACAACAACAAGTCTATCACTTAAACAAGAAATCTTGATTAACATTAGTAAACCAGAAATTAACACATGTAAATCAAGGAGTAAGTTCACCTTCTAATCGATATGTTAAAGTCAAGAGAAAGACAGGGGTGTGAGGAGCAAAGGGTCACCAATTGCCTACACAACTCTCCTTCTTCCAAATAGTGGAGATTTCAGGGGTCATGAGTCCAGTTCAGGAATAGAGAGTTTATAAATTAAGAGTAAGAGATTCCATTTGTATTATTTTCATCACACTCCAATTCCATGTGTGCCAACTCCAATTCTATTCCAAGCTCTCCAATCCCTTTCAAAAGATCTAGAAACCTGACACATCTGGCTAGATGGTCCCTGGTTTCCTTATAATCCCTCCCTAGAAATCTTTTCCTTGCTGTCACCTGCACATATTAGTTGAAGTCTTCAGACCACATGGGATTGATGGGTTATTATGTGAGAAATGACCCTTCAGGCACTCTAGTCCAATGCCATTTAAAGGTTTGTGTCAAAGCCAAGAACATGATCTACAGGCACATGGCACAATAAACTTGGTAAACTATGGAACTGATCACCAATTTATATTACTTTCTGGCAGAGAGATTAGATAAATTCATTCAGGGTAAGGTTATCCATAGTAATTATGACTATACACAACCTGTACCATACATCTGAATACAAGTATACCAAATATTCTGTATATTGGGGATACTGAGTATAAAGATTGTTTATCTTTTTTGCAGCTGGGTGAGAAGCAGATGTGGAGAGAGGAAATTTAAGTTCTGTGAGTATGCTTGGCCCACAGAGAAAAGGAGGGGCAGTCCTGGGAAAAGGAATGTTTTAGTGTAAAGATCAATGGCATGTGAGTGTACAAAAATGTTTAAATTGCTACGTCCCTTTGATATACTTTGTAACTGAAAGCTTCAGTCCTGACAACATCATTATGCTGTGATCAACTCAGTTCTCTAAATAACGCTTTCTGACTTTGTTGAGATTTATGTTTCTGAATTGCAATTAGCTGTACATGGCATTATCCTTGTAGCCTCATTTATCTTTACGAGACCTGGACATCAGTCTGACTAGACAATGCCTTTTTGGGGTGGGGGAATCTGACAGTTTTTTTTTTCTGGAAAAGACACTGCAATCAATACACACACATATATATGACAATTTATATGAGATATGTGTGTGTGTGTGTGTGTGTGTGTGTGTGTGTGTGTGTGTGACATGTATATGACAATTTAATTGGTAGTCCAGACTGGACTACCAATGGGCAGTATAAAAATAAAATTTATATTATTATTATTATTATTACTATTATTATTATTTATTTGTTATGAACATGTGAAAATGAGAAAGCTATTATAGTTATGTACACAACAACAAAGATATATTGGTCATGGGAGTCCAGTTACACTTTGCTAACACAGGGACAGATAATCACTTCTCACCAAAGAATTTTGAAAGAAAATATTATTAAACAGCAAGAAGTTGAAATTGGTTGAAATGACCCATGAAACTGAGATCACTATTTCATTATTTTTTATAAATAAGAATACAAATGATAAGGGGTGGCATGATAGCTGTCAGTAGTGTCAGAAGATAGTGTTAAATGGTTACAGACTTGAATCCTAGCTTCATAGTCCAGAGAAATGTAGATATATAAGACACCTTTACTTATTATCTAAAGGTAGAAGCCAAATATTCAACAATTCCCAATCGATCAGAATTTTCTGCTTACTTTAGTCATACAACAGGAGCCTGAGAAAATAGTAATCTTCTAAAGCAGCAAGTCTACAATCTGTAACCAAATGCAAACAGCCATCAATATTTTCCCTTTCTTTACTTTGCAGATCTCTCACTCTAGAGCAAGACAATTATATTTCTATGGTTAAAAAAAGGAAGAAAACCTAGGGGAGTAATATTTGCAATAGGCCTAAAAGTTTTGTGGAGGTAAGTGGGAAAAGGATGTTTATGGCTGTTCTGTCGTTTTTTTAAATAAATGTATTGTTTACAAAAGGTAAAACACAATTGCATCACTATTCTGCTTTAAAAACACAAGCTAAAACACAAATGTACAAAACTGAGGTCTCATTCAAAACTCCAAACCAAAATCTCCTGTGATGCTGTGGTGGAACTTGAGCATGAGAGTTGGAGTTTATATAGTCTATAGGAGGCAACCACTTTTCCTTGAACTGTTTACAGTTCCTTGCCTCAGATATTCTTCTGACATCATCTGTAAGCTTCTCCATTAACCATCCTTCCCAGAACTTCGTCCACCATTGATCCATGGACAGATGACCTGGTTTCCAGTTTCTGGCAATGATTAGTCTAGCTGTAGTAACTAAAAAAAAAAACTATGATTTCTTTGTGACTGAGAGATTTATTATTAGATTGGAATATTAACAAGAGAAGCAACTCTGGGTGGGTTGGACCTTTTATGGGTGTTCTGTCATTAAGCCATTTGGGTCACATCAAAAAGCCAACATCAAAAGGAATTTATCTCTTTGGAACATCCCTTTTGGAAGCAGAAAGGATGATAGTCTTCACTGAGTGTCCATACCTGTCCTCAAGGTGCACTGGAAACTGGTTCTCTAGAGGCCCAGTTTTAGCAGCTTTGATTACTTTTAATGTTTGGTGACTTACGTTGTCTTTGGATGTTAAATAATTATCATTAATGTTTTTATTTATAAGTGAACACAGAAACTTTATGACAGTGAAATTAATGAAATGTATGATGCCTTACATGTAATATAATGATGCTAAAGTGCCCAGACATGTCAAGTCTGTTTCTCCCTAAGGGGAATATTATCTTATATCTCTATGAATGCTTATAATAAATAGCCTGAAATAGTACTACTAGAGCCTGCTCATTTCCCATACAAATATCCTGAAATTCCAAAACTTAAGGATTCTTAACTGGAATTTTGATGTTAACTCAGAATGTCTCGGTTAACTACCATAATGAGTTGGTCACTAAGATGACCAAAAGTTGATAAAGGAAAACCCTGACAGAATCCACAATCAGTGGCAAGGACCCTCAGTTCAAGAAATGGGGAGGGGGAACCACATCTGTTTCAAAACTATGCAATTCTTGTTGGTGTCGATTTCTGTTCCACCTGCTGCTTGAGCATGCTCTTTTTTTAAAAAAAAAATGGCTGTGGCATCCTGTTCAGTGTTACATTATCATAGGCTGCCCATAAAATGTTATAATTGCTGGAGATTTAGGTTTTTAGAATAATTTTCACCAAGCTGTAATCCAAACTCTTTCAATGGGGCTGCTGGGAACTTATGCTCTGTTTCCAAAGTCAGAAAATGAGCTTTTGGAGACAGCAATTTACAGAGTCTCCCAGCCAATATGGCCAGCATTTGGGGAATCTGAGAGTCCAACCAAGTTCAATCCCTTTCCTTGTTGAAAATACACCACCAAGTTGGCCACCAGTGTATTCCCAATTAGCTGTGAATGTCTTCTATACCCTAGCTGTGTCATTCATTGTCATTTAGCCTGTAAGCCTGAGGGCAGCCATGGACTTACAGGCTTTATCCACTCTCCAGGAAAGGGATGGAACTTGGTTGGACTTACAGGCTTTATCCACTCTCCAGGAAAGGGATGGAACTTGGTTGGACTCTCAGATTCCCCAAATACTAGCCATATTAGCTGGGGGAGTCTGTAAGTTGCTATCCCCATTTTCTAACTCTAAGAGTGGAAACAGAACATAAGCTACCAACAGCCCTATTGAAAGGGTTTGGATTACAGCTTAGTGGAAATTCTTTTAAAAACTTGAATTTAATTTATATACACAGTACCTTGTTAATGTAGGCATTTTATAAATAAATGAACAAACAAATAAATAAGGAAGGAAGGTAAGAGACTGGCAGGTTGCCATGAATGGTGGTATGCAACAGACAAGGCAGCCTTGAGCAGAATGTTTTTCTAGGAATCAAAGGCGTTATCCAAGTTCCAAGTTCCAAGAAGCTAACATCCTGAGATAAAGGCATAAGCTCTTATAAGAAGGCAACCAAAAATAGTGAAGCAAAAGGACACCACAAGACAGAGATGACCAGCATACTAATTAAGGTCTTTCCTTTATCTACTCTCCGGGATACTAAATCATTACATTCTTCCAAGCTGTGCTGGACCATTTTCATGACCCCATCTGTAGCCTGCAAAGGGATTGCTTTTTTCAGCAATGGCCTGCAGTGAGAGCAGGAGTAGATGTGTGTGTGTGTGCGCACGCACGCACGTGTGCATGTGTGTGTATCCTTTGGTTTTGGTTTATTTGTAGCAAGAATCACTATGGTGTGGTATTTAGAGTATTGGATGGGGCCTTCAAATTCATGTCTCCCATGAGCTATGAAATACACTAGGTGCCCTTGGACTAGTCTCCCTTTGTCAGCTTAGCCTACCTTATTGAGATGATACAACAGGGAGGACACTGCTTTGATAAGGAAAGGTAAGGAAGGATATAAATGTAGCTATGTCTCTGTGGGCTGCCATGTTTTCCTCAATGGTCTCTGAGTTAAAATAAAGAGCACTTTCAGAGGAAACGCATGCCCCTATCATCACCAATCCAACTAGTTTATAAGCCTACCATCCCCAATCCAACAAAAAATGTAGCCTGAATCTCCCCAAATTTCTCTGAATCTATTTTCTGCTGGGTCCAAAGGAATTTATTCTCTAATAAGGCTATAATCCTCTACCCTCTTACCTGGGAGTAAGTCCCACTAAACACAACCATCTATGGTCCCAATCTCATTGGGGCCATGTTGACCGCATGGCCTGCTTCCAAAGTGGGCTGCCGTCGCAGGTCCCAAGCCGCCGCCACAAGGAGCAAATTATGTCCACTCCTTTTGGGGCCAGCTTTTAGTCCCCTGGCACAGTTTCTGGCTGCTTTGGGGGGGGGGGTCATCTAATGCCATGCCCTCAAAGCAGCCAGAAGCAGCTTTATTTGGACTGTGCATTTTGGACCTATATGGAACGTTTCAAATCACGGCATTTGAAAGGGGAAGAGAGCTGAAAGAAGACCAGACAGTGCTCCCCATTGCAGGATGTCTCAAGGGAGACAGTGGAAGATCTTCCTCCAGTTTTACCCATTCCTCCCTAGCCTTTCTCTTTTTTTCTTGTTCCCCATCCCACCACTCTGTCCTCTATCCTCCTCCTTCTCTCTCTCTCTCTCTCTTTTTTTTTCTTCTACCATTCATGGGCTTTCCTGAGGCTGCAGCTGGTGAAGCAGCTGCACATCAACAACAAAATGGCAACACCATGCTTGCTGGGCAAGGATGCCAAGGTACCCTCCCAACAGTTCCTCCCTTCTGCCATCTCACCATGCCCAATCTTGATTCAGAGTTCAGGGCACACATTAAAAAAGCTTTCTCCAAAAAACTGTGGAGTAACGCTTTCAGACATCCTTGTTAGCTATCTTTGATGGAAGCACTCCTAATATTACTCAATATATCACACAATTTGTGACATTCCAAACTTTTCTATGCCTACTGGTGCTAACACAACTGTAGTGCACTCAGATATGGCCCCATGATCCATATCAATCACAACATACCTATAGGAGCATCGTTCTATGTCCCTGTAAAAATCGGTAAGTGTGCACATCAGAAGAATTGCTATAGCTAGATATGCCATTTTTATACAGAAATAATTGTAGATGGGTTACTACTGGAAGAAAGGAAGGGGGCATTTATAATTACAAATAGTGTTGTGCAGATCTATAAAGACTGTACCTATGGACATGCTCTTTTTCTCACCTCCATGTATAATTTGCTGGGATTTTCCTATGAGACAAGAAGTGTATCTTCTTCTCCTTCTTCTTTGAAATGTGCAAATTTGGGCAGATATTTTAAATTGTAAGTATTACTTCAATGCATTCCTCTCACTGCTTGACGTGCATTAAAGTGATGTTTTGCACTTATCCAAAATGAGCATTTTTCCATATGTCCATTTCAAACACAAACTTTTTTTTCAATGTCAGTGCAATTGCATCTGACATACTACCTGATTCTCTTTTTTAACTGAAGATCCCAGGAGTTAGAACTAGACCTTTCTGTATGCACAGCACATGTTATGCCCTGAGCTCATCCCTCGTCTCCATCCCTGGAGCCTTAAGAGGAATTACTTTAATTATAATGTTCTTTTTTTAATGTTTTTAACTGCATTGCTGTTTTAAACTGTAAGCTGCTTTGAGACCCAATTCTAGGAATAAGGTGGGAGGAGGAGGAGGAGGAGGAGGAGAGTGGAGGATCAGCAGCTGATGGGTATAACAATTTAGGGTATATCTATTTCCTTATTTTTGCATATTGCTCATATGGGACATCTGTCAGGGTAGCAGTGTAAGGATATTTGTCATAGACTCTTGCTCAATCTTCACTAGAGCTTAGCAAAGTTGTTTCTTTGGAGTGCAATTCCCAGACCTCCCCACCCCCAGCTGTACACATGTCTATGATAGCTGTGGAATTCTGGGCATTCTCACCCAAGAAAGCAATGCTGCCAAATCTAGCTCTTTACCCCAGACATGCGGGGTTCTGCAGTGGGGTCCAATTCCTCTCTGGACATTGCAACCTTTTTGTGCTCCAGGCTGGTTCTGACAGAAAAACAGTGCAACACAATTATTTCCAGATAGATTATTAAACAAACTAGGCTGCCTCAGCCCACAACTCTTCCAATTCAAGAAAGCGAGAAAGAAAAAGAGAAAAAGAAAATATAAAAGGAGCATCATTGACCTTCAAAGAAGCAATTAGGGTGACCTTGGGACACGGGAGGCTGTCACTATGGTACTAGCTTCTTTCACATAGTACCAGAGTGGCAAGGCAGCTTGTCATCTCAGGCGATACTCCATACTGTCCATAAGGTCGTGGCAGTTCAAGCAGGAAACACAGGCATGCACACGCACACACAGTGCCCTAAGAGCAGAAGTGAAAAGTGACAGCAATGGGACAAGCCAATTGTGCTCCCAGCATCCTCTGACATGCTGTTATGTCTCCTTTGTCCCTTTACTGATGCCAATCTTCGCTCCTAGGAGAATAAGTCACTCTTGCAGGGTGAGAGGACAAGGTCGTATGCTTTGGCAGAGTGATTCCATTACTGTGTGTTCATTCCCTTTCTGCCTGGTAGGAACAGCCTGGATGTCCTAATGTATAAAATTACAGTAAATCTTCCAAGGCACCATCTTCTTTCATAGCTGATGAAATGCAAGCCCACACTTCCACCAAAGAAAGAGTGACAGTTGCAGGGCACTCAATGAACTATGGGGGGGGGGTGCATCAGGGGACATGTGGCAGGGAGCTGCCCAGAAAATAAAATGAAGAGGAGAAACGAAAACAACTAAGGGGAGATGAAAGAAAGAAAGAAAATAGCAAATTAAAGAAGGATTGCACCAGGAATCATAGAAAATGAGTCAGTGAAGAATCAGGGAGGAAAAGAAGGCTTTGATACCTAAACCATCTAACATGATCTGAGATCTTTTCTCTCCCCTGTATTTGTTATTTTTTTTTCTTCAAATATTTAGAGCACACAATGATGGGTTGGGGAAGACTGCCTCCCAGTCATTCTCCCAATGTAAGTAAACAGAGAAAACTAGAAAGCATATCTAAAGATAGAACATCCTTTTCACCCTCCTACTGTGACCCCATAAAGGGAGGAGGTGGAAACAAGGAGTCCTAGTGCTAATTTCTGTTCTCAGCAGATTCTGTGGCAGACCAAGCAGGCTTTACACAGAACTCCTGCCCAAAAAGACATGGCAATGGAGGCTCCAAAAATAGGTGACAGCCCAGTGTCAGTCCAGCTGGCTCATGTGTACAACCATGTGGCGTCACACTGAATTCAGCCCAGTGCATGCGGTTGCCATCGTGATCAATCCAGGGCCATTCTGAAGCATAATTCTCTGGACTCGACCTGGTGTAGATGCGCCCTGAGTCTCAAAGGTGCTGTTAATTCTTCCTTCCCACACCTTCCCTCCTCTTCCTTCTTTTTTACTTTTTAATAATAATAATAATAATAATAATAAATTTTATTTTTACCAAGCCTTTCCGCCTTTTTTACTTTTTTAATAAGGGCTACAATAACCATAAAGTGTAAAATAACTATAAAGTGCAGTGTATATCATTATTTGGGATGCAGTGGCTCAAGTGGTTAAGATGCTGACTCTGTTGATTGCAAGATCGGCAGGTTGGCACTTCGAGGCCCTGTCACTAGTCTCAGCTTCTGCCAACCCAACCTAGCAGTTCGAAAGCATGCAAATGCAAGTAGATAAATAGGTACCACTTCAGTGGGAAGGTAAACAATGTTTTGTGCAATCATGCTGGCCACAGGATCATAGAGTAGTCTCTGAAAACACTGGCTCTTTGGCTTAGTAATGGAGATGAGCACTACCCCCTGTGGTTGGAGATGACTTGACAATCTTGTCAATGGGGAATATTTTACCTTTTACTTTTTATATCATTGTTTAGTTACTTTTCTATTTACTGAGGTAAGGCCCTGCTAAATGCTAGAGGAGGAATATTCTTTTTTATTTATTTATTTCATTTTTATCCCACCTTTCTCCCCAAAAAGGATCCAAGGCAGCTTACAAGATAAAAACACCTTAAATTAAGAAAAAATTAAAACAACCCATTTAAAACAGTATAAAATTAAGATTAAAAACATACAAAAGTTAAAACACATAATATATGGTTCAAGTGTTACCTCATGTTATGACTTCTGCAATTGCCCCATGTTCTGTCTACATGCTGAGGTGATGGCTATATGGATAGGAGGAGAGTGTATTTTGTACCATGGTCCCTGTGGCTTACAGCATTTATATGTATTGTTTTTGTGTTTTTTTAAAAAAGTACAGTGGGCACTAGGTTTCTTCTGGGGTTTTGTTCCAGAACCCTTCATGGATATCAGAATCCATGAATGCTCAAGTCTCATTAAACACAATGGGGTGGCGAAATGGTATCCCTTATATAAAATGGCAAAATCAAGATTTGCTTTTAGGAATTTGTATTTCTTTTCATATTTTCAAGCCATGGATAGTTGAATCTGTGGATAAAGAATCCACGGATATCAAGGGCCAACTGTATCTTAAAAGGAACAAGTTCTGTTATCTTTTTAGAAATGGGAAAGTAAAGAGTGTGCATCTGTTTGTATATAGGTATGTAAGTCTGTGTGTGTGTGTGTTTATTGTTGTGTGCCTTCAAGTCATTGCTGACTTATGATGAGCCTAAGGTAAACCTATCACAGGGTTTTCTGGGGCTGAGAATGTATGATTTGCCCAAGGTCACTCAACAGCTGACCACTCAATTGGTCATAGTGTCCAATGCTCAATGTACACACATATATGTGCACACACATATTTTAAAATCAGCTAAACTATTTTGGGAGCCATCAAGATAGGATAGTGATGTGTTATCTTTTACAGATTGCAATCCACAATTATAAGCTATTAGAAGTTAGATGTAAACATAAAGAACCATAAGAAGGGAGAATCAGGGGAAAATTGCTCATCTACAGTTAACAACAGCTAAGACTGAATGCTGTGGGTACACTATGCTGGTGTCCATATGTTCATGGCTGTGTTTTTGCTAGAGCTGTGCAATGGCAACAAGGGAAGGCAGATAAAGTCATTGTTGTAAGAAAGGGAAGGCTACCAGTTGCAAGAGGACTATTTCTACAATGATGGCTTCCAAAAGTGTCCTCAGAGTCAGGGTATTCTGGGTGGATTTTCCAAGCTCTTTCCCCAGAATTATCTGATGCCAAGAAACCATCTTAGAAATCAAACACTAAAGAAATAGACTACTTGGAGCCAACAGCCTCCCCCTACTAACAGTGCAGTGGCAACTGTCTTCCTTCCCTTGCCTCCACTGTGCCCATAGCTATTTTATTGCTGCTGCCACATCACCATCTGTCTTGTTGTAGTGAACAAAGGTTTCTGGCCCTGAACAGCAGACTGAACAGGAACACAGGTTATTGGGTCATTTTCTTCTCTTGCAGGTAAGATGAAATGATAAACATATTTTTTAATGCTGCCTCTCAATATATAAACTACCATGTGCAATTTTATACAAATGTGTGCACCCTTTGTCTTCATTGTTTAGGATGCATGTCCTCTTTTTGTTGATATTAAAGGCAATTATACTTGGAATTATAACTTCCCAGTTAGCCACCAGTCTGCTTTTTATAGATGGATATTCTGACAGCTCCATTTGTAATCTAGCAGTCTAGACATATAGAACATTGTTCTTTGATTGATGCACAAACCTTTTCGTTGTTGTTGAGTAGGGTGACTCACATTGGCTAACTAGGGAAGCCTAAATAGTGTGAGGAGACAAGCAAACATTTGGACAGAGATCACTTGCTAACAAAGCCTTTGTGATTACCAAACTCCTTGTGAAGAATCCCAGCTGAGATATAAGAAAGTATAATAGTCATAGGATGCATCTGCACTGCAGAAATAATCCAATCTGACACCACTTTAACTGCCATGGCTCAATGATATGGAATTCTGGGAACTGTAGATTTGTGAGACATTTAGTCTTCTCTGTCAGAGAGCTCTGGTGCCACAACAAACTACAGTTCCCAAAATTCCATGGCATTGAGCCAGGGCAGTTAAAGTGATGTGAAACTGGATTATTTCTGCTGTGCAGATACAGCCTTAGAGTCATAGAATTGGATGGGGTCTAAGCAGGATTTAGAAAAGGAAGGGGCACTAGGGACCACATTGCAAACATACAATGGCTAATGGAGCACACCAAAGAATTCCAAAAAAGAATCAGCATGTGTTTCATAGACTACAGCAAAGCATTTGATTGTATAGATCACGAAAAATTATGGAATGCACTCAAAGACATGGGGGTGCCACTACATCTGATAGTCCTGATGAGGAATCTGTACCAAGGACAAGAGGCCACAATCAGAACAGAATTTGGGGAAACAGAGTGGTTCCCAATAGGCAAAAGGGTCAAGCAAGGCTGCATCCTATCACCCTACTTGTTTAACTTATATGCTGAAAGCCTCATAAGAAAATAAGAATTAGAATCAGAAAAAGGAGTTAAGATAGGAGGAAGCAACATTA
>CM034707.1:10267507-10297907 GCA_020142125.1 Phrynosoma platyrhinos | reverse complement strand
GTTATCCTTCACTGGTACAATTGACAAGAATACCACCTGCGCCTCAAACCCCTTCAGCTACCTAGTCAGAGGTGATCTGTTCAAAGGTGTTCATGTCAGTGTTGTTGGTACCCACATGAGTAAGGAGAAAGAGATGCTGATCTGTGTTCTTGATGGTCAAGTTGTCAGTGAATCCTGGAAGCATGTACTAGGAAGACAACATACTTCCTTATTCACTTTGTCAGGCTGGCACATAGGTGCCTCTATACCCCAGAGAAACAAGTCCCCAAACAACAGCACATTTTTTCTTGTTGTGGTTGATGGTTACCTTGCCTCCTTCCTTGACATGTGGTATCTGTTGTTGCTGGATTCCTATCTGAGTATCTTCTCTCTGCTATCCTCATGAAGATGTAGGAAGCGACTGCTTAGTTGGAGAAGTTCTGAATAAAATACTTTGTTGAGGGAGGAGCTAGCAGCCACTAGCTCTCTATATAGCTGCAGCCCCACCAGGGAACAGAGCTAGCAAGTGAGAATAACAGGTGTGTTTTATGTGAGTGTTTAGCAGAGGAGCTTTGAGGGGGAGACCATGAGTTCTGTTTTAGTGCCTACTTTAAGATCACTATATATAGATGGTGTGAAAGATGCTACGGTCACCTGCAACAGCTGTGATATGTTTGTAGTCTTGCCAAAGGATGTGGGTAGCTACATCTGCAGCAAATGCAGGTTGGTTGCCCTGTTGGAAAAGAAGGTCCAGTAACTTGAGACCCATTTATCCACTCTGCAGAATATTTGGGAGCAGGAGTGGAGCAGACTGTCTCGGTTGAAAAAGACAGAGGGGATGTCTTTGAGGAGGAGGTGAGTTCCCATACATAGGAGATAGACAGTTGGAGGAATGTTACATGAAGAAGTAGAAGGACCAGGAATCATTCTGTGATTTGGAGCTGCAGAAATGATTTAAAACTCTCTCTCTTATCAATGATGATGAGGGGAAGCAAGAAGAGCAACCTCAGAGAATGTGGATAAGATCTTATAAGGTTGAGCACATGGATGGTTCTCTCAAATCTTGGAGAAGGCATGTGGTGGTGGTGGTGGTAAGAGACTCCCTGATGAAGCGTACAGAAACAGTAGTTTGTGGGCCTGTCAAGAGGTCTCGAGAGGTGTGCTGTTTTTCTGGGGCAAAAATTTGTGAGAGTGACAAGGCTCCTCAATCCCATTGACTGTTACCCTTCCTTTTGGTTCACATGGGAACTAATGACACTGCAAGGCATAGCCTTCAGAATATCATAAAGGACTATGAGGCTCTAGGTAGTAAACCGAAGAACCTAGATACACAGGTAGTTATTTCATATCTTTTCCTAGTTGAAGGGCAAGGCCCAGAAAGAGATAGAAAAATAGAAGAGATGAACAACTGGCTTCACAGATGGTGCCACCAGCAATAATTTGGCTACTTGGAACACATGGTGTGCAGTTTCAAGAAGATGGACTTCTGGCAAGGGATGGGTTGTACTTCATGGCAGTGAGCAGAAATGTTTTTGCTAAGAGTCTGAAAAATCTGATCACGTGGGCTTTAAATTGAGTTAGGTGGGGGAGCAAGTATTCTTGAGGGCAGGAATTCATCAAGTGCAGCTCCATTGTTGCCGTGAACTTTAGCAGCAGCCTCCCAATTAGTCCAGGGCTGTGCTAGTATCGCCTCCAAGCAGGCTGGGACCTGCATTCCCTGACTGTTGCTATTGCAGTACTGTATCTACATAGGCCTTGTTACATCTGGTTTTCTTTGTGGAGGTGTCAGGGGGAGTCAGGGGGTCATGCTTCCACCAAGACAATCCAGTTAATAGTACCTTGAGTCCTTTCTGGAGGGACAGGATTTGCATTAACAGAGATAGGTATATGAAAGGATTAAGGAATAATATAATGGCACAAACACTGCAGGAAACTATCACAGGGGAAAAGTCTATTAGCAGCAGAGCCATGCACTTATCAGCTACAGTTGGTGGCAGCTGAACTTCCTAGTCACCCTTTCAGTTTTTGCCATCGCGTGCAACAAAAAGATTTCTAAGCCTGCCATTGACATAGCTTCCTAAACCAAGAGCACTTTTTGCTTAAAAGCTATCAGAATGCATGGCCTGGAGGAACAGAAGAACGTTCCTATCATAATCACCTCAAGAGATTCTAATATTAACCACCAGAGAACAAATTTCCTATAGCCATGGAGGCTCAGATTGCTGTGAATCACAAAATCAGCATTTAAAACTGGATTCAAAGCCTTGTTAGTTTTGGCTGTAAAATATAGTAAGTGGAGGAAATTATTCACATTTTCACCTTGTCACCAATGTGTTTTCACCTGGGGTGAAGACTGGTGTAGCATTTTAAGAGAAGGCAGCTGGTTTGTGTGCTGCTACCTTCTGAATACCATATGTTTTCCTCTGTTTTGAGGCATCTGCTAGATAAAACTGATTCTGTAACAAAGTGGAAGAGAAATGACTCAGCCCAAAAAATAAAATTGATAGAACAGGCAGTAGAGCATGGAGCAATGAGGCAAAAAGAGAACCAGCTGTTACCATCAAAAAACTAATTCCAGGAGATTTGGGTCCTTGGTAGATACTCAACAAGAGAACTAGTATAGTAGAGTCATTACAGTGCACAACTAGCATTTTCTAGAGTCAAATTCAAATCACTATGAAATCCACTAGGTGATTTTGGATCAATCATTCTCTCTTAGTTTGACCTATCTTACACAGGTTTTTATCAGGATAGAAGTGGGGAAGAAATCCATGAATGCTACCTTGATAAGAGACAGGATCTACATGTAACTAAGTTATGAGTTATATGGGGAAGGGGCAGCATATGTAATTTGTTTTGACCCCAGGAGGCTCCAGAAATGGTGAATATGCCCTGCACCCACCCAGATGTCATTTTGGGAGAGTTTTGGAGCCATTTTTGATCCCTGGGGTCCTGGTAGGGGCTTCATGCAGCCCGTGGGCCAAAGTTTGACCACTTCTGATGTAGTACTGTATATCTTGATTTCAGTAAGGCAAGGTCTCTCATGATATTGCTGCAGACAAGCTGGTAAAATGTGGGCTAGGCCACTGCTTCTTCAAAATCTGATATGGAGAATTTTCCCCTTATGTCCCAGAGACCATATCTGTACCCTAGAGGACAGGATCAGAATTCAAAATAACCTTGAGAGACTGGAGAGCTGGACCAAGACTATCAACATTAATTTCAACAGGGAAGTATGTAAAGTACTACATTTGCCAGGAAAAATAAAATGCACAAATATTGGATAGGTGACACCTGGCTTTAAAGCAGTACAAGTGAAAAGGATCTAGGGGTCTTAGTGGCCCACAAGCTAAACATGAGTCAACAATGTGATGTGGTGGTAAAAAACCCAATGCAGTTCTAGTCTGCATCAACAGGAGTACAGTGTCCAGGATGAAGGAAGTGATTGTTGCTGTTCTGATCTTTTGAGTTGTTTCAGACTTATGGCAACCCAAAGGTGAACCTATCATGGGGTTTTCTTGGCCAGATATGTTCAGTGGGTTTGCCTTTGTCCTCCAGAGTGTAACTTGCCTAAGGCCACCCAGTGGGTTCCCACTGCAGAGTGAAGATGTGAACCCTTGTCTCCAGAGTCCAGTGCTCAAACCAATACACCACACTGGCTTTCAATGGAAGTAACAGTACCATTCTATTCTACTTTGATCAGACCTTACCATTGTGTCCAGTTCTGGGCAGCACATTTCAAGAAGAACACAGGTGGGTCATGATTTATGTCACCCCCACTTACAACATTTCAAACGTTATTATGTCTATACAGTCTCCCCCAGCACAGAGTCAAGTCTATGATAAAAGAAGAACAAATGAACAAAGAAATCCATAACAATGTGAAGTCCTCATACTCACATGTCTTTAGAATCTTGCAGAAATTTCCAGTAAGCTGTTCATTAGACTTTTAAGTAAGGCACTTGTGACACTAACTTATGAACATTTTGCAAAAAATAATAAAAAATAGACATGTGATGCTTTCCTAAACCTAACCCTTTAGCCCATCTGTTAAGTTCTCTTTCTTCTGCCAAACTACAAGAGCAGACCTGTCTGTCCCTTCTTCCCTAATATTCAAAACATACATCTTTTGAGATGCCAGCGAACAAAACGGACCCTCTGAAAGCAAACCATGTATTCTGCCACTGAACTATATTCCTTTTGATATTTGAAGTCCTATTATTAATTTTTATTAAAATGCATAAATGCTGCCAAGATACTTTTGAAACACCCCCCCTGCCCCATTAGTATAAATCACTGGAGCAGCTTTGGATTTTTTCCAAAGAAACAGACATTTGGATTCACAATGCTCACTAGGATCAATGTGCAAATTGCAAACTCTGGGTTTTTCCTCTCTAAGGTCTCAGTCACCAACACCAAAAATAAAACTGCAGTCCTGAACTTTTCTTTAAGATGTATCTAGCTGGAAGCTATGCACTTTGCTGTTAACATGATTTGAGCAGTAAACTAGTAGTGTAGATTAGAGTATCACACACAGAAACACTAACACAGACTGTTCCAAAACGGCATGGGATTTTATGTTACAATTCTTCATGCTGTAGTCCCCCAGACAAGAATGAATACTTCTTTGCAAACCAAGGCCAGGAAATCTGTGGTCTAACAGGTATGGTCAATCTTCATTTCTCATCAGCCCTAGCTAGTTTGGACAATCATGAGAATTGACAGGAATAGTAGCTGGTCAACATCACAAGGCCACAGGTTTCTGACCACTGCCATAGTGGTCTCTTCAGTGAAAGCATTGCCTTTTACTGTACCCTTTTATACATATCAGAAGTCTGAACAAGGTTTTCTCAATACAGGCAAGCTATTTGAAAAGCACAAAAACAAGGACAACTAGAGAATAAACATGGAAGAGTTCTATAATATATGATCATAGCTGTGATAATTGTGTATGTGCAAAAGTGGAAGGAAGCTGTTGTGACAGCACAAGAAGATTGGCTGGAGAAGATATATGAACTTGCTGAAATGGATACAAAGGACAAATCTTCGGTAGATTTTAAGGATTAGGATGTGTTTGGGTTTTTATTTTTTGTATTTTAGAAAACAATGGGGGTCAGTATCAGTTTTAGGTTTCCTAAGCTAATAAAAATATGTAGAAGTAGGATAAATCACTCATAATCAGGAAATACAATTAAATAACGACATGCTATATTTTCCAGTTGGAAGAGGGAAGTCAAGTTTGTAGGTGTTTTCGTGTTAGCAAATTTTTCTTTATGTTTTTTGTGTGGGGGTTGTTTGTTCTTTTTGTTTTGAGGCTAAATGTAGTTCATAAATGTTGTTTTATACATTCAGGTTCTGTGTTTAATAACAAATAAAAATAAAGAAAAGCACAAAAGTAAGAGACGCTCCTACCTGCACATTTTGTCCTGCTGATAAGGGGAGGCCCAGGTTTGCCAGTCCCTCCATCCCCTGGCCGGGTGAGCAGGACACTGATTTCATATTCTGTGTCAGGATCCAGGTGCCACAACTTGTAGGTCTGTATGTTCACAGCATGGACTTCTGACCATGGTCCAGAGGTCATACGGTATTCAATTTCTTTCCTTATGATAGGACCATCCCCAGTGATAGAGTTGGTATTGAGCTGGATGATCAAGTATGTCGAACCTGCTCTCAGCAACTGTGGTGGTGCAATAGGGGTGGGGGGCTCTGTTAAAAGGGACAAACAAGTAGTTAGTGGAATGGACTTTCTTATAAAATGGCAATCAGGATGTATTTGTAGATAAAAGGTAATAAGTTTACACTGGGCTAAGAAGAAGGTAGACAACAGTGGGAGTATCCCTTTATGTATATTGACCAAAGCCAGTTTGATGTAATAGCCAGAAAGTTGGAAGATTATCACTTGGCTTTTTAAATTGGTTTACCTCTATCCAGTTTAATCTTAATTTGGGCGGTATCCTGAATTTATCAGACAATTTTTGCCACTGAATTTACCACCTGAATACAGCCAGGGTGCATCCCCGCTTCCACAAGCGCTCCTCATGGCTTTTTTCGGATCTGGGAGTTTTCTGGCTTAAGAAAATGGTCGTGAGGAGCGGCTCTGGAAGTAGGGGTGGACCCAGGCTATATTCGGGCAGCAAATTCAATGGCAAAAAAGTCTGTTAAGATCAGGATTCCACCCAAATTAAAATTAAACTGGATAGAGGTAAACCAGTTTAAAAAGTCAAGAGATAATCTCCTTGGTCACATATTTGGGAGACAGAAATTCATGTCTCCACTGAGACATGAAATTCACTTGGAGACCTTAGACCAGGGGTAGGCAACCTAAGGCCCGGGGGCCGGATGCGGCCCAGCAAGGCCTTTGGACCGGCCCCAAACCGGTCCTGCCGCCGCCGCCCCCCCCACCGCCGCCGCCCCCCCCCCATGATGATATTGATTATTGTTGTTATTACTTGTTCTTGGGGTTTTCTTGGCAAAATCTTCACAGGGGTTTTGCCATGGCTTTTTTGGGACTGAGAGAGTGTGCATGCATTTTTTAAAAAAAATTAATTCTTTTTTTATTTTAATTTTTATTTATTTATTTATTTATTTATTTATTTATTTTTGGTGCTTTGGCCCGTCAATTGTCTGAGGGACAGCAACCCGGCCCCCGGCTCAAAAAGGTTGCCTACCCCTGCCTTAGACCAACCACAATCTCTCTCAGGCAACCTCACATGATTGTAGTGAGGATCAAATGGAGAGGAGAAGAGCTACATGTGGTGACATGAGCAAACTGGTAGAAAGGGAGGACATAAATAAATACAGTGCATTACATTTCCTTCATTTTTAACTTATGAGTTTACTGTTAGCAAGAAGGTTATGCTCTTTTTTTGAATGATTACTGTTAGGACTGTAAAACCATTTTAAATGTTTAAGGTAGAAAGGCAGCTTAAACCTGAAGCAAAATCATCAAGCAAAATAAAGCTGAGACCAGGGCATTTGCATACAAAGACTCAGATTAAAATGAATCTGAAATGCAGACAATATTATATTTTCTGCTACAATTGTGATTGTCTTCCCACACTGGCTTACTCCACTGTTGCTATGGAAGTGCAACCTTCCAGCTTATTTTTTTAACTGTAGATCCCATCCTCCCTCATAATTAATTATGCTGGGAAGGCATGAGGGAAATTGCAGCCTAGCAGGGACATTAATAGGGGGTGCGGTTATTCAGCCTGCACTAGGTGACACCCTAAGGTAGGTGACACCACTGCTCCCCAAACATCTAACTTTGGGCAGAAACAAGTGTGGTGTTTGCCTGGCTCCCTTTAAAATTTTGCAACTCAATGGTGCAAGTGGGGTGGGGCACAGTGGGAGGAGAGAGAGACCTCTGTTGTTGTTGTCTTAAAAAATTACATTTTAAATTTTCAAATTTGTTTTATTATTTTTAAATTTTCTTACATCTTCATCACATCTTACCAAATTTTCACTTTAACTACATGAAACTACGTACATGTAAATGCATATGATGTTGCATTGTAAAAGTATAATTTTAATTTAGCTATTTATTTATGTCCCAACTATTGTCATTACATTCAGTATTATAAGGGAATTACGATTTATGAGTAATGTCAGTACAAAAAAACATTAGTAAGGACTCTGTATGGTGTGGTATGGGAGGAAGTCAATGGAGGGGGTGACACCATGACTTACTACACCGAGTGACGCCATTCCTAGTGACATCACTGTAACCTAGAAATCTAAAAATCAAAAACAAATCCTTCCAGTGCAGTGCAAGCCTATCATGTCTACTCAGAAGTAAGTCCCACTGAGTCCATTAACTTACTCCTAAGTACCTTATTTTCCTGTGTATAAGACTACTTTTTAACCTACAAAATCTGTGGTTAAAGTGGGGGGGTCGTCTTATACGCCGGGTATAAGGATAAGGAGGATAGAGGTGCTAGAACTCTATATTTTGACTGGGAAAATGGGGGGTTGTCTTATACGCTGGGTCATCTTATACGCCGGAAAATACGGTAAGTGGTATAGCATTGCTGTATTAATGCAGTATAATAAAATGGGAGGGTAGTTCATACGCCAATCAATTCGAGAGAACAGTAAATATGGCTGCATAAATCAGCCCATGTCACTTCAGTATGTGTGTACATGTACATGCTTTCCCTCATATTTCAGCATTAAAAAGCATAGCAAAAAAGCTGCATAGGTCCTCTGTACCCTGCCTCCCCACCCAAACTACCCAAAAGTTCAGCAGCATCAGTGCAGATGATATGCTTTAAGGGTGCTGCAGTGTTTCTCATAAATAAGTGACACACAACTACATTTGCCAAATTAAATGAACAAACGATAAGCAAGGAAAACATCAGCCTTCCCTTTCTTCCCCCACCTCCAATTCAATTCATTGTTGACAATTTGAGAGGGGTTCTGTGCCATGTATAAAGCAGGAGCCATGAGTCCAAATCTTCATGCTTGCTTGTTTCCAACTTTAAAGTATCCTTCTCCATGCCCTGGTTCAGTAACATGTATTTGGAAAATCAGCACCAGCTAGGCCCAAACATTTCAGGTCTCCCTGCCTCCCATCAGGATTGGCCCTTCTTTTAGCAGTTGCATCAGGCAACAGATGCTAGGAGACATCAGTGAGATGGTGAAGGAAAGTTGTGTGTTGTGTTTCTGGCCTCATGTGCCCCAAACTGGAGGAAAAGATGGGATCACCACAACCACAATCATCATTATCTTTGCTACCTTCCAGTGTAGTGGAGGATGTAATCCCAATATCTATGGGGCTGTACAGACCACGTGAAGGGGCGGTTTGTCGCTACCCCTTTCCTCACCATGCTGGGGACACGGCAATCGCACGCCATGCCCCCAACCCAGCATTTCCCCAGTGCAAAAAGGAGCATCAGAAAACTGCTCCTTTTTCATGCCGGGGAAAAAGCTTCTTTGTCACCATAGTGGCATTTTGGGGGGTTTTCTGTGGCGCAGCATGTCTAAATGCTGTGCTACAGAAATGCAGAAACACTGCCCACCATGCAGGCAGGCAGTGTGACGCTGGCATGTGGGTGGCATTGGGCCTGTGGCATGTGGTCACCATGCCCCCACTTCACCCCGATGCCGGTGTTTAGTACTGATCTGTTTTGCCCCTAAGTTTAAAAAAAATCAACTGCCTGTTCTGTTAGCTTCTGTGTAAACAATGTGAGAGGCGCTATTTTGTTCTTCTTGTTGTTGTTTTCTGCCCAAGGAAGCAAAATGGCTCAGGCTAGCCTTATCTCCCATCATGATAAACCAAAGTCAAGTCCCAATGTACAGTGATTCATACCTTTCACAATCAGCTCTGCAAAGTTGGAGACACCGGAGCCCTTGACAGAGTGGGTAACACAACGATAGAAGTCCTGGTCTCTCTTGGAAACTTTATCCAGCTGAAAAGTAGCCAAGAATCTCCTGTGGCTGATGTGTTTCACTGAAGCAACTGGTACAATCTCTCCATTCTGCCTCTGCCATTCAAATTTTTTTTAAAGGTAAATGACATGATCAGGAAGAAGTTATTAGATTCCTTCATGTCATAGAACAACTATATATGAATTATTCAAAGACTAAAGTTATGGTTTTTGGCATTTTTCTCCCTAAACATAAATCAACATTGAATAAGCACCATTGTATTACAATTTGCAAAGTCAAAGGGAGTAATTTAGTTGTTCCAGCCATTAGACTTTTGGTTTGGTTGGGTTTGATTTTGCAAAGGTTATTGCACGGGTTACATATGGGGCTGAAATATGGGACTTCTTAGAAAAATATTCACTATAGTCAATACAGAACCATTTCATAAGAATGCTACTGGGTCTCCCATCAGGTACACCCCCTACATGCAGGCAGAGGTTGAAGTAATGCCAAAAAATGTACAGCTCGCACTTGGTATCTGCTTTGAGATTGGTTCCAGGAACCCCCATGAATACCAAAATCTGTGGATGCTCAAGTCCCATTAAATACAATGGTATAGCAAAATTGTATCTTTTATATAATATGGTAAAATCAAGGTTTACTTTTTGAAATTTATATTTTTGAATATATTCAATCTATTTTTTTCTGGGACATTGAGCCTTCTATATCAGAGAACTCTGGTGCCACAATAAACTACAGTTCCCATGATTCCTTAGCACTGAGCCAGGACAGTTAAATTGGCCTCAAGTTGCATTATTTCTGGCCCTATGTTATATTTAACTAAGATCCCGCTGCCTTTCCTTTACAAGTCATTTACAGCCTTGTGTTTTCAGACTATATAGTCTAACTTTATGGAAAGTTATAAGAACATTCCCAGAGAACAACCACTCTCTGCATTTGTGGAAACCAAGTGACCGAGGATACCATATATTACATGTTACGTGTAAACTGTATGAAATCCCAAGAAATACATATTTCTGACCTGAATGATCATATAAAACTTTATATTTGTTGTATAGTTTAGTTAAAACAACCCTGGTTAATGCTCAGCTCAGCAATACTCGTGAGAATAACTGATATTGAGTGATTCTCATCAGAAGAGTGGACATAGAAAATGTATTTGTGTGTTTTGTCTTTGTGCTTTATTCATGATATTTTGATACATTATTTCATAACTTTAACTCTTCTCTTTTTATCTTTTACTGTACTGTTTGATTGATCATTATTTGTTTTTATTTTGGCTATTACCTGCATTTAGTTACGGTATTTAATAATAACAGAATTGAAAATTGGTAAATGTCTGCACCTTATTTTTCATCCTACACCAAATTGCCACTCATCACTCAAACAGTTGAAAAACTGCACCAGTGGTGATGGGAAAGAGTTTTTCCAATTTGTTTTGGTTCAGCCCACTTTTTCCTTTCAATCTTATTTTGCAATGTGCTGCCCATCCTACACTCCTTTCCTCCAAAACAAAAATCCAGTAGCATAAAATGCTTGATTCTTTATGGAATGATGCAAACCAAAAACAGAACCAAAGTGTTTGCAGAAGGTAAATTGCAATAAAGTGCTCTCTCTGCAAGCCTAAAATAGATTTTCTGGGCTTCAAAATGCGAAGAGGAAGCTGTCAACATAGTAGCAGTTCTAGATTCCTAACTGAAAGATTAGTTAATCCACAATCTATGGAGAGATGGTTGCTGACAATGAGAATTGAAAGACCCATTGTAACTTACTTCCATGTTACATAACATGAATTCTGAGCTTCAATGGAAATTATCACACAGAGGATAAGGACAGGAGCAAAGCAGATCGCTCCCATCCTTATGCCATCGTTACTGCGCAATCACATGAAAGATTATCACACATGTTGCACCTATCCCATCATTATCCTGTCAATGAAGTAAAATTGTCCCATCAGTTTTAATTAATAGAAACTTCTTTTATTGAAAAATGGCAGGTCATTTCATTGATGGGATAATGACGGGATAAGTGTGATGTCATCTGATAATATGAGATCATGCAATAAGGATGGCATAAGGATGAGATAATGACAGAATAAGCGCAACGTTGTCTGATAATCTTCACGTGATAAGGACGGGAGCAAACGCTTCACTCCCGTCCTTTTCCCCATGTGATAATCTCATATGCTTGTAGATAGATTCTATGCTTTTTCATGCATTTATCATTATTTTAAAAAACTAATAGTATGTCAAAAAGGCTCAGCTGAACATATAAAACAAACTGCAGAAACAAACTGGGCAGAGACATAGACATGTCCATGATGAGTAACCATGACAGCAGGTCCATTCAACACCCACCTGCATGAGGAATTTCTCCGCTTCAGAGGCTTTGCCAGCAGCAACACAGTGAAATGAGGCATTCTGTCCAGCATTCACCTCCACATCACCCAGGCGGGAAAAATGAGGTGCTTTGGCTGCCAGAATATGAAGAGGAAAAAATAGTTTGTCTTACCCGCAAGACAGTCATTTCCTGTGGAAGAGGGGTGAACATCCTGAGATGGTTGTGCCTCCACCCTTCTCAAGAAGGCAGGAATGCCTAAGCCTTTCCAGAGTGCCCACTAAGAGGAGCAGCCCCCTTCACAAGGCCACTTATGTGACAGCTCAGTGCTCCAGTGAGAATTTCGTCATTGCACAAAATACTCTCCTCTTACACTTCTTCTACCTTAGATACTTTCCTCTTTTTTTGATGAAGAACTAAAAAAGGAAATTGCGAAGGTGAAAACAGCAGAAAACAAAAGAACATTTTTGCAGACAAGAGATAGTTTGGAAGGTAGGCCCCCTATGCTCTACTGGAACTATTTACATCTATTGGCTTGGGTGCCAGCCCTGTTCATCCCCTCTTCCACTAGAAATTACCATCTCACAGGTAGGACAAACAGTTCTTTTCCCAGTGGAGAGAGAAGGAACATCCTGATGTGGGATCTATAAAAGCTTTCATGGTTGACTGGAATGTCTGGTGCTAGAGTTCTCCTACAGCAAACTATTTGCTAAATCACCTGCTTCCCAAAGGTGCCCTTAGCTATGGCAAAAAGAAAGAAAGAAAGAAAGAAAGAAAGAAAGAAAGAAAGAAAGAAAGAAAGAAAGAAAGCTCGCTTTGTAGTGTCTGAGGAACATGGAAGGGGGCTTCCAAGTAGCCACCCTATAAATCTCAGCTAAATGTGCACTGGTTGCCAAAGACATGGAAGTAGCCATGCCCCTTGTGGGAAAGTACTAGTACAGGACCCAGTGGGATTTTATGGACTTAAAATCTGCAGTATACACTCCCTGATTCATCTACTCAAGGAGGATGTGGTGGCCTTCTTCTCAAGTGAATGATGGATGGAGGATATAAAGGGGGAATCCATCCAATGGAAGCTGCTAATTCCCTTCAGGTATCCTTACATATTTCAACACACATCCAGTGTGTGTCAAACCTTTTCCAGAGGCTTGGGAGGCTTGGGATAGAAGGATGGCAGTAAGACCGCTTCATCCCAAAAGTAAGAGGAATTTATTTTCATAACAAAGGTAAGTCTATGCCTCACAAGAGCTGAGTCCAACCTTACTGCACCAAATTCCTTTTGTGCATACAGGGGCCCCAAATCAGACCTGGCATGCTGGAGTTATTGCTGTCAGCAGGAATAGCCTTCCAGATCAGATGCTTTAATGAAAACTCCCTGATGGGCTCAAATGGAGGTGCTGTGAATACCTTCAGCACTATGTGGGGCTCCCAAGATGAAAATCTGATTATCATTGGGGGCAACAGACCCTTAATAATTCTGCAGACATGTGGATGCAATGAGATCCCAGCACCCCTTGCCACAGGACCAATGGATATGATGGTTGCAATCTGCCTCTTAAGTATTGGGTCTGAGACCTCTGTCCGCCCACTCTAGAAAGAACTCCAGATTACAGGAACCAAAGCCTTAAGGCAGCCTTGCTTCTTATATCTAAATCACCTTCTGATTGAAGGAAAGCTTTCTAGAGGAAAGGGTGGTCTAACCTATCCTGTCTGAGTATCCATGAACTGGCAGCATGTGCTTCTCAATAGCCACACATGAAGCTCAAGCCAATCCAGACCTAGATGGTATGCTCCCCCTGTGGCAAAAAAAGTCCACTATTGCTGGAAGAGGAAGACAGTCCACTGCCATGCTGCCTACCTCTGAGTATCAAGTCTCTTGGCCAAGCCAGAGCTAAAGGTATCGCTGCTATTTGACCTTGTGAGGAGGGTTGTTTCCCCTACGGGCACTCTCAAAAACTTACACATTCATTCCAACTGAAGAAGGTCAGGGACACAACCAAACCTGGATATTCTTCCCAGCACACTGGGAAATACATATACACATACACATACAAAATATACATTTGCATAACAACCTTGAAAAGAAATTTCTTTTTCTTTTTCTTCCTGACTTTTCATGTTCACACTGTATGTGACTACCTTAGATCTTGTGCTGGGAGAATCGTGAGATATAAACTAGAGTTAACAGGCAGCAAGGCCAAAGTGCATTTTGTGCGGGCATTGTGGAAGAGACAGCACAAGATGAGCTTTTGTTTCTTAGATTAATCCTCCCCAGCCCTGGATAATTTTTTGGGAGAGTTTGTTGGGTTAAGGCTGCAGTGATTGTTGCAGTAAGGCTGTTTGTGTAATCTGGGAGGAGGCCTGTTTGTGTGCTCACTATTTTTTATTGTGATTTGATGACATTGTGCTTGTAGGATTAAACCTAATTGTATGATCTGAGAGGAGGCTTGCTTGTGTTCTGTTGTTCTTTTGTATGTAGGCCTAGGTCCATTGCCTGAGCACATAGGACTTTATCACATGGGGGAAATCCATGCAGAAAAAGGGCTTTAAAGCTAGGAAAACCCCACAAAAGCCGGTTCATTTTTACATACATCGCTGTTAAACTGTTGTTAACGCAAATGGAAAGTAGTCAAAGGCTGCTCCTTTTTACTTTCGGGATTTTTTGAAAGTAAAAAGAAGCAGCTTTTGACTACTTTCCATTCAGGTTAACAACAGTTTAACAACGACGTCGTGTGAAAATCTATCTGCTTTTGCAGGGTTTTTTCAATTTAAAACCTCATTTCTGCACAGGATTTCGCCCGTGTGATAAAGTCCATAGTTTTGGGGTGGCAAAGCATCTGCTGATAGGAAGCGAATCAGAGCATTTGTTAGGGAAGGAGCTAGTAGCCACTAACTCTCTATATAACTGCAGCCCCAGTCCCTGGTGCCAGGCAAACAAGCAAACTAGCAGGTATTTAGATGGGTATTTTGAGGGGCAGACCCAAAGTTCTGTTTCAATGCCTGCCTAGGAGTACTGAATATGGACTGTGTTGGAGCTGCTGCAGTCACTTGCAACAGCTGTGGTATGTTTGTGTTCTTGCCAAAGAATGTGGGTATCTACTCCTGCAGCAAGTGCAAGTTGGTTGCCCTGTTGGAAGAGAATGTCTAGCAACTTGAGGCCCATTTATCTATTGCAGCATATCAGGGAGCATTAGGCTTTCTGTGACACAGTGGAGCAGACTGTCCTGGTAGAAGAGCACAGAGGGGATATTTCTGGGGAGGAGGTCAGTTCCCATACACTGGAGATAGAGTTGGAAAAATGTGACACAAAGAAATAGAAGGATCATTCTGTGCATTTGCAACTGTGGAATTGATTTGAAGCTCTCTCCTCTATGATGAGGGGCAGCAAGAAGAGCAGCAGTGTCAGAGAATGTGCACAAGATTTGGAAGGTTCAGCACATGGAATGGCCTCTGCCAAATGACAGAAGAGGTGTGTGGTGTTGATAGAAAGCTCTCTGCTGTGGAGTACAAAATCAGTAGTTTGTAGGTCTGATGAGATGACTCAAGAGGTGTACTGTCTACCTGGGGCAACAATCCATAATGTAATGGACAGGCTGACAAGACTTCTCAGTCCAACTGACCATTAACCCTTCATTTTGGTTCACATGGGAACCAATGACACAGCTTTCAGAATATCATAAGGGATCATGAGACTCTGGGTAAGAAGCTGAAGAATTTGGATGCACAGGTTGTCATTTTATCTCTTCTCCCAGCTGAAGGGCATGACCCAAGAAGAAAGAGAAAAATTAATATGATGAAGGAGTTTTAGGCTTAACCTTAATCTGACAGGAAGAAAATCCTTGCAATCATCAGCATTCATATTCCAAAACTCCCACTCCATGTTTCTACAGAGTGTGACAGACTCCAAATAAAAAACTGAAAATTAACTTATGAAGCCACTTTATGTAGAATATGGCTATTAATCTATACAGCTCAGAAATGGTATTTAGGCTAGCCATCAGACCTGACCCAAGACATTTTGCTCCCTAAATTAGAATAGCAAATGGCATCTCCTTCCACCCAAGTCAAGATGCATATAAGCAAAGTTCTGTTGGTGCACAAGGCAGAAAACTCCAAAAAGCACTTCTCCTGCTCCATAATTGTAAAATAAACAAGAATAATAACAAACAACTAACAATTTTCCTGTTTTACAGAGAGAACTTCTCTATTTGAAGGACTGTCAGAGGCTACTCCTCTTTTGGAATAATGTACTTACAATAATAAGTCATTAATAGGTCAGTGGCCAACTAATTGAATGCCAGTCATGTGAGGGGCCAGTGGCCCCTGTCAGATTAGAAATGGTGAACAAGGTACAGCAACACTTACAACAGGGATAATTCAAGAGCAGAATGTCATCCAATCCTAGGTAGCCTTGGCGTTCACTTGAGATCACAGCCTCAAAGAGGACCTGAGGAAGAATTAGAAACATATCTTGTCATATCTTTCTAATACAGAGGTTACTGTGCAACGTATGACTGAGATGAGGTCTTCTAATGTTATCTTACATACCTGGAAATGTATTTATAATAATTTTGTTAGCTTTTGAGGTTTCCTTAATATTAGAAATATGAATATTGACTAAAAAAAATTTTTTTTTTCAAATTCACACATAGTTTTGTGTCTCAGAACAAGGGGTATTTCCACAAGGCAATACAAGTCCAACTAATTTCCCCACCTCTAATTTAGGGCAAATGTCCTTCATTACTTCATTACATTACCTTGCATTACTAAAATTCAAGAAACACTAGCAATTAACATACATATCCTGGCCAAAATACACTAAAATTAACATATAATTGTAGTGAAAATATGTAAAATTTCAACTTAGGTCCAAACTATCTGAAGAACTATACTATCCCCCATGAGATTGTCTGGGCTTCCACATCATCACTGGAGTCCCTGCTCTTAGTCCCAGCAATCTAAGAGGTATGTTTGGATGTGAAAGAAGGCTTTCTTGGTGGCAACTCACAGACCGTGGAACTCTAGGCTAACTTTCTATCAAATTCCTCTACTATGTGCAATCGTTAAGAAATACAGAAGGCATGTTCCCTTATATGGCTTCACAAAGAAAAACAGAAAGATGGAAGTTAAATCAAGTCTCTTGTTCCATGTTGTATTATTTATTTATTTATTTATTTTGTTTGTTTATTAGCTCCTTCCTATCTGCAAAATAAAGAAAGAAAATAAAACAGCAGGGTTTTTATGGCACTTTTAACACAAATATATTTTAATGAGCTTTAATAGAGAAGGTCCCACTTTATCAGATGCATGGACTGCAACTGTTGAGTGGTGGGAAGGAGTTGAAAACCTACTGTATTAGAAATAGACAATGGCATATGGGATCTGGAAAAAGATGGTGAAGATTACTAGTAGTTATATTAGTGCAAGCCTTGAGCTCTCCCAAGCCTGCTGATATTTCCTTGTAAGTGATGCCATTTTATCTACATAAACAACAGTATTTACACTCCAACAATGGAGTCAGAGAGAATGATGATTCTCACAGCTTTTGCCTAAACACCAGAGAGCCTTTACTTTAGCATGATGCCATGCCCTCCCTTCAGCTGTACTTGAAGGCCAATATAAGAAGATCCCCTTCTCAGACAGATTATGTCCCTGTAACTGTGGCCAAATAGAGACAACAGAGCACATACTACTCCAGTGCTCATACTATAGGGACCTCTGTCGTATAAACATCAAGGACACAACAGTCAATTTTACACCTCTTTGCTGCTTTCAGACGCCAATCTGGATATAACATATAATGTTGCCAGATCCTGTGCATCTGTGGTTAAAATCCAACAGACAATGACCTTCACAGTTAGCTAGTACTAATCTTGCCCCACCACACTGGATTTTAAAGGGCTATTTTAAATACTGTTTTTAACCTATGTTTTACCTTGTTTTTACTTTGTTCTTACTTGTTTTTACCATTACCTTCTTTTATTCTGTATCCCCTTTTTACCTATGCTGGTCTATGACCGTAATAAAGATGAAGTGAACTGAACTCAAGCTTCTATAAAAATGGAAAAAGATCTTGGAATCTCTAAGAACACCCTGTGCAATGTAAGAAGAACCATCAACCATGCTCCATAAAACAGCTTCATCTATTCTTTAGGTTTGTTTTGTTCAGTCTCATTTATCTGGCTCTGCCTCTCTCTCTCCCTCTCTCTCTCTCTCCTTCTAATACTTCTGTCTTTTTTTCTTCTGTTAACTATGTACTCCCAGCTTTCTTTAGCATTGTTCTCTTTCTGAGCCTGCGAGCAATGACTGACTCACCTGATATTCATTGGGCCAAAACATACTGACAGCCAGCTCCACTTGGTGCCACTGCCGCCCATGGGATCCAGAGACATTCCACACAACATTGCCCAGTGGGCCCCCATTCACCTTCACATAGACATTAAGTGTTCCAGGGCTATGGCCATCATGGCTGTACATAAAGTAGCTGAACTGGAGGCAATGGGTGTCATTCTCACTCAGTGTCTGGAAGAGTATATGAGCTTTCTGCCCTTGAGCATGCTGGGAGGAGTTGACCATCAGGTAGGAGCCTACAACAGAGAGAGTGAAAGGGAATACATATTATTCATGGAGCAGTGTGAGCATGACAAAGGTTGCCTTCAGAATTGCTTGCTATGTATGCACCTAATTGGAAATGATTTTTTTCTTATGATAATTCTGTTCAATCTTCCTGTTTCATGCACCACAAAATATATTACACACTAGAGCAGAGCTGGGCAAAATGAATGCCTCTCTGGCAATAAAGGCGCCTCAACCTAAGATTTTTCCAGGAAGAAAATATTTCTGGCCTAAACATATAGTTTCCCCAGCCTAGCACCTTCCAATTGGTGAACTACAACCCCAGGACTAATACTGGCCTGGGACTATGTGAGAAGTACTCTAACAAATCTGGATGGTGCCAGGTTGGGGGAAGCTCATGAAGAATCTGGGATTGATGTCTGATCAATTGCTCTGTAAGATATGATTTCTGTCTGATGGTTTGCCTGCTTAAAATCAGGCATTCTTAGCTAACACCTTCCAATCCTTTGTGGGGTTACCAAAACCATCCTTCTCCCCACTAGACATTTTTTTTTTACAAGTGGCTGCAATGCAAGCTCCATTACCTGAATGAGTGCTTATTCAGGGAACTCTGAGTATCACCTGGATATTATCCAACAGATAGAATTCTCCAGTTATTTTCTCTCACTTGACTCCCCTTACAGAAACATAGAATCATGGAATTGGAAGGGACCAAAAGACAGGAATATACAACTAAAGCATGCCTAAAAGATGGCCGTCTAACTTCTGTTTAAAGATCTACAAAAAGTAGCATCTACCACCTTCTGATGCAGTCTATTCTATTGTCATACATCTCTTCTAGTAAAAAAAGTAATTCCTAATGTTTAGACAGAATCTTTTTTCTCATAACTTGAATGTTCTAGTCTCTGGAACAGCAGAAAACAAAATAATTCACATCTGCTACATGACATCAATTAAAAATCCCTTCATAACCTTTCAATCTTCTCCAAGCTAAAAATACCTGACTCCCTAAGTTGTTCCTCATAAAGCTTCATTTCAAGGCATTTTATTGCCATCATAACCTTTCTCTAAACACATTCCAACTTGTCTTGAACTATCTGATCTTTTTTGAACCATGCTGCCCAGAATGAAGTGGCACTCCTGTTGATTCAATCTAGAACTGAATTGGGGTTTTTGACCATCAAATCCCACTGTTGGCTCATGTTTAGTTTGCAGTTTACTAAGGGCTTGAGCAGACAGAGGGGGAAAAATGGGTTAATCCTGGTTTTTCCCAATCGTTTGGAAAACCTGCTGTACACATGGCCAGCTCCTAAGGCAGGCTGAACACCCATGGGCAGTCTAACCACGTGGTATCAAGCCACCCCTCTTCATGTCTGGTGGGGTTTTTTGCCCCCACCATGCATGCCCACCATTGCAGTAACACACTACTTGAGACTAGCAATTACCTTCTTTTTCCTGCCTAGCTATTATCCCACTGGATGCCCTGTGTGACCAACCACGCATGAGTGATACACCACCTGTACAGTGCATTGGTGCACCCATTGAAACACTGTCAAAGAACAATCATGGAGGCCACCCATACATGCCCACTCTCTCCCCTTCCTCCTGTGCCCCCTTGTTGGATTGTCTGGTTTGTATATATTTTTATTACATTCACTGCATTATTGGCAACCTGCCATGTTTGTCATACTTTTGTCTTATGGGGTTTGTGACAACTCATTGATGCAGCTGGCCACTTGTGTGCCTGTATGGTCAAAAGAAAAAACTGTATGGTGAGCAGTGGCACCAGCAGCTGCATCTCACTGGTCCCAGGGTGCATGCTCCAGACCACTTGTATAAGCTGCCTGAGCTTTCCCACAGTCCTGCACTCGTGCCATGCTGTTTATATGCCAGTGTAATGATATGCATTTTCTTCATTAAAGTGGAGTATCATAGCTGCTTTTTGCTCTGGTTTTTAGCCATAGAGCATGGCTTCATGCCGGTTTCCTCCTGTTTTGACCTCGTGTGTCATCTGAACAGGTAGGCATAAAATGCTATTTGAAAACACCAAAATTCTGGACCATGCCAAAAACTATCAGGTCAAAATGCACAGGGAAGCCATTGAAATCCACAAACACCTGGACAACTTCAACAGCATAGAAGAAACCCTGAAAATAAACAAAGTTTGGCTACCAGTCCTGAAAAAGACCAAAATCAAGACTCAGCACAAGCAAATGAACTTGACCCAGGGGAGGGATTTTCCCAGCAGACAATGGACCACTAATCAGACACTAATCCTCTTTGCATATCCTCCCACCTTGAGGCCTTGTCATTCAAGAACAGAACAATACACAGATTAACAAGCAAATCACATCCTGTCAACCAAGGGTTACACAGTATATATACCCCACACACCTCCACGCCACCATTCTCTGAAGATGCCAGACACAGATGCAGGCAAAATGTCAGGAAGAAATTCTTCTATAACATGGCCTCACAGCCCAAAAAAACCACAAAAACCCATGGATGCTGGCTGTGAAAGCCTTTTTTGCCAGTGTGGACAATCCCTAAGATCCCTAGAAAATTTTTATTTGTACTTCTTTGAAGCCAAATGTTACTCACCCTATATCTGTGTATTTCACCTTCCTAAATGTAGCAATTTATATTTATTCTTGTTGAAATTTATTTTTTTACTTATGGCCTAGCTCCTATACAGCACAAGTTTTCTTTAGTTCATAGCAGCCAGCATGAAAGTTGGCTTCCCCCCCCCTTTAGATGGATGTGCTTGTCAAGCTTATTTTGGCAAATCATTGCTACTTGGCACTCTGTCATCTTCCAGGTTTAACTAGCAGCCACATCAGATTGAAAAGGTCATTTAAGACCTAAACTGTTTACCTATTTATGTCTATTTATGTCTAGAAAGAAAGGGCTTGGGCTTACTCCTTGATCAGTTTCCTCTTTCTATGGCTATTGAATTGAAACAAATGTATCCTTTGATGTCAGGGAGACAAGGCTAGTCTGGTTCAAAGCACAGCCTTTGTTAGGATGCTTGCCACTTCCATGTGGTGGACTCCTTTATGCTAATAGAAAAACATAGAGAAAAAAACATATATATAAAGAAAAAGTAAAGAAAGAAAAAGTATAAAAGTGACTTTCAATCTTATCCACAGTGATGTATAATAATGCACTGTTCTATATTAAAAAGTCCTCAATGGCTTTTTAATACAAGAAATGATCTACCACCTTTCTATAACATGTTGTTGTTGTTGTTGTTAACTAAACTCAAATCAACCTCGACTCAGATTCTTCAGGCTCAGGCTCATGGCCTCTCTAACTGAGTCCATCCATCTGGCATGTGATCTCCTTCTCTTCTGTTACCCTGTAATTTTCCAAGTATTATTCTGTTTTCCAATGATTCATGCCTTCTCATGATGTGGCCAAAGTATGACAGCCTCAGTTTAGTCATCCTGGCTTCTAGGAAGAGTTTAAGTCTAAGACCTTCAGGTACTTAAATTTTATCTCCTTTATGCCACACTCAATTTTTTCTGTTCCAGTTCATCTTTAAGCTCCCTAGTCTCTGCTCTGTGGCATCTTTTAAATTCCGCTTTATGGACCCAACCCCCCACTCCGATCTGACTGCTTGTGACTACCAACAGCCCCAGTTGCAGAGAAAAGAGCACTATGTGCACTTTCTCTTCTTGCTGACACTCAAGTTGGGGTAACCATGTGTCAGCCAGCACATTCTCTCCCCCACAGGCAAATATTTTAATTGGAATGTGAACTTATAGAAATACTTTGCCTTTCTGACCTATTTGGGACTCAGCCCTTTCGGCATTTGCAATGCTTCCAAATTTCGATGATGTGTCCAAATTTCAAAACAACAGGCTATTCCCTCCAACAAATGCCTCCATGTCTCTAACACCTATTTGATTTCCACAGCCTCTTTTTCCCACACCAGCCAGTTCAATTCAGTTCCGTTCAGGCCTAGAGAAATTTTTAGAAAGATAAGCACATTGTCTCAATAACCCCTGTTCATCTCTGTGTTAGTATATCTCAATTACATCTCTTGCCTTTAATTGAACTTTGATATCAAACTCCACCCTGAGATGGCTATATTGTCACATAGGCCTGAATGGAAAGCACCTGGTGTGATTCAGCCAGGAAGCTCTAAGGGTATGTAGGTAGAAAAATATCCTGTGAAATTCAAATCTATTCTTCCAACCTCAGAGGCAAAGATGGCTGTGCTCTGTCACCATCCGAACATCAAAGAGACAAACCATATGGATCTGCCACTTCTTTGTTTAAGATGGCTAAACTTTATGACATAGGGGTTTGCCCTTTCATCCCTATGAAACCTTCCACCTAACCTTCCCAAAAATCTACCCACAAGGTGAAAAAATATAAAGGAGGGCTGTTTGCACTTTGTGTTCAATCTTGGGTGAAGTCAGAAGCCATAATTTTATCTAGACTACCTAGTCTTGGGTGAAGCCGAAACCATGGATTTACCTAAACCCCTCCAAATTACTAGCATTCTAAGTCCACTTTCTCTACAATTTTCCCTCTGATCTGGACTTCTGGATTCTGTATTGGTAAAGTATGTTCCTCATCCTTCTAATCTCTGTCTCCATGTTGGTGAACCTATGGCACGCATGCCATCTCTGGCATGCGAAGTCATTTTGGAGGGCATGCAGAGAGATGGGAGGGTAGGGGAAAAGGAAGAACAGGCACACGCCTGCTCCCCCTCTTCCCTGCCCTCCTGTTGCTTCAGCTGTCACTCCTGAGACAGTAAAAGGGATGGGAGGGCAGAGAAGAGGAGGAACAGGCACGCGTCTACTACTCCTCTTCCCCCTGCCCTCCCTGAAGACAGCTGAAGGCCCAGGTGGGAAGAAGAGGAGGTCCTGCCCCCAGAAGTCCCATCTCCCCCCAGAAGTCCCCCCACCAGGCATCAGGTTACACCCGGTGCTGGGACACCTATAGGTTTGGGCACTCGGTCTCTAAAAGGTTCGCCATCACTGCTCTATCTCATTTAACCAACCTTGAATTCATTAGCTCTTGTATGAGTTTGTGTGTGTGTGTGTGAATGTTGTAATCCCTTTTGCTGTATCAATAAAACTACATTTAAGCTTTCATCCTGAAATCTGGATCTTCAGACCTAGTAGACAAAGACAAAATATCCTTAGCCAGATGTTACCCTGGCACTTTCATTGAGCTAATTAATTAATTCCCCTATAAAAATTAATTTGGAGCAATTTAAGTAACATTTGTGAAACAAAACAGCTCCCAAATTAGCATTATTCTCATCCAGATGCACCACAAAGGCTGCATAGGTTCTGGGTATTCCTATAGGATTGGCACTAAACTGGGTTTTGTTTGTCAAAAGCCCTTTGGCACTCAGGGCTCTCTGGCACCTTAATGCTGGGCTGGATCTTTCTTTCTGGTTTTCTTGGTTTTCTTTTTTTCTTCTTCTTTCTTTCTTTAACAGATTGTCAATGGTAGCACCAGTTGAGCAAAACAGAATGAACTGCATATATAAACTAATGAATAAGGAGAGTTTCGAAACTAACCTAGATCCACTACTAAAATCAAAAAGTGCTATAACTGTGGGGATGTGAGGCATGTAAAGTATAATGCAATTCTAGTCACAATTAAAAGAAATGCACTCCTGGACCATAAACAAATAAACATTGTGAGTCAGATTCTATCTGAAGGGCAGACAGTTAACCACAACTGGTAAGGAAACTTTAGCATCTAAACTGGTTGCAAAGGAGATGAAAGCCACCAGTGAAGCAGCTACTATGCTAAACTGTATAGATAAAACACGGTGTGATTATATCACTAGTGTCAGAAATAAAGTGCGATTTTGAACAAAAAAGTAATACTAAATGGACAAAATGTATTGGCTCTAAGAGATACTGGAGCTCAGCTATGTGTGATTAAACCCCATCTCATAACACACACACACCCATATATATATCCATAGGGTCGCCATGAGTTGAGATCGATTCGAGGGAAATTAACAAACTATATAGAGCAGGAAAACAAATTATGATTAATGGTCTAGAAGAAACAGCTTTCCCAGTGCCAGTATTAAGAGTGAACGTCAGGTATAAAGACTAGGAAGGACTCTGTTTGTTCCAATATTCCAGTACCATTTCTGATTGGAAATTACCTGGCCAAACATACAGCTCACTTCTGTATCTCTACCTACCACGAGGGTGAACAGGAAAAACTTTTAAGATGAAATTCAAGAAGTAATGGTCAGCAAGAAGGAGATGATCATAGATCAGCTGAAAAAACTAAATGTCATGAGCTGAAGGGTTTAGGCTGTCAGGATTTAATCAAATTTAATTCCTCCAGAGAGAAGGGGTCCTGTGAATTTATTAAAGAACAGTAAATGGATGGAAGTTTAAAACCTCTTAGGGAACTAGCAGGTTCAAAACCTAAAATATCTGAGGAGAATCCAATCATACGCATATATACACAGACACAGGGTGGCAGACTATACCAGGAATCCCTGTAACATAGGCATAAAATGTGTTGGAATTGTTTCAGCAACTGTTAGTACCTGCAAACTACTGTGAGAAACTTGTGAAGATGGGTCATTCAAATCCCATCTACCAAAGTCTAATTGACCTACACATTTAGGGATAACCCAAACTACCCACCATTTGACTCAAAACTTCTATTGGCCAAAAATGACTCCACAAGTTGCTAACTTCTTTCTAATGTGTAATACCTGCCAACTGTTAGGAACTGTTAGGGGCAAAACTAAAGCAGTACTCCCTCCTGTGCTTGTAAGGGAGTTGAAATTGATATTGTGAGACCCTTACCTAGGGCAATGAGAAGCGGAAACAAATACCTTTTGACTTTAGTGTATTGTGCCACTAGGTATCAGGAAGCAGTGATGTTGTCCAACATTGAGACCACTAATGTAACAGATGCCCCAGTAACCCTCTTTTGTAGATTAGAATGTGGACAGGATTCAGGGAACATATTGTTGCCCATGCAGCAAAATACTACAAATTACAAAATCCACAAAACAGTGATACCTTTATTGGTTAACCAAAATGCAAAAGATACATCATGCAAGTTTTCAAAGCATCAGTGGCTTCTTCATTAGGCAAAGACATTAAAAATCACACAGGAGCAGAAAAGTGACAATGCTATAGTCTGCAGGCCCACATTTTGTCTCAAATGTCCCTTCTGTTGTCAGTTAAGATGGTCTTCAGGGAGCTCATTGTAGACAGAGGCTACTCCCCTTCTTGGGCATGTAGAGACTAGGGACAAAGAGCAATAAAAGAGAGATAACAAAATTTCAACTCCATTAGCAACAGAAAAGTAAGGGCTGATGCAGACAGCCCCTAAGGGGTGGCTCTGTGCCACCCCTAGGAGTTCTGGATCGGAGCCGTGGCAACCACATACCATGGTCCCCAGCCTCCTTTTGTTGCTCCAAAAAGAGCTGGCAAATGCCACCCTTAGACCCACCACAACAGCTCTTTCGCACTGCCTTGGTGCAGTGTGTGTGCAGGCTGCACCAACGGGGCACCCTGACGCCATGCGCCATGTGGTTGGGCGTGCAGCATGACGGCGGCAGTGGGGCAGAGTCAGGGAAACCAGCATGTGGTCACCCTGCCCCAACTCCATCCCCATGTCGGCCCTTTAGGCCAGTCTGCATCAGCCCTAAGTTCCTTTGTGATCCAGACTGTCTCTGGAGCCCAAGGAGATCATGTTTAACTAATTTGTTATATATTTTTTATTATTATTTTCTACAACTGTGACTATTTACATTTAAGAATTTAAACAGAAGACTGGTCATGCTTTACCACACTGAACCCCATGATCAACACAGTCACTCGTCCAGTATAGAGATCGCCTTCAAGCCAGAATGCCAAGAAAGATCTTGTAGGTAAAGGGGCAAGTTGAGTGACAGAAGCCCAAGGGCTGCAACTGTGGCACCATCCTGGTAGGGGATCAATCATAATGAAGATTCGGGAACCTGGTTTCTGACATATCCTCACTTCCCATTATGATGCTGGGAGGGGTGGAACAACGATCTCACCATACAAGACCCTACAGAGAATGCACCTGATGTGGGTGAGTTGTACAATGTGGAGATTTCCATGTCGTAACATCTACCTTTGGGAAGCACTTAGCTTATCTCCTCACTCAACACCTGCACATTGTCATCCAATTAGCTAATGCTTTCATCTGGAGAGAAAAATTCTTCTCCCCTGGGGCTAGTTTTCTGTCTAGGAATCCAGCGCTGCAGCTGTTGTCTTAAAAGTGGAAATCTTCACATGAGTGAACAAGCTACAATGCTTCTACAAACTTGTGATTAAGAAATATTTTAACACCATTAGGAAACAGCTCTGTTTAAAAAAAGATCCCACTGAGTTAGGAAAAAGCTTACTCACGTTCTTCCAAAATATTTTTCGCAGCCACAAAATATCTGGAAGTAAGGATGTCTGAGGAATCCAGTCTTTGTATATTCCTACCAGTCCTGCATCTGCACTGCAGAAATAATCCGGTTTGACATCACTTTAACTTCCAAGGCTCAGTGCTATGGAATTCTGGGAATTGATGGCTTGTTGAGCTATGCTCTGGTGCATCAAAAAAAACTACAAATCCCAGAATTCCATAGCATTGAGCCTTGGCAATTAAACTGGTGTCAAACCAGATTATTTCTGCAGTGAGGATGCAGCCTTGGAATGTCCTGGCCCACACTTTGTGGACTAAAGAGGAGGTCAGAATTGCATTCAGACAATTTGGATTAGTATGGATGTGTAAACCTATTCTCAGCAGTTAAACACCTCAGAATATGGATTTAAATGCAGTTAGAGAGACATTTAAATAATATTTAAATATGAATGGGCACTGCAGAAAAATACTGAAATGGAACAATGGGTAAAAAATATGATAAAGTGACACAAACTGGACATTGACAGAGCTAGTTATTTTTATGGATACAGAGGCCAGGCTATAATGACAAGCAGAACATGCAGAGACAGTCTCAGCTGCCTAAATGCCGCTTTGGAATATTTACATATCCAGGATAAATAGGCATCATTTACTGAAAGCTTTGTAGATCCACAGATTGTCTGAACCTCCTGCATTCATTTGAGACCTGACCCACTCAGGGACACTCAAAATAACCCAGAGAGAGGCAAAGCTGAAAAAGCCACTACTGCAAAACAAATATTTTCAATGACTAATGATGCAGATGATGAATTACAACAATGAAAAGCTTATTCTCCAGTCCTATCTATCACGAGACCTTTCATGTAACAGTAGAGTGGTGGCATACTTAGTATATTTGACACTCAGTATAGATCATTTTTAACATTCCCCCTCCACTCTACAACACAGTTGTTTTGAGTTAAATCATGAAATGAAATGAATAATAACAATGGGCAGAAAAGAAATGCAGTGAAAATTCTCTTTTATTGAAATTTGTATATTCAATCATGTCAGTAAAAGCAAACAAACAAATAAATAAACTGTAACTCTCACTTTGTATTTTCTTCCTAGGCACTCCAAGCATTTGCTATTTTTTGCTAGTAGTATGGTGTCAACTGCATATCTTGATGTTCCTGTCTCCAATTTCGCATCTCCTCCCTCAAGGTAAGGGAATCCAGCTTTCTGTATGGTATGTTTATCATATAAATTAGATAGGGTTTGCCTGACCCCTTGCCAATTGCAAACTGTTCTTTCTCTATATTCTGACTTGACAGTGGCCTCTTATCAAAAGTATAAGTTACACGTCAGGACAATCAAATGTTATGGTCCACCCATTTCTTTAAGAGTGATATGTAGTTTTTCATAAACAACAAAAGCAATAATCTAAAAAGCACAAACTGATTTTCTTCGGAAATTATTTGATACACTCCATTATCCAATGTAGGCTAGCAATATGATCCCTACTGCTTCTTCCTTTTCTTAACCCAGCTTGAACATCTGGTATTTCTGTCTCCATATATGTTCAAAGTCTTTTTTTTTTTAAAGCATCATTTTGCTTGCCCAGGAGATTAATGTAATTATGTTGTGGTTACTCCAAACCCTGGTGTATATTGTATATTGAGCATTTCTAGTCTGTGGGTCATTATTTTGTTTTCTATATTTGATGGCATATTTTTGTTAGAATCTGAGTGGATTTTATCTCAATAGCTTGAAACAGCTAGCTGTACTGGACCTTGAATCATCTCCCACTTTGCTTTCTAAAATTGTAGGTTCATCTTCAATCTGTCATTCTTTCATCTCTTTTATATAGTTCTTCAGTGTACTGTTTCCACTGTCTTTTTTATTTCCTCTTATAAAGGATTAAATACATCATGTAGAGATTTGTAGGGATGTCATATTGAGGATGGAGCGAGGTTGTTCTAGGACACGGAGCAATGAAGTCAAACTACAGAAAAAGAAATATTTCCCAGACATTAGGAAGAACTTGCTGACAGTAAAAGGTGTAACAGTGGAACATGCTGCCTCGGGTAGTTATGGAGTCTCCTCTTTTGGAGATTTATAAACAGAGATTGGATGTCCATCTGTGAGAAGTGCTTTGTGTATTTCTGCATAGCAGGGGGTTGGACTGGATGGCCCTTGGGGTCTCTTCCAACTCTTGATTCTAAGATCCTATGATAGCGTGGTCTCCTGTTGGCCATAAAAGATCCCCACTCTTGGTTTAAAATTTCCTTTGATTTCTCAGATCTTGCAGAAAAGGCCTCTTGTATATCCTTTTGTTGTATTCTATTTCTCTGCACTATTATAGTAATTTTCTTTGTCCTTGCAGACATGTTGCATTCAGGATTCTGATCTTACTTCTGTCACCTTTTCCTTTTGCTTCTTGTCTACCCTGAAGAGTTTCATCTGTCATCCAATGAAGCTTTTCTTTCTTTTTAGCAGTAGATAGAATCTTTTTTGCATTCTTCCACACAATGTCTCTGACTTCAATCCAGAGTTCTTCAGGCTCTTGGCCAAATACACTTAACAATTCAAATCTTTTTTTTTTTTAACATTATCTTTAGATTCCGCAAGGATGTTTACAGGTTGCATTTTGGCATGATGATTGATCTAGTGTTCTTCTTTACCTGCCTTATAATTTTTAATATTAGCAGTTCATGGCTGGTGCCACAATTGCTCCTGGTATTGCTTCTCCATCTTCTGCTTCCAATTATGTAGTCTGTTTGATTTCTGTATCGGTCATAAGGTGACATCCCTGCATACGATTGTCTCTTTAGTTGCCTGAAGAATGTGTTTGCGGTGAACAAACTGTTGGCCTCACAAAAGTGAATCAATCACTCTCCTGCTCTGTCTCTTGATAAAAGGCCAAATTATCGAACAGTCTTTGGTTTTACTCTGGTTCCTACATGTCCTGTTGGGTGAGTGATCAATTTTCCCCTGCAAATCAACACAGACTATTTCAATGTCTCCGTCTTCAGGTGGGGCATAATCTTAGAGCTCATGATAAAGTATAACCCCAGTTAGACTTAAAGGGGCTACTAGATTCCTTCCCCCTTTTTTCCCCTTATGCTGCAACAGGCAAGCATTCGACCTCTTTGAGGATGAAATTTCATTTTCAAAAGAAAGCAGCATCTACTATCCCTCCACCTCCTCATCTCTTCCTTCCTTCTCTGTTTTACTGAAGGAAATTCCAAGCAAGGGGTGAGGGAGTGGGGGAGATTGGTTTGCCTTGAGGCAGGTTCAGTATCTCCTGTTCAACTCACATTCCTTGTTCCTCACAGCAAATCCCCTTCCCTTTTCTGGTGCCTCTATAAGGGAGGGGAGAGGGAGGAATCGCACACAGGGCAGGCATATGGTGAAAAGGCTGCACACCTCGCCTGATCTCTGAAATGCTCCGCTCCAGAGTGAACGCTTCACCAGCCTACGCACTACTGACACCATATCCAACTCTATATGACTGTTACAGATAGCACAAGCAGAATCCAAAGTATAACAATAGAGGGCATCCTTATCAAATTTTCAGATGACACCAAATTAGAAGGAGTAGCTAATGCCCCAGAGGAGAGGATCAACATTCAAAATGACCTTAATAGATTAGAAAGCTGGGCCAAAGCTAAGAAAATAAATTTCAACAAGGAGAAATGTAAGGTACTTCACTTAGGCAGAAAAAAATGAAATGCATAGA
>CM034707.1:10243648-10257173 GCA_020142125.1 Phrynosoma platyrhinos | reverse complement strand
TTTCCACTTTATTTTCAGTTTTCTGGGCCACCTGTGATAAGGTCCATAGACTACCATTTTCTGACATTTTCATGCTTCTACTTCCCTTACACAGGGAGTGTCTGTGTAAGCCTGGTATCTCCTGTCATCTTAGTCACATAGAAGAACACAATTTAGATTTTATATTGAGACTCCTGTTGTAGACTTTTCTCTGGTGTGGTTCTTATGTAAGAGGTAGACTCCCCCCATTTGGGAGTGTCTAAAGATTTTTTAAATTTTATTTTATTTTTCTTTGTGGCTTCTTTACCTGAAATAGCCATTTGTTTTTGGCCTGTTGTACTTTAGATCAAAGTCAGTAGCCTGCTGCTGTTCTTCAGTAGCATTCTGTACTTACGCACATCAGTAATACATAAACAGTTCCATTCCTTTCTAAACCCTTTACCAATGTGGAAGACACTGGTATACTCAGTTCACTATAGACCATTTTTCTATAACCACATGGCTGGAATCTCATGAAGCCACAGATTTTACTCTTCCCTTTTGGGCTGTTGACAGAAGAGACAAGCTGTTCCTCATTTAATGCCCTTTGTTGTTATCCATTGTCCAACAACTAATCACTCCAGAGGCCCCATTTCATCCAAGACACAATCCCTGACAGTGTTCAGTTCAAATTTTCAATTCAAATTTTAATTGCTTATAACTGTAGTCATCACAATATAAAGCAAAGCCTGGAGAAGAGAAGACTGAGAGGTGATATGATAGCCGTGTTTAAATATTTGAAGGGATGTCATATCGAGGAGGGAACAAGCTTGTTTTCTGCTGCTCCAGAGACTAGGACCCGAAACAATGGATGCAAGCTGCAAGAAAAGAGATTCCACCTCAACATTAGGAGGAACTTCCTAACAGTAAGGGCGGTTCGAGAGTGGAACACACTCCCTCAGAGAGTAGTGGAGTCTCCTTCCTTGGAGGTCTTTAAGCAGAGGCTGGATGGCCATCTGTCAGGGATGCTTTGATTGGGAATTCCTGCATGGCAGGGGGTTGGACTGGATGGCCCTTGTGGTCTCTTCCAACTCTATGATTCTATGATTCTATGATTCTATGATTCAAAGAGATTGTGCAAATGTCGAAGAACAAAATTAAAAAAATAAAAATGTAAAATGTAACATCAAATTTCAAACATCATTTCTGATACATCGATTGGTTATCCAGAGGGGCGGTATATAAATAAATCATATTATTATTATTATTATTATTAAACTTACCAGTAAGAATTAAATATAGAAAATATACAAAATGAAGCCTTGAGAGAAGTAAAATGTCATACTTTAGGGAATGCCTCATAATAAATTGCACAGGTTTTAGCTAATGCCATTAAAAATTTGCAGTTATTGTAATAAAACTAGAATTTTTATTAAAAAGCAAAAATTTTAATATTTTGGTAGACTGACAAATTGTTTTTAATATATAACAACGCACAAGATATTTTTCTCTAAACCCCTCTGACAAAGAAAAACTAAATAAATAGTGGATGACTTTTTACAAATAGGGGATTACAAATAGTGGGGGATCTAGACAGTGTGATTTAAACGTGTCTCAACTGAATTCGCATGCTTCAAACTATCAATTAAAAACGAAGAGTTTGCCTAGATCTGAATATGATGTCTTGTCACATACATCATTTTTATAGGGAAAACTCTTTCCCATTCTCATTTCAGATGTAGAACATATTTGTACAGACTCCATCTCTATCATTTTTTGCATATCAGCATCACGCTGACTTACTTCTATCTGCGCCTTTTACACATTCCCAGAAATTGACTTACTATTTACTATTTGACTATTTCTTTCCATTATGCTAATGCCTTATATTGGGTAGGCAACCTTTCCCCTTTAAGGGCCGAGGGACTTCAGCCCCCAGAAGCTTCAGCCATGTTGGCCAATAGTCCCATGTTGGCCAATAGCTCCTGGGATTCTGGAAGCTGAAGTCCCTCGGTCCTTAAAGGGGAAAGGTTGCCTACCCCTGCCTTATATGATCAACATATTTTCTCAAAAAACTAAACTGAAGGGTTCTGCCAAAAAAATAGCCAGGATAAACTAATCCCACTTCCAATTATAAAAAGGCAACAATATGAAGAAATAAAAGGATAACTAAACCCAGAAGCAGAAAATCTAATAAAATTAAATTTCTGAAAGGGTAAAAATACCCCACTGGAAAGTTTGCAAATGCTACAAATAAGTATCTAATAATAATAAAAATACCAAAAATCAAGGCAAAAAAAAACCCTGACCCCTGAAGTTGATAAGTCAGTATAATTACTAAAAGGGTAACAATACCCCACTGAAAAGTGTGCAAATGCTAAAAATAAAATAATAATGGTAAATAATAAAAACTCAAGGCCAGACGCGTTTTGACAACAGTCTTCCTCAGTGGCTTTTGAATTAAGCAGAGTCACATTGTGTGAGCTGATGAGTTGTTATACATATATACATTTTGAATGCTTGTAGGCCACTGAGGAAGACTGTTGTCGAAACGCGTCTGGCCTTGAGTTTTTATTATTCACCATTATTATTTTTATCTTTAGCATTTGTACACTTTTCAGTGGGGTATTGTTACCCTTTTAGTAATTATACTTATTTATTGCTGTTGTGTGCCTTCAAGTCATGTCTGGCTTATGATGACCCTAAGGAGAATCTATCATGGGGTTTTCTGGGGCTGAGGATGTGACTGCCCAAGGTCACCAGTGAGTTTCCATGGCCAAGCAGGGAATCAAACCCTGATCACCAGGGTCCTAGTCCTATGCTCAAACCACTAAGTTGCTCTGGCTCTGTGTGTGTTGTGTACCTTCAAGTAATTTCCAACTTATGGAGCCCCTAAAGTGATTGTGGGGTTTTCTTGGCAAGATTTGTTCAGAGGATGTTTGCCACTGTTTTCCTCTGAGGCTGTGAGCATGTGACTTACCCAAGGTCGCCCAGTGGGTTTCATGGCCAAGAGGGGAATAGAACCCTGGTCTCCAGAGTTGACTACATAGTCCAACCTTCAAACCAGTATGCCATGCTAGCCCCCTCTTATATTACTTCTTCCACTTGCATTTCTTCAATGGGTTTTTCATTATTTATTTAAAGAACTATTTTTTTTTCTAAAAAAGGGTTAAGCTATATGTATTTGTACTCGTTCATTTTTCTTTAGATTGCTTTTTAGCTGTTGCAACAGTTAATCTTGATTACTTCACTGGGGATGATCAGACTTCCTTAACAGCTGGGAGCTGTCCAGGCTGTAGCTGATCTTTCTTAGTAGTGCTGCTTTTGCTTCAAAGTGAATCTTTACTACTGTTATTCTTGTGCTCTTGGCAGCCTTTGAGCTTATCAGTGTTTGGTGCCAATGTCTCTACTTCTCCAGCTCTTCTCTGTCCCGCTATTAGGATCACATTCTGTGCATGCCCTAGGCATCTGCTGATGAATCCAATTAATCTTTATTTCATTGCAGATCATTAAAGCTCAGGCTCAGCCATACACTCACTTTATGTATCTTCCCTGATGGGTCTCATCTCATTTTCTTTGGGTGTTATCTCTACACCATTTAATAGCATTCTGTCTTTTAGATACAGTGTTCAGCTTTTCCAGGCTTTTCCTCTGTTCCTCTGATTCATCTGATTTCCATTCAGAGAAGAGAAACCTTCTTTGCTCTTTTTCAGCAACTCAGTTTCTCACTCCAGGCATTTTTGGGTGTTTTTCCAGCTCTCTCACCTGGGATCAGTCAACTGATCTTAGCAGGTCTCTCTATTCCGATTCTTCAGATCTCTGGAACAAATACAACCCATCTAGAGCAGAAAATGGTCTTCCATATATAGAAGAAACTGACTGCTATATGAGGAGTATAATTATTTGGCCATTTGAATACAACTCCTCCATGAAGGCCAAATTCTGAAGGCTTAATTCCTTCAAGAGAGACTCTGATTTTTACATTAAATTTCCACAGGAAATTACATAGCAATTGTAATTCTTAGATGTATATCCTTGATATTTGGTGAGCTTAATGCATGTATTGTTGGAACACACTGAGTTTACCAAACAATCTACATAGCATTGTGCATGACTGCCAACTCCTCTTCATTATTCACCACTAACCTCTCCTATCTTTATGTCACTTGCAGAACTTTAACTTAATTTGACAGTCCCCCATCATATTCTTGCAAAAAAAAATGTAAAATGTGGGCTAGACAATGCAACTGTTAAGTGGATTAGTAATTGGTTGACTGACCAAATCCAAAGAGTACTCAACAATAGCCCCTTCTCATCCTGGTTCTGTCCTGGGGCCAGCGCTATTCAACATCCTTATCAAGGCCCGAATGATGACATAGAGGGTATATTTATCAAATTTGCAAATGACACCAAATTAGGATGGGTAGTCCCAGAGGAGAGGTTCAATTCAAAATGACCTTAACAGATTAAAGATATGGGTCAGAACTAACAAAATGAATTTCAAACGAGATAAATTTATAGTACTACACTTAAGCAGAAAAGGGAAAAAAATAAAGACACAGATATAGGATGGATGTCATCTGGCTCAACAACAGTACATATCAAAGAGATCTAGAAGTTTTAGTAGACCACAAGCTGAAAATGAGTCAACAGTGTGATGCAGCAGCTAACAAAGGCAGTATAATTCTAGGCTGCATCAACAGTATTGATGAAGAGAAGTAACAGTACAACTCTATTTTGCTTTGGAGAGGTCTTTAGGAGGTCTTTAAAGAGAGATTTGATGGGCATCTTTTAAGAGTGCTTTAGCTGTGTATTCCTGAGTAGCAGGAGGTTGGACTAGATTCCAACTCTAAGATTCTTTGAAAATGTAACTTGACTCAAATTCCAATGAAATCATCCTAGCATGATACTTCTCTCTGGATTTAGTGTTAAACACCAAACACTATGTACAAAACTCTCCTATACAAAACAGCCAAGCAAATGTCAAAGAACATTGACTTAAGAACTATTTCTGCATAGTTGGAGAGTTAGCACACAAAATTCAGGATTGATCTTGTTGAGTATTCCTTGCTAGGACCTACATGAGTCACAATCTAAAGGTGGATAAGAAGTTTGCTTGGTTCTTTTTTAATATAGCAATTAACCAACACTTTCAGATTTTTTCATAAATGGGATGTAAAAATATGTAATTTAACAAAAATTGGTGAGAGAAGAACAAAGACAGATTAATTCATCCTGAGTCACACCTCCCTCGGCTGGATATTTTATTCCTTTGACAAGATCTGGATTTCTATTTTTTCCTTCCTCTTTCTTTTTGGGCATGCATACCTGCTCACTTAAGGAGACCACATCAAACAATAAATCAACTGCAGCCAAAGTTGGCCTAAGACATTTCACTGTATTAAACAACAAACAGGATGGCACCTCCTTGTTCTGTGCCCTGATGCCAACTAGACTGGCAGTTGAAACTTTTTGATGGCAGAGAATCTTCCACAACATTCAAATACAGCAGGCAACGTTATAGGTCATAGAGCAAGGGTCCCTGGACTTTTTGATCCAGGGACTGGTTCGCTGGCCCCAGATCTTCCAGGGGGCTGGAGGCATGAGCACATGCGCATGACTCCAGATGCCATTTTGTCTTCCAAAATGGCATCTGGAGTCATGCGCATGTGCGCGGCTTCACACGCGCATGCGCACGACTGGGGGCGCCATTTTGGAACACAAAATGGCACCCGAGTAGTGTACATGCACACGTGACGCCGGGCACCATTTTGTGTTCCAAAATGGCGCCCGAGTAGTGCGCATGCACATGCGCCATCGGACACCATTTTGTTTTCCAAAATGGCACCCGGAGTGGTGCGCATGCATGCGCAATGCCAGACGCATGTGCATGACTCCAGATGCCATTTTGGAAGACAAAATGGCATCTGGTGGTGGGCATGAGCGGTGGCGGCAGCAGGACTGGCCACGGACCGGTAGGAAGGCCTGGATGGGCCAGGTCCGGCCCGCGGGCCATAGTTTTGGGACCCCTGGCATAGAGTAAGCCAAGTAATACACATCTCCTTCCTCTAACACCTTGCTGATGTCCACCCAGTATCTGTTATCTGAGATGACCATCACATTCTGCAAATTAATAGGGTCACACTCTAAGTGATCATAAAATCTTATGTCACAAAATACAGTTCCCAATCTATACAACAAAGGTGACTCTTTGTTGTTCAAACTCACCATGAGGAAGATCAGAGGTCAGATGAGGAATGAGGTAGCTCCGGATCAGCTCCCACTCAAAGTCATCCTCAACACTTTGGGTATATTCACAATGACTGAAATCCCCATCTTCCTCAAATGTACAGCCAGCTGTGGAAAACAAGCAAAAAGACATCAGCATGAAGGGTAACATCTTTGTCTGTAAAGACACACAGTCAAAGAATCCAAACAGGATACATAAAGAGTAACAAACAGCATATGGGATACAACCAATAGAAAGTTTGCCAGTTTCTGAATTTTCCCTTAGACTTAAGCACACACACACACACACACACACATATATGTTAAATTATGTTAAGTACACACACATATATAATTAAACCATCTTGATTAATTATTTTAAATGATTAAACAATTTTTAAGACTTCAGAATTATTAAATAATTTTGAAACATTCCAATAATCAGCACACGAAAATGAACAGTGGGAACAATGCTTCTATAAACAGCTGTTTTTAGCATATGCTTACAGCTCTTTAAGTATAAAGTACCAAGGGGTGGGGTAGCCCTGGAAGATCTTTCAACTCTATGATTCAACTAAAATCTACACTTCTGTACCTTAACCCCATTAGATCTGGTCTAGCTCTCTGGTACAGAGAAAAAATATATTTTCTTTCAATCTGACATTTTCTGAAAAGCATCTATTCAAACCTCTTACCTCCATTATCTAATTAAGATTACAAAATTCAAGTGGGGGAAAAGCTATAACAGTTCTATAGTTCCAATCTATGAACTCCTATGCAACTGAAGAATGTTACAGATTCCCTATGAAAAGAAAATGAGGGCATGTGGTCATGCCAATGTGCCAGAAAATCTCCCTTACTGTCTACCTTTTTGTCCTGGAGTGGCTTTATCTAGCAAACCTGTTGGGTACATGATTAGTTTGTCATTGGGGGACCAGATTTCTTCCCTTTCTGAAAAGGTGACTGGCTTTACTTTTACAGAGTAAAAGCTTATAATGATAACAAAGAGAGTTCTTTAGATGTGTCACTTTTATCTGTCCTAATGTCTTAATTTCTGTCTTAATTGGTCCCATCAGAAGTTTGCTGACTCTAGGCATGTCTCCACTGACAAAAACAATTAGCCTCACCTTGCATTTCTCTGGTCTGTAGGGACCCCACACAAAGAGAGCATTTTGAAAAGACACTAGTACCACTGCCCACACATTTCCCCCAGGGGATCTGCTTAATATTGGCTATTAGCCAATAGCCCTTATGGTTTGCCTGTCAATCTATTGGATCCACTCGGAGTAGATGCTTCCCCATCCAATCCCTTTTTCCCCTTTACCACTCCAGTGCATGAGGGAATTTCAAATGTACACGCACATACAGACACATGATGGAGAAAAAAAAGTGTTTTACTCATCCTTTATGAATGAAAATATCCAGCCATGAGATCAGCAGTGAGGAGTTAGATTAGAGCACCCATTCCCACTCTCCCTCCATGCACAAATGTCCCACTCATGTCTATTGCTTGTATTCTTCCCTGTTCTTCTGATCACTGTGCATGTTCAAACACGTCGCGGCCGCCATTTTGGAGAACAAAATGGCAACCGTGACATGTGTGGAGGTGGACGCGGCAGCGTGTGCAGCGGCAGGAGCAATAGCAGCGGTGGCGCGGCAGTGCGCATGGGGGGGGTCGCACATGGCAGTGTGGGTTGCGCACGCGCATGTGAGCACGCACGCCGCCATTCTCCCTCCCCCCCTCAGCCCACCGGAAGGGACAACTTCGTGGGACCAGCCCCGGCTCAAAAAGGTTGCCTACCCCTGGCTTATGCTATTACAGTTGACCCTCTATTTTCGTGGACCTCAAGGCCTCAGCCCTCGCCCATTAGCGGGCGGCAAACGAGAGAGATGGACACCCAAGGGCACGCATTCCCATTCAAGCCTATAGGGCTTGAATATTTGCGATTTTCCATTTTCAGAGCATGGTCCGGAACGGATTCCCTGCAAAAATGGAGGGGCAACTGTATTAATCATTGATGAGGGGATGGGACAGGATGGGATGTATTAACAATGATGTTGGTGACTTATATTCCTGGGGGTAGTTAAGGAGTAGATATGTGGGGAGCAGAGATAACTCTGAGAACTTCAAAGCCAGTCTCATGAGAACAGCTGGTACAAGGTTGGAAGGAGGAGAGATCCTGGGAAAGGGAAAATGCAAATTTTTATTCAATGGGAGAATGGGGTGCAACCCATCCAAAGTTTGAATTGCTATGTGCTTTTATTATGCTGGGCAACTGCAATTACTTTAGACCTGACAGTATAAGTCTGCTGTGAACATCTTTCATTTCTGAATAGAGTTTTCTTGTTTTACTGCAGAAACTTGGATTTCTGAACTGAAGTGGTTCTGTACATGAAAGGGAGGAAGAAGGAAGGACTGTCACCGCTGATTTCATGGCTGGACATACAAATACACACACCAGGCTTGCTGGACCCAACCTGTCCCACCCACCAAGAACTTGTTTCACCCACCAACCTCATACTGATGTTGTTATGGAGTGCCATTCACACACATAAGCAAATATCAAATTTTCCAGTCAAATCCAGAGTAAATACCCACATTTTTCCTCTCCAGATTAAAGCCCTGAGTGTTGGAAAGGCCACATTCGTCCCAAATTATCCTATACATCATCTGGACAGCCCACGGTGAAAACAAGGTGAGACAACTCTAGTTAGCCTATGTAAACAAGCCCTGAGTATTACTGTTTTCAACCGAGATTGATTTTTACAGTTTTGTTTTAGGGGCTTTTTAAATATTTTGTTATGGTCAAATCTATAAAAATAAATAAATAAGCAAGAAAGCACAGAACAGTTTCTTTCTTTCATTCATACATGTATTTATGTATGTATGTATGTATGTATTTTGAAAATATAATCCCTGTAGTTTATGTCCCTGCACTTGCTATCTGAAAATCTCCTCTGAATTTTCCCACCATTTAAAGTTTGTTATCTGGCAATTGAGAAAGGATCTTCTCAGTTGTTCCTCACTTCACCCTCTTATGGCACATTCTTCCCTAAGAGGCTCACCTGCTGTTCACTGTGATGCCATTCTGACAACCAGGCTCAGATATTTTCATTTGCCTGGCTTTTAAAATACAAAACCAATAGTATGAAGGTTTGACATGGTTTTCAGATGGTTTGACATGGTTTGAGTGGTTAAAGCCTGTTGTTTTTGCTTTGTCATTTGTCTTGCTATGGTTTTTATATTTTATATATTTTGCATTTACATTTTACTGTCCTTGTTATATTCTGCCCTGACAGCAGTGTGGGAGTGTGTCCTAAAGAATCTTTTGAATAATATTAAATTTTAAATAAGTTCAGATTCAAGTACCGTAGAGAAAGTAAAGACTTCTGCTGTCAATTATATCTGACACATGGCAGGCTGAACATTAAATTCCTTCTCAAGCTGTATTAATCCACAATAAAGTCTACTATAGAGGAAAAGAAGTTAAGTAAGTCAGTCTTAGGGGAGAAAATCTAATCAGTAAGAAACAAACTCTTAAAGAAATGGGAGATGTATCCTGTGAAATTCTGGGATTTGTAGTTTGGTGAGATATTAAGTCTGCTCTGTCAGAGAGCGCTAGTGCCTCCAAAAACTATATTGGTCCCTCCACATTCACTGGGGTTGGGGTAAAGGACCACCATGAATGTAGAAAAACCACAAATAAAAAACCACTATTATTTTATCTAAGAGAACACCTCTATAGGAAACTCCAGGTCCTCCAATGCAGTTCTATGATCAACATGAATTTGAAGGCTTTCACGACCGGCATCTATAGTTTTCTGTGGGTTTTCTGGGCTATGCAGCTATATTATGGAATAATTTATTCTTAATGTTTCACATGCATCTGTGGCTGGCATCTTCAGAGGGTTAGAGTCCCACTGCCAGAAGTTGATCATAGAATCATGCTGCATTAGACCTACAAATGCCTAGAGAAGTGTTTTCTCTAGTAATCTCTAAATCTTCCAGCACAACTCCAACAGAACTGCACTGGAGGACTTAGAGATTCCTAGAGAGAATTTATTAATGAAAACCGCAAATAACCAAATCCTCAAAAGTCAAATCCACAAATGAGGAGGGCCAACAGTACAAATACCAGGATTCCATAGCATAGAGTCATGGAAGCTAAAGTGGTGTCAAATTGCTTAATTTATGCAGTTTGGCTACACCCAGGAATGCCACTAAAATGGGCATGGGCAACTGGAGAGGGAGCTGAAGTCATTTCTTCCCACAGTGGACTCCTGTGGCATGCTGGATGTGACTGAATGTGAGATTCATGTTGTTAGTTTTGCTCAGCTCTCTAAGCTGTAAAGCTCATCCTGTCCCCTGGGGTATTTTGTGCCCCTATTAATTTGGTGTAATCTGCAAATTTGATAAAGAAATCTTTTACAAAGTTATTAAATAGCATTGGCCTTAGGACAGAATCGTCTGTCATCTCACTAGTCACTTCTCCCCAGGATGAAGAGGAGCCATTAATGAACACCCTTTGGATTCTATCAGTTAATCAATTACAAAGCAACCTAACAATAGCATTTTCTAGCTCACATTTTACTAGCTAGTTTGCTAGGATATCATGGGGGACCTTGTCAAAGGCCTCACTGAAATCAAGATACACTACATCCACAGCATTCCCTATGAAGCTTTTAACTCTATAAAAAATCTAGTAAGATTGGCCTGGCATGACTTGTTTTTGAGAAACCCATGTTGATTTACAGTGATCACAGCATTCCTTTTTTAAGACTGTCTGTTTAATTATATGCTGTAGAATCTTTCTTAGTATTGATGTCACACTGACTGAGCATAATTGTTTGGATCTTCTTCTTTTTTTAAGACTTGCCCTCCTCCAGTCTACTGGGACTGCTCCTGTTCTCCGGGAGTTCTCAAATATTATTAGCAATGGTTATGAGAATATTTCTATCAGTTCTTTTAATACTCTTCAGTTCATCTGGTCCTGCAAACTTAAATTCATTTAGAGTAGCCAGGTATTCCTGTACTACCTCTTTACTTATTCTGTGCTGCATTTCCCTGACTGCATCATCTGTTCCGTTTTCCCCAGGTTAAGTACTGTTTTGCTTTTGGAATAAGACCAAGGCAAAGGAGGTGTTGGGTAGTTCTGCCTTTTCTCTGTCCCCTATTCACATTTTGCAATCTTCTCCATGCAATGCCCTACCATTCCCTTGTTCTTCCTTTTGCTATGGACATACACACAAAAAAGCTCTTTGTATTGTTTTCAACCTCTCTAGCAAGCCTGAGCTCATTTTGTGCTTTAGCTTTTCTGTCTTTCTCCCTACACAAGCTATTTGTTTGAATTCTTCTTTGGAGATTTCTCCCCTTTTCCATTTCTTATACATGTCCCTTTTGAGCAGGGGTAGGCAACCTTTCCCCTTTAAGGGCCGAGGGACTTCAGCTCCCAGAATCCCAAGAGCTATTGGCCAATACGGGACTATTGGCCAACATGGCTGAGGCTTCTGTGAGCTGACGTCCCTTGGCCCTTAAAGGGGAAAGGTTGCCTACCCCTGCTTTTGAGTCTTAGATAACTTTGAAAGTTATTTAGACATCAATCCTAGTTTCTTTAGACACCTCCCATTTTTCCCTCCTCACTGAAATTGCTTGAAATTGTGTTTCAGGAAATTCCCATGCCTTCTGAAACCCCTTCTCTTCGTATTAGTATTAGTACAGTCATCCCTCCAGATTCACTGACTTCCTGTTCATAGTTTTGAATTTCCACAGATGGGAAGTCATGAGGGACAAAATGGCGCATGTGCCCATGGTGGATACACAGGAAGGCACCACCATTATTTTCAATGGGGCCGTGACTATTTGTGGTTTTCTGATTCGCAGGGGGTCTGGAACAGATCCCTGCAAATTGGGAGGGATGACTGTATTAGTATTAGTGTGATGGAGAGGAATGTTTCTAGCAATTTGCAAAGGTAGAAGGCTTTATGGCTCAGCTTCAGACATCATACTAACCAACATTTCACTAATGAAAACTGGGACACATGTGGGCAAGCAACTTCAGAGTGTGGTCAAGACATCAAAAGTTATTAATTCAGAAAAGCAGATAAGCTAGGAAAGGCTGAAGCAATTTGCTACCTTCTCCCCTCCTCTCTTCCACCCTACCAGCATGTTAACTGAGTGCAAACCATGTTTCCACTTTGAACTCTTCAGCAAAAGAAGCAAGCAGAAGACAAAGGGAGAAATGGAAGAAGGAGAGAGAAACTGAGACATTTTAACAGAATTTGAAAGATTGGGATAACAGATTACTTGGGACTGTCATTGACAAAGTGGGACAGTTGGAGGGTATGAAATATATTAAATGATCTAATTCTCAATTCAAGCAAAGCCTTCTTCTCACAAGGTGATGAAGCTTAGCAGCCAAGCTATAACTTTCATGCAGTGAATATTGCACACACACACACATATGTTTATCTTTTGACAAAGACCCTGGGATACCCTTCTGCTCTACACTTTCTTCTCTGGCCAAGTCCAAAGTGTCTTGGGTTTGTACTTTAAAAAAAAAAGTGGCATGTTCACTGGTGCAGCCAAAACATGATGTTCATTGACTTATCATTCCATTAAGACCACTGATTTTTTGCAGGACAGTTTCAGTAATGACTAAGGCTGGCTCCCCTGGGCTGACAAGAGCAGGAACATTAAGAAAGCTCTGTGCAAGTAAACCTAACAATGGCAAATGTTCCCTTAAAAGCCCAGCTAACTCTTAGAACCTATTTATTATTTTTGAAACATTAATATATTCTCCTCCTCATCAGGCCCCACTGGTCATTTCTTCTCCCTTTCTCTGAAAGATGTATGGCAAGGAATTAATCGGCCACAAATCAGTGTGACTAAAATAATAAGCCATAAATCAGACAGTTCCCAGTTTGAACCTTCCCTCTGCCACAATTGCCACTTGATAGCCTTCAGTATGCCACGGTCTCAGTGATTCAGGTCCAGAACCAGTACATAACATCCTCAGGTGGCTGCTAGTGCCCCAGAATTTTGTCGTGGGCTACCAAGGCTACCTAGACCTTATTTCTTTTTCTCCTGCTATACCAATGAACATTGGACAGCTGAGTTTAAGCAGCCACAATTTTAATTTCTAACAACGACATTTAATTTTTAACAACATAAATTCCCACTCAATTGAGGGCAATGAGAAATTCAGGTGCTCACTAAAATGTTGCTGCTGCTCTCCACCACCACAGGAGGCATTCCACCACCGGGCATTATACAAAGGAACTCTCCAAATCTCCAAACCCTCCCTATTATTATATGGATCAGGACTTGGCAATTTATGGC
>CM034707.1:10229797-10243548 GCA_020142125.1 Phrynosoma platyrhinos | reverse complement strand
ATACCTTTACTTTTAGTTGTTGCTGGACTGTGACTCCCATCAGTCCTAGCTAGCATAGCCAATGGTAAGAAATGACTCCAACATCTAGAAGTACAACAAGTCATAATCCAACAACTGGAAGTCCACACACTGTTCACCCTGATATAATTCTTTGATTTTGCTTCTGGGTAGTATTACTAATCTCACATGAGGCTTAACTTTAACCAATGGTCAATGGTGGAACTAAATCAGAACTTGAAAAATATTAACTTCTCTCCCCACCCCATCCCACCACAAGAGATATTCTCTATTATTCTATGATTCAATGATTCTATCTTACTCCTGGAACAAAGATATGACTAGCTGATGATGCTCTTCCACAGAAGTGTTCTCTCTTCCAGAGCAGCTGACACAACATATTCAATATTTGATCCTGTCCTCCTGACAACCCTGTAGAGCTAGGATCTGTATCTTTGCTTCATATAGCCACAATTACAGTGACCCAGCCCTGAAAAGAGGATGATATAGACAACTGGGCATGTTCCCAGCCCGCAGTGTATTAATTATTTACAGGTTTCTGTCACGCCAGACTCCTACTTTGAAAACACAATTACCTGCATCTGTACCAAGTCACTACTAATATGGCCTGCAAGAAGAAGCTGTTTTGGTTGGGCCAAACAAACAATGCACTTGCACTTATGAGAGGGTGACATGGCAGACTATAAGAGAAGAAAAGGTATAATGGTATGACAAATGTGTCTCTTTATTAAGAAAGCAAAACATACACACCAATGTTGTGGTTTTTAAATTTCTAAAACCAGGCTGTCTGCCCATGCAGGTGAACATTACTATCACTATAGCAACTTAGAAGGGATGCAGCAGTTATACTAGGTGTGGTGAGGGGTTGATCATCCAGCTGTTTGGACTTCAGCTCCCATAATGCTTTACCTCCCATAATGCTGGATGGAGTTAATATTAAAGTTTGCATCTTCTGGATGGCTGAAGTTTCTCTTGTCTGAGTGAGAGGGTCACAGTTTTTGCTCTCTCACCTTCCCTTTTATTTCTTGTGTTCTTGTGTTTATTTATGTATTTTATTTGTTTTTAACTTTCATATGACTTTTCAAGTGTTTTAAAGTGTTTAATGTGGAGATGTTAACTATTTTTAAATTTTTATTGTAAACATTTTAATTTTAAACTTGCTGGTTTTGGAAGCCAACTTGTAAGTAAGTAAGTAAAGATGGCAAACACAGGTGCACACCCACAGGAAACTCACTGGGTGCAGAAAGCAAACTTTTTTTTTTTAGCTTAGGGGGGAAGCAGATGGGCGACACGGGGCTGCCCCAGGAAGCTGCACCGCGGGGCCAAGGTATCCACACACCTTGGCCCCATGGCGCAGCTTCGCCACCCCTGGAAGGAGCGCTAAAATAGTGTTCCTTCCACAAATCGCTGAAGGTGCGCCGCAAAAGGCTGCCAGCGCACCTTCAGCAGCTTTTCTGCTGCAGTGCGTGTGGACGCTGCAGCGGAAAGGCATCCTCGGAGCGCCGGCTGTGCGGAGGGCCGGCTGCTCCGAGCACATTTTCGGGAAGGGGTTGGGGCACCCAGTGTGTCGCTGCCCCTCCCCTTCCTTGCTCTGAAGACGGCACTTTGCACCATCTGCTTAGCCCCTTAATCTACTTCCCAGGGATGATGTGAGCATCAAATTGGGGGACCATAAGTTCTCTGAAGGAATAAAATCAAGGATAAAGTGAACTACAAAAAGAAAAAAAAAAGATGAGTGGTCAGAATTAAGACCTGATCTACACCTATATTTATTTTAAAATATGCTGTTTAGTTTCTGACGTGTTTAAGCTTTTAGTGCAATCCAAGACAATTAGACAAGTCAAAGACAAATAAACAAAATATTTACAAATCAGGATTAGGGATGGGAGTTCAAATAACAATCAAATAATCTTTTGGATTCCAAAGGGCTAGCATGAGCAGAAAGATATTTTTGTTTCATGGAAATGCACTTCTGTTTGTGGACATGGGGAGGGGGGTGTCTGCAATGGGGAGCAGCTTCATTCTGTTGCTTTGTGTGGGTATGATCTTGCCCCTACTTTGGAAGGGTTTCCCATTGATTTTAATGAGAAAATCTCCTTTATCTCAGTGTACCTTTATAGTCTTTTAAATTGAATTGGGTGCAATTTGTAAAGAATGTAGCATCTCCTGAAGGAATAATACCTGCCTAATTTTTGCTGGGGCTATTGTGCTATTTCTTTTTTTAAAGAAAAAGTACGGTATGTTTTTACAAGTTTTGCTCTCTTGCCTTTTTTGTGTTCTTGTTTTAAGTACTGTACTCACAGTTTAGTTAGAGAGACCCTTTAATCTCTGCAAAAACACTACTTGGAAACTTGCAAGAGGCAAGCATGATCAGGCATCACTTCTTGGGAACCCACCTTAGTCAAGTCACACATTCTCAGCCTCAGGAAACCTGTGGCAGGTTTGCCTTAAGGTTGCCATAAGTCAGAAACTACTTGAAGTTGGCACACGCCAACTGTAATTGTAAATATTTACCTTGAAGATTAACTTTCCAAAGCTCTGCCTGCTGCAGAGAATGCCATACACTCACATCTACCCCACCATCTCCATAACACTTATTCCAAATAATAATAATAATAATAATAATAATAATAATAATAATAATAATAATTTATTTTTACCCCGCCCCTCTGTCGAGCAATCGGGGCAGCTTACAAGAATTAAAATCCATACAAATCTAATAATAATTATTATAAGAGTCCTTGAATTCAAGTTGCTTTTCCCCCTCAGAAACAATTCTGTCTCTTCCTTCTGGCCTCACTGCTGCATTCATTTGCTCACTATATACAAACCTACATTTGTTTCTGCCTCTCTAGCGGTTTTGGATAATGAAGACAAGCAAATTCAGTCAAACAGTATGAGGTTACTATCTCAAACGTCCAGCCATTTGCCATTCCACAATGTAATCTAACTGAGCAGCAGCTACTACTAGTGTAATGGCGAAGGGCGATGGGGTGGAGAAAGCCACAACCTGTTTAAACATCAATATAATACTTCATGGAGATGAGGGTAGGTGCAAAGGGAAATAGAAAACTGAATCATAGAATCACAGAATCCTAGTTAGAAGAGACCACAAGGTCCATCCAGTCCAACCCCAATCTGTCACAAGACACAATCAAAGCACCCCTGAGAGATGGCCATCCAGCCTCTGTTTAAAAGCCTCCAAAGAAGGGGATTCTGCCATACTCCAAAGGTTTCAGACAACTAAGGATCATGATGCCATCCATCTAAAATCAGGATTTAAGAACTTGATCTGGACTAAAGCATACAATAAACATGCAAGGTTGCCCTTCTGCTTAGAGAACTGGTTCATCTAACTCAGCACTGTCTATCTGGGCTGGCACTAATAGTCCAGAGAGGCCAACTTTGATCTTTCTCCTCCCTGCTTTTAGCTGAAGAGACAAGAGATTTACAAAGAAGAAGAAGAAGTTTTATTTCTTTCCCACTTGTCCTCAAGGCAGGGCACAACATGTTAAAAAAAACAAAGCACAATTAAAAACACAAGCCTACAGTTAAAATACAGCACTATAAAATCATTAAAATACACTCCATATACAGTTAAAAAGTCATGATTTAAAATCGACTGGGTAAGAAGAGAGATGTCTTTAATGCTGTTTTAAAAGCAGTCAGCAATTTCGGCTGCTGTATCTCCTCTGGCAGGTCATTCCACAGTCTGGGAGCAGCAAATGAAAAAGTTCTCTGGGAAACCATTGTCAGTCTACTCCTGGCTGGTTGGAGCAAACATTTCCTAGAGGACCTGAGATTGAATGGGAAAAAGCAATGCTGTAGGTAACCTGGACCCAAACCATGTAGGGCTTTCAAAGTAATAGCCAACACTTTGTACTTTGCCCAGAAACTAATTGGCAGCCAGTGGAGTGATTTTAAGATCAGTATGATGTGATCACTCCTGGATGCATTGGCACCACTGCTGGGGATATGGACCGCACTAGGTTACACCCTAAGGAGATTATCACATGGAGGCTTACCATCGCTAAAATGTGGCTAAATCGTCTGAAAACCACAACAGTGTGATCTCCAGTCATGCTTGTTTCCCGTGATTAAATTGTCATGGAGGCATCTCACTCCTCTCCTGTCATCAAAGCGTTTGCGCAGCAGCCATAATGTTATTGGAGAAAAAATGGCTGCTGCGCAAATGCTTTGATGATGGGAGAATATGGTTTGTGCATACAGCAACATTATGCATTGTGGTTGCGCATTGCATATTGCACAACAGCTTCCAGCCATGGACATGTACTTCACAATGTTGCTATTCTATACAGGAGCTGCACAATGCTGCTGCATTATATCTGTGTATCCAGATATTTACAATATGTTGAGGGGATGCTACAACAACTACTGTAATTACTTTTTTTAAAAAAAAAAGAAAAGAAACCTCAGCTACTTTACTTTGCACTGGGAAGAACAACCTTCACTTCCCTCAGGGAGATAAGTGGGTTTGTAACAGAGGCATTACAAGGAAATCATGGTCATTAAAAAAATCAGCTCCAGAACACAATGCAAACTGAAGTATCTGAAAGGGTCTTTCCTAGTCAAGCGTAATGTCTCCCTCCTCCTCCTCCTCCTCTTAGCATTTCAGATATGATTAGAGGAAAAATGTCTGTCAGGAATATTAACATGAATAACAGCTACACACTGGGGGGAAAACATAGCTGCATTGGCCATGCAGCATACAAAATCAACAAAAGAGCAATAATAATAATAATAATTTTTATTTATAGCCCGCCCCTCTGCCCAACAATCAAGGCGGGTTCCAACAATAACTTTATTGGTCAACCAAAATGCAAAATGCCCTACTTTCACAAGTTCTGGCTTCTCCATCAGGCAAAGATATTAAAAATCATGCAAAAGAAAAGTGACAATGTTAGAGTCACAGGTTTACATTTTGTCTCAGACAAGTACTTCTGCTACTTGTCTCATAAGTCATGTTTTGTTACTCTGTTGTCAGTTAAGACAATCCAGAGATATCAGTGCAGCTACACCATCTTAACTGACAACAGAAATAACATCTGTTGTATTATGCTGAGAAAAGCTACCCAAGCCTAAATCTTTTTCAGTAACACCACCACCACCCCCAGCCAGCTGGATGCCACCTTCAGCACAAATTGTACAGGAAGCAAGATTTTCATGACTAAAGCACTCATTATAGGTTGTATGCTGGGAATTAAAATGCATATAAAATTAACTCTTTTGAGATGTGGTGTAGGAGAAAAATTCTGAGGATACCATGGACAGCCAAAAAGTCAAATAAGTGGATTCTTGAGCAGATAAAGCCAGAAATTTACCTGGAAGCCAAGATGATCAAATTAAGGCTCTCATACTCTGGCCACACCATGAGAAGGCAGGACAAAGGGGGGAAGCAGACGGCTTAAAGGGCCATCTTGGGGGCAGGGAAGGAGAGGGGCAGCCGCATAATCGGCACCCCAACCCCTTCCCCAGGTCATCCTCGGAGCAGCCGGCCCTCCACACGGCTGGCGCTCCGAGGAGGACCTCCCGCCGCAGCGTTCGCACACGCTGCGGTAGAAGAGTAGCCAAAGGTGCGCCACAGCCTTTTGTGGCGCACCTTCGGCAACTTGTGAAAGGAGCGCCAATTTAGCACTCCTTTCAGGGGCGGTGAAGCTGTGCCGCGGGGCCGAGGTGTGGGGATACCTCGGCCCTGCAGCAAAGCTTCCCAGGGCGGCCCACGGCCACCCGTCTGCTTCCCCCCTTAGAAAAAACAATAATGCTAGGAAAGGCAGAGGGCTGTAGAAAGAGAGGAAGACTGCACACCAGATGGATACACTCAATCAGGGAGGTCATGGGCATGAATCTACAAATTGCCGTGAGTTGGTAACAACTTGAGGACAATTAATAATAACCTATGCTGTAGCACAAGGCTGAGTAAGTTATATTCAAAGAAGTATGTCTATGAGAGCCACTCTGGCACAGTGGTTTGAGTGTTGGACTACAGCTCTGGAGTCCAGGTTCAAATTCCCACTTGGCCATGAAACCCACTGGGTGACCTTGGATAAGTCAGCTACAGGTGAAGGCATGGAAAATCTCCTCTGAACAAATCTTGCCAAGAAAACCCAATGACAAGGTCACCTTAGGGTTGTTGTAAGTTGGAAACAACTTGAAGGCACACAACAAGAAGATATGTGAGTCAGAAGCCCAGTTCACAAAGTTATGAAGTTCACAAGGCCACACTTATGGACCCAATCTGTGTCCCCAATGTCACACAACCTGGAGATGACACTGTTCACATTCACACATTCCAAGCATTTGTAAAACTGAAACTGTGCATACACATAGGCTTCCTGTGACTAGGGGTCTCTGGATGTGGATGTTGAGAGCAAAATGTGTGACAGTAAGGGATGGATCAGTCTGTGAGTTACACTTTTTCCTGCATTCTTTTTCTACCTTCAGCTTCTAATCTATGGTGATAGCCTCCACTACCAAATCTGATGCAGAAGACTAGTTGTGGGGTGTAGAACAGGTTGGATGGCATATACATTTATGTCCTCCAACACAGGAGAATGTGAGAGAGTTTTATTGGAACAGTCAATCCACACTCCAGGATGAATTCACACAGAGAATTTTGAGAACCTTGGGCTCAAAGGTAGCATAAAATTGATTCAGAAACTCTTCAGGCTCTTAGCAATCTCTTCACATTGTATGCCACATAGTTTCACTCCACCACAGACATCCCACAACATCCTGGCTCATTTGCTTGCCTAGAAGAAAAGCCACTTGGAAATAAATAAATAAATAAATAAATGCTTTGCCAACTTATACAATGCATGTTGCTTATTTCTGCCTGTAGCTACTAGACAAGATTATCAAGGGACACAGCCTCATTCTGTCAATGTTGAAGGCCATTATTATTATTATAAAATATTGGTCACTGTGGGAAGCAGGAGATGTTGAGCTGGTGTGACACTCCAACTGAGTGGTAAAAGGCAGACTTCAATAGATTGCAGCTGTTGTGGAATTCTTGCCAATAATCATGTTCAGAAAGTTAAAACATCCTGAGTAATTTTCTTAGATGACCATAGGACTCTCTCCTCATTCACTTTGAAGTTGCGCCTATAAAAATAGACACCCATTTAGCCAATATAGTAGCAAGGGGCTATGCTGTGATCTCCTTGCAAGACAGAGTACATTTGCAAACCATTCCCAGATGATCACTATACCCACATCTGAGACTTGGTTCATGAGAGCTTGTTCATGTGTTCAAACAAGTAACTAAAGAAGCATCACAAGTGGAGGGGTTGTAACTCAGTGGTAAAATGTGTGCTTTGAGTGAAAAATGTCTTAGGCTGATTCCTTTGTATTTCCAGTTAGGGAAGGAAAAGATTCATGCCTCAAAGCCCAAAGAGACAGTGTTGGTCATTGTCGAGTCATGGTGTGGGCAACATGGTACCCAAAATGCTTTGGACTACAATTCCCATAAGCTCTAATAGGAGTTATGGTCTAAAACATCTGGAGAGTGCTGTTTGGTCTACCTTAGACTAGAAAATATTGAACTTATTGGACCAATAGCCTGACTTGTCTATTCTGGTGGGAATTAGTTCTTCCAAACAGCCAAATCTGGATCTTTTCCCACCTGCATTTTATTGAAGAAGCCAGGGATTTGGAGACAGTGCCAGATAATGGTTATGCTGTTGGTCTGGAACTTGGGAGATCCTGTTTCAATCTTAGTTCAGCTTGACTAACTTCTCAGGGTTATCATGAGGTTAAACTGAGGTGTAGGAGAATCATGCATACTGCCTCAAGCTCATTGGGGGAAAAGTGGGACATAGCAAATAAATAAAGGGGGGTTGCAGACTGCCAGAAATAGTGCAAATTGAGTCCACTTTTAGGGTTAGGGTTAGGGAATCATGGGAACTGTATTTTATTGTGGCACCAGAGCTCTCTGATAGAGAAGGCTCAATGTCTCAGGAAAAAAAAAACAATTCCCATGATTCCCTAGCACTAACCCTAACCCTTAAAGTAGACTCAATTTGCACTATTTCTGGCAGTCTGCAACCCCTCAAAGTTAGAGGGATGACTGATTCATGCAGGTACTTTGCATCTTCAGTTAAAGGGGCAAATAGATGCTCCCTCAGTGTCACAGCCCTCTTTGTTTTCATTGGCAGTTTCTTCCAGTTGGTTCTGTAAAATCAATTCTCCCTCTGTTCTATTCAGGAAGTCCTTGTATTCTCTGATGTCTCAACATGTAGCTGCAGTACTTTGACCTTCTCTTCCAAGAAAGCCATCGGTTTGCACTTGCTGCAATTATAGTTAAGAAGGATTTCTAACAAGAATAATAGAATCATAGAGTTGGAAGAGATCCCAAAGGCCCTCCAGTCCAACCCCCTGCCTAGCAGGAAGACACAATCAAGGCACTCCCAAAAGATGGCCATTCAGCCTCTGTTTAAAGAAGGAGACTCCACCACACTCTGAGGCAGTATATTCCACTCTCAAACAGCTCTTACCCTCAGGAAGTGCTTCCTATTGTTTAGGTGGAATCTTTTTGTAGTCTGAATCCATGTCCTAGTCTCTTACGCAACAGGAAACAAGCTTGCTCCATTCTCAATATGGCATCCTCTCATTAAGTTTTTTGCATTCAAGTTGTTTCCAACTATGGCTATCCTAAGGGGTTTCTTGGCAAACTTTATTTAGAAGAGATTTGCCTTTGCTTTCCACTTAGGATGAGAGAGTGTGCCTAGTCCAAGCTCACCCAGCGGGTTTCCATGGCTGAATGAGGATTCAACTCAAACCATTACACCACATTGGCTCTTTCATTTTGACATCCTTTCAAAGAAGACAAACATTGCAACTACATTACAGCAAACAACAAATACTTCTGCCTCCATCCCTGCAGTTATTTTTGCACCCCTTCCACAATGTAATAACTCTTACTGACACAGCTGTGCTCACTGCAAGGTGCACACTAGTGGCTCTCAGAGACTGAGCTCCAAACAGGTAGCAGTTATATAGAGCTAGTGGCTGCTCGCTCCACCTCCAAGCAAGTCAGTGACTCCAAGAAGCCCAACCTCCTTAGACTATGTGCTCAGGAATACCACATGATCAAAACCAAATTAAAGCCTTCACACAGGCTTTAAAAAAAATAGGAGCTTATCAAATGGCTTTTTAAATCGCCTTACCTCTCCTGACTTAAATTTTAATTCGGCTGGCATCCTGATACTATTGTAGCGATTTTGCTGCTGAATCCGCTGCCTGGGTCCATCCCGGATCCACCCCCACTCCTATCTTCAAAATGAGGAGTTTTCCAGCTTAAGAAAATGGAGTGCTCCTGGAAGTGGGGATGGACCCAGGCAGCGGATTCAGCAGCAAAATTGTTGCGATAGTATCAGGATGCCAGCCGAATTAAAATTTAAGTCGGGAGAGGTAAGACGGTTTTAAAAGCCATGTGATAAGCTCCATAGTCAAAGAGTCAAGGATGACTCCCAAAACACAGTTCACCTTCTCTCCTCTTCTCAGAGACTGAGCTCCAAAGACTGAGGCAGCAGTTATATACAGCGAGTGGCTGCTAGCTTCCTATATACAGCTTCCTATCTATCTATCTATCTATCTATCTATCTATATATCACACACACACAATATACATATACTATATACAGTGAGTAGCTGCCGCACTGTATGGGATGGTGGTGGTGCTCAGTGCATCACTGGCTTTCCCTTATGGCTCCAGAGAATCCAGTCCTTCCCTCTCTTTTGACCATCTCACCCCTATGTCCTCCTCTTCTACTCCAGTCTCTTCCTACTACTACTCTCCTTCATTACTGCTGACCTTCCTTTTAACATCCCCAGCCTCCCCATCTTTCAACAGTTGTTAACAACCAGTTCATGCAAATCTATGTGAGCTGACTGAATGACATGAATGAAGAGAGATATTGTACCTGTGGACTTCACTGGCTTCTATCTGGCACAGATTGTTGGAACAGATAGGCCTTTTCTCTGATCCTCTGATCCAGTCAAGTTCTTATTATGTATTTAATGCTGGAAACTCAGGAAAAGAGCACTCCATGAAACAATGGACACTGTGTATTGTCAAAGGGAGAGCTTGAAAGAGAACTGTAAGAATGGGGAACACATATCCAGGCCTCATTCACACTACATAATAAACCAGTTTTCAAACTTGTGTAAACCAGTTTAAAGGGCCCTTGTTCGCACTGGCACCGAATTTCTTCAACGCAGTTTGCAGGGTAGGACAGTGCTAAACCCAGTTAAACCAATTCTTCCAAATCTGAGGCATTCCCCACATATTTTTAAATGATTCGATTCAATGCAAATGAGAACGTGTTGTCGATTGGATTCAGTTCCCTGTGGCACAATCATCCCTGTCACACAACTCCATTTTGAATTGATCCTACTGATGAATGTGAATGTGAAGTAGATTAAATTGAAAAGGGCAGGTTTGATCGCAGGTGGAATAGTGTGAACATCTATTCGGCGTTGAATCGCTCCATCGATTTGAAAGTAGGGTGAATGAGTCCCCAGATTGCTATTATAACTAAAATTGAACCTACCCTGCAAAATGCAGTATGACACTGAGGAAGGTTCCTTAACGTATCCTATTTTAATGCTATATCAGTGCGCAAGCATCTATTAAGAGTTGGAGGTACAAAATGCATGCTGTGTGAGATGGGGAAGGGAAGATGCATAAGGGAGAAGCCTGGGCATTTTCTTTATAATCCAACCAAAGATGTTGGATGTTGAGTACGGAAGAAATACTACCCATTCTAACCACTTTGGAACACAGGACAGTAGGGGGAGAGAGGAAAAGGAGGAGGAGGAGAAATATCGGAACAAAAGGAACATGACTTAGTGCTGCCGGAGAGGCCTAATTAAATGCTCCATAGTAACCCAAGAACATGGATAGTTGCCCAGGAGTCTGCCCTAGTGCTTTTTGATCTGTTTAATCTGTAGGCTTTTTTCTCCAGAGTTAATTATGCACTTAAATCCTGTCTGTTTAAGCGAATGCACCATGGGAAATCTTCCATGGACCTCCCCCACTTCTTGTTTTCTTTGTACTGAGCATCCTTTTAATGTGCTCCTGTGCTTGAGGGAAGCTCAGTGTCCTTGTTAACCAGACCACGTGAAGCTCTTTATTCTGAAAGGGTTTTCTTCCCTGGGATACAGCATGCTGCTTCCTGGCAGGCAAGGCAAGGACCGAACACAGCACCTTACTAAATGGCCTCAAGCAACAAGTCTTATCACACACACAACAAGCATTCTTGTGGTTTCTTGTAATGTTTTTAAAAAATGCACATGGTGGGGCTCCAATGGAAGCCTCCAGGCTTCTGAATGACATAAATATGGAAGACACAAATAGACTATCTGAGCAGTGAGATCTTTGTTAAAATAAGAAAAACGAACAGTTTACTCCTGTCCCTTTTACAGCATTTTTTACAGCTAGGCAACCTATACATTTTTTTCCTCTCCCCACATAAATTTGAGGCCCTACTCTGGTATCAGGACTAAAGCTGCTAGGACTAGAACCAGGAATCCTTAAATTTTATGAGGAGCTGCTCTATAGGATGAGCAATAACTTGGAACATTTCCCTGGTCTGTAGATATTGGGCTCTCCTAGATATGAAAAGCTAGAAAGACCTTTGGACCATGACTCTCTTTGAGTTGCATATCTATTTGAGTTGCTAATGGAATTTTAATTTTATTTCCTGGATGCTACAAACCCTTTGTATCCAAGAACCCACATGACCAGAAGGAAAGTGACCTGCATGCATGGATATCCCACCATACCATCTTAACTTAAAACATCAACATCTTGACAAAATACAGGCCTGTGACTGTTAACATGGTCATAATTTTCTCTATCTTGTATAGTTTTAACACCGTTGTGTGATGAAGAAGTCAGTGGAGCTTCAAAAGATTGCAACATGTATTTTGTGCATTTTAGTTGACCCATTAAAAGTATCGCTGTCTTGTCGGTTTTGGATGTTATCGTACTTTACTGTATGGCCAACATGACTACCTTTAGTTATAAATTTTAATGCATGATAAATCTATGGATGAATTTTTAAAATAATGAAACCTGTTAATAGATTAGATGGAAAATAACTGAGACTCTGCAATAATTTTAGGTTTCTGAGCAATATAGAATTGTTTTATTTGTAGAAGTTGGGATAAGATTGTATTAACTTTTTAGGTATGTGATTTTGAAAAATGGGGGAAATAGATATAGTTGAGTAACATATATTTGCAGATAAGTTGGAAGCCACAATTCCCCTGTCTCTAGTGATATGTTAGTTTTTAGCAGTTAGTTTAATTGATAAAATTAATTTATTTAGTTTAGGTTTGTCAATCTACCCCATTAGACCATTTGCTCAGGCACAGAATATGGGCTGAAGCAAACAAAAACACCCACACATTTCCAAACAGCACAGCAAAACAACCAACTTTGATGATCCTCTCAAATGGTCACTTTCTTCTCTCCCTGCAGAGATTTCTGGATCTCCACATGCAATCTTCTCATTTCTTCCTCTTCCTCTTTTGCCTCAATGGTTGGACCATAAATTTGAATTATACTTATTTTTACATGTATAAAATTATACATTTGGATAATACTTATTTTATGACATCTTATCATTATGATATGTTCAGACCCTGCATTATATCCCAATTACTTTTGCCACATCTCATCTCACTGTTTCTTTTTAGATCATCCTTTTCAGAGTTAAACACTATTGAATTATCCAGCTGTCCTACTCCTGTCAACTAAAGTTCACTCACCAAAGGTATGACTATTTCTTTCTATTTAATTCTTTTACGTTTATGCATTCTGTTTCTTGTTTTATGGTTTCTACGCTTACCTGATTCATACTGCTCCCTGATCATGCTTCTATTATATGCATTGTGCAGCTTTGGACTTTCACTTCACATCTGAGCATTTCAGCAGCTGAACATCCTTTTGGCTTGACACTACTTCTGTCATGAGACACAGTACTATTCCTACTTATACATCTCCCCTGCTCTTCTCCAGTAGCTGTGTCCTGTTCTTAACTGTAAACAAGTTCCAGAGTTCCCGAGATGCTAAGCCGCTGAAGCAAGACTATCCAGTGTTGAACAGTCCAAGGTCAAGAAAGATGTAAATCACAGGATTCCAGGGAGACACAGCAGCCCAGTGGTTAAACAGTCCAGGAGTCGAAAATCTGATAGACATACTTTTGCAAGCCGAGCTGTCAAGGAAAAGATCACAGTTGCACTCAGCAAGTAACTGGTGAATGTAACTTCCTTTTACAGGCAGAATGTTCAGCCAATGTCCAGATCCATGGCAGTATTTAGGGGAAGTATTCCACAGCTGTGCTCCCCTCTGACACCTTGAGCGCAGCCTCTCACTTCATTCAATGGTAAATCTGGTTCATCTTCCAATGAGGATGAGCTTTGGGGGAGGCATAGCAAACTGGTTTGGTGCCTTCTAATGCGTCTCATCTTCCAGCACTATTTCTTGCTTCATTTTGCATTGCCTTACATTGGGGTTTTTGAGTACTTTACCATCGCCTTTTTCTGTGCTGTACTTAAAAAAGAGTTTGCTAAACTGCCACTGTTGTTGTCTCTGAGAGATCTTCTCCCAATTTCTCCTCCATCTACTGCTTTCTGAGGTGTTTAGTGCATTTAATCCAGTGAAACCATGTTATTTCTGCGATGTTCACAGTGGCCCTGAATGCATC
>CM034707.1:10210615-10221222 GCA_020142125.1 Phrynosoma platyrhinos | reverse complement strand
CTATGATTCTATGATTCTATGATTCTATGAAGAAGTGGGCATTGGTAATATTTGGTTTCAACCCACTATGAATCCTGGAATGGGCAAACATGCACCACAAACCCACAAAAGATGCCCCTCTGGTGGGCTTCAGAGAGTGGCCCAACTCCCTTTTACACATGTAGTAAACAGAAGAGGGAAAGAGATTATATGAAAGCAATGTTAGCAATAAGGCCAGCCCAGTTTGCAGACTCAGGTAAGAAATTGACTTTCAACAATGGTAAGGGCACTGTAGCCTCTACCTCACCTGTGGCCAGCCAACCCTCAGAAAGGAGAGGGCAGCACACACTGCTCTGCCCTCCAACACCTCCCCACCCCTCAGAATTGGCTCCCTGAAGCAGCTGCCTCGGTTGGCTAATGAGCAAAACAAAAAAAAACATATAAGAAGTTAATGACACGAGCCCAACTAGTGCTGAGTTCCCTATTGGGGAGGGACAGTGTTTCACTTTGAAAAGCAAGTTTATTTCGAATCTCCCAATATCCTTTTTCCTCCATCCCTAACATACAAGATTAGCCTTATATCCAGCAGGGAGCCAGGCGTAAAGAATTAAGAACCTGAACTTGAGTGATGAAGACTGAGATCAGAGTGTTTCTGAATAATAATAGTTAATTTAGACCCTGGGCATGTAAGTGATGGGATACGCTCAAAGAAACCATTAAAACCCTGAACTAAATTCCCTCTGATAGAACACGTGCCAGATCTGCCAGATCCCAGTCTTGGAGCTTAGAAAGGCAATCACGCAACACATATTTATGTTCTTCTAATATGTACAGCAGCACCATTTGCATTTCCAAATGATAGGTATTTCTCTTACGACTCCCCAGGCATTTCCAGTTATGAAAATGGCTGGCACCTTTGAGTACACCTGCTACTGTGGGAAGAGATTCAGAAAACCCAGTTAGGAGCATGAGATCATCCACTGGAACTCTTCTAATATATCAGGCCCTAACAGATTACAACAAATAAGGATGATCTTAGTACTCCTACCAAGTTAAAGTCAGAAGTGAGTCCCAACCCATGTTAGGAAATGTCATAGCAAAGACTGGAGCAGAAGCAGCCCATGAATGTGTAATTGGTGTGTTTGTGGGAGTGCAACTCCCAACAACCCTATGTAACAGTACCAATGATGAAGAATGATGGGATCTGTAATCCAACAATATCTGGAGTATTACATGTTGCCCATCCCTTTCCACAGAGACCCATTGCTAGTCACGGTAGATGAGACTGAGTGAAATGAACAATTAATGCTGACCTTCTTATATTCCTATTGTTTTCCCGATTCTTTCTTTGTTTTCTCCTTCTTGTCAGACATTTACACTGACAAATTATTGAATTTTAACTTGCTAGATGCAATCACTTATTAACTACATTTATAACCAGACTTCAACCACCATACATGGGTGACGTCCTTTCTTTATCTTTAGAATAGCAATGTGAGGAATATGAGGCTGAAACCATGTCTGCATGGTAACACCTCTAGTAACACCTCCTCTCCCTGTCCCCGCAGTGATCAGTCTAGAGACAAGGCAGGACCCAATGCTCAGTTCTGGTACAAAATGTCCAGATAATGTAGAGCCAATTCAGCACCAAACCCAAGACATACCAACCTTACAATGGATTTTTAAAAGCCATCTTTTGCTCTGGACCTTCCCAGAAGATCCAGAGTCCTCTGGAGTGACACTGGGCAGCTGTTTACAATGCGTTTACAATGCCGCTGCCATTGCTGGCACAAGTTACTCCCTCTGAGGTCAGAACAAGTTGCCCAGCTTTGTGCTCAGTGCTGAGTGCCTTGTTTTTTACCTGAGATGGAGCAAACTGAGCCGCCACGAGCAATGATAAGCAGCAAAGCAGGATGCACATGCAAACAGCCACCTGGCATGACTCCAAAATGACCAAATAACAGGAAAACATCAGAGCAGCTTAGGACCAGAATACTCCAGGCTACTCCCAGACTATTCTGGCTCATGCAGACAGGGTCTGAGGGGCAGTAAGTGACCAAAGGTTACCCAGTGAGTACCACAGCTTAGTGAAACATGAATCTGAATCTCTCAAGTCCCAGCCCATCATTATAACCATTACACCAGTTCATGGCTTTTATGGGGATGGAGCTCATTTCCTTCTGTTCATGTTCTTAGCCCATAAGCAGCTCCAGGATGGGCCCCAGTATCCAACACACATTAATGCAAGACAAGACTGCTCTTTGAAAACAATGTATGACAACATCTCTCTAGAGTGCAGCCAAAATCTAGCTCCAAAGAAATGGATTTCTCTTCTTTGTCCATTTTACTTCAATTCCACATATGTAGAGAGGGGACAAATATTCAAAACAGGGTACTTGAAAATGCACTTCCATGTGCCAGCCAATTCCTTTACAGTTGGGCCCATCCAAGCTAGATTGACTTCAAATGGGGGTTCATGTCCCACCTGAGGCACCCCTGCACTCTAGCTAGGGAAAAATAATTTGTTTGTTGTAATTCAAAGACATAGCCATGTTAGTCTGGAATATCAGCAGGCAAAATAATCTTCTAACACCTTTGAAATTGAGAGAAAGAAGCTGTAGCATAAGTTTTCATACTTATGAAATTACCTGCAAGGTGCATCAGGATTTTTTTCAATAGCTTATGCTTAGCAAATTAGTCTCCCAACAGATATCAGGGTAACTGATTTCCCTTATAACTAGTAAATCTTGCTCCTTCAAGATTTCTGACATTTCTTTCTAAAAAGCATCCTCCACTACAAAGAGGCCCAGTCTGGTGGCCTATAGTATTGATTTTACTTCTTTCTCAATTTATTATTACCCAGATAATCTCAACTTGTACAACCGGATTTGTCTTAAACACAAAATCCTAATTCCCCTCATTTTCTGCCACATTATTCTTTTTGAATAGGTTATACCCTTCAATTGCACATTCCCATTATGGGAGGCACCCCTGTAGAAAAAAATAAATCTTTATTATAGCCACAGACCAACACAAAGGAATGGGGTATATTCTATTACAAACATAAAAATAAAATATACATCGGTTTAAAACATAAAATGCATATAGAAAAATACTAAAGACATGAAAAATAGTATGTGGAGCATCCTAACCATCTGTTTACAAAGCAATAATGATTAGGTCTGATCTGTGACTGCAGCACAAAACAGATGGGCAGACGGAGGCGGCTTCTGGCCGCTCTGGAGGCATAGCGTTTAGATGACACAGAGCACCCAGAAGCCACCCTGGCCTGTGCTAGGGCAGCCTAAGGTGACCCAAAACTGGTCCCAAAAGGAGCAGATCTTTTCAGCTCCTTGCCACAATCCATTTGGGATTGCAACAGGAGACACCCTTGGTACCTTGGCATGTGTTCTCCATGGACTGGGTCAATCAAGCTGGGAATGGCTTCTGGCCACTCCTGGATGCCCATCTGTTTTGCCCCTTAGGTTATCATCCAAAGATTTTTAGCACTGCTGCATAAAATAGCAACATCATATGTTATATCAGGATTAATGTCTGCAAGCAACAGGAAAGTATAAACTTGTCTTGTGCATCCTGGATATTTATACAATAAGGGTGAAATGAGGCTAATGTCTCTATAGTACAAACATTGGAGTAACACATGCTGTATTGTTTCTACATGGCCAGATTCACAGGGGCATTGTCTCTCTGAATAAGAGATTTCCCTATATCGGCCTTCAAGGATATTGTGATAGAGTAAAGGCCCTCCAATATTTAAGTACTTCTAGAATAGTTAGATATGCCCTAAGGAAAGCAAAATGCCTGTTAGAATCACTAACAATAAAAGTTGGAGAACAGGCTAGACCCAATTGATATTCTATGTCTACTACACATTGTTTAATGGCTGCTTTGGCTTGATCATATCCTGTATTGAGCAGAAAGTCTGAAGAAAAACTCAGTGATTAGATTTTATTTTATCACTGCCTGTTTCCAAACAGGTTGGAAATCATCAAAGTTAGTAGGGCAAGGCCAATGGGAATAAAAGATAATCTAAGCCAATAGTTAAGTATGGTCACCCACACTCTAGCCTCCAGTTTCATAGCGCCTGACTCCAATCACAAAATAGCACTGGAGACACATTTTAGAACTTGAAAGGCTGATCTTAGAAATTTAGATTGCACTAATTCTAACGATGGTAAGTTGGGAAAGGGCCCAGCTAGGTACCATAAAGAAGTTGTGCTATTAATTTGGATTTAAACAGTTTAAGAGCTGCAGGTATATAGTGTGGCCTCCTTTTGTCTTATGGAATTTAAGAATGGCTGTTGTGCTCCTCTGTGCATTAGCACAACAACCATAAACCCCATGGGTTTTTCCACTACCAGCAGAATGGAAGATTATCCCCAGATACTTGAAACAGGAGCCCTGCTCAATCTTACAGCCATCTATACTCCAAGAATAACTCTTGGGCCTTTTGACAAATGCCATGATTGTAGTTTTCTGATTATAAAGTTCTAACTGGTCTTCCCTGCAGTAATGTATTAGTACTTTTGGTGCTTTTTGGTGGCCAAAAGGTTTTCTTGAAAATATTGCTGCAGAACATAAATATATCTTCAAGACAGTTTGGGGGAGTGAAAATGTGTGTTATAAAGATGGCCCACAATGGAGTTAACACAGAAATTAAACAAAAGTGGAACCAATATACAGCCTTGCTTAATGGCTTCGTCAGTCTCAGTGGCACTGGTAGGGTGGCCCTGAGGGTTACATCTTACTTTCAGTGAAGTCCCTTCATACAGCATACATATTAAATATAGTATACATCAATCGATCCATTGATTGATCAATCGATCAAGGAAACCTTCAATTTCCCCCACAATTTGGCTCAAGCTATGGAATCAAATGCTGCTTTAAAATCTATAAAAGCAGCACAACAGGAGCATGCATAGTGGGAGGAATATTTTTCAATAAGATAGTGAAGTACTAGGCACTTATTTATGGTGGATCAGCCTTTCCCTAAAGCCAGCCTGTTCCTCTGCAAGACATCCCACTAGGTCTCTGTTATGCCTATGAAGTCATGTTCACCTTTCTGCACCAGGAATTCAAGCTCCAAAACTTTGAACGTTGGTATCATCTGAAGCCTTGTTGTTGTTTTTCCTCACCTAATAATTTACTGTCATCTTCAGCATGGATCCATTTCTCTCAGACATCTTTGCCCCTAGAATTCACACTTGTTTACAGCTTGCCCTTGGGCTGATATTTGAGCTATCATCTCCATATCACCACCAACTGGATTTAATGTAAAGCTCTTTTGATCAGATTTGCCATGACATTCGTCCCAATCTTTGTGAGATGCAGCCCCTCTGTAGCCAGTAGTCCTTCGTCTAAGAAGTGAAGACAATGGTCCCAGAAGCCAAACCTCTTTTATAGACACCATTTACATAGCCAACCTTTCATATTCAGTATCTTCCTATTCCTGTGTAGTCCTCTATCATTCACTGGCAAAATTGATGACAATACCACTTGTGATTTCAGCTTCATAGTCTGAGGTGATCTGCTCAGAGGTGTTCTTGGCAGTGTTGTTGGTGCTCACAAAAGTATGAGGGGGGTACTTATCTGTGTCCTTAATGAGTTTGGGCAAGTTGTCAGTGACATCTGATTCATGCTGTCAGACAATAAGTCCACTAGTACATTTCTGTTCTTGTAGCGATTGGTGAATGCATTGACTTCTTCCCTTGTTACCGGTTTCCTATTGAGCATCTTCACTGCTGCTATCCTCATGAAGTGTAGGAACTGACTACTTAGTTGCAGCAGTACTGAATCCCTTCTGCATGCAACTGTGCTCCAGGGTGTTTCTATACTGTTACAGGCCTCTTCATTTGCCTTGGCAGTTTCTTCCTGTTGTCACTGTAGGATCAAATCTCCTTATGTTCTACCCAGAATGTTCTCTCATACAATGAAGGGGCTTATCCCATAGCTATGGTGCACTGATCATCTCTTCCAAGAGAGCTACCAATTTGCACTTTTCTGACAAGAAGACGAACATTGCACATACATTGCAGCAGACATCTACAGATCCTTCTGCTTCCATCACTGTAGTTATTTCTCTCCCCTGCCTCCCTGTAATACAATGGGACCATGGTATCCGCTGAGGTTTGGTTCCAGGACTCCCCATGGATACCAAAATCCATTGATGCTCAAGTCCCATTATATACAATGGCATAGTAAAATGGTGTCCCTTATATAAAATAGTAAAATCAATGTGTGCTTTTTGGAATTTATATATTTTTAACTATTTTCAAGCTGTGGATATTTGAATCGGTGGATAAAGAATCCATGGATATAGTGGACTGGCTGTATCTATATGGGATGTCTCGAAAGCTTGGTTTCTCTCTGAACTCTTAAGCAAAGGCTGATGGGGAAAATTATGCACAAGAGCTGCTACACTTCCAGATCTTCACCTCCTCCTCATGAAGTAAAATGTAATTTCCTGAAGTATTGGAGGTGACTTGTAAACATATCCATTTTTTAAAGTACATGTTTCAGACCTTCCCTTGAAAAAAGGTTTTCTGCAATATATAGCATGTTGTCAGAAAGCCAGCTGTCATGGATACTTATAGGCAAATGTCTGTGAGATCACCAATATGTATCTCTCACCCATCTATCACATAATTCCCTGCAGAGATTGGTTAATAATTAAAAATAAATACCAAACCCAGCTTGCATATATGTACTCATGAAAGGCAAGCTGAAGAACTGTGTTTACACTGAAGGTGAAGAATTCACAATGGTTAAGAATATAATGAATATTTACACCTTTATGCCATCTAAAAAGGACAAAGCTTTTATTTGCAAACATTTTTCATCTCGAGACCTAACAGCTTGCCTACAAATCTTGATTTACAAATCTTCTAACAGCTTGTCTACAAATTTTGATTTAACATCATAATTTGGGGCTGTTGGAAGGCAGCATCAACATTTTTTTTCTTGAAATGTCATCACATTCTGCAAAAGCTGTCAAGCTTGAGACAGTCTAGATAAAATTAAAAAACCAAAAGGAACTTCTTCAGTTTGCCAATAGAAAGAATTAGAAGTGTTGGGACAACTACATCTTCAGATATTGGAGAATGGAAATCACTGCACAAACTTTCCAGAACATAGTGCCCTGCCATGTGCATAGTGCAATACAGGTTTTTTAAAACCACAATTGAAGCAAGAGAATAGTGTCTTTGGCAGTACCTATTGTGCAATGTCACCTCCGACCTGTTGCTGCTGTGTCTCTGAAGCATTGTTAAAGGGCACCTTTGTGCCATCAATAAGTGGCCAATTGCACTGCCACCCCATTACTCCATAGGTTTTGTAAGTCCCCGTCTATGGCAATCCTGATATTAAGCAATCACATGGTATCCGTCTCCTCCTTTCCCATTCTACCACTCTCCCACTATCTTTTTCTTTTTTTTCTTTTTCTTTTCCTAATTAAATCGCATTCCCATAACTCTGGAATTGTGTGCTACAAATTTTAAAAATCAAAAAAGAAAGGCATGTTGGGTAGGGCATAGGGCAGAAAGGAAGGCATGAAGTGGAATGCAGAAAAGAAGCATGGGATCGTCGATGGCGCCAAATGCCCCCATCGCACTACTAAAGAGAGATGTGATAATAAAAGCTCCAAAACTGTTTGTTTCTATTCTCTTTAAATAATGTGATTGTGGCAAGACGGAGGCTCTTGTAATAAGGTTCAGAGTGCAAATACCTTCACCCCCGTCCATTGTCTGTACTGGCTGTAGCTGAATTATAGCTCAAAAGTATATGCAAGGCACAATGATGTATTATACTTATATAGCCACATCAACAATTTTAGTCACAGTAGAATTCACTGGTGGCTTGTGGGTCAAGTCGGGAGAAGCAACTCAAAACAGTGGGGCAGCTCAGTTCATGATTTATCCATGGCAGAATACCATATTTGCAATGTCATCTTATGTTTGGGGAGTTTTTTATTAATATATTTATATACATACACATACACACATGTGCGTGCATAAGAACTGCAAGCACTGCAAGCATAATATATTTATTAAAAACCTGAAACAGGGCTGGTGAATGTATCGTTCTCAGGCTATCCCATCAATAAGGCAACCCATAAGTCCCTCAAAGTACAAGTGATAAGGGAAGTTAGGAGGTGCAGTCCAACAACATCTGGAGGCTACACACTTCCCAATTCCTGCTTTAAAGCATTTTCTAGTGTTCCATTTCTGAACTCCCTTCAGTGGGAAAGCTATTTTCTTCCAAAAAAAAATTCACATCAATGGGGTCATTTTGAGCAATTTGTGTCACATCATTTTCTGACACTCAGTGTTGCTTCTTGTCACTTTCCTCTCCTAAAACTGCCATGTTTTCTTCCTGAATTCTTTTAAAATTTCAGCTACTATGGAACTCCCCCACGTGGGCCTTCAAAAATAGTAACAGAAAAGTCTTTCTCCATATTAGTGCAAGATCTCCAAGATGAAATTGTGAAATGATGAAACAGCAAAGAATGGGTAGGCTCCACTTCAGCCAGTCCTCCTCACCATGTCCCTCTCATACTGCTACCATTGAATTCCCCCTTTTTAAAAACCCTCCATTACCCCCTCCCCACCAACCAGTAAAAATAGCCATTTCAGAAAGGTCCAACACTGGTTGACATCTGGTTGCTGCTGATGCAAGAGTTTGTGTTCCTCCATTCATCTATGGTTTCATTATCAACTTACTTTGTTGTTATTGTGTACGTCAAGTAATTTCAGGTTTATGGTGATCTTAAGGCGAATCTATCATGGGGTTTTCTTGGTGAGATTTGTTCAGAGGGAGTTTGCCATTGCCATCCTCTGAGGGTGAGAGAGTGTGACTTGCCCAAGATCACTCAGTGGGTTTCATGGCCAAGTGAGGAATCAAAGCATCATCTCCAGAGTTGTAGTCTAACATTCAAAGCACTACACTATGCTTGCTATGTATACATTTTTATATTAAGTGATTTTTGCTCTTTTTCAAAGCTTTTCGCCCTCAAGGCTGCTAAAACCTCTGGAAGTTCCCCCGCTCTCTTTTCAACTGACTATGTCTATAGTGTGTATAACATCTATGCTAACCAGCCTCCCAACTTTATTTTGATAGTTTTGAGATCTAACTAATTAACCTGCTTTTATCATAGACTTATTATTATTATTACTGACTCTTCTACTACTTGATTTTATCCCTTATTGAAGAGTGAGCAGTACAAGAATATTACAAATAGAAAAAAAAAGATTCATTAGAATGAAAAAGACCTTCTTATCATTAAAATATAAACCTCATGTGACTTGTGCCTGATATGAATCCCCATGTAAAGAATATATAGCTTGGCTAGTTGGAACACAGTTAGATGGCAGCATTTTTTGGAACTGTTCATTCATCAGGCTGAATGGGGCTGTAAAATATTTGTTGCATTGCCTGTTTAATGCCAAGATATTACTAATTGTTAATCTATTCCAATTCAGCTATTGCCAATAATCAGCTAGTGCCAACTGTCAAGTTATTCAAATTCTGTTGAAGTTACTTTAGTGAGCAAGTACTGTATAAAATCTGTTGAAGGAGGTAACAAAAATAAAACTGGAAACCTGGCCTTAATGAAACTGGAGGTCCTGAATCTTCACTGATCATACCGAAGGCCTCTTGCTTGGAGAGTTTTATTTTTCTTTTCATTTCTTGTCCTTATTTTTCTCTTTTTATGTGCCAACTTACTTGACAGGTAAGGGTTTTAAGTACATGATAGCTGTGATTTTTGAATAGTGAATTTTAATTTTTTTAATTGATACTGAAAGTGTTAATCATGTCACCTTAACTGATAAATATTTGTGATTTTAAAATTCCAGATTAGAACAATTATGCAGTCCATTACCTTCAAAAGTGGATAAATGCTCTGGATGCGATGAAATTACAGGGCTAGATGAAACAGGGCTAGAAGACTTGGCTTTGAGTGACAACTCCTATAATCCCAGTGATAGGACCCCGCTGGCTGGGTCTGATAGAGTTCTAGTCCAAAACCTCTGCAGAGCACCAGCTAGCCTAACTCTGTTCTTTCCCCAATTCTTGGTTCCAGCTGTGCTCTTTCTATGGTGACTCTGGGGCTTGTGATGTTATTGCAACAGCATCCTTTGGAACTTAAGATTAGACAGCCTTGGAGAGAAAAGCATCTTACAGCTGTGTTCCTGTGTCTTCCGACACTCTGACTCTGTCAGATGCCGACACACTCTTCAAGTTTCAGGCTCTTTTATTTCAGTAGAAAAGGAGCCAGTGTGATGTATTGGTTTGAGCATTGGACTCTGACTCTGGAGACCAGAGGTCAAATCCTTCCTCAGCCATAAAAACCCACTGGATGACCTTCAGCAAGTCATCCTCTCTCAGCCTTAGAGGAAGGCAATGGCAAACCCCCTCTGATTCATCTTGCCAAAGGAAAAAAACTCTGGGAACCCTCTGGGTCACCAAAAGTCGGAAATGACTTGCTGGCACACAACAACAAAGGACTTTATCACATGGGGAGAATCGAGGGAATGATTGATTTCATGAATGATTTCTTGCTGTTTATTGCCAGTTTATTGCAGGGATAGTAATAATAATAATAATAATAA
>CM034707.1:10174079-10186286 GCA_020142125.1 Phrynosoma platyrhinos | reverse complement strand
TAGAATCCATTGTCCCACTGGAAGTAGCTTGTGGTGAGGCAATGTTCGGACAGAGCTGCAATGTCTTTTGGAAAAATTTGTTGGCTGAGTGCCATGGTGCCCATTATGGGGCCTTTGCTGAACAAGAAGACTACATCAATGCTGATTAGTATGTCTCCAGGTTTGGTTTTAGGTTGTTGGGTTTTGGTTTTGTTTTCTATGAAGTGAGCTGAGTCCTTGATATAGTGGGGGATTTGCCCTATGATGGGTTTGTAATTATGTGGCCAGAAACTTGGCCAACTCACATGTGGGGGAGCCAGTGGTGCTCACTATGGGAAGCTCTCTGAGCCCCATGATAGCAAACTTTTACATGGAACACTTTGATAAGTAAACCCTGGAAACAGCACCAAAAAAGCCCACAACATGGTTCTGATATGTGGGTGACATTTTCATCATTTGGAGCCACAAAGAAGATATAACTGTGTTTTTGAACTATCTGAACAACATCCACCCAAACATCCAATTCACATGGAAAAAGAAAAGGAAGGAACATTGCCATTCTTGGATGTCCTAGTCATCCGCAGGAACAGGCCACACAGTATACAGAAAACCTACATGCACTGATAGATATCTACACAAGAACTCCAAGCATCACCCAGGGGGAAAAACGAAGCACAATAAAAACACTGGTAGACCAGACAAAAAAGATCTGTGAACCTCACTTCCTGGAAGATGAATTGAAGCACCTAGGCTGGGCTCTACATGCTAGTGGTTACTCCAGCTCAGACATCAGAAGGGCTGCCAGACCCAGAAAAACCCAGAGACGTGAAGACAAACAACCACCCAAAGGGAAGTGATTTGCAACATCTGTGCCACATTTGTTTACTTGAAAAGGACTATTCCAAATAAAAAGACCAAACAAGAAAGGAGGAGAACGAGCAGCATTATACATCAAGGATATGTACAGTTGCCACTCCATTTTTCCAGACTTCGGATCCGCATCCCTCGCTTATGCATGAGGGACAAATGCAGGGGCATACAATGCACACTCCCGTGCCTCAGTTCAAGCCTATGGGGCTTGAATATGCACAGGTTTCTGTTTTCATGGAGGGGTCCAGAATGGATCCCCCATGAAAACAGAGGGGCAACTGTACATCTGTGCAGAGATTCATGAGTAAGTCATGGATCTCCACACAGATGTACATATCTTTGATGTATAATGCTATTCCTCCTCCTTTCTTTGGAATAGTCCTTTTCAAGACTAAGGGCCTCGGCAGACGGCTAATTGAGCCGTCTCCGAGGCCAGGAAGAGGAGGAGCAGCCACACGCACAGCGCTCCTTCCTCTCCCTGAGGTCGTCCTTGGAGCCGCCGGCCCTCCGCACAGCCGGCACTCCGGGGACAACCTCCCGCCGCAGCGACCGGATGCGCTGCGGCAGAAAAGACAGAGAAAGTGCGCCCGACGCTTTTAGGGTGCACTTTCCCTGTCTTGAGGAAGGAGCACTGATTTAGCGTTCCTTCCAGGGACACCACCGGTGTGCCGAGGTGTGGAGGCTGTGGCCCCGCGGCGCGCCGGCCCAGGGCATCTGGGAAGCTCTCGTCTGCTTCCCCCCTAAGTCTTAGACCATGAAAGACAAGTTGAGAGTCATTGGGTAAAACTTAAAGTGGAGAGAAACAACAAGACACCTCATTTTTGGTGTGTTTACAATAAGCCCCCAGCCAAATGAAAGTATAGCTCTTCAGCAAAAGCCCATCTGACATGGGAGACCTTGCCAGCAATATTGCTACTGTCAGCATAGCCTCTTGCCTCACAAGAGCATACAATCTTATTATTATGGAAAGGTAGTGCCATGGTGGGGATACTGACAATCTAAATAAAAGGTGATTTGTCTCTCCCAAAGGCTTCCAGGCATAGCCATTCCTCCTTTTCTTCTGGTCACATGAATGATGAGCCACGAAGTCTAGAAGGGTTGAAGGGCTACAAAACAGCCTTGGAGGAACTGTACTTTGCCCATCCTCATCTACTGCCATATATTAAGTTGTTCAGCACTTTCAGACCTATAATATTTAATCATTTCACCAACAAATTTAATCTCACTGACAAATTCTTGACAAACGTCCAACATCTTGACAAACTCAACATCTGAGCTTTTAAGCCTCTTCCCTTCCCCCAGAGAGGAAACATTTTCTCTGCTGCATTGGACCAAGAGTGGAATTTAGCAGTAAATGCTAATCCACTGAAAACCTCTGTGAGCTCAGTAGATACTGCTGACAAGCCAGAGCTAGGAAATGATAGGGGAAGTTAAATGCCAGTAGGAGCAAGGGGAGTTAAAGAGTGGAGGTGTTCCTGGGCCCTGTTTTCAAGTGAATACATGGATGTTTCCAATTCAGTTCAGAGAGAAACATACTGTGGAGTCCTTTACTGTTCTCCCACTCCCCTGTGTTAATTTTAGCCTTTTTTCCTATATCAGATCTCAGAACAGAATTGTTATCCTGTGTTTAAAAAAAAATCACAGCACTCACAAGACTGTAGGGCATTTGAAGGCCATTTGATTCACATTTTGGCTCAAACACATATATGGCCAAAACACCCTAAAACAACAATTCAAATAATCCAGATAAGAATGTGTTACAAAATTTAGAGGTGGTGATTTATAGACCAGGATGCTACTCAGTTTTGGGAACTGACAGAGGGCACAAACTATGTCACACACACTGCAAAGTAGTGCTGAGCCAAGGAGTTATACATTGTCCAGAAAAGTTGAAACACATTACCAACAACTGAATGAGGTTAGTCATAGATCTCTATAAAATGTACACATGCTAATTTATATACATAGATCAATGGTTCTTACCTTTTTCTTTATCAGGGACCCCCTTTAAATATCTTTTGTTGCCATGAGATTACTCTAACTTAACTCAATAATAATAATAATCCATTAACAATTACACCATCTGTTAAACCTTCCCTTAGAGACATTGCAGGGGGAGGGAAGATTTTTCTCCTGCTTCTTTCTACCAGTTTGCAGCTAGAGTGGATTGAATGGCAACATGTATGAAAGCCAGCATGGCATAGTGGGAGGACAGTGGGAGACCAGGGTTCAACTCCCTGCTTGACCATGAAAACCCACTGGGTGACCTTGAGCAAGTCACACTTTTTCAGCCTCAGGGGAAGGCAATGGCAAACCTCCTCTGAAGACATTTGCAAAGAAAAGCCCATTATAGGGTCACCTTAGGGTCGCCATATGTTGGAAACAACTTGAAGATACACAACACCAATACCATGCCCAGCCACACAGCTGGCTCCTGTCATGTAGCTACTCTACTATGGGCAGGACGTGGTCCAAGCAAACTTCAAACACTTGCAAGGGGGGGGCCAGTTAGGACATTGTGACCCCCGGGCATAGATGACTATTTAGCAATAATTACACACTACTCAGTCAAATGAACAGAGACTAATTCATTATACGAAAAGATGTAAAACATTAAAAGTATCCATAATATCCATAATCAGGAGCTTGCCAACTGTATGCCAACTGTAGGTGGGATCCATATCCATCATGCTTACAGTAAACCTACTATAATTAAAATTATGCACATCTACCTTATGTTGCACTGCATAAATGGTTCTGCTCTATGCTAAGCATAACTAAGTTGATAAAAACCCAAATGATAATGTATGTATATTATGAGAACAATTTTAAAGGGTAGTCTTCAAGTTGTTTCTGATTTATGGTGAACCTATCACTGGGTTTTCTTGGCAGAATTTGTTTAGAGGGGATTTGCCTTTGACTTTCTCTGAAACTGATTGTGTGTGACATGCCCAGGGTTTCCATGGCCAAGTTGGGATTCAAACCCTGGTTGCCCAGCATCCTAGTCCAACACTCAAACCATTACACCATGTTGGTCCTAATCTTATTTAACAGGTGAATAAATCAATACTGTTGCTCTCCTCTTCAGCACCTCTACTCCCAGCTCACACACCCCACCATTTTCTGACTTGCTCAGTTGCAATCCTTGAAGCATCCACCAGAAATATATCTGGCACCGAACTAGATTGTCTTTTTGTTGCCAGATAATGAACCTTTTTATTTGCCCAGGTCTCTCAGAATATTATTGAGCATTTTAACTGTATACCATTTTACCTGCACTAAGCCATATTGAAGTCAGTGGGGTGTATCTCTGAATAGATATTATACAGGATCATGCTGTAAACGTGGTTGCTGCATTGTTTTAGATCAGGAGTGGCAATCATGTGGCCCTCCAAATGTTGTTCAATTGCTAACCCACAGTATTCTTCCCTCTTTGTTTTTGTTTTTGTTCTGAACTTTATTTTAACAAGCAAACAACCATTTTTATACAAAAGAGGTTTGTGTAATTGTGGATAAGCTGAAAGGAACTAAAAGAACTGAAACAGATATATTCTTCTGGCCCTTCAGTTTAATTGTTTGTCTGTCATTTATTTCTTAATTCAAGTAGAATTAGAATGGATTATTAGACTGCTGATGCCTCATGCACTATGAATAGTATTTTTTAAATTCTATTTTTAATGGTTTGCTTGTGGAAAGTGTCTCATGATTAAAGTTACTCTGAAATTGATAAGCTGATGAAAAACCATGGATTAGTTGCTTTTGTTTATTATTATCACTTGATTATTTATTATTATGATTACTTGACTTGTTTTTGCCTTGCACATTGGATTACTTTTAATGTCAATAAATTAACTTGCTAAAGCTATGTGGTAAATATGCTCAAAGTCTGATTTTACACACACAGAAAAAGTGGCTAAGAACTGCTGTGACAGCCATGCTTCTGGTCCATATAAATATAAGACAAAGCCTGAGTTACAATTTTTCTGTCAGCCTGCAGCCCATACACGCGTGTACATAGAAATATCTAGACTACAAACATCTCAGGACATGCATGGTGTTTAAAAATCTAGTGAATTTCAAAATGTCCTCCGTATTGAGCAGGACTAAGAAACATGAACATATATTGATATGAGTGTTTTAAGCTTTTCTTTTGGAATGCCCTATATTTTTCTCGAGTGTCCGACATTTTTGTAGTGCTTTGTTCTCCTTTACTGTTTGGACATCTGGTCACCCTGCCCTTGACATATAGTTTGTTGCCACTAATCCCCAAGACTCTACTCAAGATTTAAAACCCTGAAGTGCATCAAATACTGTACATACTATACACCTTGACTTGGGAAGCCTGGAGTTTCTTTTGTGCAACATAATGCACCCCAGCGATGAGAAAAAGAGGCAGGGAGGGCAAGCAAGTACCCTAGAAAGCATGGTGGTGGCTGCCCCCAGCAGAGGAGGAAAGGAGAGAGGGGCTCTGCTCCACACCACTTGCCAGGGCCACACTCCTGGGCTCCTTCCCTCCACTGCCCCTGGCATCTCCACATGTGCCCTGGCTGCAAGAAAATGAGGCAGAGAAGGAAGGAGGGCAGAGAAGGGTAGAGTGAACCCCATCCCAGGACCCCGGGAACCCCTGTGAGGACACTGCACATCCCTAGATGTCTGTGGACCACAGGAAAGAACCACTACTTCAATCTACCAGTTTCTTTGTTAGACAAAGCAAGCAGTGCATTACAACTTGCAATACATAGGTCTCCCTGGAAGCCAAGATGACCAAACTGAGGCTGTCATACTTCAGACACATCATGAGAAGGAAGGACTCATTGGAAAACACAATAATGCTGGGAAAGGTGGAGGGAGGGAGGAAGAGAGAAAGGCCACATGCCAGATAGATCAACTCTATTAAGGAGGTAACAGGTATGGGTTTGTAGGAATTAAGCAGAGCAGTGGCGGACAGAGGGTCTTGGAGATGTCTCATCCATTGGGTCACTATGAATCAAGGGCAGTTAACAACAACAAGGCAACAGCAACTGTTTGAATCCACCATCTGCTTTAAGCACAGCTGGTATCCTGCAGTTCTTTGCAGACCCTAAGGGCCGGAAAAAGTCTTGGGCCATGGTTTAGGGACTTTAATCATTTTGGTATATCTTACTTCTTTGAATGAGCAGCATGCCATAACATCACTGTTAGTGTAGAACAGTAACTAAACTGCAAACACAAATAGCTGGAAAAATTCACTAAAAATGGAAAACGTCTCACAGAATACTCATCGCTGGGGTAACTGTGTTAGATTTACTTTGTTACAGAGAAAGCAACAAGCATTTCTGACCTCCCAGGATATTAAAAAGCATTCAGGCTAGTTAATGAAGTCAGCACAAGCAAGACAAAGACTTCCCCCCCTCCCCCAAAAGAAAATTGGCCATGTAGAATAGCACTTACACATTTACAAAATAACAAACAAACCCTAATCTGTCACCAAAAGTGGGGCCAAAAGACAACACAAATTTACATTAAAATTGTACATGCTAGTGTATATAGAGAAATGTAAAAAATGGGAATATTTGAAATAAAAATCCAGCACACCTCGCCTTAGTGTGGAAGATTGTAACCAGATGACCTGTTCCTTTTCAGTTCAGCTCCTAACTGTGGGAGGGCAGCTTCAAAGTCTCTGCTCTCTCTTTTATAGATTATTTAGCATTTAATAAGATTTCAACGTGACAGGACTTCAAATGGACAGTGTTTTGGTTAAGAGGACTGGCCTCCCACAACCCTTTGAAGTGCAATAAAGTGTGATGCATTGGCCATGATCCTACATCATGCTACACAGGCATAATACTCCACAAGTATACTTCAATGGGAGTTTTCTTCTGCCTCCACTCCCAGCAGTTTCTCAGAACCAGTGCATGCCCCCATAGCCATTTTGTAGAATCCTAGTGACAACAGGATTATTGGTCAAGATTGCAAGCCTTTCATGATAAGGCTTCACATTTGTTTAACAGTCTTCCTTTGTACCTCTGGGTGGAGGAGGATCTTCCTCATTTTCTGAAAGGGATGTAGCCCTTCCTCTTTGATTCACCAGATGAAGCTGCTAAGTGTGCCTAAAACTGCTGAGACTGATGAGGATTTTATTTTTAGTATATTGCAGTGTTATGTTCTTGATTATATATTTTGTTTTGTTCTTGATTATATATGTCTGATGTTCTGCCCTTTGGTGAAAAGGGTGTTATAAATAAATGTTGTTGTTGTTGGCTAGCACAGAGCAAGGGGCACCTGGTGTCATCCAGTTGCAGTTATACAAGCCACAGAAAGAGCAGACATTGACCTCCAGCGCCTATCCTGGAAATACAATCAAACCAATGGGGGCTAAGCACTGGGGAGGGGGATTGTACAAAGAGATACCCAATACCTCCTTCTTCAGCATCTCAGAAATTGTATTCATGTGCATATATTATACTGAACAACAGGATTATGTACTTCAGTGTTGCACATTCTTTTGGAGTAGGATTAAAAAGATGAAAGTTGCTCTAAAAAAAATCACTCCAAGATTCAGAAACCTTATTTTGCTTTATGTCTAAGATAGGGCTAAAAAGCCACAGGAAGAAAGTAGAAAGCAATGAAAGAAAGCAATGCAATACTTTCTAAAGAAAGCAATGCAGTACCAAAAAAAAAATATCCAACAAATATTTTAAAACATACAAACTTTTTAAATTCCCTCCAAAGCCAAGAGATGCGACATGGAAGGATTGGCTGTAAGCAGCAGGGACAAGAATAATGAAGACAGATTATATATTAAATTATATATTCCACGTGCATATTTGTTCATTCATACCCATCCTGGCAATTCCCACAAGATCAAACTGGATGAAACTTTCCCATGCTCTGGGCCACCTAGGTGCTGGGAAGTGAGAGAGAGTTTTTCATGTTTGTCCAATGGGTGACTTGACTACTTCCAGGATATAGAGGTGCCTATATTAGTAAACTGACAGAAGCTCCTCCTAGAATCTGCATGAAGCTGTCCAATGTGATGAAGCTCTCAACTACAGATGGCAGCTTCCCAGTGAAACTCCTTCAGGCCCCCAATTGATTTCTTACACCACAACTGACCATAGAGAGATCTTGTAGTATCTTTGAGACTAAATGAAAGAAATTGGCATCATGACCTTTTGTAGACTTCCGTCTATTTCCTCCGATGCATCTACAAAAGCTCATGCAGCCAATTTCTTTCTTTCAGTTAAGTCCCAAAGGTGCTACAAGATCTCTCTACATACTGATTCTACAGACTAACATGGCTATATCTTTAAATTCCACAACTGACCATTCTGAATGGGAAGGAGTGAAGAAGACTCCCTGTTCCAGCCCAACCCTGCTTAAGTGACAAGGTCTTCTATACCTATAGTGGGTAGTAAATGAGTACTTTCTTGCTCTTTTGAGCTAGTTTGTCATTTTGACCTGAAGTTGCACTGTAGTCCAGTCTATTTCCTGATTACTTCTCCCTCAATTGGTCTTTATAACCCAAATTATTATTTGTACCAGACTAGAGATGGACAAATCTGTCCATTTCAGTTTCTTGTCTCTCCACTGTTTAATTCAGTTTGTTACAAACTTGGATGATAAGTTCATTCAACAATTTAATTCAACCTGAACTTTGTGTAGTTTTTTTTAAATGTACACATGAAAACTTGTATACGTTTTTACTACCAATTTAAAGTTTTAGAGCTAGCCAGCTGGCAAGCACGGCAACTTCACTCCATCTCCTAATTATCTCCCACCCCATTCCTTACAAAACAGTGAAGGTTTTTTATTATTATTATTACAAAAGAAAGAAGGATGGTATCATGCTTCCCTCTGATCTCAGAAGGAGGCATGACACCAGCCTTCTTCCCTTTGCAGCAGTACAAGAGTGGCTGTGGAGAGGCTCAGCATGCTTGCAGCTGCCTCAGCTATTCTCAGAGAACAATCAGCCTGCCTAGATAAAGCAGGCAGCAAAGACTAGTCACCTACAATCTCCCATTTAGTGGAAAAGACACCCAAACCAGCTCAGAAACTTTCTGGACCCTTTCAACAAGACCTCGACTACTCTTTTGCAAGTCCCTCTGCCTATCTTGGTTTTCCCAGCTGATCAATCCCTCAGCTTCTTGAGCACTTCTAATTATCCATATAGGTTCTCTCCCGGTGAAAATTATGATATTGGGTTCTGTGACTGAGATCCTGTCCGATGGTTGCACAGTGTAAGTCTACACAAGTGTATCTATGCCAGAGTTACAGCAGATCACACCATTGCATGCCCTTAGTGTTGTGCTGTGGTGTAACTACTCTCCACACACCAAGTGAAATGGAATTGCCTGGCAAAATTGGAATGGCTTGTACAACACATATACTGGCTAACACATGCTATACAATCCAGATGAGAATACCTCCCTTGTTTCACCTTCTACAAAGTTCAGCTGCTTGTAACACAGCATTTTTAGCAACATAAGACATGAACAGAATTCCAGTCTATGGGGTGAAGCAGACTGGCAGCTTGGAGTGACCTCTGGCTGCTCTAGCCCCAATCGACCAGGGACCACAGCATCTAGGTGGCCCGCTCTGAAAGTGGTCCACTGCCACAGTCCCAAATAAGCAGGAGCATTTTTTTACCACTCCTTTTGCCAATGGCTTCAGGACACCTTAGATAGCCTCGGAGCAGCTTCTGGTCAATCCAGGAGCAAGTGTCTTCTTCACACCATGCCCCTGAAGCAGCTGGAAGCTGTACCTTTTGGCCAGTGTGTTTTGGGCCTATATTTACAGCTCATTATGGCCTATTTGGAGGATCAATCCAGACATAGATGTGGACCAACTGTAAATGGACTGCAAGTTATGTTTGAAGAAAGCAAACTCATATTTTTTTTTACACACACACACACCTCATCTGAAATATCACCCATTCCTCAAAAATATTTATAATGTGGGGAAGAAATAGCCCTGGGTAGCATCTCCTTCCGAGTTCCTACTGCTGCCTTAGCAGCTAATGCTGTCATTTCTAGCATCAGCATCTTTGGTTTCCTGCTGTAATTCCTTCAGCCCTGGGGCAAGTCTGTAGGCTTAAATGAAAGACAAGGTAGTGTACTGTATTCTGTCATAGGAACACCACACAACACTGATATGTTTCGGTGAAGCAGCCTGAAGCAAAGCCAGCAGCGACACAAGGCCTGGTATCTTGCTTGTCTAACATGACTTGAACTTGGTGAAACCTCAAGAGTTTTTGCTATGTCGTTTGTTCAGTTTTTAACAAGTCTGCAAAAGTGTAGGCATCAGGGAATTTAATATACAATCATCCTCCTGCTCTGAACAGATATTTGCAAGCAAGGGGCAAGGGATGCAGTGGCTCAGTGGAGAGATGTAATAGAAATGGGGGATTTCAACTATCCCGATTAGTTGATCCAGAAATCAAACTCTGCCAAAAATTTAAAGTCCAACAAATTCCTCACTTGCCTTCCAAACAATGTTGACTGTCCAGAATGTAAGAGGCAGCAAGAGGATCAGCTATTTTGGAACTGATCCTAACTAAAAGTGCTGATCTAATTAAGCCTTAGGTGGGAATGACCATGTTCTCCTGTATACATCTGAAAGGGGAAGCCAAGTATAGTCAGATTACACATCCCAGATTTTAAGAAAGCTGGTTTCAGTAAAATTGTGTCTAAAGAAACCAGGTGGATATCTAAAGAACTTTCAACTCAGCTAAGATTTAAAAGGAACATATACAGGGAATGGAAAATGGGGAGGGGAATCACCAAAGACAAATTCAAACATATGCCAGCATATGGAGAGAGAAAGTCAGAAAAACTAAAGCGTAGAATGAGCTCAAAATTGCTAGAGAGGTTAAAAACAATATAAAGGGAGGGTTGAGGTTACATCTGTAGCAAAAGGAAGAACATGGAACTGGTAAGACCACTGCATGGAAAAGATGAAGAAATGCTAACGGGAGAGAGAAAAGAAAGAACTACTCAATACTTTCTTTGACTCAAAGAAAAACAGTAGGGAAAATGCAGTATGTAGAGAAGAAGAAAAGAGATAATGCACAAATACCTCACTACTCTAATTGAATTCAAGTCTCTGGGGCCAGATCAACTACATCCAGTATTAAAACAACTGGCAGAAGTCATTTTAGAACCACTGGCAATAATCTTTGAGGATTCCTGGAGAACAGGAGTCCCAGCACTAGAGGAGGGCAAAAGGTTTCCACATATTTTAAAAGGGCAAAAAAGAGAATCCAAAAAATTACTACCCAGTCAGTTTGACATCACCAGGAATGATTCTAGAGCAGATCATTAAACAGACAGTCTATAAGCACTAGAAAGAAATGCCATTATCACTTAAAAGTCAACATGGCTTTCTGAAAAGCAAGTCATGCCAGACTAATCTCATCTTTTTTTTTTAATTGAGTTACAAACTTGGTAGATGAGGGGAATGCTGTGGACATAGCATATCTTGATTTCAGCAAGACTTTTAATAAGGTTCCCCCATGATATCTTTGTAAAGAAAATGTGGGTTAGATAATGCAATGCTTAGGTAAATTTGTAGTTGATTGACTGACCAAACTCAAAGGGTGCTCAATAATGGCTCCTCTTTATCCTGGAAAGAAGTGACCAGTGGGGTGACACAGGGTTCTGTCCTGGGCCCAGTTCTATTCAACATCTTTATCAATGATTTGGATGGTGGAATAGAGGGCATGCTTATGAAATTTACAGATTGCACCAAATTAGAAGAACAGAAGTACCAGAGAACAGCTACCCCTCTTACTTTGGTGTTATCTGTAAATTTCATAAGCATGCCCTCTATTCCATGACTTTAACAGATTAAAGATCTGGGCCAGAACTAACAAAATTAATTTCCAGAGGAGAAATGCACTTAGGCAAAATAAAATAAAATAAAATAAAATAAAAAAGACACAGCTATAGGACGGATGACACTTGGTTTGATAACAATACATGTGAAAGAGATCTAGAAGTCTTAGCTAAACAAATGTGGTCACAAGGCCTAATGGCATCATCCACAATATTAGGGTGGAGGGCTCACATGCTCATCCTCCAATGTGATCTATGCTATACTGTGTCAGCAATGCCCTTCAGCACTCTACATTGGGCAAACAGGCCAGTCTCTGTGCCAGAGGATAAATGGACATAAATCAGACAGTAGGAATGGGAATACACAAAAACCGGTGGCAAAACATTTCAATCTCCATGGGCATTCCATCTCAGAACTCAGAACAGCAGTCCTTCAACAAAAGAACTACAAAAGTAGATTGGAAAGAGAAATAGCAGAATTGGAATTTATCCACAAACTCAGCAATGGATTGAACAAAGACAATGGGTTCCTTACTCACTACAC
>CM034707.1:10148347-10162174 GCA_020142125.1 Phrynosoma platyrhinos | reverse complement strand
TAAATGGGCTGCAGTGGCAGTTGTTTATGAGACATTTTTGAAATCACTGGGAAATAGCGAGAAACTTACAAGAAATCCAAATGTCCTTTCTCTGGAAAAAAAATGAGGAAACAAAACAAAAAGAAAGAAAGCCATATGATATCACCTCTGTTCAGTAAACAGAGAGAGTGATAGAAATCGGGAAGTAGACTAGTCAAGGATTCCATTGTCCTGGAGCACTAACAAGAGTCTCTAATAATTTTCAGTTACTTTGAAACTTATAATGCTTTGTAACTTGGAAGTATAAAATTTCAAATACTTCTAACACTTTAAAATAGGAAAGCCACCTCTGCATCAGCCAAAGAGAGGGAAAGCACTACTAAATGAGATGACCAAAGAAGATATTTACACAATAGTTGCATATGCTAATTTATATATGGATGCAGATTTTGAAATACATGACAAGCCTGTGGCCAGGTGACCTGTATGCTTGCTCAATCTCCTGTCCTTGGATTAACCCTTTATGAAACAAACTCTAAAATCTTTAGTACATTTTCTGTTTCATCTGTACAAGCTGACTTACGTCCAAAACACACCGCACAAATAATCCAGTTTGAGACCGCTTTAACTGGTGGCTCAGTGCTAGGTAATCCTGGGAATTGTAGTTTATTGTGGCACCAGAGCTCTCTGACAGAGAAGGCTCAATGTCTCATAAAATGTACAGTTCCCAGAATCCCCTAGCATTGACCCAGTGTGGTTAAAGCGGTCTCAAGCTGGATTATTTCTGCAGTGAGTTTTGGACTCAAAATCAGAGGCTGGTAAAGCATCTCACACAATTTCTTGAGCCAAAGAAAGAACTGTAGTTACAAAGTGAGTTTTCCAAGATCTGCCCTTTAATTATTTATTGCTATCCATTATTGCCTCTTTTAGTCACATTAGTCATATTACCACTATTCATTTCTCTACCATCCCTGAAAGTGAGCACTCTATTTGGAATGCAAACAAATTTATTCTATTTTCAGTGTGGAAGCTTTGTTACCAGTTTATCTTTGCATACTGGGAAGTCATTTCAAACCCAGATTTGACCAAGCAGTGTCCAATTACATTATTTCTGCAGTGCAGATGCGGCCAAAGTTTTCTCTGCCTGGTCTCTTCCATCTTCCACTTTCCTTTCACTCTTCAGAGAGACAAATACAGTTCAGCAATTCTATGAGTTCAGTCCAAAGACTTCATGCTTTGGCGTCCATCCTCAGGACAGCAAGTGGCCTGCTAGTTTCACAGCTGCCAATGAGTTTCCAATTAATGGGAAGTCATTTCAGACCCAGATTTGACAGAAACAACCCATTTCAGAAGCCTTCTATCCAACTAAGGCTGCATCCGCACTGGAGAATTAAATAATCTGATTTGAAACCACTTTAACTGCCACTGCTCAAAGCTATGGAATTCTGGGAAGTGTACAGTCGGCCCTCCCCATTTGGGTCTTTGACTTTTGCGGCTTCAAATACTTGCGGATTTGATTAATACAATCACTCTGGGAATCTCTAGGTCCTCCAGCTCAACTCTGTTGGAAATTGACTATAAGAGTGGTGCTAGAAGACTTCGCGGTTACTAGAGAAAGCATTTGTAGGTCCTCCAGTGTGATTCTATGGTTAGCTTCTGCCAGATGTTGATTGCAGAGTTGCACTGGAGGACCTAGCGATTCCTAGAGAGGTGTTCTCTCAGGTAAAAACATAAGTGTGTGTGTTTTTATTTGCAGGTTTTTCACTTTTGCAGCGGCGGCGTGTGTGCAAGTAATGCCAGCGAATGCGGAAGGCCAACTCTAACTAACTCTACTCTTCTCAGAATCCCATAGCCTTGAGCCGTGGCAGTTGTCTTGCAGCACTTAAAAAGGCTTAAAAGTTTTGTTTTGTTTTGTGGGGCACAGATTTTCTGTGAGCTCAGCACCTACCCGCTAGTCACCAAGCTAGGGAACTTCCATAAGACACAGCCCCCTTCCCAGCATGTTTAGTAAATGGGAACCTGCCTCCCCCCCTCCCCAATGATGGAGGCCTGCCCTTTGCTCTTTCCATTTGTCACGCTAGATTTTAAGCACTGGGGGCTGAGCCCTTGGGGAGAGAACAACCGTTTGCAACTGAACTCTCCCCTGTTGGCCTATGAGGCAGTCAAGGGGAAAACACAACATGATCCCCAATCAATGGGCATTAGTGACGCTGTAGTGACCTGGAAAGGAGAAGAAATTTGGGCCCCTGCAGTAACTTCCAGGGGAAACTGTAGAAACTGTAGTCCTGTTCCCCCCCTCATCCCATCTGCTACAATCGAGCAACTGCATTTTGACAGCCAAATCCTTGCAAGAGGGGGGAAAAAACAGAAATGAACAGTTATCTCTTCTCACTAAGGAGACACAGGCCTCATCTGTACTGCAGAAATAATGCAGTTTGACACCACTTTAACTGCCATTTGCTGGATGCTAGGATTTGTAGTTCTGTAAGCTATTTAGCCTTTGCTGGCAGAGAGCTCTGGGGCCGCAACAAACTACAATTCCCCAAATTCTACAGCATAGACGCCCGGCTTGTCAAGGAGTGTCCAACTGAATTATTTCTGCAGTGCAGATGCAGCCAAAGTTTGCTCTGGCTGGTCTCTTCCATCTTCCACCTTCCTTTCGCTCTTCAGAGAGACAAACAAGGTTCAGCAATTCTGCAAGTTCAATGTGATGTGATTTTATATGGATTTGGCATGACAATCTTAATTGTTTTTACATTTTTTACTGTAAAGTTTTTTTAACTATTTCAGTTCTGAGCCACCTTCAGTCCCTTTCCAGGGGAAAGATGGCATCTTAATTAATTAATTAACTAATTAATGCATCTCACACAATTTCCCAAGCCAGAGTAGGAACTGTAGTTACAAAATGAGTTTTCCAAGCTCTGCCCTTTAATTATTTATTGCTATCCATTATTGCCTCTTTTAGTCACATTAGTCATATTACCACTATTCATTTCTCTACCATCCCTGAAAGTGAGCACTCTATTTGGAATGCAAACAAATTTATTCACTTTTCAGTGTGGAAGCTCTGTTACCAGTTTATCTTTGCATACTGGGAAGTCATTTCAAACCCAGATTTGACGAAGCGGTGTCCAATTGCATTATTTCTGCAGTGCAGATGCGGCCAAAATTTTCTCTGCCTAGTCTCTTCCATCTTCTACCTTCCTTTCGCTCTTCAGAGACAAATACAGTTAAGCAGTTCTATGAGTTCGGTCCCAAGACTTTATGTTTTGGGGTCCATCCTCAGGGCAGCAAGTGGCCTGCTAGTTTCACGGCTGCCAATGAGTTTCCAATTACTAATTAAATATTTGGGAGTAGAGATTTTGCTGCAGCTTTATTTTAAAATGCTGTTTTTTAAAATAAAAAATCATTCTGAAAGAAACATTGTTGAATAATAAGATATTGTTTCCACTGGGATGTAATTTCAAACCCAGATTTGACAGTACAGTATTTTCATCCATTTCCAACTTTTCCCATTGTGGAGATTACCCCACTCCACCTCACCAAATGAATAAATAAATAACTCCTTGATAAGCACTCACATTTTAGGGCTGAGTAATTTTTATTTTATTCCTTTACTCCAGGAGTGGGCAACACCAAACAGGGTAGGGACCACAGCGGTGCATTTCAGTGCACCTAAAGTGAGGTGATGTCACTCCTGACTGTCATTTGGGCTTTTTTTCTCTCTTTTTTGTCTGTTTTGGGGAGGTTTGGGGGGGCTGGGGATGTTAGCGGAGCAAACTGATGTTTTTTTAGGTGGTTTGGGGAGATTCGCAGCAGTTTGAGGGTAAAACAGCACTCTCAAATGACCCTGGTGGCAGTGGTTAAATGGGTTCCAAGGCTGACTCAGCCTTCCATCCTTTCGTAGGTCAGTGAAATGAGTACCTAGCTTGTTGGGGAGCAATTGGTTAACACACTGTAAGTGCTGAGTTCACTATTAACCAGTATAGAAATGTAAATGCTATTGCTATTGCTCAAATCAGCCCAAATGGAAAGATCTGGGAGATTTGAGGGCCTTCTTGAGGATCCCAAGAGCCACATGCAACCTGCAGGCCACACTTTGCCGACCCTTTTGTTACTCCTATATCATGTTCTAGAGAGTCTATCAGGTTCCATCTTTTCAAAGCTAGCAGCCTCACAAGTCCCCTTCACCTAAACCTCAGCCTGTGGGATGAGATTGGCAAGCCTTAAGCTCAGAGTGGAATTTTTCCCTGTAGCATCATGCCAAACCCAAAACCCTCGCTTTTTTAAAGCTTTGAGCTAAAGCAAATTCTAAGCGAGATGTCAATCCTGTGAACGGTTGCTCCTAAGAGGACAAAAGAAGACACCAATTTTCATAAATGTTTGCATGTGCTGGATACATGTAGATACAAATTGAGAAACACCAGGACATGGACATGGGCAACAGAGGATTATCCAGAGACTTCAAACAGAGGACTGTCCTTTATAAAGCACTGTTGATGGCTACCCTAGTCCCATGATATCACAAGATTCCACTCTGTGACTCTCAGATTTCCTTTTACCTGTTCTAAATGCCTCACCATTTACTTCAACTGGATGAATCCAGGTTTTAAATTATGAAAGAGGGAGAACAGCCTCCGTATTTGTTACCATTGTTCATGTGCCATTATCCCACATCTCTTGGGCATCTGCTTTTTTATCAACAGAAGAGACCAAACCAGGGAAGGAGGGTAGCTAATACCCCAGAGGACAGCATCAGAAATAAATCTGAATTACTAATCTAAAACGAATGGGAATAGAAGGCTTGATGGCTCCAAAATTAGATTAAAATCCTGCCTGCCCAATATGAACATGGGCCAGCTGAGTCCACTCTAGGCTACTTGAAGTTACGCTGAATCCAAACGCCTACCAGCCCTATAGGACTGCAAGCTACTTAGGATGATTCTCACTTCTGCCAGCATTATTATGGCTGTGCTCATGGACCAAGGGAGCTTGGAATAAATTATCCTCATCCAATCTCTTCTTTGCCTCTTTTTTGCTTTTCCAATGCCAGATCTTGGCCAGCTCTGTTGGGAGACCTCTGAGTTTGACCAACAGATGAACAGTCCCAATTGCTGAAAAGGATTTCTGGAAGCAGAAGAGGCCTATACTTAAATTCTGATCATTTAGTCTACACATCTTTGAATCAGGACTACATTGTTTATTGTGAAAAAAGAGTAAATTCCATATTGAGGATCATTAGAAAACTAACTGAGAATAAATTCTACCAGTTTCATAAAGCTATGGTGTAAAGCAGGGGTTGACAGCCTACACTCCGCGGGCCGGGTGCAGCCCACGGAGACCTTGGGGCCGGCCTGTGGCCAGCCATTTTGGAAGGCCCCATGGCGGGTGCACCATGCGAATTCGCATGGCGCAGCCACGGTCGGGCCTTCCCAAGGCCCAACGGCAGCTGCCGTTGGGTCTTGGGAAGGCCCCACTGCAGCTGTGCAGAGCGAATTCACACGGCGCAGCCGCGGTCAGGCCTTCCCAAGGCCCAGGGAAGGCCCCACCGTGGCTGTGCCATGTGAATTCACACAGTGCAGCCGCAGTTGGGCCTTCCAAAATGGCGCCCGCGTCATGCGCGCATGCGCCGTTGGGCCTTCCAAAATGGCGCCCCCCCACATGTGCATGCATGGGCATGACAGCGAGCATCATGCACATACACACGTGCAGGGGGGCAAGCGCAAGCACGCACAAGCACATGCCCATCCGCCCATCTGGCCCCCGCGCCATTCCCCCCCCTCCCGGCCCCCCAGCAACAAAGGTTGCCAACTCCTGGTGTGAAGTAAAGGCGCAACAACGGTTGTAATACTGTGTATGGTTTTGATCACAGACCTTGAGAAAACAATACAAGCATTGTAAACCTGAAAAAGATGAAAGGATGGAGAAGAAATACTGGGTAGAGTTGGAGCATCTCCCCATGAGGAAATGTTATGTTTGGTACTCTTTAGCCTGAATTCTACTGGTAATCCCAACTAAAGTAGACTAGTTTTTTTGTTTTGTTTTTTTGAGGTTTTCATGTTTTGACTCCATATTAAGCAAATGGTTTAATGGATCTACTCTAGTTGGGGCTACCAATAGGATTCAGACCTTTAGCTTTAAAAAATCAAGTAAATGATGTGTATAAAATTAATAATTATGTGAAGAAAGTAGATAGGGAGAGATTATTTTAATATGGGTTATCCAAAAGAAATTGAAGGGTTGGAAATTTAGAACAACTATTAGAAGTACTTCTTCACACATCACATAGTTAAATTTCAGTGCACACTTACAGAGGATATAGCAATGTCGTCATCATAGGTGGGCTTAAAAAGGAGTTAGAGAAATCATGGCTACATGACTATTTGTTTATGGTCCTGTTAACAACATATTGCCTCCAGTATTAGAAGCAGTATGCTTCTGAATACCAAGTGCTAAGGAACATGAACAGCAGATGTCTTACTTGTCGATTTGTCATAGGTTGGTCTCCATGAGAAACATTATGCTCCCTTTGGTCTGATCTAGCACAGATCTTCTTATGATTACATGTTCACAGATTACAATTCCAGGATGAATCATGGCAGTGAATCTTATCATCTGCAATACACACATTTCCTCCAAATCTGAATCCAATCCAAAATCAACTCCCAATCTGAATGTGTAATATTACCCAGAGAAGTCCTGGCTGAAGCCACCACCAACAGCCTTTGAAATATGACAGCTGAAAGATTGTTCACTCTCACATATCTGTCACCTCCAACAGCATTTAGCTATTGGCTTGTTTTCACTTGGAAGCAGAACAGTATTTTATTCCTGTTTGGGTTATGTAATTGTTCCATAATATAGCATATCTTCTTGGACCAGCAATGCTACACATGCAGTGCACACCATATGAGTGTGCTGCACAGTCCCTGCAACACTGCTGCACAACATGGCAGAAAGCAAAGCTATACATTCTCCAAAAAAAAAAAAACCTAATGGAAGAGCACAGATACAACAACATGTAGAATGACCACTTCCATGTAAAATTTGTCTCATCTTTATGGTATGCTTTTTAAACTTCAGATTTAAGCTTCCTCTGCTTTCTAAATGTCATGTGGCTTGCTCTGGCTATCTTTGGAATCTTTAAGTGCCTATAAAGTTCTACCAATCCTTCTACCAGATTTAATTGCTACTCTATAATTTAACAAAGGAATGTAGCACAGTCCTATTATATGTCTGCTTAGATGAAGTTCAAACAACATTGTATATGTCCCCCATGTCGAAGCATGCCTTCTTTTTCAATCAGAGTGAGCAACATGTGGCCCTCCAACTATTACTGGACAGGAACTCATAATTTCTTATCACTTGCTGTGCTGACCAGGGACTTTATCACACGCGGGTCTCAAAGTGGCAAGAAAGCGGTATGGAATCAATCCAGAACTATACCGGTATAGACCCCACAAGACGGAAATTGCTATCAGACGCAACTAGCATCATTCCGCAATGAACGAAAGCAGCATCATTGCGGTATCATTCCGGTCACACAATTGCAATTCCCCAAGAAACTGGCATTCAAAAGAATGGGGATGATGCCGCATTGGGATGGGGATGGGATGGGGTTCTCTGTGACATCGTGTGAACACACGGGAAAAGGAACCGCAATGGGACAGGGATGGGACGGGGATGAGATGGGGTTCTCTGTGACGTCATGTGAACACACGGGGGGAAAAACACAATGGAACGGGGATGGGACGGGGTTCTGTCTGCTTTAGACCCCGTGTGATAGGGTCCCAGGGCTGGTATGACTTACTACCCAATATCATCTGAGAACTACAGTTCCCCACTCTGACTTTAGATGTTACTGAGATGGAGGACAGACATTAATATTTATAGGGCCCTACTCCAGGTTCTTGGGCACTGTCCTATAAAAACTGTCTTACAGGAAGGCAATTTCTTTTAAACATTCCTCTTTCTGCAGAATTTAAGATTATTTGAAATGGGGACAACTGTTCACAATGAGGGTAATTATCCTATTTTGGCAAATATTGGCCCCAACTCAGCAACTGAATCTCTGCATTGCATCCAGAAAGTTTCAGGTTTCATCTCAAGCATCTCCAGATAAGGATGGGAAAGACTCTTCTCTGAAACCCTGGATGAGTAACTGCCAACAGTGTGGACCAATGGTTTTGTCTTCCTACATTCTTCGTACAGAAGTTTGAACTGACAAACACATGAAGGGCCTATGAAATTCAAGGAGTAAACTTCAACTTCTTCCTAACACAAGAATTATACCGGGCGGGGAGGGGGGAATCTCTGCAAGATGGAGAGAGAGGACAACAACACTGAACATGATTGAACCTGCTATGATTTAGAGCCCACTTGCAGCATCTGTTAATTAGTGTTGGGTTTTTTCCATCTAACATTTATTTGCAAGAGATGAGGAAGGAGTGCCCTCTCTTCTTAGACCCCGCATCTGTTTCATCCAGAAAGCCCAGGGGAAACATTCAGACAATTCAAGCATACGTTACCAATAGAGTTATGCCGGTGTGAATGACAGATGGGGGACGCGCCACTAGCTTGAGTGACCAGCTGTTTCCATTAACACATGGCTCGTGTAAAAGGGCTTGAGTTTAGTAGATAAATATGCGCTTTGCATGCAGTCGATCGAGAGCCAACATGGTGCAGTGGTTTGAGCATTCGACTACAACTCTGGAGACCAGCATTCAATTTCCACTCAGCCATGAAATCCACCGGGAGACCTTGGGCAAGTCATATGCTCTCAGTCTCAGGGGAAGGCAATGGCAAGCTTCCTCTAAACAAATCATGCCAAGAAACCTCCATGCCATAAGTCAGAAATGATTTGAAAGCATACAACATAGACATACAGTAGATCCCATGATCAATTCCCACCATCTTCAGGTAGAGTAGGAAGGATCCAAGGTTTGGGAACACAGGACACCTCAGACATTGTAGATCTACTATTCCTTAGCCGACACACTCAGTCGTAAGCAATTATGGAAGTTGTAGTCCAACAACTTCATAACCACACATTTCCTCTCTGTGCTCTAGTCTGAAGCAATAAAAAACCACTGCAGATAGTACAGACAGTGCTTAGCTGCATACATCAATTATCTGACTCAGTATAAGAGACACTCCTAATATTAAAGGGGGGGGGGAGAGAGTTAAAAGCCCTGACTATCTAACTTTTAAAGCTTCCTTTGGTTCAGAAAAAGTTATCGATTTCATGGGAAAACACATACACCATGACTACTAAAAAAAAAAAATACCTGCCACAGCAGCCACTTGAGGAAGATAAATAAGCAAAATAAGGAAAAAGTAGCAGAAAATGGCACAAAGCCAGTATTGTGTAGTGTTTTGAGCACTGGACAAGGACTCTGGAGAACAGCATTCAAATATCCACTCAACCATGGAAATCAACAGGGTGACACTGGGTAAATCACACTCTCTCAGCCCCAGAGGAAGGCAAAGGCAAGCCTCTTTTGTACAAATCTTCCAAGAAAACTACTTGACAAGTTTGCCTTAGGATCACCATAAGTCGAAAATGACAACAAGGCACACAGCAACAAAGCCGGAAAGGGCAAGAGGGAAAATAGGCCACTAACATACAATTACATTAAACGCCACATCAAACAGATCCAAGCAAATTCATCAGCTCAAGGACTTCAGAAAGCAGAGGAAAGTAAAGTTGACAGCTCAAAGGGAAGTATTTCCACTTAACTTGTTCCCTACTTTTAAGCACCATGATCATACAAATGACTGCATGTTCTCTCAACTCCAACATGTGCCTTTCTTGAATAAGTGTTCTTTAGATGCTACTAGGATCTTGTCATGGACCTCCCCTTACCCCATAATTGAGCCTTAACTTAAGCACCTTCCTCCCCAATGCACTTGAAAAAGTGACTTGAAAAAGGAACCACCGCTCACAAGTTACAGTATCCAACTTGGTAAAGATCAAGCCATGGAGATTTATGAACTGTTTTCAAAGCCTGTCTGGTTACGGGTGACAATGAGGATGAAAGGAATGTATGAGTTCATCATAAGAAAGCCTGGCTTCCCTTAACTCTGAATCTCTCTTGAGTATTTTTATCTGTCTCCAGGCACAGAGAACATTATTATTTACTATTGTTAATGGGAAAGGAGCAAGAAAGTGATACCTCTGATATACTCAAGGAAGGAGAGCAAAAATTGGAGAGCCATTCATCTTTTTTTCCTTGAACCAGTTCCCAACTCAAGAACAAAAATCTAATGACTTTTTTTTTGAGGGGAGGGAAATGTAGTAATTTCAATTTCAATTCAATTTATTCGATCCTTGACCAGTATAAAGAGGGAAATGTAGTATAGATGCCACAGCTGGGAAAAGCTAGACCAGGGGTAGGCAACCTTTCCCCTTTAAGGGCCGAGGGACTTCAGCTCCCAGAATCCCAAGAGCTATTGGCCAACATGGGACTATTGGCCAACATGGCTGAGGCTTCTGGGAGCTGAAGTCCCTCGGCCCTTAAAGGGGAAAGGTTGCCTACCCCTGAGCTAGACAATAACAACCCATGCATCCCCCAACAATATTCCAGAGCCATCCAGTCCCTTTGGAGTGCTGGCTGGGAAGGAGAACTTAGCAAGGCTCCCTCCCTCTTTACCATCGTGTCCGTTCCTTCTTAATGTTAAACACACACAAACAGATTAACTTTTTTGTATAAAGGCTCTCCAAGCACTCTATCTTCTTTGCCAACATAACTGGCATTTTATCACATCCTGAGGGACAGGTGCCAGGAGCAACACTGTGCATTATGCACTTATTTATACAAAAGAAACAGCTAAGCCAGCTACAGCTAAGGAAATGAAGGGCCCACAATAAATTCTTCCAGAGCATCGTAATTGTGGTAGAAGCAGTGGCTAAGGGGTTTCTCCCAAGAAACAGCCATGTTTGGGTCAAATGACATTTACAGCCCTCCAGACGCATTTCACAAATATATTGGCTGATCACCCAAGAAACCTTCACAAGCTCTTGCCAAACATTCTTACAAAATAAAACTGAATGTTAAAAATTTAGAACTTCTGGGGGAGAAGGCAAAAACTCCCAAACTGACAGTATTTTGCTTCATCATCATAAATTGATTGTGAACCATATAGCGTAAGTCAGATGTTTTGCTTGCATAATTAGCCTGCAAGATTTGAAATAGGACAGAAAAATTCAAAAAGCCTGAAAGCCAACCCAAATATTAACTTTTCATCTTTAAAAAGAGAAGCTTCCTTTTCAGCCTTGTTTTTTTTTTCCCCTCTGATTTGTTGATTTAAAGGGAGGACACAACATTTGTTCTAGGGTGGAAAACACATAGCAGGCATGCTCAGGACAGCATCACAGCATGCCATCTGTGGCAAACACAGCTTTGATCTTGCTGTTTGGTAAGTCTGATGAAGCAAAGATCAATATCCCCAGGTGCTTTTTAAAGACTTTGAAGGCCTCAGGGTAATAAACTTTAGCCTTTGTTTTCTTGGTCAAGAATACACATGCCCACACATTCTCAAGTTTTGCTTCTTCCCTTCAAAGGTGACCAAGAAAGGCAGACAGTCACCCAACTAGTAGCATGTTGTGGTGTGAAAGAATGGTTCTCCCCTTGAGACAGAAATGAATTCCGCAAATGCATTATCCAGCTACCATGTATTTCCCAGTAAGGGATCCTTTCCAGGAGAAAGGTGGCATATAAATGAAATAAATAAGTCTCCCAAAATGCAACATGAGGCTAGGAATTTGACCACATGCCTAGGGGGCACCCAAACAGTGCAAGGCCCTCAGGGATGGTTCAGCAAGATCGACAACCTGAGAGCTCCCTTACTGCAACAACATTTTTTTAAAAGAGCCAATGAAACAACAAAATATAGTCCAAATGTCCTGAGGTGTTTCGGGATTTATGGCCATGAGATGGAGTACTCAGAAGCACTTTTTGGATCATGCAGCAAAGGTACTTCAGGTGGTAAGATGACTTAAAGACCCTGTTTTAAAGCCAGGCCAACCAAGAATTGGAAGAGCATCACTGCATAGCAGTACTGAGAGAGGAAAATACCACAAATCTTTCTTGGATCCACCCCACCCACCCTCAGCCACTGGCCTCCAGTTACAGAGAAACAGATCTGGCTTTGTCAGTTCCTAAACCAGCATGGTGTATTGGTTTGAGCATAGGGCTTGGACTCTGGAAATGGGTTTTGAGTCCCTGCTCAACCACAGAAACCCACCAGGTGACACAAACTCAGCCCAAGAAAATTCAGTGATAGGGTGGCCTTAAGGACACCATATATTTGGAAATGACTTGAAAGCACTCAAAAACAAAACAAAAACCATCCCTAGGAATCTGGAGTCTACTCTTTATTAACACAGATGTTTAGGCTACTGTCCTACACATGCTTACTCCTGGGACAGTGGTGTCACTAGAAGGGTGCAGGGTATGCATAGGGTGACACCTCGGAAAGGTGTACACTTGGTGGGGCTGGCTTGGCAACTGGACAAACAAGAAAGGGTGCTGCATCACTTGCTTGCTTGCCCATCGGTCATGCTGGATCCCAAATGGATGCTGGAAATAGCACCAGCACCACCCCAGCAGCAGTCTTACCAAGTGGCAGGTGGCGGGCCGGGGGGCTGGCAAGCAAGGCATTGGGAGGAGGGCAGGTAGCAGGCCAGTCCACCCTTCCAGCCCCTCCACACATGCGCGCACAATGGGTGACACCAAGGGCAGGGATGCCACTGCCCAGGGGAAGTGTCAACAAATCCAAAGAAGCATAGTTCCAAGTTGGCACACATAAGGGTTGCACTGTCAACTACTATGGGAAATTGGGAAAGAGATGGAGGCAAGCAACATAGAACATAGATGGGGGTAAACAACATAGAATACAATCAAAACTTCCTTTTTAAAAAAAAAATGATCTGCAACATCTTTAAAGGGGTGAGGAGCCATCAGAAATTGGCCGGGACAGAACCAAAGGATTTCTTCCTCTCCACACTGAACAAACTCTTACCTCTCAGAGGCATTGGAGGTAAACTCAAATCACACCCGCCTTGCAGAAATAATCCAGTTTGACATCCCTTGTACTGCCATGGCTCCATGCTACAGAACCCTGGGATTTCTACTTTATTGTGCAAAAGCAATACCAATAACAAGTACATTTCTATACTGCTTATCAGTGAACTAACACTCCCTAATCAGTTTACAATGTGTAAGACAATTGTCCTCAACAAGATGAATACTTACTTTACCAACCTATGAAAGGATGAAAGGCTGAGTGGACCTAGGAACCCTGCCTGGGACCAAACTCACAACCATGTGGCTGCAATACCGGCATTTAACTGTTGCAGGGCTCCTGAGAAGGCTCACAAAATGACAATTCCCAGAATTCTATCCACACGAAGCCAGGGCAATGAAGGTGGTTCCAACCCGATTATTTCCGCAGCTCAGAAGTGAACCTTGCCAGTCCAGGAAGGCAGCCTCCTGCATGATGGCTCTCCTCCGCTCCAGGGCCACTACCAAATAGGCCTCTCAGGGATTGGAAAGGGGACCCAAAGTGGGGAAAGGAAAAGAGGTGAGGAAAGGAGGAAGGCAAGTTTTGTTAAGGGTTTTTTTTTTTAATTGCTTACTTCAAGGGATAGAATTCAAAGATATAGCTGTTAGTCTGTACAATCAGTATGTAGACAGATTATGGAATCATAGAATCATAGCTGGAAGAGACCCAAGGGCCATCCAGTCCAACCTCCTGCTATGCAGGAACTCTCAATCAAAGCATCTCCACCCCAGCCTTTGTTTAAAGGCCTCCAAAGAAGGAGACTCCACCACTCTCCGAGGGAGT
>CM034707.1:10127591-10140447 GCA_020142125.1 Phrynosoma platyrhinos | reverse complement strand
ATTCTGCCATGCAGGAATACACAATCAGAGCACTCATAAGAGATGGCTGTCCAGCCTGTTTTAAAATCTCCAAAGAAGGAGACTCTAAGGCAGAATAGAATCTCTTTCCCTGTATGTAGAGAGATCTTGTAGCACCTTTGAGAAAGAAGTTGGCAGCAGGAGCTTTCATAGACTTCAGTCTACTTCCTCAGTTGCTTTTGGTGGAGTGGAAGCCAGGAACAGACCAAAAGCATCTGAAAAAGTAGACTGAAGTCTAGGGAAGCTCATGCTGCCAACTTCTTTCAGTCAGTCTCAAAGGTGCTACAAGATCTCTTTACATGCTGATTTTACAGACTAACACGGCTATATCTTTCAACTCTTTCCTTGTAGTTTGACTCCATTGTTCCATGTCCTAGTCTCTGGAGCAGCAGAAAACAATAAGCTTATTGGTATAAAGAGATATGGCAAATAGCAATTAACGATAAGTTAACTTGTGGAATTAAGGTGAAAAAAGGAATAATGAAGAGAAATGATTTTGAAGCAATATGGAAAATATTTGTACAAAAAGCTTTAGTAAAGGAGGGAGGTGTTTCACCTCCACAGAAGAGTTACAATTTTGGAGGGGAGAGTAATACGAAGATACTAGGCTCTGGTGATGGGGAGCACTTGGAGAAGGGGGAAAAATAAAGAAAAGAAAGAGAGAGAGAAAAAAGAAAAGAAAAAGGGAAAATAAATTAGAGATAAATTAACAGTATTATACCTTTGTGGAATTGTGAAAAGTATATGGTGAAAAGAAGATAGTAAGAAGAATGAAGATATTAACAACAATTTTATGTGTTTTTTTTAAATTTACTGGTTTAATCAATATTAAATGGTTTGATATGAATTAGATTTAGATAAGGCAACAAAGAATGAATAATAAATGTGATTTACCATATATATGTAGAATATTATGTAAAAGTTTTTAAAATATTATTGTATGTAGGTTGTAATACTAATTAAAAAATTTATAAAACCCCCCCCCCAAAAAAGAAAACAATAAGCTTATTGCACAACACTTACAGGAATGGGAAAGGAAAGGAACGGAACGGGGCAAAAATGCATGTTACTGGACAGGAGAACACCACCTATGCTGCCGCGAGTCCCCAAGCCGTTCCTCAGCTGATCCTGGCAGCCAATTTTTGAAGTATTCTACAACTGTTTTTCAATATATGATCCCCAACATAAACAACTAAATTATAAGGACATTATTAATTTTTCCTTATAAATGCAAAACTGGAAATTGGTTCTAGTTGGAACATGGGCAATTTCTTAATCGGAAGATGGTGGGAAAGAATCTGGGACATATGGTTAATGGAAAAGCTCATATACAATATGAGGGTAACAAAAGGAAATATCATACAAGACCCCTTTAAAGAAAAATGGCTTCATTTCCCTGGCTATATCAATAATGTAACCCATCACCAATATCCCATTCAAGATCCTGACCAAGCACTTCCTTAAGTGACCAAGATATCTCCAGAAATGTACAACTGAGTAGATTTGTTAATGTTTGTAATTTTAAATTTTAAATTTTAAAATATGATGCCATTAAAGGTTAAGAGATGACTCCAAAAACATATTCAGTTAGAAAGACATATTAGGGAAAAGTCTCAGGCTTTAAAGCCAGAATCTTTGTTGTAAGTTTAGATGTTAATGGAAGAACAAATCAACTTTGACATAAGAGGCCTGGAGAATAAAATCATTAGAGGGATTATTTACTTTAATGGAGGAAAACGTGTTTTATTCTTTCTATCATGGTGCAAGTTTTTAATGAAAGATTGGAAATTTCTCGTTGTTAGTTTTATTGGTTTTGTAGAAATGTAAAGTTTAAATATTAATTGGGTTTTTAAAAGTAGGACAGTATATTGTGGGTTTTGAAATTTGTAAGAATAATTAAGAGGTAGAAGTATGAGACATAGGGGGGCTGCAGACTGCCAGAAATAGTGCAAATTGAGTCCACTTTTAGGGTTAGGGTTAGGGTTGGGGAATCATGGGAAGTGTATTTTATTGTGGCATCAGAGCTCTCTGACATAGAAGACTCAATGTCTCAGAAAAAAAACAATTCCCATGATTCCCTAGCACTAACCCTAACCCTAAAAGTGGACTCAATTTGCACTATTTCTGGCAGTCTGCAACCCCCCATTGTTATGCAAAGAGAGTAAGACTGTATATCACTTACAAACCGTTGGCAAGAAAGTTGGAAACAAATGTTTTCTTTTTTCACTTTTTTTCTTTTGCACTATTTCTTCCTCCATTCCCTTTTCTTTTTCTTTTATTTCTATGTGTACCATTTTAATGAAGTTAAAATCTTTAATAAAATAATTTTTTAAAAAAAAAAAAGAGAGAGAGATAAGATTAGTCTGGCATGATTTGTTTTTGAGAAACCCATGTTTACTTTTAGTAATCGCAGCATTTCTTTCTAAGTACCTATAAACTGGCTGTTTAATGATCTGCTCTAGAATCTTTTATGGTATTGATGTCAGTCTGAGTGGCAGTAATTGTCTGAGTCCTCTTTATTCTCTTTTGAAGGAGGACAACATTTACCCTCCTTCCGATTGCTGAGAATTCTCCTGTTCTCCAGGTATTTTCAAAGATTGTTGCCAGTGGTTCTGAGATTACCTCTGCCATTTCTTTTACTAACCTTGGATGTAGTTCACCTGGCCCTTTAAGACTTGAATTAATTTAGAGTAGCCAGGTTTTCCTGTTGTTGTTGTGTCCCTTCAAGCCATTACCGACTCATGGTGATCATGGGGTTTTCTTGGCAAATTTCGTCAGAGGAGGATTGCCATTGCCTTCCCCTGAGGTTGAGAGAGTGGGTTTGCATGGCTGAGCTAGAATTCGAACCCTGGTCTCCAGGGTCATCGTCCAACTCTCAAAACACTACACCATACTATACTGATTCTTTACCAATTCTGTGCTGCATTTCCTCTACTGCATCATCTGCTCCATTTTCCCCAGGTTGATCACTGTTCTCTTTTGGGGAGAAGAAGGTGTCAAGTAGTTCTGCCAGTAGTGGCCCTACTATTTCTTTGTTCTTCCTTTTGCTATAGACATAACCCCACCCCACCCCAAAAAAATCTCTTTTTATTGTTTTGAACTTCACTAGCCAAGATGAAAAGACTTAGACTGTCAAACTTTGGACACATCATGATGTGATGAACGAATGGGTTCCTGTTGAAATCATGGCCCTGAAAATGGCCGTGCGCAATGCATTGCTGGAGGAGGAACTTGGACAGTGAAAGCGAAGAATTAAGGAATGCTGACTTGGCCGGAGAAAGAACTTGCAAAACGAGAAGGAACTTGTACAGCCTGTACAAACACAGTGTACTCCGAGCTGCCCATAACATCAACAAGATACGCAATGGACAGATAAGACCTTGTATGTTTTGGAACTATGGAAAACATGTTCTTCCCAAGAGCTGGCAAGACATAGGTATTTTCAGCCTCTCCTTTGTTGGCATCAAACCGTGGCAAAGATGTTATCCCAACCCTCCAGGGATGAACTGATCCATCATCCAGTGTAGGAGCTTTGTGAGTATGTTGTATGAATGTGTATGTGTGTAAGAGCTCTTGATACTTAAGTGATTGTCTTATTTGTCATGTCTTAATAAATGTTACATGCATAGTGTCTAAACCAAGATCTGGTTTCCTACGTGTCTTTGTTGAAAATCCTATAGTCTAGGGTGGCTAAATTTCTCTCTCTGGATCAAAAGAACAACAGAGAACCTAAGGCATGAATCATTGGAAAAGACAATAATAATGTTAGGAAAGGTGGGGGGGAAGTCGAAAGAGAGGAAGACCACATGCTAGATGGATGGACTTTATTAAAGACTTTGTTAAAACGAATATGAGTTTGCAGGAGCTGGACAGAGCAGGAGAGGACAGGGGGGCCTGGAGAGGGTCACCATGGGTCGAGATTGACACAAAGGCAGTTAACAACAACAAAAGCAACCATGAGCTCATTCTGTGTTTTAGCTTTTCTGGCTTTCTCCCTACATGTCCTGGCTATTTGTTGGAATTCCTCTGGTGACAATGTGACACTGCCAAAAAATATCTTTAAAACTTTTTATTCTCTTCCTCTGTATGCCACCGCTGCCACCTCTTTGTGATGGTGAGACTCACTCACCCAACTATTTTCCTCTGATGGCCACACAATGGATTGTTTTTTAAATCCCACCATTGCCACCAATTATGTCAAGGAGACACTCGAACTTGGGACTCTCTTAAGTGTCTCCTGCACAATAATTCTCTTTAGATGCCAGCTCCCTGTGTTTAAATTTCCTTCCAGCTTGGTGCCAACTATTCTTTGACAGCCACACATTTACTATCTAGTCTGCCCCAAACCTAAAAGACTTTTCTCAGTGTTGGTAGCATTTTAAGGTACTTCTGAAACCACTCCAGACAGCTGCTTGTTGAAACAAAATAATAGATTTATTTAGGAGTCAAGCTGAATACAGTATCTCTTTTAGTGGATTGTTCACATTGGATACATGTTTAAATACTTTATTTGTTACACAGTTTGACAGTTCCTTGAACTTGACTTTGTAATTGTTTCCTTATAACTTTATATATGTCCCCTTACAAACTAAGGGCCAATGCAGACTGGCCATTTGGAGCGGCAGAGAGCTGCCCGGGAAGCAGCGGATCGGGGCTGCGGCAACCCCATGCAGCAGCCCCGATCCTCTGTTTTGCCGCCCCGAAAAGAGCAGCAAAATGCTGCTCCTTTTAGGGGCAGCAAAAGGCTGCCCTAAGAGCTGATGTCATGGCTCTTCAGCACCCTTTCAGCATAGCATGTTTAAATGCTGCACCGGAAGGGCATCCTGACACCGCACACTGTGCACAAAGGCGCGTGATGTCAGGACGGCGTCCGGGTGGGACTGGGGCGTCCAGCGTGTGGCTGCTGCGCCCCAACCCTACCCCCAGGCCAGCCCTTTGGGCCAGTCTGCAATGGCCCTATGTTCTCACAGAACTTCTATTAAACTTTTGTATCTCATAACTCTTCTGGTAAACTTTGACTTCCCATACACTATGTCTCCTGCAGGACACCACTTCGATTCAGCCCAGGACATTCCACATCCCTATCTTGGGTACCTCAAACCCTTTTTAACCACCCTTCTCAGCAGTATAACCTAGCCAGTAAGGCACACTACAACCCTCACTAACTTGGGACTTTATCACACGGGAGGCAAGTGTCCTCTTCCCATCATTAAATCGCTATTAAATCCCATCAATATCACACAGCAACAGGATGATTTTAAGATGCCGTCTCACAACGTCACCATTATTGCACCATTATCCTGTGAACAAAGCAGCAAAATCATACCGCTTTTTATTCACAGGAAAATCCCATTATCGCACAATATTGACGGGATAAAATAGCAATCCGTTTTGAAAATTAAATGCACCTTTATTCTATTGGAGATAAGGCACCTTAAAGCCAATGTGTTAATCTCCTGTGCCTATGGGGACCCTTCTGATTCTATGATTTTATGATAAGTAATAATGCTTTATGTTATTATATCCATAGGTACAGTCAGCCCTCTGTAGACATAGATTATGTATCCACAGAATTCACCATCCACAGCTTAAATTTAAAATAATAATAATAATAATCAAAAAGCAAACCTTTATTTTGCTATTATATACAAGAGACATCAGGGGCTCATTTATCTACAATACTAATCTCTGTGGTATCAGCAAAACCCTTCTTTCTTTCAAAAGGGAAGATGTGCAAAACAGTGATTAGGGATCTGGTTCACTAATGCAAATACTAGAATACATTGAACCACACTGTGGAAAGCAAAAAAGGGGGATTCTGTGGGCTGGCCTGTTGTTTGTTTGTTTGTTTTGACCTAGGTAACAGTGGACCAAGCAAGTATACCATCAAAGAGGCTTTTCCATTACAATTTCTACACTTGTGTTTTACTCATAAATTATGCATTTTATATGTTTCTAAGTTTTCAACCTGGGAATGCACTCCTGGCTATTTTTAAGAAGAGATACACAAAGCAGACTTCCCATCTCCAATGAGAAAGGTAACTGTTAAGTGCAGAATATTCAGCCCAAGAAACTGCAAAAACAGCAGCACTGTATGTAATTGTCCTATTTCTGGCTCAGTCTGTGTTGATGTGACATCTAAACAACAGAAGACCTAAAACATTTCCTTACTAACAAAGTAGGCACAGAATTGCATGAATGAAAATTGTTAATTCTCTCAGCACTAGTTTGCAAAATGCTTCCCACCCTTTACCTCCTGCAGCCGGTCTGATTAACTCTCTTTGCTTTCGAATCAATAAGACTGGGTTGAATGAAGGACATATTTACCAATGTGAAATAGGGAGGAAAATTATTATATACGTACTGGTGCCAAAGTGTTACTGGCTTGTGCTCTCACCACATACATCAATATTCAGATTAGACAGGAATGCCCATTTTAATTAGAGTAACTGAAACTTCATTTCTATGGCCCGCAAAAGAGCATGGATCAGGTCGACCCTTTAAAGCAGGGGTAAGCAACCTAAGACCCAGGGGCCAGATGCACCCCCCTGAAGCCTTTGGACCAGCCCCAGGCCAGTCCTGCCACTGCCGCCGCCGCCGCCACCCGACATGATGATATTGATTATTGTTGTTATTACTTGTTCTTGGGGTTTTCTTGGCAAAATCTCCACAGGGGTTTTGCCATGGCTTTTCTGGGGCTGAGAGAGTGTGCATGCATATTTTTTTTAAAAAATTAATTTTTTAAAAATATTTTTTTTATTTATTTATATTTATTTATTTATGGTGCTTTGGCCCCCCAATTGTCTGAAGGACAGCAACCTGGCCCCTGGCTCAAAAGGGTTGCCTACCCTGCTTTAAACAATGAAGGAAGGTCCAAACTCCGAGAATAAGATCTGACCTTCAATCCTCCTTCCCTCCAGGAAAGTTCTTACTCACTTATCTTCCAATATCAAGGGAGAAAGATGGAGGCGCAGCATGGATGGATTGGCATGAGATTTTGGATCTGTATAACTGAAAACCCCTCTAGTCTCCAGTCAACATTGTGGGGGGAGATATAGACAAGGGCAACCATAATAGACAGTAAGGGAAGCTTGAGCCCCCCCCTCTCATCAATGCCTTTTTTGTTAGATTGATTTTAATGAAAAATATTTTTTGTGTGTGTGTGTTTTGGAAGGAGTTGCCAGTTACTATTAACAATTGGTTGGATTAATATATTGATATTGGCTGGATTATTGTTATGTCATTGCACGCACATGTAGTGTACTCTAATGTTACATTACATCATAGCAGGAGCCTCCGAAGGGTGGCAACTTGCAAGCACCTCTGCTTTGTCATGGCTCTCCAGATGCTGAACAGAATGGCTACCAAATTTTGGCAATCATCTCCCAGTTTGACAAGAATTAGAACTTTCCAAAACTTTGCAGAAGCGCCAGAAATTTGCTGGAAGGATTGTTGCAGCTACAGCACTAGAATTTCTGGTGAGTGGAACTGCAAACATTTAAAAAAAAAAAAAGACTTTCAGCTACATTTGCTTTGCAATTCAGCTCTGTCTTGTTTCTAATGCATCTAGTTTTGTTTCAGGGGCATGGATATTAGAAAGACTTTTGGCAAAGTGGACGATGTGGCTGGGAAGGAGGCTAAACTAAAGCCCCAGTGCTCCATATAATCTGCCAATAGTATGTCTATTCAATACAAAAAAGCTACATTTGAGACTTTTGATCCTATGCCTATTAAACAAATGCTGATATCAAGTTTCTAAGTGGAGATGAAAAACAAAAACATTGCTCGAATGTTGAAAAATCTTTCCCTTCAGAATATTTTGGAATTTCCATATACATTCCCTACTTGGCTCCCTTAATAACACTGATGAAAACCAGATTTATGACAGCAATGAAAAGCAATTATACTGTATCCTGCTTCATTGAAAAAAAGTTTTTTAAAAGAGGGTTTGTATTCACAGAGAGTCCTGGAACCAATCTCCTGCAGATACAGAGGGCTCACTGTACATCAATAAACACAAAAAACCCATATAGCACTATTAGGCCCCAGATAGGATCATATAATTATAGAGTTGGAAGAGACCACAAAGGCCATCTAGTCCAACCCCCTTCCATGCAGGAACTCACAATCAAAGCACCCGCCTACAGATGGCCATCCAGCCTCGATAGATAGATAGATAGATAGATAGATAGATAGATAGATAGATAGAGACAGGACCCCTTGTGGATACCAAACTCTGTGGATGCTCATGTCCTATTATATACAATAGCATAATAAAATGATGTCCCTTATATAAAACAACAAAATAAAGCTTTGTGTTTTGACTATTTTTAATAATTTAAGCTGTGGAAGGTGGAATGTATGATGTGTGGATACAGAATCTATGGCTACAGAGGGCATATTATAACATAAAGCATTGTTACTTATCATAAAATCATAGAACCAGAAGGGGCCCCATAGGCCATCACATCTAACCCCCAATATACCCATATTCAGTGCAGGAACTTCAGCTAGAACGAGTAACAGGTAGCTAACTGGTTCCATTGTAAAACTACTCTTAACAAGAATTTAATTCTAGTGTTTAATCAAAGTTTTCCTTCCTGTAACTTAAAACCTGGTCTTGATCCTACTGTCTGGGGAGGCAGAGAACAAACAGAGTCTGAAGTGGCCTTATAGGCCATCAGGTCACCTCAAATGAACAAATGCAGCATCAGTATATAAACCTGGACCCTCCTCTCTGTGACCTTTAGATATTTAAAGACTGAAATCATGTCACCCCTCAGTCTTCTCTTCCTCAGGCTGAACATGCCCAAATGCTTCAAGCTTCCCTCATATATTTTGTTCTCCATATCTCTTCTCATTCTTGTAGTTCTTCTCTGAAACCACACCAATTTTTCTATATCCCTTTTAAAATGAGGCACCTATAACTGAATGCAGTTGACCAGCTGAGGCTTGACTAGCATAGAATATAGGAGGACTATATAATCTGCAAACATGTAAGGATTTCTTCTACTCCATGTTCGAAGTCATTGATAAAAATGTGGAAGAGTGCTGGTCCCAAGACGGAACCTTCAATGTGAAGTGCAGCCATTGATGATGGCTCTCTGAACTCTCTGAACATTATTTTCCAACCAATTATGGATCAATCTGATGGTGTTTACATCTATTCCATATTTAATCAGTTTGCTAATCAAAATATCATGGGGAAACTTTCTCCAATCCTTTGCTGAGAATCAGATAAGCAACATGTATGGCAGTTCAAGGCCCGGGTGTTGCATGATGGCGTGAGCTCCTATCCTTAGTCCCAGCTTCTGCCAACCTAGTAGTTCAAAAGCATGCAAAGACAATTAGAGAAATAGATACCACTTTGGTGGGAAGGTAAATAGCATTCTGTGAAACCATGCTGGCCATATGACCACAGAGTAGTCTCTGACAATGCTGACTCTTTGGCTCAGTAATGGAGATGAGCATCAGCCCCTACGGTCGAACATGACTTGACAACCTTGTCAAAGGGGAAAACCTTTACCGTTACCTCACCACTTCTTAAATTAGTGACCTGATTTGAAAAAAAAAAAAGATTTAAGATTAGTTTATCCGGATTTGTTTGTGACAAGCTCATGCTGGCTCCTACTACCCACTGCATTGCCATCTAGAGACTTACGAACAGACTCCTTTATAATCTAATATTTTTCCTGGTATTCATGTCAGGCTGACTAGTCTGTAGTTCTCAGGATCTTCTTTCCCCCCGTTTTGAAGAGTCACAATGTTTGCTATTTCCCAGTCAGCTCACACTTCACTCATTCTCCTCAGTTTCTTCAAAGTGAAGGCAAGTGATTCAGACAGTACATCTGCAAGTTTTTCACCCTATGGATGAGAGATCTCCAGCCCTCCCCCTGTCCTTTACTGCTCTGCCCGGCTCCTGCAAACTCATATTTATGGTCTCCATCCATCCGGCATGTGGCCTTCCTTTCTTCCTATGCCCTTCCACCTTTCCCAGCATTATTGTTTTTTCCAAAGAGTCCTCCCTTCTCATGATGTTTCTGAAGTACGACAGCCTCAGTTTGCTCATCTTGGCTTCCAGGGAGGTTTGTGGCTTGATCTGCTCTAGAACCCACTTGTTTGTCCTTTTGGCTGTCCATGGGATCCTCAACACTCTTCTCCAGCACCAGATTCTCTCAAATGCGTTGATTTTCTTCCTATCTTCTTTCTTTTTTTTTATTTTAAAATTTTTATTTCTTTATTAGATAAAAAAACACAAACAATATTCCAAAATCCCTATCTTCTTTCTTAACTGTCCAGCTTTCACATCCATTCATGGTGATAAGGAATACAATGGCTTGTATAATTTTAACTTTTGTGCTGAGTTGTATATCTTTGCATTTTAGAATCTTTTCTAGTTCTTTCATAGCCACCTTCCCCATTCTTAATCTTCTTCTGATTTCCTGACTGCAGTCCCCATTTCTATCAATGTTTGATCCCAGGTATGGGAATTCTTTTACTATTTCTATTTCTTCATTGTCTAGGTTGAACTTGTGAAGGTCCTCGGTGGTTATTATTTTTGTTTTCTTTACATTCAACATTAAGCCTGCCTTTGTACTTTCTTCTTTAATCTTCCTTAGTAGGTGTTCCAGGTCTGGGAGGTTTTCTGCTAGTGTTATGATGTCATCTGCATATCTTAAATTGTTGATATTCCTTCCTCCTAGTTTCACTCCTCCTTCGTCTGTGTCCAAGCCTATTTTTCTTATAATATGTTCTGCATACAAGTTTAACAGAGTGAAGGATGCAGCCTTGTCTGACTCCTTTGCCATTGGGAACCATTCTGTTTCTCTCTGTATTCTGTTCTGACAGTAGCCTCTTGTCCTGGGTACAGATTCCTCATCAGAACTATCAGATGTGCTGGCGTTCCCATGTCTTTAAGGGCATTCCATAGCCTTTCATGATCTATCCAGTCAAAGGCTTTGCTATAGTCTATAAAGCACATGCTTTATAGTCTATAAAGTATATAGTATGCTATAGTCCATAAAGCACATGCTTTACGATTTCCATTCCATTAATTTCATTTCTTTTCTTTCCTTTTCTTTTCTTTTCTTTTACTTCCTCCTTGAGTTTATAGTGCATCCACATTTTTCAGATGTTTCCCATTTATTTCTTCCATGTGATGGTTTGAGAATATGCTTTTGCCAATTCCTTGTTCATGAACCCTCACCCTTGTTCATGAACCCTCTCTTTTTCCTTTAATATCTCTAGCCATGGAATTTCACCCACTATTTTCCCTATACTTCCTGAAATTCAGGGTGTAGGTTTGACTATGCTCTTCTTCCGCCTGTCCCACAATTATAAATGCTAGCATTTCAGGGTCAATTCCTTCTAAAGTACTGCCTATTTTGTTTCTAGGGACTGACTCCTCCTTATTGGTTAGGATCGGGTTCAGGATTGCCGATCCCATTGCTCTTTCTTCTACCTTTTGAAAGAGAAATTATGTGCACATCAGGTATGTGTTGGAGAGTCTATTGTTAGCAGAATTCATCTTCTAGCAGATACCAGAATAACTGAAGTCCCCCATAACTTCTAATTCTTGCATCTTTGAGATTTCTGAAAAGTGTTTCAGAACATAATCCACCACCTCTTATTGGTTTGGTGACCTATAGTAGATATTACTTTTATCTATTTCTCCATTTATTTTTACACAAATGCTCTCAATTAGTCCATTGAGATCTTATGGACTTTTACACAGTGTACTCATGTGCATCAGTGTGTGTGGATATGTATGTGTGAAGAGAGAGACAGACAAAGAGGAAAGACAGAGATGCAGACTGCACTTGTCATTGATTTGATATTGCAATTGGAACGTTTGGGAAAATGTTATTTCTTCCCAATGGCCAGCACTATTTGGAAGAAGATTATCTGGATTACATATAGCAACCAATGAATCATCATAGATCTCATGCATTGAAATAAATAAATAAATAAATAAATAAATAAAACTCATTTGGAAAGGCCCTCAGCAAGTACATGACCAAAAGGAGATTTAAATAGAGTTGAGACACAGGTCAACTGAGCAGTGAAACATGATCGATTGACATCCTATAATTAGATGTCAGGAAAATATTGTCAGATGTTCCATGAAGTCAAAGCTGCTCTGATGTAAGTAGCAGCAATCTCTTTTCATTGCTCGGTGGTGTCATCCAATAGCCATCAGAGATTTCTGATCACATCCCCATATGGCAATGAAATCTCAACCATTTAAGGAAAGGTCAAGAACTCCATGCAGTTGCCCCATGTGGCAGTTTTTTGTTTTTTGCAAAGAACGTTCCAGATTTTTTCTGATCTTTGTAAATTGGGAGATAAAAATGACAGTGAGATTTTAAAAAATTATTATTATTATTATTATTATTATTATTATTATTATTATTATTATTATTATTATTTCTTACCCACATCTCCCCATGGATTGAGGCAGGCAACAACTCAGACTAATATGCAACAAGCAACATCAATTAAAAACACACATCAGAAATAGCTTGCAGAACTTTGGATACCCACGATTCTGGCCTCATATGCAATGTATTGCATTTATGATATTAGGACAAAGGGGGGGTGTCTAAACTACATGGATTGCCTCCATGCATAACAAAAGCTCCACATAAAGAGTTCATACCATCCAACATTTCACAGGTGAAAATCAGAGCACATGTGGCCAAGTAACATAAGAGTGTAGTCAAGATTGAAAAATTTATTAATGAGGGGGGAAAGACAAGCTAGGGAAGCTGCAGCATTTTGCTTTTCCCTGACTCCATAGAGAAGGGCAAGATTCAGCAGCAACTAAGGACGTTATCAC
>CM034707.1:10116458-10127491 GCA_020142125.1 Phrynosoma platyrhinos | reverse complement strand
GCAACAAGATCTCTCTGCATACTACAGGTAGCTATATCTTTGAATTCTCCCTGCAGAACATACAGCTCTGTGCACTCCTTATCTTACTCCTCCACTGCTGCTAATGAGAAGCCTCCTGTCACATCATCTGCAATGGAAACAGGGTGCCTGACTGCAACCACATGGCCAGGGGCCCTATTTCCACACTAGACGCAATGATGGGGGTGCGTCTCACTAGCAGCAACTGCAGAGTAAGGTAAGGTGTGCCCAGCGATAATGGGCCCATGGTGCGGGACAAGAGGGTGTGTAAACACTTGCCTATAACTGCGCCAGCCCAGAGACCAATCTGGGTTGGTCAAGCCTGTGCTATCCTGCCCCAACTGTTCAAGGCCAAAGAGGGAAAAACTGGGACATTTTTAAAAACAGCTAAAAATATGGGACAATTTACTTAGTCCCTGCCAAATCAGGACAACTGGCGAGTATGTGAGCTTATTTTGGTAATAATGAGATGGAGCAGAAGCATGACTTGGGCTATCTTTGCACCACACAATTATAGCACAATTATTCCACTTTAAAAGCCCTTGTTCCATCCTATGGAAAACTGGGGTTTGTAGTTTGGTGAGGCATAGAAGTGCTTTGGCTGAGAATTCTAAATATCTCTCCCTAAACCGCTCATCATAAGATTCCACGGGATTGAACCAAGATAGTTAAAGTGAAATAATAGCACTGTAATTGTGTGGTTTGACTGGGCTCCTCTTCTGCAAAGAAGCAATGAATGAGGGTGCCGCAAATCTGAAAGAGAAAAAGCAAGAAGGGAGGGGGGGACAACAGAAAGACCCTGGGCAAATTGCTTTTGGCTTTAACTTCTTACTTAAGGGTCAAGAATCCAGGGTGAGAAGCATAAATATTTTCACAGGAGGCAGACAGTATATCGTTTCATCAGTTTTAATTTCCAAAAAGTTCTGACACTTTTGGTGGATGCCCTCTGGATCAGAGCTCAGAAGGAATGCATTAGAAGTAATGATGTAGCTTTTAACACTTTACTTTTGGGGTAATGATATTGGCAAAGTAATGTAAAGGTTACTAATGAACAGTAACAAAATGACAGTAATATTGTTACTGTTTTGGAATCATGTCATGGTATCAAATAAATATTATATTATTTATTTTTACTCCTAAAAGGTTGTTTTCAGAAAGTCATCTAGGGGACTGGAGGCATTTTTGTATTTAACTATATTTTAAAGAAATAAATAAAAAGTAACAACAGCATAACTGTTGTTTAGAAGACAACCAAAACTATACTAACTGGAATGATTTTTAGAACTGGTGTTTAAAACTGGCTGGTAAAAATCATTTTTAGACTCTTTATATTTTTATATAGAATAATGTACATTGCTTTGGGGAAGCTGCTGGGCAGAAAAGTGCTTAATAAATATTTTAAATAAATGAATAACATTTGTCAGTGTGTCAAACAGGATTTTGTCTGGAGGGATCTCAAATCCAGTTCAATCCGGCTCTTGTAGATTTCTGCTTAAAATGCAGATTTCTGCTCAAGGACATTGCAAAGGAAGTCATCTGCCAATTAAAAGCTAAAACTAGTTGCGTGACTAAAGATGGGAACAGGTGAGTTTTCATTATGCCACTCATACAACAGCAGAGCTCCTTTTAAAAAAAAACAGATTGAGACAAGTATTTTAAAAAATATATAGTCTGGGAGAATTCCAAGGGCTATTTCATCTACTGACTACATGACATGACACATAGGACCACTTCAGCTGGGATGCCACCCAAGATTGAAATCGCAATTCCATGATGCCCTCCTTGCATCTCATCAATTTCAATAGCTGCCAAGCCTCTGAAATTGACAAGAAAATTCTCCCAGGCAGCAGCATCATATTTCAAATTAAACAGCAACATAATGTGCCATTCTTGTTAAGGCAAACCATATATACTCTGGATGGCAGACTTTTTCAGAAAGCAGCAAAGTGAGTAAATTGGCAAAACCTATACACTGGAGCCTTCCTTTATCACGGCCGGGAAAGATGAGAGTAGTAATCCAACACATTTAGAGGGCACTAGGTTGGAAAAAGCGTCACCATGGGATTCATTCAAAGAGAGGGTAAAGAAAACCAACAGTGATGTGTTGTTTTTCTTTGGGATTGCTGGAAGTCTTTATAATGTAGGAAGTGAACAGAGACCCACAATCACAATCTCTCTGATCAGAGAGACTGCAGCACAGATGGATCTCTGATTGAATCATATGATGGACTGCTCACTTGGGATCTGGCTTCACTTGTATGTCGCCCCAAACTGGCATATGTGAAATTTATGCCAATGTCTGTGTGCTTTTGTCTGCCTTTTTGGTGATGGGTAAGTGGCCACAGAAGTTCTTACGCTGTATATCTGTAGCTCTGTTTAATTTAAATCAGTACCAGGCACATGTTTAAATCAGTACCAGGCACATGTTGCTCCTGCAACTCACCACTTTAAAAAGCAGAAGGCATGTGTTTTGCAACAAAAAAAAAAATTGAGGCAAAACCTACAGACCAAGAATGGTCAACTAGACACAACAAATAATGATTGAGTTCTGGTTGGAATAGCACTGTGACGACTGCGCCTCTAGCTGAAGTGCTGAAGGCACAGCCACCACTGTGGAGGTTGTTGGTCCAGTAGTAACAAGACTGGTGAAAATTGTTCTCCTGGCCCAGGGAATTCAGAGGCAGCTCACAAAAGTCTGATTTCCATCCCTTGTGTGCTGCTGTGAAGGCATCAGGACATAATAGGATGCGTGGACCATGAGCACAACTGGCTGCATCTGGTTGCCACAAAACAACACAAGCACCACATCCAACTTTTTTTAACATACAAGTAATATCTGAATTAATAAGGATATCACCTAACTGAAGACCACATTATGTCAAATTCAGTAGGATATCTAGTTCAGAAATTCAGGCTTCAGTGCTTAAAACTCAGTGGCTAAATTGAAAGAGATGGCAGAATTGGATAAATTGACTTGTGCTATGAAGAATTAAAAATTAGGGAAGTAAGTTGAAGAGTGGGAATGGATAATGAAGTATATAAGTAATCATTGATACAACTGGATTTCTGGATTAATTGGCAAACTTTTCTTTTCTTTTATTTCATAGAATCATAGAATCATAGAGTTGGAAGAGACCACAGGGGCTATCCAGTCCAACCCCCTGCCATGCAGGAACTCAAAATTTATTTGTATGTGTGTGTGTATCTATATGATTGTGATAAGTATTAATCCTTTTACGTAAGTTAGAATTAGATTGATTTTGTATACTGAAGTTGAAGAACAGTTTGGGAGAATTAGGGATAACACTAAGTATTGCTAGCAATGGAAGTTAAGCATAGAAGATTTATCATGAAGATGGAATAGATAATGTAGAAGATAAATGCAAATTAAGTAGAGTTGTTATATATATATATATATATATATATATATATATATATATATATAAATGTAATTTTGGTTTTCTGTGGTTTTTGTGCTTTGATTTAAAGGAAAAGGTATTAATAAAAATTATTTCTTTAAAAAAAACCTCAGAAAACCTTTATTAAGATATGATAGATCCATCCTAGTGACATTGATTGTCAGAACTGACTACCAAGCGTTACAATTGCCTAATTAAACTACCCACTGTTTCAATTTTCAGGCAGTCTTAATTCTTATTTGTTACAATTAATAAACACATTTTTCCTCTTCCCCATACCAGCCCTTTTCTTTGTTTTTACAAATGTTCTTACAGAAACAACCTTCAACAGACTCGGCTCATGCTTTCCTCCCTTCTAGTATTATCTCTGCACCTGTTTCTGAGACCCCCAGAACTTAGCAATGCCATTACCACTGTATAACCACCCATCACCCATACTTTCCGACAGTTTATCACAAGCAAGTTGCCTACGATAAACATCTCCTGACACATTAAATGTTTGCAACTGATAGCTTCTACCATGGACTGAAAATTGAGTAAGTTTGTTATTGGGGAAGAACAAAGAGTGTAACTACAGACACTTTTTAAAGTAAAAAACTTGGGAAGACAAGAGGAATCAAGAGATAAATACTTTAAAAAAACATCTTTAAGATCAATTGGGAACATTTGAGAAATTATTTAAATTTTGGAAATTCTTAACTGAGCTAAGAAAAACAGATTGGGCAATAAAGGGTTAAGACAACAGGAATTTTGTTTACTTGGATCTCATATAAGGCAAAGGTTATGCAACATGGGGCACAGATACAAGAAGTGAATCTGGGGCATTTGACTTTTGGGGAATAGATTTCAATAATGATGGATAGAGAAGAGAGAGAAAGAGGTTGAGTTGCAGCAACATCATGTGGCCAAAGAAAATAATTACAAAGAACTTTTTTTTTTGCAGTTTAAACAAATAATTATCATGTTGATGGAGGCCCAATAATAGAGATAAGTATCTTAAGTGGGTCATAGTCTGAGTGAGAATTTATCACCGTTTCAGCAGTCTGCATTCTTGTCCTGGTGGGACTCTATCCATCTCAAGCAACAGAAAACATGTGAATGCAAAATTCTGGACAATTGGCAAGATGGCTTAAAAGAGCAGGTAGCCTGAGGCAGGGCATGGTCTGAAGATCTGAACTTGGCAGTGTTTCAAGGGAAGATCTCCTGGAAACCACAAATGCTCCTTTGTGTTCAGTCATGGAATAAAGGAAGATATGCAGGTTATAAAATAAAAAAATTATTAGCCCTTGGAGCAGATAGAAGTTTTTTCTGGACTCCAGAATCTACCCATCCCTAAGTGTGGCTTTTGATCCCCTTGGGACTCATTACTGAAGTTGACATCTGGGTCCCTATACAGGCTAAGGCTTTCATAGCATGCTCCTGCAAATGAGAATGTGCACTGCTGTTTGGGCCATGGCAGTAAACAATATTATGACTGTTTCAATTATTCAAAGACCGTGATTTGTATTCTGTGCTGTTCGCTGGGTTTATGAATATTGTTGTGAATCTATGACTTTTCCTAGCATTTGTTCTAGATGAACATTGGAGACATTTGAATTGGGGAGGTCTGCAAAATTATAAATGTAAACAGAGGTCCTATGCACAATCAAGATTCTCCATCTCCATATGAATTGCTGCTATTAGAAGGTACAAGGGAAAGCAGATGCAAAATAACAGGGACAAGGTCACTTTCACTCTCCCTCACTCTCTCTTGTCAAGCAAAGGGATATTTCAGTGTAACTATTTCAGTATTCAGTGTTCCAGGGATGACTCTATGGACCTTATCACACAGGGGCAATACCGTGCAGAAACGGGATTTAAAAGGTGGGGAAAACCTACAAAAGCAGATAGATTTTCACACACATCGCTTTTAAAGTGTGCTTAACCTGAACGGAAAGTAGTCAAAAGCCGCTTCTATTTACTTTCGGGATTTTCTAGAAGTAAAAAGAAGTGGCTTTTGACTACTTTCTGTTTGGGTTAAGCACACTTTAAAAGCGACGTCGTCTGAAAATCTACCTGCTTTTGCGGGGGGGTTTTTTTCCCCCTATTTAAAACCCCGTTTCTGTACGGGATTTCCCCCGTGTGATAAAGTCCTACCATTAGGCAGAGGGAGATGGTCCCCTCAGGTGGCAAATGCTAGGAAGTAAAATTTGGGAGGAAAGTAATGTATGGAAAATGTCATGGCCTTCACTCCTGAAGCTAGCCTTCAGATATGACAGGATGTCATCACTAGTGTTGTAGAAAAATTAAATACCAATCAAATTGGCTTTATGTACATGGAATGGGAGAGGGCACTATCTTACTTTTTTCTTCAGGCAATATAATGTCTTGCATAGGTATCTAATGATCACTGAAATATCAAATGCCATTGCTGTTGTCTCTGAGAGACCAGGCACAGCAGCATCATGCCTTCATTCTAGCAGATGATGAAAGGCCCTCTGTCCATCCTGACTGCCACCGTTCTGGCCTCTGAGAAAGAGAGAAAACAACAGCCAGCATTTTCTGGACTTAATCCCCACCCCATTACCATTCCGTTACCTTATGTTTCTTGTTTGCAAACCAGAGGGCAGGGAAAATGTCAAATTAATTATTTGTAAGTAGAGAGATTTTGTAGCATCTTTGAGACTAAGTGAAAGAAAGAAGTTGGCAGCATGAGCTTTCGTAGACAGATGCATCGGAAGTAAACTGAAATCTAGGAAAGATCATGCTGCCAACTTCTTTCTTTCAGTTAAGGCCTTTGCAGACTGCCAGAAATAGTGCACTTTAAATTGAGGCACTGCCCTGGCTCAGTGCTAGGGAATCATGGGAACTGTAATTTATTGTGGCACCAGAGCTCTCTGACAGAGACGGCTAAATGTCTCAGAAAAAAAAAATACAATTCTCATGATTCCCTAGCACTGAGCCAGGGCAGTGCCTCAATTTAAAGTGCAAGTCTTAAAGGTGCTACAAGCTCTCTCTATATACTGATTCTACAGACTAACCTGGATAGATCTTTGAATTCTACCACTAATTATTTGTAAGCCACTCTGGAAGCCTTTTTGGTTGAAGAGTGTGATATAAGTGCTCTAAAACATTAATAAAAGAAAGATAATGATGACATGTACATCAAGTGAATACAGAGAGCCTGAGATAGAGCCTACTGGCTCCATCCCTATCTTGCATGGTACCTATGGCCCAACCTTGCACACATACATTCAGTAAACCACATAAAATGGGAATCTATGCTCTCTTCCTCAGACTGAGAGCCTTGATTGTGCAAGTTTCCCATATGCATGTGCAAGCTCTCCTTTCAAACAACAGGAACAGGTTACCTTCAGACTTTGTTCATCTTTACTTTATGACATCTCCTGTATGTGCTTCTGCCTTCCCTCTTCATCATGCATAGAGAGTGCCTTCACAACTCCCAGAATTCTGTTGGATGAATTATTTAACGGCTGAGAAGTTCTTGGACACCATGATGATTAATGGGGTCACCTAGAACAGACAGTAGTTAAGTGTTTACCTGGTACAGATGTCAATCAGTCAGAATCCATCTTACATAACAATAGGTGCTTCTCTCAATTGCTAGACAAATGTTCTGTTTTTATTTAGACACATAATCAATCTTCATCAATCCACAGCTCCCTGTCAAATTTTTTTAGGCTGGCAATGAAACATTTTGGAGTAGTATAAAGGAGGAGGTTGAGAATAAGGCTTGGAAAAGATTCATCTCTGTATTATTTTTGAAAACTCATCTGAATATTAAAAACATAAGTGGAAAATGCTCATACTAATCCGAACTAATAATCAGAACTAGAATGAGGTTAGGGTGGCCACTTTCATGTCGCTCAAAAGAGGGGAAATATATGCATAACATCTACATATATGAGAGTATACCTAGAAAACGGCAAGAAATGATTATATTTTAAATAGAAATGCTGTACATCTAGTTGTAGTGGGAAGAAACTGAACAGCTGCCCAAAATGAAGCCCATTTGGCTTTAAAAGGGAAAAGCTGGATATTGAATGGGGCATTAATGTGCCTCACATCAATATCCTCCACTGAGTTCAGGGAGGAATGTATTGGTTTGGGTTAAATCCAATACACCCACACATATTATGCTAATAACCGTGTAAAGTAAGCTTTAAACTCTGACAGATTGCTATAAAACCACAATGTAAATTTAATGTTGTCTCAAGGATGGGAACCTGTATCTTTCCACCTAAAGTCCAAAATGCTACATTACACCAGACTGTATTTTCTATGTGTGTTATCTGATTCAAATAAGTTGGGCATTACAGTATGCACTAGAGAAGGAGGGAGGCAGAGAATTACAATTTGGAAAGGTTTTGGACTACAGATCCTATCACCCCCACCTCCACCCCCAATCCAGCTATAGGAACCATAGCCCCCACAAGGCAATGTGTCCAAAATCTAGTTTTCTGCTGCTCCAGAGAATAGGACCCGGAGCAATGGATTAAAACTACAGGAAAAGCATTTCCAGCTCAATATTAGGAAGAACTTCCTGACAGTAAGAGCTGTTTGACTGTGCAATATGTTGCTTCTGAATGTTGTGGAGTCTCCTTCTTTGGAGGTCTTTAAACAGAGGGTGGATGGCCATCTGCCACATGGGGGTGCTTTGATTGTGAGTTCCTGCATGTCAGAATGGGGTTGGACTCGATGGCCCTTGGGGCCTCTTCCAACGCTAGGATTCTATGATTCACTGTCATAGTGGTAACTGAGACAAAAGTGTAGGTGTTCTAAGTAGATTGGAAAGAGAAACAGCAGAATTGGAATTCATCCATAAATTGTAGCCCCTCAGCGAGGGATTGAACAGGGACGATGGCTTCCTGGCTCACTACACACATTTCAGCACTATCTGACCCCATCTTCAGGGGGGCATCCTACACTCATCTATTTTATTCACCTACAGGCTAGTTTCCAAGGTCTTGCCACCTCATTTCCATACGCAATGGCTGTGTCTTTGTCCACAAATGGCCATCGTTAAAATTGGACTTGCTATAAGATCTCTCCACATACTGATTCTGCAAACTAAGGAGACTATCGCATTAGGATATAACACGGCTTACCTGAGCCGGCTTAAAATTAGAAGCAGCCAGCATCCTGATAGTATCACATGCATTTAGCCGCTGAAATCGTCACCTGGGTGCAGCCTGGGTCCATCGCTGCTCCAAGGGGTGCTCCTTGCGCCTCTTTTTGAAACCGGGAGTTTTCCGGCTTGAAAAAATGGCTGCCGGAGCACCCCTCTGAGCGGCGATGGAGCCGGGCTGTACCCAGGCAGCGATTTTGGTGGCTAAATGGGTCTGGTACTATCAGGATGCCACCCACTTCTAATTTTAAGCCGGCTCAGGTAAGCCGTGTTATATCCTAATGTTTTATCCACTTTATAACTTAATGCAATAATCTTCTAACACGGCTGTATCTTAGAATTCTCTCTCTGAGGTTCAAACAAGTATGCAGAGAGATCTTGTGGCACCTTTGAGACTAGCTGAAAGAAAGAAGTTGGCAGCATGAGCTTTCCTAGACTTCAGTCTACTTCCTCAGATGCATTTGGTGGAGTGGGAAGCCAGGGACGGACTTATACGTGCCCTAGGTGCGTGAGAATGTCAATTCGAATTCAAAATCTTTTGTGTACAGAAATGAAGTAGCAAGTCCAGTTTTAACGACGGACATTTGTGGACAAAGACATTGTGAACTGGCCAATGTGTATGGAAATGAAGACCAGTTTGGCTTTGGATACTAGACTGTAGATGAATAAAATAGATGAGTGTAGGACACACGCACACATCCAAGGATGGGCTCAGATAGTGTTGAAATGTGTGTAGTGAGTCAGGAAGCCATTGTCGCTGTTCAATCCATTGCTGAGTGATTGCAGTTTATGGATGAAGTTTATGGATGACTGTAGTTTATCGATGAAGTCCTAAGAAAGCTCATGCTGCCAACTTCTTTCTTGCAGTTAGTCTCAAAGGTGCTACAAGATCTCCCTAAATACTGATTCTACAGGCTAACACTGAAGTAGTCAATTGCCTGGAGCTGAAAATTGCATTTTAAAATGACTGTCCATGATTGCCTATGATTCGGGGTCAGACTAGATCAGGGGTAGGCAACCTTTCCCCTTTAAGGGCCGAGGGACTTCAGCTCCCAGAAGCCTCAGCCATGTTGGCCAATAGTCTCATGTTGCCCAATAGCTCCTGGGATTCTGGGAGCTGAAGTCCCTCAGCCCTTAAAGGGGAAAAGGTTGCCTACCCCTGGACTAGATAAATCAACTGGAAATTATTTTTCTATTTGTTTCTCTTAGCACTGTGCTCTGTACTGCAGTGCAGGTTCTCATTGATAAGACCGCAGACTTTATGTACTACATTTTCTTTATCCTACGTAAGATTCTCATGTTCTGTAAACAACGTCTGCTTAGCAATAAGTGTCGAATATTGGGAAACTCCCTGAACTAGAGAGGGAGGAGGGGCTGGTTTTCCTATATGCTGGACATATTTGTCAGATCACTATAAAAAGATATAGTTGTTTAGTTGTGGGCATAGGACATTCGGAAAGTTATTTCCTGCTGAGCCTGCCAGCGTAGTTTTGGTGGGTTTTTTCCCCCAAAATAAAACTCTCTTTCCTTCAGTCCGTGGGTCTCCAGTCCCCTTTTTTTCTGCTACAACATGGCTATATCTTTGAATTCTCTCTCTGAGGTTTTTGTGGGTTTTTCGGTCTGTGAGGCCGTGTTCCAGAAGAATGTATTCCTGACGTTTCGCCTTCAGGCAAAACGTCAGGAATACATTCTTCTGGAACACGGCCTCACAGACCGAAAAACCCACAAAAACCTACGGATGTGGGCCATGAAAGCCTTCAATCTCTCTCTCTGAGGGTCAAACAAGTATGAAGAGAGCTTTTGTGGCACCTTTGAGACTCACTGAAAGAAAGAAATTGGCAGCATGGGCTTTCTCATAGACTTCAGTCTACTTCCTCAGATGCATTTGGCGGAGTGGGAAGCCAAGGGCAACCCTATGTATGCCCAAGGTGTGTGAGAATGTCAATTTGGATTCAAAATCCTTTCCACACACACACAGGATTTTGAATTCAGTAGGCTGAAATCTAGGAAAGCACCTGCTGCCAACTTTTTTTCTCTCAGCGAGTCTCAATAGTCCCAGAAGAGCTTTTTACCTCAGAGAGAGTGAGACAGAGAGAGAGCACGGTGGGCGGAGCTTCCCACCGGTCACGTACTACTCATTAGCATTACCGCGAGGGGGGGCTCTGACGTCACTGGCGCACGGGGGCGGAGCATCCCTCCGGTCACGTGTTACCCATTCGTATTAGCGCGAGAGGGGAGGGGAGGGAGCGCAAGGGGCGGGGCCTCTCGCCGGTCACGTGCTGCCCAGCATGGGGCGTGGTCTCGAGCGTCACTGGCGCAGCAGAGATAAGAGAAAGAGAGAGGGAGGAGCCTCCTCCCTGTCACTAGGATTGGCCCGCGGGAGGAGGCGGGGCCTCAATGTCACTGGCGCGTTGCAGACGCATATTGGGAGCGACGCGGAAATATACCATTGCCTTCAAGGGCCCCTC
>CM034707.1:10105663-10116358 GCA_020142125.1 Phrynosoma platyrhinos | reverse complement strand
AGTCCCTCGGCCCTTAAAGGGGAAAGGTTGCCTACCCCTGCTGTTGATTCTGCTGCGGTAGAGTCGTCACCTTCCTTTCGCTTCCTCTTGACTGGCTCCTGCGCTTGAAACCGTTGGGGCAGTCCCTGGAATAAGCCCCGCTGGGATCTGTAGGGTTTACTCCCAGACCATTTATTTATTTGTTACTTGTTTGTTTGATTGATTTCTGACCCGCTTTTCTCCCCCAAAAGGGACTCAAGCCGGCTCACAAATAAAAATCCCTAAAAACACATTACAAGAAAACAGTTAAAAGTGTCACCTAAAAGCAATATAAAATGACAGACGTTAATGCCACACTAAAACCTATGATTCAGTGATTCAAGTGGTTAAGACGCTGGTTCTGTTGACTGCAAGATCGGCAGGTTGGCAGTTCGAGGCCCAGGTGTTGCATGATGGAGAGAGCTCCGGTCACTAGTCCCAGCTTCTGCCAATTTAGCAGTTCGAAAGCATGCAAATGCAAGTAGATAAATAGGTACCACTTCAGTGGGAAGGTAAATAGCATTCTGTGTAATTTTTTTTTCTTCATTTATATACCTCTTCATATCGCGCTATGGGATGTCTAAGCGGTTTACAACTGTAAGCTCATTGCCCCCCAACATCTGGGTACTCATTTTAGCGACCTTGGAAGGATGCAGGCTTGAGTCTAGCCTGAGCCCTGGCTAGTATTGAACTCGCAACCTTGTGGTCTCTGACAGTGCTGGCTTTTTGGCTTAGTAATGGAGATGAGCACTGCCCCCTACGGTCAGACATTTGACAACCTTGTCAATGGGGAATACCTTTACCTTAAAACCATGATACTCAATCTATATAATAAACACCCAAGCCACCCCATGAGTATATATCAAAAGCCTGCCTGAATAAAGTTTTGCTTGCCAACAGAAGGCAAGCAAAGAGGAGCCAGCGTCACTTGCCATGTAAAAGGATATCCCAGAGGGCAGGAGCAGCCACTGAGAAGGCTCTCTTTCTCTCTCTCATGTCCTCACCAAATGAGCCTGGGATGGTGGTGGGACTGAGAGAAAGCCTTCTCCTGAAGATCATAGGGCTCTAGTACTCTAGTACTACTCTGGCGTCTTAATGCACAGGGCCTTCAAAAGGTCATTCTGTCTCTAAACATTCCTGCTTTTGAAACCTTTCAGCATTGCATTCTTTTTCAGAGTGTCAACTCACAGAATCCTCCCTTTATGTAGCCACTTGGCATCTATTTTTCTACATTTCTAACATAGATAGCTAAAATATATTGATTATTGAAACGTTTTCATATTATTATTATTATTATTATTATTATTATTTTGGCCATTTTATATAGTGTTGTTGCTGTGTGCCTTCAAGTCATTCCCAATTTATGGTGATCCTGTCATGGGGTTTTCATGGCAAGATTTATGCAGGGGAGTTTTGCCATTGTCTTATACTGAAGCTGAGAGAGTGTGACTTGGCCAAGGTTACCCAGTGGGTTTCATAGCCGAGATGTGTAGGAACCGAACCTTGGTCTCCAGAGTCACAGTCACACAGAGTCACTCAAATCACTATGTCACATTGGCTCCCATTTTATAAAAGGGGCACCATTTTATTATACCATTGTATTTAATGGGATTTGAGTATCCATGAATTTTGGTATCCATGGGGGTCCTGGAACAAAGGCCCATTGGATACCAAGGGCCCACTGTACAGCATTAGTGCCCAAGATAGGTAATAGTAAATAGATGAGAAGTTCCCTCTCTTCTTTCCCGATACATTACTTCACTTTTCTCTGCCATGCCAGGGAAGCTGTAAACTTCTGACTATCTGCTCTTTAGTTAATTAAGAAATGGGCTGCAGCCAAAATACATACATGAGGGAAGCGGGGGGGGGGGCTGATTGCTGTAGTTAGCAGATTCTGGGGGAAAGTAGCATAAACATCACCTTGCGAAGAGATCTTGTAGCACCTTTGAGACTAACTAAAAGCAAGTACCTCCAGTAGGCTCAAGTCTACAAAAGCTCATGCTTCCAACTTCTTTCTTTTGATTAATCTCAACAGTGCTACAAGATCCCTTTGCAAACAAACAGCTGAATCGTTGATTTTCCAAACAAACAGCTGAATTGTTGAATAAACATCACCTTATTTTGCTTTTGACTGGTGTCTGTTGAAAGCAGAATGTGAGAATAAGTGGACCTTGACCTGATAAAGAAAGCAATTATTTTGTTCTTTGTTGTTGTTGTTGTTGTTTGCCATTGGCATCCTCTGAGGCTGAAAGAGTGTAGCTTGCCCAAGGTCAACCAGTGGGTTTCCATGACTGAGCTGAGATTTGATCCATGGTCTCCCAGTATCCTAGTCCAACATTAAAACCATTACACCACACTGGCCCTAGAATCAGAGTTGGAAGGGGTCCCATGGGACATCGAGTCCAACCCCCCAGCCCTTCCTCCTGGGCAGCAGAGAACAGGCCTTCCCACTTCTCTCTGTGTCAGCCCTTGAGGTATTTAAAGAGGGCAATCTGTCACAACTTACTTTTCTCTTCACCAAGCTGAACATGCCCAGCATCTTCAACTTTCCTTATGTTTTGTTCTCCATACCTCTTAGCATCCTTGTTGCCCTTTTCTGAACCTGCTCCAACTTATCTGCATTCTTCTTACAGTGAGGTGCCCAGAACTCAACATAGATCCTGCTTGACCAGTGTGGAATATAGTGGGACTATATTGGGACTATTACTTCCATCAACTTTCTGAGATTTGTTTCAGAAAAGCATCATTCACCCCCTTTTATTGCCCGTAGCAGATTGCAGTGTTGCTTTTATTTCTTTCTCCATTTATTTTTACCCTCTCTGGTCCACTCTGCTCAATCTTATGGAGTTCTTTACAAGTGAATTTATTTTTGACATATAAAAGAAATACTCATCTTTCTTTTCCCCCATGACTATTCTTTTCGAACAGGTTATATCTTTCAGTTGTTACATTCAATTATTGGAGTCCTCTCACTAGATCTTCACTTACAAAGTCATATTTTCCTTCCTGTACTAGGACTTCAAGCTCATCTTGCTTGTTCCTTAGAATGCACGTTGGTGTATAGACATCTAAAGCCTTGTTTGTGCTTACCTTTTAATTTACTGTGAGCTTTACTCTGGATCCTATTCCCTCCTTCAGCTTCTCCTGTAGAATTCACATCCTTGCATTTAAAGCTTGCCTTTGGGCTGATGCTTCAGTTATCATCTCTAGTTCCCCCAAAGATTTAGTTTAAAGACCTCTTGATCAGACTTGCCATGCTACTGCCAACAGCAGTCTTCATGATGGACAGTCCATCTGTAGCTGGTCGTGTTCTTTCTAAGAAGCAAAGACCAAGATCTCAGAAGCCTAACAGTTGTGTCAAGACCATCTGCATCAAATGGGTAGCTAGTCATTCACTTTTAGCATCTTCCTGTCACTTGTACTCCATTATCTGTAATCACGAAATAGTTGTAGTCCAGCAATATGGAATCCATGCAGTCTCCAACCCAACTATTAGAAAATAATACTTTAGTTATGCGTGGATTTAAGGCATAGTAAACATTATCCTCCTTTCCCTGGAAAGCATGTACAGGAGGAGAAGCTATTACTGGTACTGTATATCATTGTGTGGGAAGGTCTACTGTGAAGTACAGATTAAAACCAATCCTGCAATATTGTGCAGATGGCAGTTGCCAGAACTGTACTGCCAGGTCTACCTAAGAGTTCTTTCAGTGCCAAACACCAGTACACATTATTGCTTAAAATAAGTTTTATTGATAGTAGATGATGCAGCAGATAATACACAGCAAAGAAACATTCCAATTCTGGACTGACCATGTGCTCAGAGCTATCCTGTTTCTTAATGTTAAGAGGATGTCTTCCTTCACATCCACTGTTTTGCACCCCGTGAATCTTGTGATTCTAAGAACAATAAAAGTAGATCCCAAGCTGAAATCTGTTCATTGCTGCTTTAGATATAGTTTTTCTAAAATAATTTTTTAAAACTAATTTAATTTTTTTAATGTTTTTAAAACAGCTGGTTTCTCAAATGGTAGGATAAGTGAGAGTGAAACTTCAGTACATTTTTCTGTTGTGTAACAGTCATTGGAGCTAATGGACAAAGCTTTAAATGGCAGTCTTGACTCCAGTGAAATACTTTGAGGTAATACTACATTTTGTCTGTCTTTTGTTTCAGCCTAAAAGACATAGATCTGGCAGAGGTGGGAGATTTTGGAATCCATGTGAAAATGCTTGCAGCCCCTATCAATCCATCAGATATCAATATGATTCAAGGTAACCTTGCTTTGTATGAAGACTTCGTCATTATTCTTCTCTATAACATTTATTTCTGTAATCCTGCCACTATTCATATCATACTTTCATAATATGCTGTCAGATGGCTATTACACAAAAGATTTTCCAAATTTAATTATATACAATGAGCTTACACAAGGCTTCTTTGTTTCATCTCCTAAACTAGATGTTCTGTCATTTACTGTTCCCTGTCTGCCCTAACCATATCAAACACTTGCTTAGTGTCATTGGCTTCTGTTGCAACTAATTTATTTCATTTTAATTTCTTGAAATTTTTGACTTTTAAAAATCCATGTCCTGCTTGTGGACTTACCAAAATCATCTGGTCGCCACAGGAGAAACATAAACATAGACTATTTAGGCCTTTGATCCAGCTGAGTTCTTGTTGTGTTCATTCTGAACCATCTTAGAAACCATAATGACTGAAAAGGGACTGATGGTAGAATTGTAGGATTGGCTTCCCAGGAACCATGTAGTCCAACCTCCTGATGGTGCAGAAAATCCATAGCTAAAGCATTCCTAAAAGGTGACCACACACTTACTGTTGTATAAACCTGCAGTGAAAAAGAACCATCTTCCAATGTAGGGGTGATAAATAATGAATACCCTGCACTGCATATAATTTCTGAATCCAAAAATAACAATAGTTGAAACAAGACTGAATAATTCAAAACTGTTTGGATATTAATAACATTCTGCTGATCTTGCAGGAACATACCCTATTCTTCCTGACTTACCGGCAGTAGGTGGAAATGAAGGAGTTGGTCAAGTGGTGAAAACTGGACGTAGTGTAACCTCTCTGAAGACAGGTGACTTGGTGATCCCAGCTGATGCAGGACTTGGTGAGCAAGACTCATTTTATTACTGACAGTTAAAACCCCTTAATGTAAAGAGATAGCTGGGCTGCATAAGGAAAGAAAACACATCCATTGGGTAGCAGGACTCATCTGACAGTCTCATTTCTCAAGTCCAGAACATTTTTAGGACTTAACAAACAGGAAGAACTCTTAATTAAACTCTTAGTTTAGCTAATTTGTTATTTTTTCCTCTTTTAATTAGTATTTTTATTGGTGTTCATTTTATATTGTTGTTGTTTTTAGTTTGCTTCTTTTTTATGATTGGGAGGGAGGTTGGGGTAGGTGATTATTTAGAAATATGGTTTTTAATTGTATTTTATATTGTTATTCTTATTTGTTGTAATGTGCCTCAGGGAGAGGCAGGCTATACTATTATTATTATTATTATTATTATTATTATTATTATTATTATTATTATTATTATTTCTTATTGACATGCATAAAGGCAGTGGAAAAGTTTTGACACCACTGGTATTTTCTGAGCTCCTCTCTGTGTTACTTGAGCTGAAATTTCTAATTTAATGTGCCTATTTGTAGCTTATAGCTTTATTTCTCAAATCAGGAACGTGGCGAACAGAGGCAGTATTTGCTGAGGAAACACTCCTGAAAATGCCACCTGACATCCCATTGGTTTGTGCTGCCACGTTGAGTGTCAACCCCTGCACAGCTTATCGCATGTTGTCTGACTTTGAAATCTTGAAGCCAGGTGTGTACAATGTGCCAGAGTAGTGTACCAGCAGAGCATTTTCTACAGAACTGTTTACTTCAGTAGTCCACAACCTTTGGTCCTCCAGAACTGATGCAGTACTTGAAAAAACAAATATATTTTGTTCTGCTGCTCATAGTCTTTTCCCTTCTTCAACTACTCCCACCACTATTTATTCTCTTAGTAACCTCACATTATTTTCTGCATCTGTTTTATTTTTGTTCTTCTCAGTTGATTAAATTATTGGTGTAGAACTGATTACCTTGCCAAAACTATCCTCACTGATGGTAATAACAAGACATTTAAAACCTTACATGAGCTACACTCACGATTCTAGATCTAGCTTTGCAATCTAGTAACAAAGGCTGTTGCTGCTGCTCCTGCTGTTGGTGCCTTAACAGTTATTTTCTGACTTATGATTATCCTAAAGGAAACCTATTATGGAATTTTCTTGGCAAGATTTGTTTTCTGTGGCAAGTGCTTTTGCCTTCCTCTGAGGCTGAGAGACTGTGACTTGCCCAAGGTCACCCATTGGGTTTCCATGGCTGAGCGGGGATTCAAACTCTGGTCACCAGTGTCACATTTCAGCACTCAAACCATTACACTGGCTCTAACAAAGAATGTTGGTGATTTTGTATTGGGAAACGTTGTATAAGCAATCTCAAGATGCTTTAAACTGTCTCAAATATTGCAAATTGGTGACTAAAAACAATCTGAATTCAGATACTTCATAGTTGCCAATAAACTATACTGGAGACTTGTTTTATCAGGAATTTCTGGGCTCACTGAAAGACACCTTAAAATATTTATAGGTCAAAATATGTTGGACATTTTAACAATAAAGCTTCACTTTATAGCATCTTGAATGGTGCCTTCTCCTTTTGTGAACCTCCCAGAATACTTTGTATTGAATGACAGACAAATCAAAAGCAGCAGCATCTAACAAATGGGTAAATAAGGACTTTTTTTAAAACTCAAGATGCATCTGTTTGTCTGCAGGAGATTCTGTCATCCAAAATGCAGCCAATAGTGGAGTGGGGCAGGCTGTTATCCAGATCGCAGCAGCCAAAGGTATCAAAACAATAAATGTGGTCAGAGATAGGTGAGTGTATAATAAAACTGGGGGTTTGTAGGTCACATCTCATACTCCCAGTCTTTTGGTCAGGCCCAATGGCTCCCTTAAGTTACTGGTGTACTTGGTTTACTAGGTGTGGGTATTCTTCTAGAGTAGGAGTGGGGAATCTGTGGTCCTCTAAATGTTGCTCATCTGCAACTTCTACCATCCTCCTCCATTGGCTGTGCTATTTAGTGCTGATGGGAGTTGAAGTCCAACATTATCTGTAGAGCCACACAGTCTACACATTTTTAGACTTCCCTGCCTTTCTGCAGAAAATGGCTCTTAAATACTCACCTCAGTGGGCAATTTTGCTGCTGTTTGAATTGTTTTGTTATGAAATATCTTTTAAGTGTTACATAGTTTCTGCTGCTGATTTGTATTTCTTTCTTTGTTGTACATGTTACAAACTCTAATTTTTATAAAATTTTATTGTTAGTAGCACCTAAATACCCTGAAGGCACCAGAACCTATCTGACCTAGGAAGATAAACCAAGTAAGGCCTGGTTAATATTTGGAAGGCAAACTGCCAGCGAATACCAGGTGCTGTAGACTATATTTAAAGGAACATAATGACACCCCCGCTCTGAATAAATTTTGCCAAGAAAAACCTATGATAGGTTTGCAATAACTGAAGGCACGTAACCACAAAGAATTGATTGAGACACTAGGTGGGATTAAATGTTTTGGAATAAAGCAAACAAATAATGATTGAATTCACTGTATAGTCAATATGAGATATCTTTTATTAGTCAGTCAAAAGGTTCAATGCACAATAATTCCATGGTCCTTTTCACATGTACTGCTGCTAAGCCAGATATTCCCCCACTTTGTAAATGTACATTTAGTTTTTGTGGCCTAAATGTAGAATTTTGTATTTGTCTGTGTTTAATTCCATTCTGTTAGTTTCAGTCTAGTTTTCTAATTTATCAAGGTCCTTCTGAATTATGTTTGTATCTTCCAGTGTGTTAGCTACCTCTTCCAGTTTTGTAATAGGATTGCCATATGCTTTACCCAAAGTGGCTTTGAATTTTTATATTTATGCTCCAGTCTCTTCTGCTTCCACCTTGTTAAACTAAGGTAGCCATAAAATGGCTGCTTTTTAGAGGAAGAAGACAATGATAGAAGTGTTTTGACAGATAGTTACCACAATCTGATTTTTAGAGCTCAAGCTATGAGATTGCAGAGCCCATTAAGCATTTAAATTGTTCTAATGTTTTTATTTATTGTGCATTGCCTCATGGGCTTCAGTGAGCTGGGAGGCAATTATAGATAATGCTTTGAATAAATAATATAAAAAAGAGAAGCAGCAATTTATTCAAAGGAAGCTGCTATAACCACTAAGTGCCAGGTAGGCAGGAGAGATTCTCATATCGCTGACTGATGTCTTGTGGTTATCTGAACAAAATACAAAAACGCAGGCTTTTACACCAATAAAGTATTCTTCTTCCATTCTGCACAGCATGACATGGTAAAATGCAAATTTTGACTTGATCCCTTTTGTTTTTGTCTCCATTCTTTTCCAACCTGCTTTCTAGGCCCAATGTCCTGGAGCTAATGCACAGATTAAAGTCTCTTGGAGCAGACCATGTCATCACAGAGGACATGCTGAGAAAATTAGAAACAAAAGACCTCTTTAAGGTAGATATGAGAAATTTTTTTTGGGAATTTAAGATATGAAGGGGAAGATAGGGCTACTACAATGAGTCAGGAGATCTTGTTAATAAATGACTGGATTTTTAGCCATGACAGTATCACAAAGAAAGATGCAAGATAGATGAGAGAAATATATTTTCAAGAGATTTCAAGTGGCCACTGGATTCAACTCAGATAGTGAGAAGGGATCTTTTTCCCTATGATTAACTTCTGGATTTAATCTGAAACATGGTCCTGAAGCAGTAAATACAAGATAGGCGTTCCACTGTGAGGTGTTCGCTTAGCCTTTTTGTTCCTACAAAACTGAGAACTCTTTTCTTCAAGTTTAATCTGAACCTTTGAATTTTTTGAGATGAAGTGGTCAAGATGGATAGTCAGGTTACTGCAGCCCCCAAAAATAGTTCCAGGGTAGCTAAGGGAAATAAATTGTAAGGCTGCTTGACACACACTACATTGTTAAAATGTGTATGTTGGGGATAAAAGACATAGAGTTGGTACAACAACTTATCCTCCTATTCTTACAAATGTGAACCCTTATCTATTTATTTATATTTTGTCCTCAGCGTAAAAAACTAAAGGGGTTTATAGTTTAAAACAGGGGTAGGCAACCTTTCCCCTAAAGGGCCAAGGGACTTCAGCTCCCAGAATCCCAGAAGCTATTGGCCAACATGGGACTATTGGCCAACATGGCTGAGGCTTCTGAGAGCTGAAGTCCCTCGGCCCTTAAAGGGGAAAGGTTGCCTACCCCTGGTTTAAAATTTCAGCTTTCGTTACAAGACACAAAGAGAATATGGATGGGGGGAAGAAGCAAATGTATTTGAATGTCAAGATTTAAAAACTACAGCTACATAATGAAGCTCTGTAATGCAGAAGTCGGCGAAGGCAAGATAGGATGGCAGAATGGAAGCCATTTTGCCATCTTAGGTAATAACAATAGCTATGGGCATTTTTGGATAGAGATAATATTACCATACTGATCATTGCACTGAACCTCAAGACTTGAGCGTTACAAAGTGATCATTGTGGGGTCTCTTAAGGATAGTCCAGAAGCTACTAGGTATCTAAGTGGGACAGTACTGATAATGTATTACACCTCTTCTAAAGGAATTGCTCTGGCTGCCTGTTTGCTACTGGACTACATTTGAGCTTTTCTTTATTTATTATTAATTTGATTATACAAGGATTACAAGGAAAAGAAATAAACAGAAAGAGAGAGGAAAAAAGAAGAAACAAGAAAAAAGGAAAGTATCCCTGCTCACCCATGAAAATCTGCTGGGTGACCCTGGGCAAGTCACCCTCTCTGAGCCCCAGAAGTTGGCAAGGCAAACCCTCTCTGAATAAATTTTGCCAAGAAAACCCTGTGATGGGTTTGCCCTACGGTTGCTGCAAGTCAGAAATGACTTGAATGCACACAATGACAACATAGGATATGAACAAGGGCTAGGCATTGATATAAGCTAAGCATATTTCCAACAATACATTTTCTTGAAGGTGATTGCCAATAAAATATACATTCATAGACCTAATATTGAAGGTAGTTGATGAATATTTTTGTTTCCAAACATAAGTATAAATCTTATTGCAAAGTAAAAACAGGATGCAACAGTGTTCATTAGTTAAACTCCACATCATAAGTATACAACTTAAAAGAATATATATATTTACAAATGCTGAAGATTTTTCTTATACAAGATTAATACATTGTAACACATCCAATCAAACCTGACAGACAACCTTCTGCCTTACAAAACTCCTTGAGGCCATCTCTTGAGACTCTTGCTGTAACACTCCCATGTTCCCAAAGTATGCTCTACGGGCATTTCGAGTATGGCTTGTTTTGTGTCCATACCAGTTAATGGAAGACTTCTTTCGAATACAAGATTTGCTTCAACAAATTTAATTCTTCCAAGTGTGGTTCGCCTTCTATTTGTAAATGTATTATAATTTAATTATGTGATGGTTGTATATATCATTTTCTGTTGTATAGCTTACGATTGTTGTATGTGCTTTTAAATTTTTGGAAACAAATGGTTTATAAATATTAATAAATA
>CM034707.1:10089994-10105482 GCA_020142125.1 Phrynosoma platyrhinos | reverse complement strand
TCTTATACGCCGGAAAATACGGTAAATATTTCAGCATGAGCAACAGCTTGGTGGTCCAAAATGACTTTATCTCCTGTAAAATCTGTTTCTCCAGAAAATTCCTAAGCCTGTGTTGGCTTTGAATGGCGTAGGAGGGAAAAGCGCAACTGAGTTGCTGCGTCATTTGCAGTAAGTTTAGATGTTGTCAAGTGTTCAGGTATTTTTAAACTATTTAATTACCAGAGAATCCAGACTTAATGATGCATAGTGTAGGTCCACTGAAATGGATGGGGCAAGATAGTAACTCAGACTCCACTATTTGAAATGAGATATTATAAGAATAATTAAGCCTGAGTTTAACCCAGTTTTAAAAATACCTGTTTTATGTTTTTTAGTATTTATAAGTATTTTATTAGTTTATTTATTTTAACTTATATTGCAAATTGCCTTAGTATAAATATTTATGAAACTTGGGATATCAATGACTCATATAAATAAATGTTGCTGCTGGAACCTTCTGTTCACTGGTGCAGCTTTGCAAAATCTTGAATTTTGTGCATGCATGAACACTTGTGTACTTCTGTTTTTGAAGAAACAAGATATCTTATGTGAAAAATACTTTCAAGGGGTACAAGGCTCCATCTTCTAGCTATCTTGATTGCAGTTGTGTTAAGTATTATCTCAACTGTTCAACTTGGTTAGCATTTGAAAGGAAAAATAAGGGATGCAAAAGCAATGCAATACCATTCCTGCTGAGCTGACAGCCCCCTAAACTCCAATCAAGGCTGAAGGGCCTGTTTCCTTAAAGTCAAGTAAGATTAAGGAGTTGCCTAACTTCAGGACAGCCATAAAGGGCACCTTTGTGCTATTGCTGTTTGAACATGGTACATGGAAGGTATTGTTTATTCCTCTCTTTAGCAGGACTGTTGATAGTCCTGATCTCACATGTCCTAACTGACTGTTCCCATAGGCATAAAGGGACCATGGTTACTTATGGTGGGATGTCAAAGCAGCCTGTGACAGTTCCTGTGGTGAGTAGCCATGTGACTTTTGGTATACTTGATTTCTTTCCTTTAAATGCTTTGTTTTGTCAATAGTTTAGTCACATTGTATGTATCCATCATGCTTTCTTGACAATGATCCATCTCTTTCTTCTGCAAAATAGCCAGGTCTTAGAGCAGGGGTCGGCAACCTACGGCCTGCTCTAAGACCTGGCTATTTTGCAGAAGAAAGAGATGGATCATTGTACTGTGCATGCGCGAATGAGTCGCGGCCGCCATTTTATTTTCCAAAGTGGCAGCCACGACTTGCTTGTGCATGCGCAGTACTCTAGAAGTACTGTGCATGTGCGAGGAAGCGCACGCACACACAGTACTTCCGGTGTATAGTGTATGTGCACGTGCGTGAGTGCACACGCTGCCATTTCCCACCACTACCACCATCGGCCTGCGGAAGACCAGAGGATCCCCAGACTGGTCCCAGGTGAGGGGAACTTGCCGACCCGTCTTAGAGCATCTTCTTGCTTCTACTGCTAGTCTATACTTAGATTTCTGAAAGACGATGTATTCCAAGACATTTGTGAACTGTAACTCTTCTTAATTTTTGCAGAGTGCATTGATCTTTAAGGATGTGAAGCTTTGTGGCTTTTGGATGACCCAGTGGAAAAGGGACCACAGCTGGAGTAAGTGACAGCATGTGCAGTAGTAAAACAGGGCTAGGAAGGAAAGAAAAGAGGAAAGTCCCATAGTGCATTGGAAGAGCATGTGCCATGTGTGAAAAAGATCCCAGGTTTAGCCTCTCACATATCCTCATAGTAAGTCCAGATGGAGGCTTTGGTTGACTATGAATTGATTGACTTTGTACGTCTCTGCTGGGCAGCTTAAGAAGTTTGCATTAGAAAATTTGCACTGCATTAACTCATATGTAAACTTGTATTTTTACATGCAGGTTGCCCTAGTGGGCAAGTTCATTGGGTCTGGTAGTCAACTCCTCCCTATTATATAACCTCTACAGGCCACAGCACTACTCTGAAACAAGTGTCCCAAAATCTGCTTCCACTTTTGTAAAAACTTGTATTTGAAAACAAAACTAGTTGTAGGGGATTGTGTAAGGGGAGAGCATGTATAATTGTGTAGGAGTGGGGATGGGGAGTCATTCATTTCTAAATGGGGCAGGAACCCATGGGCTATGTTGTCTATCCAGGATGAGGCTCAAGGGTTGGAGTAAGTAATGGGGTCTACTTCTCATGTACCTTTTACATTTGGCATCTGGTTTCCTCAGCCACTACTTTGCACTGCTTAATTGTTTTTTTCATGAACATAAGGTTGTTATTTAAACACACACACACAGAAAAAGGAACTGTACAATAACAAGAACATCAAATAAAGATTGATTTTGGCCACTTAGAAACAGGTAAGTCAAAAGTGACACAAGATGTTCAGAGTATAAATTCAAATTCAAAACAGTTTGAGTTTGGGCATAGTGCAAAGGACACATGGGCAGTCCTTTGCACTATGCCCAAATGCAGACTGCTCTGGAATTTGAATTTATACTCTGAACATCTTGTCACTTTTGATTTACCTGTTTCTAAGTGGCCAAAATCAATCTTTATTTGATGTTGTTATTTTATACTTCCTTTTTCATAGTCGCCCTACTACTTTTTTGTTCTAAGTTCAGTTGTCTTGAAATTAGTTATTATCTGTCTCTTCTGTGTTTTGTTTCCTGCGATACAGACAAGGAGAAGGTGAAAGACATGATCACAGATTTGTGCAATCTCATTCGTATGGGTCAACTTACTTCTCCAGCCTGCCAAGAGGTCCCACTGGCAGATTACCAGGCAGCTTTGGAAGCCTCCATGAAGCCATATGTATCAGCCAAGCAGATCCTTCTTATGTGAAACAAATGTTTCAGGATAACCATACATAACTGGTTCCAGTGGAGTTCAGTTCCCACTGGCCTAAATAGGGCTAGAAAATTGGACAATTTCATAATCCCAGGGCCTATGGCTTGATGGAGAAAGAAAGAAGTGGACTACAGATGTATAAATGACCTATCCTGTAGGTTATTAATGTATAAACTCAATAATAATGATGTCCCTGTTCACTCATATGCAAAGGGATATTGTAGGATCTTTGAGACTAAGAAAAAAGTTTGTAGAATAACCTTTGGCAGATTGGGTCTACTATTGTAGATTGCATTGATGAAGAAGGCCCAGTCTATGAAGGTTTATTCTACAAACATTTTTCTTCTCGGTCTGCATACTGCTCCCAACTAACACCCCTATTCAGTAGTGATAATGATGCAGGAGATAAAAGCTGTATTCTACATAATCATAGGTCTTGTGGCAAAGTGATAATGGGGACTTGCCCTTGCACCAGTCTTCAGCAGTTCTTCACCCTGATCTGTACTGTGTGCATACAGACTACCCACTACCAATTATTGTGATCAGACTTCCTCAGTTTTGGTGTTGCACAACTCAGCAGTTCTTAGAAGTGGGATGCTTTTCATTCCTCCTATAAGAGGTTAATTTTGTTGAATTTGCTGGGTTCTGCACATCTAACATATATAGAAACATGGTTCTGCAGGCCGATTGTATTTTTTGGATTCAAATATTGCTGTACAAATAGCAAGTATTCACTCTATCTACCAGGCATGGGCAATTGTATGTGATCTGAGAGCCAATTCTTCCTGACTTCCTTGTGGGTCCCTCCTTAGTTTTTCAGCAGGGTTTCTAGTATGGTTTTCAGGTAAATATTGCCTGCATTTTTAAAAACTGGGTTGAGGGGGCTTGAGAGGGAGTTTAGAGGGCACAGATGTGGGACCCAGGGACTGCACTTTCCCCATCTTTGTCTTAGATGGAGAACTGTTTTTAGCTACAATATATTCAGTAGCACAATCCTGCAGAACTTCATTTATATTGCACACTTTCTGCAATATAAGAGTGCTCTGACAAGTCACTTCTATAAAGTGTTACATGCCATCTCCAATCCAAATACTGTTCTAAATCATCTTTGTGTCCTCGTCAGGCACATCTCTTATTTTTTCACATTTGATGTAAGATTGGAATGAATTATGCAAGGTCCAAAAAGTATAGTAAGGTGGAGAATAATTTGGGGAATGTGAGGCTTATCTGGTAGGGCTCCCATTAGCTACTTGTGCCTGAAGCAGATTATTACTCTGCAAGGGATGGCATAAGACATACTGTTTCCAGTCCACCAAAACTTCTCTTGCATTTCCATCTTACAACTGATTTTCAGGTGGCTGTGTTATGAAACTACTTGGCCTGAAAGATCATTTTGATGGGGCTAAGTGTAGTGTTTTGTCCTCAGGAGTTTCTTCCTGAGCTGTAGATAATATAGAAAGGGGATATTCAGAATGGTTATTTATATCAAGATGGCTGTAATGGAAATGAAGACAAATAATACTTAGTTGCAAATCTGTTCTTTCAGAAGCATGCATTGGACATTAAAATGTCAATCATGTTCATTCCCACAAAAACTCTAGTTTTGATCAATTATAGGATTTTTGCTTTGGCTTAGTGTCACTCTTGAAGCCACTCAGTCATGTAAAGTTGCTGTATCAGCCCCAAATATATATTATGGCATTGATTTATTAATTTATGTAGTGCTTTCAGATATAGGAAAATGTGTGTGTGCACAAACATATTCTTAAAGTGTACATTGCCATGCTATCTTTTGTCAAACTTGTCAGTACATGGGCTAATTCTGATGACACGATAGAATCTACTATCGCCAATCCCACACACTTAACTGTAGGATGAACAATTCAGTAGAGAAACTTTGCCTTCAAACTTAGCAAAATCATCTAAGAGTAAATCTGCTAAGAGTTCTTTTACTACAATGAAGTTTCCTTGATCAACACATTACTATTTTTATACAGTTCTGCCCCCACAGAATGGCATAGAAGATGACTAACAATGATAAAATCAAATAAAGCACATACAACCAAAACAGATTAAAAACACAACTTAAAAACATTAAATAAAAAATAGCACACATGCAGTTAAAATCCCCATTCACAAGAACCTTGCTTAGTTGCCAAAACCAAGTCTGTGTGAAAAGAAGAAAAACAACAGGTAAGGGGCCAGCGTAGCCTCCCTTGGAAGGGAAATCCACCCTTCGAGAGCAGCCACTGAGAATTATATCCGTATACCATTGTATATACAGGTATAATTCAATTAAGAAAGGTGTGTTCCTGGACATTACTTTTTTAACAAAGTTTGGTACTAGAGGGAAGATTAGGGGTAGATTCCTACAGCACGAAAGAGTAGTTCAACATCTTTCAACATGCTTTTTATCCAAAATTAACAATATGCACATGTGAAATGAAATCGTCAGATAAGCCTTACAAAGATAAAAACACTTGAAATCCTTTTCCAAAATGAATCCTGGAATATTTTTTTCTAGCCTCCACTTTTTGCCTTCTTTCACTTTCTATCAAACTTATAGGTTATATTTTATAACATCCTGGGGGTAGATGGTGAGCTAGGCTTACTTGCTGTGTGTTTTCCTGTTTGTTCATTGTCAGAGATTCTTTAGGCAGCTGCTGTTTGCCTAGCCTGTTATAGGCAGGCACACACAACTACAGGAGGATCAACTACAGATGAGTCTCATTTCCACCTTAGTCTTTACTGCAGACACAGTACTACAACTCAGCATTACAAATCTGTATTTCTCCAGCCCTACTTCACCATTCTTCCAAACTGCAGTTTGAGTTTGGGACTGGAAAAAGGGTAAATTTTCAGTGTTCTTGAGTATATGTGTATTATAGGAGAGTATTTTACAGGCATTCCTCTTCCTCACACACACTGAAGAAATGTTTCCAAGATGATGTTTTCCATCTTCATTTTTAGAAGAACCTGGATTTAAAGCACTTATTCTAAATTAAAATCTCCCTGATTGAGCAAGGGCACCTTTGGAATTATTAAGGGCATCAATCTAATCAATTGATTGTTAAATGCTGGAGATTGTGTTCCATTCCCTTCAGCCTGGAACTTTAAAAACTGCTTTATACTTCATTGGATTTTTTGTCCCTCTGCTCAGTACAGTTATTCTTGACAAACAACTCACCAACTGAAGTCTTTTATATGTTAAGCCTTTTATCTGGAGATCCTAGGAACTGAACCTGGAACTTTCTGTTCCAGCAATGTGCTCTCTCACTGAACTATGGTTCCTTTCTCAATGGAAGAGGGTGCCATCAATCTTTTATACCAGGTTGTCTTGTGTTGCTTGATAACTTGATATGATGCTTCCTGCTTACAGATTAGAAGAATAAGTGTCTTCCTGTATTTATGTGGCCTGAAAGGCTGAAAATTCTTTTTCTTGATGATGGAATAACTTGCCTTTGTAAATTCAGCTGGGTTGCAAGAGCAGATATGGTATTTTTGCTTTCATCTTGACCTAGAGTTCTGCACAAGATTAAGACAAGCTGTCTCCATTAAGGTTGTTGACACTGGAACAAGCTAGATGAGTCATGAGTTCTCCACTACCAATCATGAGGAAGAGACCACTGGCTGCAAGAAAGGAAACAAGATAAAGTAGCGTACAAAATATTTCTCTTAACCTTCCAATAGTGAATTTATTTTCAATATTTATTTCTCCTACATTCTGTTTTGCAAAAGCCCTTTGAGGCAACTTAAAATTTAACACAAGACCGACCTTTTAAAAAAAAAGGGGGGTAGGGGTAGCTTTAAAAAAAAAATCTGTTGCCTAACTGATGTGTAAATGTTCTACTGTGATAACAGGAAAATAATATTCCCTACCTACCTCCAAACAATACCAATCTCATTCCTGAAGTTAAAATTAGAAGGGTGGTGTTGCAAAGTTCTCAGCCTAACCCACTTCCAAAATCTGAGCATAGGTTTGTTATAGTGTGAAAGAGTATTCTTTTGTATTGTAAATTGCCAGTTTGCAGAATCGTAGCTCTAGTGTCTGAATTTTTTCAGATCATTGATAGAACCATATTAATGAAAAGTTTAAAATTTTCAAATGCTGAACTCCAGGCTGCAGAAGAAAATGCCAAAGGAAATCTATGAGCATATGATGCAAACATTGAATACAAATGCCCATCATACTAAACTGTGTGAAGAAGTGTTGTGCCAACTTTCAGTGTGGAGATTTCAAGATAGAAGATGCAGCAAAGTCTGGGAGACCTTCAACACTGTCAGCTTCAAAAATTGTTGAGCACATTCATGACCTGATTTTGTCAGATTGGCAAATCTCAGCTAAAACAATTGCTGAGACACTAGAAATATCCTAGGAACATAATTGAGTGTATAATTCATAAGCAGTTGGCCATGCAGAAGCTGTCAGCCAGTGAGTGCCAAAATGTTTGAATGCTGACTAGAAATGAAATACCTCCAGGTTGATTTTGCAGCATTTTTATCGATCTAGTGATAATTTTTTGGAATGACTTGTCACTTGATAAAACATGGTTACATCACTATGATCTGGAGATCAAACTCAGTCCTTGCAGTGGTAGCACTCAGGTTCTCCATGGCCAAAGAAATTCAATACTTAAAGGTCAGCAGGAAAGGTCAGGGCCACAGCTTTTTGGGGGATAAAAAATGCATTTTTATGACTGACTATCTTCAGAAAGGCCAAACAGTTAATGCAGAGTACTATAACTTGCTTCATCTGACTATTTCCTATTTATAATCTGATTATTTTCAAATTATTCAGAGGTAATAGGAGCATCAGAGCAGTATTTTAGTGACCAGACATCAGAATGTTTTTGAAGGGTTAAAGAAACTTGAGGAATGATGTACTAAGTATGTCAAACTTGGGAGTGAATATGTTTCAGTTTCAGAATTTTTAAGTCATTCCCCCTTGGTTCAGCACCCCTCATATGTGCTTCCTGGTTCTTTCTGGCCACAATGAGGAGAAAGATTCCACCAGTGTGGACTCTTTTACTTTGTAGATTTTTGTCAACTCCAGTTCCCAGAAGCCTGAGGCAATATGGCCAATTGGAGTATGGTAGCTGTAGTTCAAAAGATTGTGGTGTAAAGTTTCATTTTCCTGAAGTTGGGGAACAACTATATTAGCTTCTTCTCCAACTATTTGATGTTAGCGTTACTACCCCAATTGCAGGACTGAAGTCCAAGGCTTCACAGTCAACAAAGGAAAATATAACCCTTGTCTCACTTTCTTTACCCCTTTGCTATCTGTTCATGATGTTGACAGTCCATTGCTTCTGGGTCCAATTTTTTCTGTCTTACCCAAAAGATGAAGAATGAGAGTAGGAAGTGCCGCCCTTACTTAGCTTCATCTCACTGATAAGGCTGTTTATGAGCCCTCTTGCCCAAGAAAGTAATGAAAAGTGAAAGTGGCACTTTCAATACTTAAAAGGTCAGCAGGAAAGGTCAGTGAAAGTGGCACTACAAGTAGGGAAGTGAGAGGAGCAGCTAGAGTGCACTTTTCACCACACTAGTCAGCAGGTAGTGTTTTGAGCTGCCAGGAAGGTGATGCCAAAAGAGTTGACATTAAATACTTTTGTCATTGTAGAAGCTCTTTTAACAGAAGCTTTCACTTTGGTTCATCTTGCTTAAAATATGACATTCTTACCAAGAGCTAGCCACCACTGCCAAACAAAAGGAATTTCTTTCATCACTGTAAAAAGACAAAGAAGTAATTGGAAAAGTTAGAATTGTATGCCAGCAGGATTATACAGGAAATTAACTTGGTAAGGACCCATTGATCAATACCCATTGATGAGGATTGGGACATCCAGGCACCAGTGTTCTCTTCCTGCCTCTGCTACTAATATTTTAGGGAGGCTGAGGAGATATTTGGCTCTCTAGATATTGCTGGAATGCAACTCGATCAGCCCTAGTCAGCTTAGCAAATGGTGAAAGATTCTGAAAAATGCAGTTCTTTGTGGTCTCTGTGATTCATTCAAATGAGCTATCTATGCCTGCATAGTGTATAGCTCAGAATCTAGAGGTATTACATAAGCTTTTTGGTGGTAGCCACACCCACCCTCCACATAGCTATCCAGCATGCTTCCACCCAAACCCTTCATTCTTTTTCATCTGCTGTCTCAACAGCAACAGCATCAAAGGTTGAGCTATTGCATTTCTTTGGATTTTCAGCTAAATTTCTGATTCTTGGACTATCTTTTGACTCTTACAGATCTTGATTTGGCTTTGTTCTGGACTCTGTTTTTGGCTTGGCTTGGACTGCTCACTTGGTAACATTTGCGTGGCCTGGGAGTTTGGCTTACAGCGGCTTATTATAGTTTCATCCAGCTCCTTCAAAATGTGTCCCTCCTGTGGAGCTAAAGTCCCTGAAAGGGACAGACATTCGCACTGATTTTGTGTCTTGGCAAAGGTCACAATGTGAACACTCTTATTTCTTAAAGGATGGGTGGGATTCGGGATTTTATGTTTTGTTTAATGGAAATTGTAATATTGTAAGCCACCCCGATTACTCTGCAGAGGGGTGGGATATAAATAAAAAGTATTATTATTATTATTATTATTATTATTATTATTATTATTATGTTCATTGCATGGTTTTCACATCTCAAGCACATAAAAACTGCTTGCCTAGGCTCAAGGTCCTCTTGTATGAACAAGCTGTGTCAGCCTTGAACAAACCCTGTGACTGCCATCGTGAGTGTTTACCACCTTGATCTACTTTGGCCCTGATGGCTTCTGGTTCCTCAGTCTGGGTGGCTGTGAAAAGATCTCTCCAGAACTCATAAGACCCAGCCAAAGAAAATAACTCCTGGACAAACAGTACCAAACTTCTTAAAACCACTTTGAGGTGTTTTTGCAATCACCGGTATATGCCAAACACATTCAAGAGTGGAATGCTGTCCTGTCCTGTCCTCCACAGCCCACAGTAGCAATCACCATGGATGCCTCCAATGGGGAACTAACCTGGGAGGCTTCTTCATGCGGGGTCATTGATCACCTGAGAAGAACATTCTCCACATCAGTGCTCTCAAGATTGCTGTGGACAAGTATTTTGAGCCTTGGAAACTCTTCTGTATAGCAGAGTTGTTCAGGTAGTCTCCAACACCACCACTACTACCTTAACAAGCAAGGAGGCACAAAATGAAGCACTCTGCTCGGATTCTGCTCCAAGACTGGTGTATCAAGAGAGAGATTTCCATCTCACTGATCCACCTGCCAGGAAAGGATAACATTGGCAGATGCTCTCAGCAGGTCACTAGTCTCATGCCCCAAGTGTAGAGACGTCATCCCAACACTCTTTGAGAAGTCTTCAGGAGATGGGGCACTCCAGAGTTGGATCTCTTCACCTCAGCCAAAAACAGTCAGTACTGGACATTATGTACCAGGGCAAGTTGGGGAAATTTCTCCTCATCACCAGAGTCATAGCCAAGATACAGAGAGAGAAGGCAAAGTGCATCCTGATCACACTGTGGTGGTCTCAGCAGCTGTGGTTCATTCTGCCCCTGCACCTGGCTCATGGACTCCATCTCAAGCTGCCAGCTCATCAAGATCTTCTCATGAAACATGATGAACAAATGAGCCATCTAGATTTTGACACACTCCAGCTGACTGCCTGGAAGTATTTGTTTCCTCTCTCTTGGAAGCTATTCAGCAGCATGGGCATTTTCTCTCATTCATTTGGCTTACGAACTTGTCAAAAAGATCCCCTAGTTCATGTGCATAGGCATTCTACTAGAGCTATGGCTAATTTGTCAGCCTTGCTGAAAGGGATGCCCTTCAAGGACATATGCAGAGCACCTACATGGTCACAGTCTTTTACCTTCATCTCTCTCAACAGAATAGATGCAAGATCCTGGGCTGATACCACTTTTAGGAAAGCAGTTTTATTTTCTGGCCTAACATGACACACTTTCCTCTTGCTAGTCTCCTATTTGTGTGAGTCACAGGGACTATGAAGAAGGGCAGGTTGCATACCTGTAACTGTAGTTCTTATAGTGGTCATCTGTGATTTACAACAGCAATGCCCATCTTCCCCTTGTTGTGTTCTGCCTATCCTTAGATCCTTGGCTCCTGCTTTGACATCCATGGAACTGAGGGTTTAGGCAGGATGTGTGCTGGATAGTTGTGCAGGGGTGGGGTGGCCAGAGGATGAAAGCTTATGTAATACATTTAGGTTTCAAATTATGCACTGCACAGGTGCAGATAATCCATTTGTGTGAGTTCACAGATGACTGCTCAAAGAACTATAGTTACAGGTATGCAATCTTTCCTTCAAGAACCTCTGGAGAGTTATGCATTCCCCTCCATATTCTACTGGTAGTACAAAGAGATGGTGCTCTTTGAGATAGAGATGGTAAGGGAAAATAGAACTGGGTAGCTATGTGACAACTAAGTTTTGCACTTCTAATTGATGGAGATGAATCATAGAATCACAGAGTTGGAAGAGACCACATGGCCATCCCTCTGCCATGCAGGAATACACAAACAGAGCACCCACCAGATGGCCATTCAACCTCTGTTTAAAAATTTCCAAAGAAGGGGAGACCACCACACTCTGAGGCAGAACATTCCACTGTCAAACAGCTCTTACTGTCAGAAAGTTCTTCCTAATACTTAGGTAGAATCTCTTTTTAGAATTGAAATGTGAAATTGTAGATTGTTCAAAGGGATTTGAATCTATCCTGATTTTAAATGTATTTGAATCACCAACTTTAAAAAATACCTGTGTTTGCATTGGCAAACAAATGAAGCACATCAGTTTATTTACAGTAGTCCTTTATTTAAAGTCTGAGCTGGTGGGGCTTAATAGGCATGGTAAAGAAAAACATGAACCTAAAAAGATTGCTGCTGGATCAGCCCAAATATTAATCTGTCCAGCATCCTTGCTTCCACCAGTGGGCAATCGGAACCCTTCGGGAATTTTATATACAAGACAAGAAAGCATTTTTTTTTCTTGTTGTTATCCAGCAAATGGAAATTAGAAGCATATTGAACCAGGAGGTTCCAATATTACCATTCCCCCTTATGGTGCATTTTCCTGCAAACAGCAGCTTTTGAAAGCCAGTGCCAGAGTTGGATTTTTGTCAGGAAGAATTGGGGGAAGTAAGAGTTAACTTCTCTCTCAGTTTGAAGGAGGGGGTATAGCTCATAGCATCTTGTCTAGGTTTTGTATGGCCCTTATTTGACAATGTTAATTTGCTTGGGCCAATTCACAACTTTCCAAAGGGAGAGAAAGGTCTTCAAAGGTTACCACCCCTTATCCCCACTCCACTATACTCATTACTTGCTTGCTTAATCAGACTGGGCAGATAAATAGCAACAATAATGGAAGATGAAAGGCCTCCACACAGTTGGCAGTGGATTTATATTAGTGCACAGGCCTTGAGAAGTGCTCAAAATGCAGATCAAAATGGACTGGACTTGATTTTTACATTAATTGGACTCAGATTCTCTGCCTGCCTTCCATTTTAGCATAATGCTGGAAAGGCCCAAACCGATGGATTCCAATTACAAGAAAGGCTATTTCAACCATACATTAGGAAAAACTTCCTGATGACAATGGCATAGACAACCTCAAAAGGTGAAAGACTCTCCTTCACTTGAGATTTTTAAACAAAGGCTGGACAGCTGGTCATGCTTGAGCTATACATTCTACCCATTGGTAAGGGAGTAGACTGGCCTTAGAATTCTTTCAAGTCTACATTTCTATGAGGGTTGAGCTCCTTTTGTCTCTGCACTGGGCTACTGATGTAGGTAGCTACTGCACTAATTTGGCATGGAAATTCCAGTAATCCTAGCTCATCTATCTATCTACATGCCCATCTGTCTATTTTTGCAGTGACTCCCTATTTTTTGCTTGGATCATCAATCCTCTCTTAATTTGCCTGACTCCTTTCATCTCAGTCTTGGAGCACAGAAATTTGTCTCCCTTTAAACTGTGACAGAGAAAAAGAGGGCACACTTTGTCTCTGCAACAGAAGCAAGGGTGGTTTATCATGCTGCAGCCAGCCAGCACAAACCTGGACGATTTAGAGATTGATGCAGTGCGCCTAAAAAGAAAAGTGCACAGGAATTGGTTTGGAAGCAACACAATCCTTTCCACTAAAATGTTTGCATGTTTCTTTCTTTCTCTATAAGAATTGCTGTGTTTATCAGTAAGCAATTAGTGTGTCCATAAACAACCTCCAGTAACCCAACAAAAAGGGGCACTACAACTCTCTGAAATGTCAGCAAAGGGGTGGGTGTCCCTTTCCATTCCATTAGCACCAGCAGGCTGCAAATGGCAATGCCTGTCTCAGTGATGCTGTATTGTAAGAGAAACTAAAGCTGCACCCTTCTTGTCACTGCTGCTATAATGGGGAGGAAAGGAAAAATGTTTCCACATGACACTGGGATTAATGGGACAGAACAATAGGCAGAGGTAGAGGAGAAAGTGAAAAGTGGCTAAGGCATTTGAAGTTTTAAAAACAGCCTTTTCTGTTTTTCTGCTTTGCTCCATGCTTCTGCTTCAATAAGCTCTGCTAAGGAGGTTCACCAAATCTCAATTGTGCATTTCTACTAAAACCCAAAATTTTCTTTCCTTGGTAATGTTAATATGTATTTACTTAAAACTGTTCAAATTCTGGTTTTCCTATTATCATTCATGGGGGGGGGTTGTTTGTTTCTTTGTTTTTTGTCTTTGGTTGTTGGCTTTGGGAAGAAGAGGAAGAATTGACTGTTTCTTTGGAGGAATGCTTAGGCCCTTGAGATAAAATTCGACAGTTGATTGAATAAAAATAGATGATGTTGGAATATTCTCTCCCAAGCCAGAGGTTGATAAGCCTCAAGTTTGCAAGATCTATTTCATTTTTCTGCTAGAGCTTTGAAGTTCACCAATTAGCAAGTAAGCAATAGCAAGTACATTTCTATATCTCTTATCAGTTCACTTAAACACTCCCTAAGTGATTTACAATGTGTAAGCCAATTGCCTCCAACAAGCTGGGTACTCAGTTTAGTGACCTTGGAAGGATGCAAGGCTGAGTGGACCTTAGAGCCCCTGGCTGGGATCAAACTCACTTTAGGGCTGCAGTACAGACATTTAACCTCTGCGCCACCAGGGCTCCAATTAGAGGGTAGTGCAAAAAAGACACTTTAAGAATTAAATAATTCTGAGTTAATGAAGCTCTGAATGTCAGAACTAAGCTCACAGTTCTTCCACTCCTAGTTACCCCAAGCTTGCTTCATTTTCTGTAATATAATTTGGGTGAGAACAAGAGAGTAATTTTGTTGCTCCCCAATGAGGAGTCAGAAATCCTTAACTATTGCAAATCACCCATCTATTTACCAGTACATTTTCACCACCCTTACTCTGGGGGAGGGATGAAAATCATGCAGCATAAGAGATATTGGACTGCAACTCAGACTTTCCTATTTGGACTTTTGGTATTTGAGCTTACCTGCAGAGGTCAGCAGAATGTGAGTCAAAGTGATGGTGATGGCATAATCCCAGACCCATCGTTTCAGGAGTTGTGCAAAAAGGAGACCACTGGTGAGAAAGGTGAGCTCCATGGTCAGCATGTTTGCTAGGGGAGAAGGAAAAAGAAATAAATAGATAGGCCTACTGGATCTCTACAGAGCTCTGAATCTTGAAGGAGGCACAAACAACCTGGCTACAACAGGGCTTTTCAAGTGAGATTCATCAGACTTCATCCCACATGTTTCAAGGGGCTAGAAAAAACCACATGCACATTTCTTTTAAAAGGCATTTTGCCTGAAATATTTTTAATGAGTTTCCCTAGTTTAAACTGTTGTCCATGGAAACTGTTGTCTATATTATCTTTTATAATTCTTCTTACTAAGAATGGGGAGTACAATATATGTTATTTTATATGAGGTGAGTCCCTTTTGGATGTAGCATTTCAAAATAAATAAATAAAATAAATGGAGCAAAAACAATGCAGTTTTTTAAAAAGAGATGAAAAAATATTAAAATTGTCAAGGATGTGTCTGGATATACACTCTCTCACAATCCCAGTTTCTTACTTATAAAAGTATTATATGCCTATGGGCAATTATAAGGGAATGAGGGCTCAGTTACAGGACCGGGGGGGTGGGGGGGTTACAGTCTGATTTTGATTGATAATCGCCTCCCATCCGTTTATTGCATTTGCTAACTGATAGTATATACAAAAACATTACAAGAATAGTGTTTGTGAACAACATGCATTAGCTGTTGATAGAATTGTTGTTGTTAACCGCCTTCTAGTCAACCATGGGCTCATTCCCACTTACATTTAAACCGGTTGCGATTCGCCTTCACTCCATGTTGGTGAATCAATTCCAAAAGGTCCATTGTTCCCACTATGAAAGTGGATCTTTTCATTATTCCCTTGTAATTGCTTCTTTTTTATACGATTGTTGTTCCCACTAGTTTGCGCCGCTTCAAAATGCATGTCAATCATCTGCACATCATCAGTGATTCAAGCGGTAACACGGTGAGGGCAGGGCCATTCCAGACGCCAAGCGGAGTGACCTTAGCAACTGAGCCTTCCTCTGCCCCTCAGCAATCCAGGCTTCTCAAGCACACCATTTC
>CM034707.1:10055165-10072205 GCA_020142125.1 Phrynosoma platyrhinos | reverse complement strand
CCCCCCCCCCCCCGGTAGTTTGGTCAAAACAGTAAAACCTATCCCTCTATCTCACCTGGTTAGTTTAAAAAGAAACCCTTGAGAGTCCCTCTGCATAGTATTCATAGGCCTTGCTAACCCAAAGCTTTACTTTGTTTTGCCTGAAACAAAAATTAATACCTTCTTAGTATGGTTTAATAAAAGGAGGGCCTAGCCATACATACTAATAATCTATGATCCATAGTCAAAACAGCATGATCAGAGCACAAGAGGGTGGTATTCTCAGAGTAAAAAGGACCCTGAGTTTTTTAGAAGTACAGAAATATTCAGGAAAATCCCTCAAACTTATACAAGGGACCAATGGGATTAAATGGTTGGAATTCTAAAGCGGAATCACTCCAAACTGCACTTTTGTGTTTCACTTCCTCGTTCCTTATAATATACTTAAGATGATTTGTCATGAAACTATAAAGGTATAAAAAATAGGAATAGTACATTCTGCATGGTCTTACCTCTTGCAATTTCTTAAGCTACTAGTATATAACATACTTTTTCTATATGTGTTTCTTGATGGTATATTGACTGCTTCTAAAAAAATGTGGCAGCTTCCATGGTTTCATTTCCCCATGTTCAGTCTGTGCCCAGAGAACGTAGACAAATAAGCACATGGTTTCAGTGACCCCTGTTTGTCTTTCTGTAACAGCTGTTAACACAGTTGATAATGGAGCAGCTTTTGTCTCCCCCAGGTATGGCTTTGTTGAGTTTGATGATGTGCGTGATGCTGATGATGCTGTTTATGAGCTAAATGGCAAAGATCTTTGTGGGGAGCGTGTAATTGTTGAACATGCCCGGGGCCCTCGCCGAGACAGCAGTTACGGTTCTGGACGCAGTAAGCACTAACATAACTTTCTATTGGTGACTTTTTTTCTATATAAAATATATTATTGTAAAGCTGTATTTTAAAGGGGGGGAACCCAAAGATATAAAGTTTAACTACTGCAATTTTTATTAAAGTAATATTATTTGACTGTTAATTTATATTCAACTTTTTAAACATAATTAACTAATTGAGCTTGAATATTCATTATTTTATTTTGGAAATACTGTATATGAATGGTTTATTTGTAATGTGATTGTTTAACATAGACTTAACAAAGACTCAATGTTTCAATTAAGAGTCCTTTGAGGCTAAGATGACTGCCTGTTCCATTTGCTGACCCTGGGTTGCCTTTCCATGAGTGGCTCTTTGACCTTTGTGGCCCTTGGCTGACCAAAAAAAGGAAGCCATGTGACGACCGCAACCTTTTCCCATTAGACGTGGGTGGTGAGGACCCCAAGGGTTAGAGAAAGATGTGATTAAACTGAAATAGGTGCCTGAAAACCTTTGTTCATGTCAGATATTCAGAAAACTTTAAAACAATGTAAGTAACATTAGTAACTGATATAGTGATTTGGTTATTATGCTTTGAAAACCATTAATTTGTTTTAATTTAAACTTAGTTGCATGTTCAATTTTAATAGTAAATATAAAACATAAAGTCTTGTAATTATGTGCTAATGTTTTAGACCAATGTATATAGACCTTCTTAAATGTCTCTGTTAACATAAATTTGTAAAATAAGTAGAATGGTTTAGACTAATGGGTGTGGGGGGAATTAAATGTATTTATTGGTTTCTTGGTAGACTAGCTTTTATTTTTATTTTTCAGGGGTATACATTTACCCCTGATTCCACTACCTTAGCTGAAGTATTGCATCTGTTATCACCTCTAAAGGTGGATATGGTTATAGAAGAAGTGGACGAGACAAGTACGGTCCTCCAACCCGTACTGAATACAGATTGATCGTTGAAAATCTGTCAAGCCGTTGCAGTTGGCAGGACTTGAAGGTATGCCATCTTTTTGCTTTCACCAGTGGTGATAAAGGTTTGAAATTGTAGACCTATTTTGAATTCTACTTCTTTCCCTTTGGGCCAGCACCCAGCACGAAACAGGCCAGGGATAGAGGTTGGAAAACCCTTACTTGTTTCTCCTGGAAAGACTGCCCAAAATAAGTCTAGTATTTGAATGTACAGTGTTGAATGAATGATGAGTTTCTTAAGCATGAACCTATGCAAATTTTACTGAGTGTCATATACATATTACTAACTCAGAAGGTTTATGCTCTTAAATGCAGAGAAGAGGCTTCTGAAATAATACAGAAGCCTTTACCTAATCCCCCATGTGGCTATGACTTCTGAGATGCTGCCCCAAATAGGCCAAATTGTAATGAAAAAACTGAAAATTTCCTGTTTACTTACAGCAATGTTTTGCTGCCCTACATATCATTGGACCTCACCTTTTGGTGTTACTGGGCCAAAATGTGCTCTGCTGTGTTCTGGGTTCCTAGCCACAATTAAAGAGCAGATTACACTTTCCTTTTTACACTTTGAGGAGATGAAGGGTGCTTGACCAAGACCTTTGCCATGCCTCAAACTACAGTGCAGAATAACGTGCGCAGAAACATTATTGTGTGCTCTATCATTGACTTTCTTCCTTCTTGGGCTCTCCTCATCAGAGGTTTATACAGTACTCACAGATTCAACTATCCACAACATGATTTTTTTTAAAATAATAATTCCAAAAAAGCAAACCTTGATTTTACCATTTTATACAAGGGCAACGTTTTACTAGCCCATTATATTTAATGGGACTTGATAACCATGGGGTGTCCTGGAACCAAACCCCAGCATATATCAAGGACCCACAGTACTTAGCCATTGTTCTTTTAGATGTTCATCTCTGTTCTCAGCCTTTTTTGACTCATAGCAACATAGCAAATATGGCTGAATTTGTCTGCCATATGAACTGAAAAATATAATAGTCCTTACATTTTAGACCTTAGGTTAGGTTTGAGACACACTCACATTTCAGCCTTTTTCTGCAAAAATGAGGACCAAAATTATGAATGTTGTGTTTTTGTAGATAAATGTTGTGTTTCTGTGTGGGGTTTTTTTTTATCAACAAAAGTAGCCATGGCCACTTGAAATTTGTGTATCTGAGAGGAGAATTAAGATTAATCAACTTAATCTTTATTACATGCCCACACCTACAGGCATATAAATCAAGCCTGCTTTTCAATTGCTTAATCTAACAGTATGAGGCCTGGTAGCATCTGAAAGAAAGTTTTATACTTACTACTCTGTTCTTTTCTAGGATTATATGCGTCAAGCAGGTGAAGTGACATATGCTGACGCACACAAAGGCAGAAAAAATGAAGGTGTGATTGAGTTCAAATCCTATTCTGACATGAAAAGAGCCCTTGAAAAGCTGGATGGGACAGAAGTAAATGGTAGAAAGATAAGGCTGGTAGAAGACAGGCCTGGGTCTAGGCGCCGCCGTTCCTATTCCAGAAGTAGGACTCATTCAAGGTAGGTGTGTGCCTTGGCAGGCCATTAGTTGGATAATTGTTGCTTGAACATTTCAGGAACACAAACTGAGGTTCTTCTGGTGGGTTATGGTGATAGCATGGAAATAAAGCTGTGTTGTGTGGTTTCAAGTAATTTCCAACGATGGTAACTAAAGCGAACTGATCAAGGTCAAGATTTGTTCATAGTGGAATTATCTTTGCCTTCCTCTGAAGCTGAGAGAATGTGACTCACCCAAGGTCACCCAGTAGGTTTCTGCTAAGTCCAAGAGCTATAACTGACGCTGTGGGAAGAGCCCAACCCAATCAAGTTTTTCCCAATTGCTCTGTTCTCCATCCATTCCCAGGACATTACCTGTTAATCAGATTTGCTCATTGAGAGATGAGGGGACAGTGAGTGCTTCTGAGATGAGGTTGCTGTCCAGTAAATAGGTGTAGGATGAGATTTGCTCCTTTGTTCAGGAACAAAAGGCTTGTTTGTATGTTAAAGCTCACCCCAGACTGATAAATAGAAATTTACTGTAACAGTTTCATAAGCAGCCTTTTACTGCTGCAGCTATTTGAAGAATTTATGTATAAAGGTGGTGTATATACTCACATCTCCAAAGAGGGTTGGGAAGGACTTCTGTGAGAAGCCCCAGAGAGTCACTGCCAGTTAGTTATGACAGTACTGAGGCAGATGGACGTGTTAATAATAATAATAATAATAATAATAATAATAATAATAATTTTTATTTATATCCCACCCCTCTGCTGGACAATCTGACTTGATCTTTCATATATGGTAGCACTTCAGTGTTTCCAGTACATTGCATTAATTCAGCACACCTGTAATCATGGTTTCTGAAATCATTTCTAATTCTTTATCTGTTAATTGATATTTCAGTGAGAGAAAATTCAGAGTTAAATTCAGCATATTCTTAATCCTATATTATATAGATTGTAATCAGCATAGAAGACAGCTTTGGTTCAGTTGCTTAAAAAGTTAACTAGGGCCTTTGCAGACTGCTAGAAATAGTGCAAATTGAGTCCACTTTAACTGTCCTGGCTCAGTGCTAGGGAATCATGTGAATTGTATTTTTTTCTGAGACATTGAGCCTTCTCTGTCAGAGAGCTCTGGTGCCACAATAAACTACAGTTCCCATGATTCCCTAGCACTGAATCAGGGCAGTTAAAGTGGACTCAATTTGCACTATTTCTGGCAGTTTGCAAAGGCTCTAGCAAAATCTGCTGAGATCAGAGAATCTATGTAGCTGAGTTTCCCAGTGGAGAAGGGAGGAACTTCCTGTTGTGCATTGCTCCTCCCATTCACTCTGATAGGTATAATGTGAAAACCTTTTTGAGGTACCCACTAGGCAGAGCATCCCTCCATATAGGCCCAGCCTATTTGTTGTCTTTAGCTTCAGTAGCACATGTTTAGCTTTGCTCAATTTTTCTCTTTACTCCTTTTTTCCTCTCCAACTCTCCCCCCCCCCCCATATATATTCCTTTCTTAAACTTGTCTCCAATCCTCTCTGCAATATTCTAAATTTTTCTGTCTCTCCTCTGAGGGCTAGGAGGCAAGGATGGCATGGCAGAAATGCACTGTTCAGCTCAGGGTAAGGAGAGAAGCCCTAGTTGTACTGGATATGCAACAGGCCTTCTAAAGCCTCTCTGCTCCAGATGTTTGATCTCCTTGCTGTTTGCTTGTGTGTTTCCATGTGTGTGTGTTCGTGTGTGAGAGAGAGGAAGAGAGAGAGATTGCAACTGGGTTAATGTCCCCTTGACAATAGCAGGAAAGTTTCTAAACCCACCCATTCTCCAGCAACATGAGTGGTTGTAGGCATTTTGATATGTGTCTGTGTGTTTGTGTGTGACAGAGAGAAAGCACATAGAACATGGTGCTTTTGAGTATATTTTGAGCCTAAGAATATATTTCTTGATACTAATTTTAAATGAGTTGAGAGCCAGCATAGTGCAATGGTTTGAGTGTTGGACTGCGACACTGGGAGACCAGGATTCAAATCCCTGCTCTGCCCTGCTAGGTGACCTTGGGCAAGTCACATTCTCTCAGCCTCAGAGGAAAACAAGGGCAAACCCCTTCTGAACAAATTCTGTCAAGAAATTTCTGTGGTAGGTTTGCCTTAGGGGCAAGATAACTCAGAAATGACTTGAAGGCACACAACAGCAGATTTCAGGCAGGGCTCTAGGATCCACTCAGCCTTGCATCCTTCCCTAGGTTATTAAAATGAGTACCCAGCTTGTTGGGAGGCAATTAGCTTACACATTGTAAACCACTTAGAGAATGCTTAAGTGCACTGATAACCAGTATAGAAATGTATTTGCTATTGCTAAACGGAGTGCACCTGGTTACTGCAAGCTTTCCCCCATTTCACAATCAATGTGCATAGTAAAAATACAATTTATTATTGCTGCTCTTAGACATTTGGGTCCCAGAACTCTTGCCAACATTTTTGTAAGTTAGCCAGATACCTGTAAGGTAGCTACTGATCCACCTTATACATCCCAGTTCTTGTTCTAGAGCTGTACTTCCTAAAAGCTTAAATAAGAAGACCATCTTGCAGATGGGAAAGAGTCCTGTATGAGAACAGAAAGTCTTCAAGCAATGAACTCTTTCAGCCTCAGAGGAAGGCCCATCTGATGGTTTCTAAAATGCGATTATTTGTGTTCTTTACTAATATACTATTGGGTTCAGTACAAAATGACTATCTGTAAAAATTTTGTGCAGTGTTTCAGCAAAAAATTATTTTAATAAAAACATTGCTGTAGCATGGCATAGTGGTTTGAGTGTTAGACTATAATTCTGGATACCAGGGTTCAATTCCCAGCTTGGCCATGAAACCCAGTGGGTGACTTTGGGGAAGTCACACACTCTTAACCTCAGGGGAAATCAATGGTAATGCTCCTCTGAACAAATTTTGCCAAGATAAGCCCATGATGCTGTGGCCATAAGTCGGAAGGGACTTGAAGACATACGACAACGTTAGTTATAACCAGAAACACATTTTTCGTAAGCCCAGCTTATACTGTATCAATTCACCTACAAAACTAAAACCCTATGCTAATTAACTTTTTGAACCTTCTAATGCACATGTGCTCCAATCAGAGCGCCGTTATTACTCAATTGCAATGATGCTGTTTTAGTGCTGCTTGGGTTTTATAGTCACTGTTTTTGTGAAATTACTAAGGATTCTGTATGGACCATACAGAATCCTTAGTAATTTGACAAAAACAGTGACTATAAAACCCAAGCAGCATGAGAACAACAACATCATCTAAACACCACGCCCCGAAAGTGGCCAGAAGCCAGTCTCTTTCCCGCCACAGTTACAAAATCAAATTAGCACATCTACTCCAGAGTCTTATCTGACATCACCAAAATCCAAGAAACCTATCAAGCATTGCCTCCTTCTAGAGGCCATCAATCACTTAATCCAAATGGTGACCTAGAGGTGTACAGGTCAAACAAATAGAGCAATAAAATGCAGCCTTGCCTGACCCCCTTGACAATTAGAAACCATTTTGTTTCTCTCTATTCTGTTCTGATGGTAACCTCTTGTCCTGAGTACAGGTTACGTATCAGGACAATGAAATATTAACTCTGAAGTTTCTATGAAACTCCCATCAGTGTCATGAGTAGGCTGTGGAAATGTTTTAGATAGACATATTAGGGGAATTACATATATTTGTAAACCTTGGCTAAAAATTATGTAGGCTGTTGCAACTTTGTAACACTAGGAAACTGCTTGCATATTAGAGATACTCCTTTACTAATGTGCATTACTGCTTAGAATAAAGCTTCATTTACAAACTTTTTCTCTTTCACACTCTTTCAGATGCTTAGTTTCATTCCCCAGAGGGGGAGGAATGTCTCTGCAGAGTCAGAGATGAAAAGCACAAGACAAGTTCCCCCAGTAATTTCCCACTAAGTTGTGTGTGTGGTGGCAGCTTAGGTGATCTCTGTTGGTCCCATCCTATTGAGTAGAAGCAAGAAGGAACTCTAGAAACAGCACATGGTTAACCTATAGACATTTAACTATAGCAATTATTCTTGTACTTTCAGGTCTCGCTCTCGAAGCAGACATTCTCGTAAAAGCAGGAGTCGTAGTGGCAGTAGCAAAAGTAGTCATTCAAAAAGCAGATCACGATCCAGGTAAAATTAATTAATAATTACTAATTATAAACATACTTCAGACAGTATTGATGGCGTCTTGATACTCTGAATTGACATCAAGAAGCCTCACATTATAAAAGTGAGAGTCTAAGGTGTCTACCTACTTTTCCTTGTGTGTGATTTTAGGTCCTTTGGTTTGTATATTCGAAACCATCACTTTGCTGTGTACTTCCCCCCAACTCACAATAATTTGCAGGTTATACAGTGATCTACTAATAAGCTAGAAACATCAAGACCTTCTAATTATTGGAGTGATCTTTGTTCTGTTTCATCATACAACAGATATTTGATTTGTACAAACTTGTAAGTAGACCTTAGCAAGGGTTATTGCACTGATCATTTAAAGGATTTTTTAAAAAAATTTGATAATTCTGATTCCATTATTAGCTTTAAAACCTAGTCCCTGATCTGATCAAGTCATTTCTTTCCTTTTGTGTATTACATCTGATAGCACAGGGATGTCAAAGAATCAGCCCACCCAAAAATGTTTTGAATGGCTCAAGGAGTCCAAAACACCTCATGCTGCCTATGTAGTGTAAGGGAGTTGTGTGTGTAACATTTTTAATATATATACATTCAGTATATTTCTTATGGAGAATTATGCAAAAAGAAAAAAAAATTGAGCATTTGGAGAATCGTGTTTAAAAAAGCATGTTAGTCAGAGGCATTTTAATACTGCCAGCTATTGCAAGAAGATTTATACAGTTCCTCTGCTGTTTATTTTTGGTTATCAGGTCTGGATCCCATTCCAGAAGCAAGAGCCGCAGTCGAAGCAAAAGTCATAGCAGAGGCCAAAAGGAAAAAAGCAGAAGCCCAAGTAAAGATGATAAAAGCAGGAGCCGCAGCAGAAGTATTGAGAAATCCCGAAGTAAAAGTAAAGACAAACCAGAGGATGTGGTTCACAATGATGATGATGACGATGATGATGATGATGATAATGATGACGACCAAGCAAAGAGCAGAAGTCCCAGCAAGGAAAAGAGTAAGAGTAAAAGCAGGAGTAGGAGTGGTAGTAAAGAGAAAATAGAAGAGGAGGAGAGGGAGAATGTAAGGAGCAGTAGGAGTAAAGAGAGAGAAAAGAGTGCCAGCAAGGTTAGAAGTAGGAGCAAAGAAGGGAGCAGGAGCAGAAGCCGTAGCAAGAGCAAGGATAAAAGGAAAGGTAGGAAGAGAAGCAGGGATGCCAGTAGGAGCAGAAGCAGGAGTCAGAGCAAAAGTGAGAAAAGCAAGAGGCGAAGTAAACGTGACAGCAAGTCTGGCAGCAAGAAAAAAAAGAGAGAAGATCAAGAGCGTTCCAGGTCTAGGTCTAGGTCTAGATCCAGATCTCAATCCAAGGAAAAGGAGCATATAAAAGCAGAACCCACCATAAAGGAATCAAAAAGCGAGGGTGAGGCAATGGACACCAGTTGTAAATCTCGGTCAAGGTCAAATTCCAATTCTAAACAAAATGTCAAATCAGAATCTCGCTCCAGATCCAAATCACTTTCAAAAACAAGATCCCAATCCAAGTCTAGATCGAGGTCTGCCTCTAGATCACATTCCCGATCTAGGTCCAGGTCTCGTTCCAGATCTTAAACTTGCTGCAACCACACTTAGAGCTCTATGAGAAGTCTTTTGTACATGTTTGGTAGTTGTAGCACAAGTGATTGGAGTAGAACATGTCACTGTTGTACATTTTTAATACATCCCCCCCCCCCCCCCGGTGTGTCTGTAAATGTTCAGTCTGGTGCTCCCCCTCTGTTGACCTTTCTGGTACTTGAGGCTGAGAACCATATCTGGGCACCAAACACCAATGGGTTTCCAGAATAGCCATAGAGAATGAGCACTAGAGTTTGATGGGCTTCTAAGACTGGAATGATGACTCCTAGGTAGGTATGATAACTTCAACAATTTTCCCTTTAATTGATGCCCTTTGATGTATGTCATTTAGTGGGAAGTACAAAGTCTTAAATTTCATATTAATTTTTAATTTTAATACTTTGGACTTGCAGAGTTTGTGAATGGCACAGTCAGAAAAATAGATACCTACAGTAAACAATTGGGAAAGGAAAACAGTAGTTCCACTTTCTGGTATTGTGACAATATCCTTGTTTTATATTTTTTTTTATTTTTCCCCGTATTGCAAAGTACAGTGGCCCCTGTTTCCATTAAATTTGAATAAAGACTATTTTTGCTTGACCACATGTTGTAATGGTTTTAAGTTATGCTGATTTATCCCTTCAAGAGATGTTTGTGAGTCTCAAATATGTAATTAAAAAAATCATAAGATAACAAAAAACTTGATCATGGAGTCAGCCCTTCAGGCATAGTCTGAATGGTGTCTCAGCAGAGCAAATCCTATTATCTGCCATTCTATTAAGCTGCGTGCAATCAGAGTATAGGTCTATTAGGAGATCTCAAGGTTTTGCCGCAGATCAGTTTTAATACCTGCTTTAGCAGTGATTTCTGTTAAGGATTTTCACTTTGCAGAATCTACAACAACAGCAAGACCTCCCTTGCCAATTAAGCAAGAAATTCTTGGAAGAAAATAAAAATATATATTTATATATGAAAAAATTGTGTACAAGCTTCAGTTCTGGTACTGGAAACAAATTCTTGGATCAAGCATGTGGATAAATCACTTTCCTCTGCAGCTCTGGGTCCGCTCCCTCCTTGCACTGGGTTCCACTTTGGGTTCCAGTGCAAAGCAGAGTAAATCCTCTAAACCTAGTCTCCCCACACAAGACATCTGCATAATTCACTTTCTATCAAAACAAAGCAAGCATACCTGCCACCCCTCCAAGGGGAGCATGCCTCACCTTTGAGTAATTTCAATAATTTAATTTAAGTAAATTTGCTGGAAATAAACAGAAGTAAAAGTCTGTGGAAAGATTTCCATGCATCCATTCATTATGATCACAAGTGGCAAATGAGATCCCTGAAGTTGGGAGTAGGTTTCAAGGATATTTGACTATCACTTGTCACTTGACTTTGAATTGTTCATGACCAAATTATTCAGGCAGTGTACCATTAGGGAGGTATCTCTTCCATGTGCAGGCTTGTATTGAAATGTGTTTGAAAATGGTGGGATAATGGCAGGAAATCTAGAATGCCCACAATTGTAATGAAGTTCTTGAGCACAAAACAATAGGCATTGGGGACATGCACATTTCTTAGGAACTAGAACCCAAAGTTATCCAGATCTCCTAAGAATGAGTGCATAATCATCAATGCCTGAAGGGAAAGTGTCAGTATGCATACTTTGCCATGTTTCCCTCGCTGTTAGACTTGTTCAAACGTTTCTTTTTTTCATAAAGTTTGCAAACCCTGATCTGCATCATATAGTCCCTGCATTCTTTTCAACTGAACAGTTCCAAGGAGTTGGCCATCTTAGTCTGGTGAAAGAATAACAAAGGTGCGTGTCCACAAATGTTATTCCAAATAAAATGTGTTAGTCTTTAACATGCCATAAGACTTGGTTTTTTCCCCAATCTCAAGAAATGAAACTGGAAGTGGAGTTTGGCTAATTAGAGTTTTCAAATGTTTGTTTTTCACATTTGATGGGCTTGTGCAGACAGAAAATTTGCTTCCAAACTCTCCAACATTGCCCACCCCTGAATTAGAGCTTTTTACATGATTAAGTTGGTTTTAATCTTGTGGAAACTAAGCTTTATGAGGAACAAATGAGGGAGCAGAGTACATTAATCTTGTGGAAGAGGAGGCATGATATTTATCTATAAATCTCTGAAGGGATGTCATAATAGAAGATGGAGCAAGCTTGTTTTCTGCTGCTCCAGATACTAGAAGTCAATGGATTCAAATTACAAGAAAAAAGATTCCACCTGAACATTAGGAAGAACATTTCCCCCATTTATTTGCCAGTAGAATGAAGTGCCTTGGAGGGTGGTGAGGTCTCCATCTTTTGAGATATTTATACAGGTTGGATGAGCATCTTTCACAAGTACTTTAGTTTGTCTATTCCTACATGGGACAGGATTGGATTAGGTGGTCCTTGTGGTCCAGCGCTATAATTCAACAACATGCCTTGCATCAAAGTGACTTTTCCATCTATTCCTTTTTTTTGCAGCCATGCAGCTTTAAGAAGGGTATTTTTTAAAGAAAAAAAAGTCAACTGCATACTGCATTTTAACATTAGCTAGTTCCAATAAAAGGTAGTATCTTGCTTGTTCAGTGTTTTGTTCTGTAGGGTCTACACAATGATACTTTGGGTATTCTGTGAATGGAGAGTTGACAAGTGAGCTTATAAGCTATCCTCATTACAAATACAAGCACTATACTTTATACATTATATTTCACTTGGGCCCCAAAGCTGCAGTTTCTCCCCAGATTTCAAAAAGGCTAGATATCAGCTCAAAATATGAGGGCTTTAACAGCATGTGTGCCTGTCAGGAAGCACAGATTCACATGCTGCATTCAAAACTCTATGCATTTCAAATTACTAAACACAAATAATCAGAATTTGTGTGTGCAATTTGTCTTCCACAGATTTCTTCAGCGCAATAACCTCAGTTTGGTCACATTTAAGCCAAAATTAGCTAATACTGGCAACTGCAGAATTTAAAATGCTAGTTCAGTGAGCATAAATACACTTTATACTTGAATATTTCATATAATATAAGTGCATAACACTGACAGATATATGTTATGGAAGCATATTAAAACCATTAACGTTCTTATGTGGTTAGACTGTACTAACAATGTGTTTGGATGGGAGATGAATGACCCTCCTTATGTCTGTGAGAATCAGATCAGAAATAAAACTTTTCCTGTTGTTTGTTGCATAGTAGTTTATATTTCAACTCTTATCTAGCATGGAACACCAGTTTTTGGGTGGAGAGGAAGAGGTCCTTGAGTGGTATACAAGCTTTGTGGCTGAAAGGGGAATCGATGTGGAGTCTCCATGATCCAAACTTCCTTCACTACACTCCCATTGCTCCCTGGATGAGGGCAAAAATCTGGTGAGCCACGCCATCATTCCCTGGCTCTACAAAACAATGCATGCCAAGCATGACTGGAAATGGAAAATTTATAGAAGGGCCACAACTTAGTGGCAGAGCACATGCACCGCAGAGAGTTTAATCTCAGGCTTTTTCCAGGCAGGACTGGTAAAGACTCCTGTCTGAAATTCTGGCTGTCAATGTAAATGAGTGGAGAAAGTGCAGCCTGTGTTTTTGTGGCCCTTAAGGTCACCAATTTCTGTGCCCCAAAATGCATCCCTTCCCCCAGAAGTTGACTATGTTTCTTCTCCCCAGGCTGTTTTGGGCCAAGGAGATGGCTTTCTTTTTTTTACCAACATGAAGTGACAGAGGTTGGCCAAAAGGGCTCAAAAATAAGTCCCCATGTGTTCCCATGCCTCCTAAGGGAAATAGGGGGCAAAATTGTGTTTTTCAAGAGGTACAGCCCTCTTAAGGCCCATTGAAGGACCAATGGGGTCCCCCAAAGATGTCCACCCCTTCTGTTTCATAATGGGATATGTACATAATTAATAGCAATAGCAGCTTCATTTATATACCGCTTCATACTGCACTATGCAGTCATTAAGCAGTTTACAACTAAGTTGATTGCCCCCAACAAGCCGGGTACTCATTTTAGTGACCTCAGAAGGATGCCAGGCTGAGTCAAGCCTGAGCCCCTGGCTGGTATTGAACCCACAACCTTACAGTTTGTGAGTGAGTGGCTGCAGTACAGGCATTTAACCACTGCGCTACCAGGGCTCCTGGTAAGTATGGTAATAGGCTACTTCCTATTGAGGAAGAGTTGAATGTCAGTGGCAGAGCTGACACAGTCATCTCTGCATCTAGTTATAGTCATCACCTTTGCATCTAGAAAGTCCTAGCCTTAGAAGGAGGGCTAGGAAACACTCCTTTCTGAAATACTGGTGAGCTTCTGCCACTCAGTTTAAATACAAATCCAGATGAACCAGCGACCCTAAACACTTGCCAACAGCTAGGTAGTATGTACCTCTTTCTAGGGTATGTTGAGAGCACTGGAAGTAAGCAAGAGATAACAATTACGCAGGGGGAAATGCAATAGGATTACCAAAGAAAGAAAAGTGAACAGATGTAAAGGGGATACAACAGAAGGGGCCATCAGCCCCATCCCAACTTTCAGGTTACATTGAGAGATGACACTGTCATAAATTGATCTGAAATTAAATGGTATAGATTCCATCAACTAAAAGAAGGGATTTGACCTACTGGATAATAAATATGCCTTTAATTTTATTAACACACACACACATATATATATATATAGCTTTTCACTTTTGTAAGCTATCCTAGGTCCCACCCTGTTTTAGAGTATATCTATCTGAGAAAAAGTTGGGGTATAAAATCTTCATCAGTTTCAGCCACCTGGGTTTTTTTTAAGAAACAAAAAATACTGGGACAAAAATTGCTCAATCAAATTATCACATTCTGCCACTGGGATTTATTTATTTGGTTCCACCCAACATAACATGTTGGAGAAAGAAATGTGCCACGATCATTGCAGTAGAAACATGATGCCAAGACGCTGCTGTCAGTACTTTTATAAAAAACAATTCCTCCCCTAAGGTGGGAGGGCATCAATTGCACACTTGCTTGACCCTGCGTAGGAACAACCAATGTAGGAACAATAAGCACTGATGCAGAGTGGTTTGAATTCAGAAATAAATTCTTCTTCTGGCAGTACATGACAAGTAAACCAGAAAAAATGACATAAAAATGTGGTGGTTATGTAATACTAAAACATGATATACTCTAAAACAGGGTGGGCAACTGGTGGTATGTGGGGGGCAATTCTCTGCTGTTGGAAATCTCCAAAAAGTCCACTTCTAGCTTTAAAAGCATGTATATTTTATGTTAAACAGGGCAGAGTGGAGCTCTTATGGTTGTGTGCCTTCAAGTTGTTTCCAACATGGCACTCCTAAGGAGAGAGACCCTATCACAGGGTTTTCTTGGCATGATTTGTTCAGAAAAGGTTTGCCTTTGCCTCCCTCTGAGGTTGAACCTATTTAAATGATGAATTGATGCTCCTAAAGGCTTTGGACAGGTTTCTTGGGGGGAAGGGTGTTAGTTGGGGGGAAATGCTTTGGTGCCCCAACAAACTACAATTCCCAGAATTCCATAGCATTGAGCCATGGCAGTTAAAGTGGTATCAAACAGGATTATTTCTGCAGTGTGGATGCAGCCATGGTCAGCCTAACAGTTATACTGACATGGAAAGGGATCTTGTAGCACCTTTGAAACTAACTGTGGGAAAGAAGTTGCAGCATAAAACAGGTACGGTATATTTGTCTGTCTTAAACGTGGTTGGAAAAATAGGTTGCCAACTGCACTGCAAAGGGGCCTTCCCATTCCCTCAAAGAGAGCAAGAGCCACAGAGGACATTTGCATCTCCTTCTTTGTGGACTCAAAATCCCTACGGCTGTAAACAACCTGTGATAAGGAGTTGGCAGAGGCAAAGCAGTGTCTTCGCTTATCTCTTGGCTTCAAAAATCCTTTTGAAAATTATGCTCCTGGGTAGGAGAGAAATATACAGCAATGCAACTGTGGCCAAATATAAAGGGATTTCTTTCTCTCGAATGCCCCCCACCCTTGGCAAAATAGAGCAAATTTTGAAGGGAAAGCAGGAAGCAAATAGAATAATATTTCTCAAGCTGTATATCTGCCTTGTGGGTGATTAATCTACATTTAAAAAAATATATGAATATGTATTTTATGCACCCTGTGCCTTCAAAACCACCAAATCATGCTTTGTTGTGGATTTAATAAATAATCATAATAATAAAATCATTCAGCATAAGGAAATTGCTGTTTGACATGGCATTCATATAGTGTTAGTCTGACTATTTTCTCTGTTGGAGAAAAGAGTCCCTGTCGTTGCCAACCATTTAATTCAGAACTTTAACATAAATCATTTCAGGGGCTGTTTTCCAAAGTGAACACAAATACTGAATCACAGCGCTCTTTATTTTAAAGGCGTTTAGAATTGAAAGCATGCAGCCTTAATGGCATTTGTCTCTACCCCTTAAATATGCTGACAATGGGCTGGGTTGGGTGAGACTTGTTGAGAAGCGAAAGAAAAACCCTCGTTTTTAATTTTTTTTTAAAAAAATCACTTAAAAAATTATTTTCAAATTTTCTTTAAAAACATCACAAACCAAACTTCCACTTTAACCACATAAAACTATGTACACGTAAATACATTTAGGCTGGGTGTGTGATATTGTCATTTAAAGGTACAGTTTTAATGTTGCTAGTTGTTTATGCTACAACTATTGCCACTACATTCAGTGATATATGGCAGTGGTACTCGGATGTTTTACCCTTGGGACCCCCCCCCCTTTACATCTACATGCAGATGTTGTGGGGGGGGCACACTCAATGTAGTATAGGAATAAAAATATTTTGTTTGTTTAGCGTGCATATTTCCATATGCACATTCATGTATATTCATATTTTAATAATTTATAAGGAAACAGCATCATTCAAATGTTTTAATCTGTATAGTGATTTAATTCATTTTTAAGGGGGGTTATTTGTTATTAATTGTATGGGTGTATTTTTTAACTCGTAAGCTGCCTTGATAGCTTTGGCTAAAGGCGGGGTATAAATAAAGTTTTATTTATTTATTTATTTATTTATCATCATCATCATCATCATTATTAAATAAATTCAATAACCAGCTCAAAGCATGTGTAAATTTTACACATAGAAACGTTTGGGAAGAGGAGGAGGAAGTCTCATGCCCCTCTTGAGCAACTCTTGGACTTCACCATTTAAGAACACTGATATTCGGGAATTATAATTCATGAGTAACATTAGTATAAAAAGCATTACAAAGCATTCTGTATAGTATGGCGTGGCGTGACATGGCATGGGGTCAATGTGGTTACCACATTGGGTGACGCCAAACGTTTGCTAATATGAAAAGCCTCTGAACACCTTGTGCGGAGATCTATATGCCATTTCATTCAGGAATACCCCTGAGTGTTTCCCATAGGTCATCAACAAAGCAGAGAGGAGGGCACGACTCAGCAGTACAGCACATGTTTGGGAAGCAGATGCCAAAGGGTTCTATTCCTGCCATCACCTGATCACACTAGATTGAATGGTAGATGACATAAAATATCTACAGCATTTGGAAATAATAATAATAATAATAATAATAATAATAATAATAATAATAATATTTTTTTATGTATATTTCCCGCCTCTCCCTACGGATCGAGGTGGGATTATACAATTAAATGAATACAATATGCATGCTTTCCAAGCAAGGAACTTCTGGGTTCAGTCTCTGGTTTAAATAAAATCAGACAGTGCTGAGACCCAAGGTTCTTTGCTATAGTCAGCATACAGTCAAAACACTTTAGCAATCTTGTGTTCATTCCCTGTCCTCTGGTCCCAATTGTACTGTGTGTTTAGGGATGGGCAACTGTGGAAGAGGTTGGGGACATAGAATCTTAGAGTTGGAAGAGACCACAAGGGCCATCCAGTCCAA
>CM034707.1:10025000-10043187 GCA_020142125.1 Phrynosoma platyrhinos | reverse complement strand
CCCCCCCGTGATGCCACTGATAGTGCTGTAATACTAAGACATAACATTCTCTGGAAGTAGACATATACCTGAGCAGACATATACCTGGTGTACCACAAGAAGTCTAGTTCAGGTACAGTATGGCAACAACATTGAGTTAAACTATATTTCCACACTGGATATGTGTGGTTGTGGGAGACAGATTTTTCACAATAGGGACAATTTTGTTATTGGAGTAGAAAATAACCCCATTATATAATTAATTCTAGGTCTTCATGCAAATAAAAGCAAGTGTTTCCCCACAGGGCTCATGCCTGTTTTCTAATTTTTAGAGGCTTTTCAAGTATTAGGGCATTTTCAGCATGTCATGGGGCCTTGACATTTTAAGCCAAGAAGAGGCCTTTTTAACAGAAAGTGAGAGAAATCACTTCCTATTCACTTCCTGATTCAAGAGAGTGATCCTCACTCCCTAGACATTTTGGAGCATTTCAGTACAATGTACATATATATATTTGAAAAGTTTTGTAAAAATTGAATTTGACCCTGGAGTAGATGGGCAGGTGGCTTCCACATGTGGTAGAAATTCCCTCTACATCCCCTAGAGTGTATTTAGGGGCATTCTGGAGCAACAACAATAACAATAATAATAATATGTTTTTTAACCCCCTGAGAGGCCTTGGGGGCCACAAAAATAGCCTTGGGGGTGTTTGCAGCCCATGGGCTGCACTTTGGTCACCCTTGCTATAGATAACAAGATCCAAAACAAACATTTATCTAAACCTTTAATTTGAGCAAATACACCAGCAAAAGATACAATATGAAATAAGTATGGTTTGATTTGAAGCAAGTAATTTATCATGACTTTAACAGCTACCAAAACTATTTTAATTTGTTGTTTGATTTATGGAATAAGAAATAACAAAGAGTCAATGACAAACAAGATCGATACATCATTTGGAGAACTATTTAGAATTATCTGTTTATGTAGCCCAGTATTTCCCAAACTTTGGTCCTCCAGGTGTTTTGGACTTCACATCCCAGAAGCTCTATCTACTTGGGCCAACAGTCAGAAATTCTGGGAGCTGAAGTCTTAAACATCTGTAGGACCAGAGTTTGTGAATCACAGATATAGCTTAATATAGTCTTACATGGGGAGCCAGTGTGGCATAGTGGTTTGAGTGTGGAGTACGACTCTGGAGACCAGAGTTCGAATCCCTGTTCTTCCATGGAAATCCACCCTGAACAAGTCATACAGTCTTTGTTTTACATATGATATTTTCAGCATACCAGTTAAACAGGGAGATAAGATGCAGCCTTGCCTGACCCCCCCCCTTGCAAATTGGAATCCATTCTGTTTCTCCATACTCTGTATTTTGCGTTATCCCTGGATACTTAAGTTCCATTGTATACAATGGGGTAGTAAAATGGTACCCCAATACCAAATGGCAAAATCAAGATTTGCTTTTTGCGTATGAAAATATTTTCAAGTAGACCACAAGCTGAACATGAGACAACATTGTGATTAAGTAGCTTACAAAAGCCAACATGATCCTAGGCTGCATCAATAGGAGTATAGTGTCTAGATCAAAGGAAGTAATAGAACCACTTTATTCTGATTTGGTCTGGAATATTGTGCACAGTTCTGGGTACCGCAGATCAGGAGGGATGTTGACAAGCTGGTGCATGTCCAGAGGAGGGTGACCAAAATAGTGAAAGGTTTGGAAACCATTCCCTATGAAGAGTAGCTTAGAGAGTTGGGTATGGAGACTTGGACACAGAGTAATGGATTCCAAATACAGGAAAAGAGATTCTACCTAAACATTAGGAAGAACTTGTTGACAGTGAGTTGTTCAGGTATATGCCGACTTGGAATGTGGTGGAGTCTCCTTTAAAGGTTTTTAAACAGAGGCTGGATGGCCATTTGTTGGTAGTGCTTTGATTGTGTCTTCCTGCATGGCAGGGGGTTGGACTAGATGGCCCTTGTAGTCTCTTTCAGCTCTGTGATTATAAACTGTAGATGGTTTAATCCAGGGGTAGGCAACATTTCCCCTTTAAGGGCCGAGGGACTTCAGCTCCCAGAAGCCTCAGCCATGTTGGCCAATAGTCCCATGTTGGCCAATAGCTCCTAGGATTCTGGGAGCTGAAGTCCCTTGGCCCTTAAAGGGGACAGGTTGCCTACCCCCAGTTTAATCGGTATCCTTGGCTATGTAAGGCTGACTATACTTCAGTTTTTTATAAGGACAATACATTGCTCATTACTTTAAAACATTTTTCTCCTCCTCTTTTCTTTTAAAAATAGAAAAATATAATATCCCCCAAAACATTTTGGAAGTAATGTGTAAATGTTACTAATCACACTACAAATACCTTATATGTTGCCAATAATGCTAAGATCTGAAGAAAATGAACATTGGCCCCTTTGCTAATTCAAAAGTAAAGGGGGATGAATGTACTGTATTATTTTATTTCTAAGCTCTGGCCTTGGCTGGTATTCAAGGTCTAGGTAGGGCTTGAGTTGTTGTGCTGACACGTTTCTTTTGACCTGGGCAGGAGTCTTTTGCACTTTGCCCCCTTTTGGGAGAGAGCATGAGTAAAGATGGTGGAGCATAAATAACTGTAAGTTGACAGTTAGGCAAATTTTAGAGCTTTGAATATCTAGAAGAATAAAGAGTAAAATACAAATATAAAATAGCAATTTTAATTAATTAAAATGTTGAAGCTATTGGGGAAAAAAATCAATAATTTCCCCCTGGTTTTTGTCTCTGTGTGTTGATAGGGTTAGCAACTTTAAATGATTCTCTGAAGATGCCAGCCACAGTTGCTGGCGAAACGTCAGAAAGGAACTCTTCTAGAACATGGCCACACAGCCCGAAAAACCCACAAAAAACTTTAAATGATTCATTCATAACTTAGAATGTAAAAAAAAGTACCATTGAATATTTGATATTGTATGAACAGAATTCTGAATGTTAGCTGCATCCGAGTTGGGCGAAATGTGGCATTCCAGATGCTACTGAACTGCAGCTTCTAGCATTTACTCATTATTGGCATTTCTAGGAATAATTGGAGTTGGCCAAGCTGTACTCTCTCTTTCTCTCTTTATTTTTATTTTTATTTATTTATTTCATTTGTATGCCACCTTTCTCCCAGAAGGGACCCAAGGCAGCTGTTTACAGTAAAGAGAGAGCTGTAAATCGCTGCACCCTGTATGGCTTAAGGTAAGCACATCTCAGATTTTTTTCTATCTGAGAGGCAGGAAGAAATGAAAACAAAAGCCACAAATGTAACGAATAAAATAAAGTGTATTAGTTGGACAGAAACTTTCTTACTGAGTTGGCTGTCAAAATATTTAGATATAAAGTTTAATTCTGTAGCAAAACTTTGAACTCTTCAGTAGTATAATATATAATTTATATATACTCGTATATTCTAACAAGCAGCAAAGGCCCTCTTTCTTAACAATGGTAGCGCTCATTAGGTGTAGAGGTACATCTTGATTCTGTATATTGTATATGTATATAGTTTTCTCAGCACCATCCATTCTTTCTTGCACACTCCCAAGGCAAGCCAAATATGTACAGCCTGGCCATGCGGCACAGTATCAAGCTGCACCACTGGGTATTTTGTTGTTGTTGTTGTTGTTGTTGCCTCCTCATCATACATGCACACTATCGCACAAACATACAGCGACCTCCAAGTACCTCCAACTTCCATTGCATGGCCACCTCTTTGATCAGCCATACGGTCGCACATCCAATGCTCCTCCAGTACAGGCCATCAGTGCATTGGTGTGTGAGTGATACATTGGCAAAGCAGAGTCATGGAGGCCCCCCCATATATACTCCCTTCATTCCTTGCACCCCTTTTGGACTGTCTGGTTTGTGTACCGTCGGCCCTCGGTATCCATGGGGGATCTGTTCCGGACCCCTCGCGGATACTAAAATCTGTGGATGCTCAAGTCCCATTGTTCCCAATGACCGCGCCGCCATTAGGAACAACAGGGCTTCTTACCTTCCTCCCCCAAGGGCTCAGAAGGCAAGAGAAGCTGTTTCTGGCTAGAACATAAAAAGTTAACTTGGGATCTGCCAGGCTGCCTCCGTCCCGCCTCTTCCACATTCTCATCGGCCACTGGTTGGAAGGAGCCATCAATCACCCGGTCCTCCTGCCTGGGTGATTGACAGCTCCCTGTTACCAGTGGCTGCCTCCACACTCACCTCTTCCAGAGCAGGACAGAGGCGGCCCAGTATGCCCCGAGTTAACCTTTTGTGTTCTGGTGAGGAGCAGCTTCTCTGTCCTTCTGAGCTCTTGGCAGGGAGGCAGGTAAGAAGCCCTGTTGTTCCTAATGGTGGCGTGGCCATGTAGCCGCGCTGCCACTGGGAACATCACGGGCTTGCTGTCCATGGATGTTTAAATCTGTGGATGGCAAGTCTGCGTATACAGAGGCTGACTGTATATTGTAATTACATCCATTAGAGTTGTTGCACTTTAATTGCTTTGCTTTGCAACAGACCCGCACTCACATCAGGACGTTTATATGTAGCAGTGAAGATGCACATTTTCTGCCATGAGTCGGACTGTCCCAGCTTCTTTTTGCTCTGGTTTTTAGTCCTAGAGTGCAACCACAGTCAATTTTCCAGCTGCTTTCAAGGCATGCATTGTCTAAATACCACACTTTCAAAGGGGCTGTAAACTGCTTTATTTTGCCTGTCTGTTTCACCCTATAGTCTGGTTCAAAAGCTATTTGGAGGAACTGTTTGATTAACTTCTTGATTAAGGAGAGTGAATGAGAGAGTTTTTTAAAAAGCTGAAATCATCTGCAATTTTTCCAGCTCAGGGGTGTTTGCTCCTCAAAAGGTATAGGATTTTTATAGGAAAGTTAATTAAATTATAGAGCCACGATCTTCTGTCTGTGAACTATAAAAATAGTCAGCCCTCAGTATCCGTGGATTCTGCATCCATGGATTCAACCATTCATGGCTTGAAAATATATTTTTTAAAAATTCAAAAAGGAAACCTTGATTTTGTTATTTTATATAAGGAGCACCATTTTACTATGCCACTGTATATATTGGGACTTGAGCATCCACAGGTTTTGGTATCCATGTGGGGTCCTGGAGGCAAACCCCAGTGGATGATAAGGGCACACTGTATATGAGAACCATGAAAATTAAATGATAAGTTTCTTCCCCCCCCCCCCAACAAACTGTTTTCATTACGGTTAGTTGACTGTATTTTCCTGCCAAGATTTATCTATTGTAGTTTGCAGTATAATTTTTGGTAAAAATTACTTTACAAAAGTTGTGATTTTCCAAGTGTTATTATTTGAGAGCCAGTGTTGTGTAATGGTTTAAGTGTTGGACTGCATGCAACTCTGGAGATCAGGTTTGACAGTTCTGTTCAGCCATAGAGTCCCACTCGGTGATCTTTGGCAAGTCACATTCTCTCAGCCTCAGATAAAGGCAATGGCAACCATCATTGATCATATGGTGCCAAGAAAACCTTGTGCTAGGTTTGTTTTAGGGTTGCCATAAGCTGGAAATGGCTTGAAGGCACACTATAACAAGAAATTTATTTTTCCTAAAAATAACTGTGTAGGCCAATATTTCTCTGTGTATATAGGTCAGAAGTTCTTGCATTTGCAGAAGCAGCTCCTGCAAATGAAATCAAAAGGGGACAATTTCCCACTCCTCCTGTGGTTCCTCACATATCCTAAAAACATGTTCTGGAGGTCTCTCCAAAGTAATTTTTTTTAGCATTCAAAAGGTCAGAGGAAATAGAACCAAAAATTCCAGTACTACCCACAAATATTCCACAGGATTTAGGCCATTATTATTATTACAGTAATCTAATAGAAATCCCAGTGGCATTATTATTTTGGAAGTGTTTATTCCAAAATCACTGAAAATATTCTAAAATATTCTAAAATATTCCAGTGTAGCTGAAAATGACTTTTTATTACACCATTAGCAGAGGAAGTGAGTAGAAATGGTGCTAGAGCTTCTGTGGACTTTATGCACATCACAGACTCTAAAATTAACCCTTGTGCAATCTTACTGAAGTGTTCATTTTACTTGTATAAGAATTTGGAATATAGATTAGCATGTCCAAAATGCCAGTAGGGAGGATGCATTTCCTCCTATAATTTAAAATAACAGCATTCCCCCCACCGGTTATTTAAAGTAGCACCCTCCACTGTTAAACGCTGAATAGGTGTGTGATTTATTCTTGAAGGCTCCTGTCCCTTATGTTTCTATGCAGAGCAAAGGTTCACATGGCCAGATTTCTCTGATGATGAGGAATTCTGATGCATTCTCGCATGAAGAATGAATGAATGATCTATTTTCAGTTTGTACTGAGAACTGGCAGATTCTCACTAAGTTTAGGAGGAAACAGAGTGAGCAGGGATTTATGTGGCGTGAATGACCTCTGGTTGGGTTCTTAATCCTGATTATTTTAATTATTATGGCACAGTTTGGAAATTACTGATAGTTATCTACTGTTATAAATATTATCAAAATTTTAAGCTTGCATAGGGGCAGATTTAAGATATGGATTCCACGGGTATCTATTCTATGATAAAGTCAAGGTTCATAGAGATTTCGAAAACCACTTTGTAAAGAAAGCCCTAATGTATGCATGGAATAAATATAAAGATATACTATGTAGAAACATCCCACTATGGACATCGATGAATGAAGCATTTTTTCGAAGAGAGAGGCTTGATGCACATAGTTGGATAACATATAAGGAGTTAATTAACATTGAAAGGAAGACGGGTAAAATAGACTTTAAAACGCAAGAGGAATTATTAAGTAAAGGCTATAAATGCAGCTGGTTTCTACACAGACAGCTCAGGGAAAGGTTTATAAATGATAGAAACAATAAAGGCATAGGGAAAGCTGAGAATGACTTTGAGAAGATTATCGAAAAAGGAAAACAAGCTAAGATCTCTCAATTTTATGAACATCAATTAAGATTAGAACAGGAGGATGAAACTATTAAAATTAACATGGTGAAATGGGCCATTGACTTAAAACAGGAGATACCTCTCGAACAGTGGGAGAAATGCTGGACACATAGAATTAAATACTCTTTAAGTTATGATTTAAGGGAGAACTTTCATAAGGTGCAGCACCGGTGGTATTTGACCCCTGTGAAGTTGGCGAAAATGTGTAAGGGAGTAAATAAGATGTGCTGGAAATGCCATGAGGAAGAGGGCACCTTCATACATATTTGGTGGAACTGTAGAGTTGCAACTCAATATTGGAAAAGCATACACAAGAGGGTCATTCAAATAATTCCATTAAAAAGAAGAATGGATGCTAAATTTTACCTACCAGTACTGGGGATGACAGATAATTCTGTGCTTGAAAAAAACTTCGGTAAGCTGATATTCTATATAACCACGACCGCCAGAATGATCTATGCGTCCAAATGGAAATGTAAAGATTGCCCCAGTGTAGAAGACTGGGTATATAAACTGATGGACTGTGTTTCAGCAGATAAATTGACAGTGTATCTAAGAGGGGGGAATTGGAAAGGACAGAAAAAAATCTGGGAGCCTTTAAACAATTATTTTAAAAATAGTGAATATGAGAGCTTGGTTATGGATTAATGGATTAAGTTTATTTTGGCATTTTTACCAAGGCCGTAGCTTATGAAGTGGTATAGGAGACTTAAAAGAAGAAGAAGAAGAAGAAGAAGAAAGAGAATTTAATAAGAATAAATAAATAATCTTTTCCATTAGGAAAGCATTAGAAGGGATAAGAAAAGGGCATGAAGTTTAATGCTAATTTGGTTATGGTGTCTAAGATGTAAACAATAAATGAACAAAATACTTGTGTTGAAGCTCAGGAAGTTAATCTTTCTTTTCTGTTGTATGTTATGATTTCATATGTTGGGAGGTATTGGGTTATGGGTGAGTTGGATGTATAAGTGTGAATGTATATGTGATATGTTTGTATTGTTGTGGTTTTGTTATATGTTTTTTATATATGAATAAAGTTTATTTAAAAAAAAATTAAGCTTGCATACATCTTTCCCGTAAAGTGGCAATCAGTGATCTTTGTTGCCCAGACTGGGCTTCCAAATATACATACAGTAGTGGCAGTTGAATCAGAAAGACTCTTTAACACCTGTAACATCAGTATGAAGATGTACCTTATTATGAAGGCTAACTTTTTTTCATCTTTGAAAGTCATTTTCAATTGGAAAGCATAATCACAACTCTTAAATGGTTCATGAAATGTAAGCGACTGGCCTGTTGATTCTGTGCCTTTTGTTTTGTTTTGTTTTCAAGTGTAGTTTTGTTTCTTAAAATTTAAAAAAATCAAAGACTAAGCTGAAAGATGGAACTGAATCTCTCGGAGAAAAAACCAATCATCGCCCAGACTGCAGACTTCGATGTAATGGGTGCCTTAGACTGGAAAGACGGCATTGCCACCTTGCCGGGTAGCAACATACAAGTAAGGAAAAAATAGTGATAGGGGTAATCAAAGGCCCTGATTTAATAATGGTACCAATGTTCTTTTGTCAGATTTGAGAAAAGACGTGAAATGTTTTGCCCTCTGATATGAATTGTAGCAAAAGTAAACTAAGGATACTCTTCACTAAAATTATTTTTTTTACTGAAAACTTTGGACAACTGCTGATTTATCTGTTTGTTGTATCGCTGAAGCTGGAGTTTGTGGAGGCAAGATGCCAGTAAAGAACTGTGACTTGGCCTTATGCATCAGGGAAGCCCCTCTGAACTGTAGCAAATGTAACCAAAATTATTGGACTGTTTTGTTCTTTGATTTGTTGGCACTCAAGCCCCTACTATAATTTTTCCTGGTAAATGTACACATTTATAAGGAAACTTAGAACCCAGTACTGGTTTCTTGTGGCCAATAGCAGAAGAGTGTACAGTGACATTGGGATAAAACACAATGGAAAGAAAGCAGAAAATTATGTGGCTGGTTGTTTAAGTCATAGAGACTGGTTTAAAAATGGATGTTTGCTGTGTTGAGGGGAACAGTCATAGCTCCATCTATTGCGATGAGAGAAATCCTCAGCTCTGCGTGAATCTGCATCTAATCTGATGTCTTTTTCAGCAAAAAAGATTATTTGTAATGTACCTGCATACATCCAGAGTTTCTCATTAAACACTTCTCTGCAGCTCCTTCCTACTAATTATGATCTCCATAACATAACCTATTTTTAAAATTATATTAACTATTCTATGTTTTTTTTAAAAAAAGACTCTAAAGTGCTATACAATATTGAAGATATGATTAATGACCCCAATGATTCACCTCTTATGAAATAATAACATCCTTGCATCACATTATAATACTGTTGCAATCACTTTGCATGTGCCTATGGGCCTAGCCAGATGCACCTCTGTTCCTGTCTGCTTCCCACAAGGCATAGAATGGCCATATCCAGGGAGGTTTTCAGAGGCTGTATGGTAGCTGGGGGACAGAAGATTTGGGTGCAGTAGAGAAAGAAAGAGAATACCAACTTCCACAGCACCCAAAATAACCGCATACACATACACACAAGGGAAACGTAGGTGCTTGTACGCCACTAATAGGATATTGGCATTGGAGTCCCTGGGGTTTGATTTTTAAACATAGCTTAAATTACAACCCTTCTTTTCCCCAACAACAGTTTATACAAAACCACAGTTTGAGAGAAATGGTTGGCTACTATTGCCTTGTTCTTTACATGTCTCCAAAAAAGTAATATTGCAATCAAATAATATTTTATCATCGATATGAAATCCTGCTTAATATAGAATATCATCTTATCTTTAATGCCTCCCCAAACCTATATGGCATTTCACATTGTAAGCTACCTATGTATGTTTCCAAGATATACATAGAATACAGTTGCCCCTCCTTCTTCGCGAACTTGAAGTCTGTGTCCCTCACCTGTTTGCAGGTGGCAAACAGAGGGGAACAAAATGGGGCCGTGTACCCGTTCAAGCCTATGGGGCTTGAAGGAAGGATCTGGAACGGATCCCCTGCGAAAACAGAGGGCCGACCTGTATTGTTCTTCTGTTAAAAAAAAAACATAACTAGACTCAATATATATTATAGTTTCTCTCTCTCTCTCTCTCTCTTTCTCTCTGTATTGATCAACAGATTATGTGCACTGCACTTTTCCCAATGAAACAAACAACAATTTCCTTGGGATTTATGAAGATAAATAATTGTAATTGCAGTACATACAATATCACAATATTGCTTAAGAATGCTTATATACTAAATAAATCTCCCTTGAATTTTAGACGTCTTCTATGCTTGTAATTTTCCATCACTTGTTTGTATGTTTTAAATATCATTGTTGAGTCTCAGTAACTGGAGATATAAGTATCTACAAGTGAAATGGAAAGACTGATAGTGATATCCAATCAGAACAAAGCATTTTTCAGTCCTTCAAAATTCAAATAAATAGACACATGTTTAAATCTCTCATACTGAAATTATGGGTATATGACTGGCTTGTACTATGTGAGGAAGAAGTGTACTGTGTACTAGTGTACTGTGGCACATACTAGTTAAAGGTGGACTGTGGATGACACATGAAATTGAATTTCTGCTAGCACCTTATATGTTGCCTTTCTAATAAAAGAATGTACAGGTCTATTTCTTTAATTTTTAATTTCAATTTTATCATTGTATGTTATATATATTATTTAAGTAGATTGTGTTAGAAACATAGCAGAAAACCTGTAGCAGAGAAACCAGAGCCAGCAAGATTTTTGAAGGCATTTTTTCAGTGCATCAGATATTGGCAATCATATTTATTTCTCTTCTTGAATTTTGATTTCAAACACTTGGCACTATGAGAAAACATTTGATCTTATTCAAGAGCTTTGAAGATCTTTGATTGTATTTATGATCCTTCCTCCTCATGTTAAGTTTTATCACTCTTCTTCATGTTATACCCATGATAGCCTTCAATATGAACACTAAAGTAAATGAATACCTTTTTCATATATGACCATGCTTCAGTGGCAATGCTCTAATAGTTGATTTGAGCACAGCATTTAATGCTATTTTCTTTGTTAGTGGTGCTTTTTTGACATTAACACAAACTTGGTTTTTTTGCTGAAATGCTTATATAGTCGCCCCTCCGTTTTTGTGGACTTGAAGTCCACGGTCTCAATTATTCATGGGGGGTGAGCCCCATTGGCTAAAATGGTGCATGCATGGGCGCACACAGGGCCACACAGCCATTCAAGTCATTGAGGCTTGAATATATGCGAGTTTCCATTTTCACTTGGGGGTCCAGAATGGATCCCCCGCGAAAATGGCAGGTCACCTTATGTTCATTCTTCCAAATTTTGTTTGCAATGTTTTGATTGTATGTTGACTTCATTCATTTTTTCTTCCCTTTACAGTTTCGTTTAAGTGAGTTTGGAACTCTGGAACTCATTACCGAAGTTGAAGCAAAAGCTGCAAAAGCTCTCTCTACCACCTCAATAAATACTGGTTCAGTCATTCTTAACTTGTCTGCTTCTTCTGCTACCAACACCATATCTGTTTGTCATCCTGAAGGTGAGCCTAAAAGTGAGGGGTAGAAAATACTATCGTGCAAGAGTGTGAAACATGATTTTTTTAAAAAAGAAAAAGAACCTTCCAGAAATAGTAGATATGATCTGTGTAGAAGCCTGTGATCTAAAGAAGTGCTTGGATTTTTTTGTTAATTTTTGAACCAATGAAATTAATTCTTGCTTTTCTTTGAATTGTAAACTAGTCATAAGTTATATTAGGAATCAAATTAATAAAATAGGAGAGCCATTTTTGATTTTTAAAAAGTTATCATGGAGCCAAAATACTCAAGTTTCTGTGTAGTTTCTTGCACAAATACAGCAAGCCTATGTATTATATGAGGGAGCCATTTCTGGACCCGTTGTGTAAAACAATTGTCTTACCCAAAATGAACAATAGATACATTGTGGCCAGAGAAAACCAGCACAACTTTAGTTCACTAGCAAGATCCCCTCACTGACATGACATGCACCAATGGCAAATAGCATGAGCCAATCAACAGGAGCCAGTCATCACTGAACATAGTGCAAGTAGAACGAGATAGCAGGAGCAGCACAAGGTAGCAGGGATGGTACAAGACAGTGTGAGCCACACAGCAGGGATCTTCATGTAAAATTGGATATGGACTCATGTAATATGTGGGCTGTCTGTGCAGCATATTTCTCTTGGGAATAATGAAGATATGGTTAATTAAGGGATCAGAATAATTTCAGAGATTCCTTCTATTCGGGATTGCAAATAACTAGGACAGCTGCACCTCTAAAATTTGTCAATATAAATAAAGTCTAGACCTAAATGCTTAAAATTGCAAACAGTATATGTATTGTCTTAGATATTACTCCATAATTAAAATATCATAGAAAATGTGGAGGTTTGTAGTTTGAGCTTGGGTTTTGATTTAATTGGCAGGACAGTCTCTTTAAATACTGAGTTGAGAGTGATTAATTCCCTTGCAGTAACTCATGAGTGTATGTGAAAAGAATATAGGGAGTACTTATATAAATGGTGAGGTATTTGTATTTTGAAATAATAATTATCAGTCATCTCTTTTTTTGTAGTGTCCCTAAACAGCATTTCCAGATCTAAACTTCAAGTCAGTGAAAAGAACAGATACCTTGAACAAATGGACTCCTTTGAGAATTTGCATCAGGAGCATAAAGAAAGGTGACAACTTTGTGCCCTTTGTTTTATTTTACTTCAGCTATCATGCTACCATTTCCAAATAAGGAGCCCTAATGATGCAGTGGTTAAATGCCTGTACTGCAGCAACAAGGTTGTGAGTTCAATCCTAGGGGCTCCAAGGTCCACTCAGCCTTGCATCGTTCTATAGGTTGCTAAAATGAGTACCCTGCTTATTGGGGACAATTAGCTTACACATTGTAAACCGCTTAGGGAGTGCTTAGTTCACTGATAAGCGGTATAGAAATGTACTTGCTTTTGCTATAAATATGCTCCAAAGATTTATGTAAATGTGCATATACTGTTGGCCTTCAACTTACGCAGATTTTACTTTTGTGGATTTGATTGTTCACAAGTTTGTAGCTGTTTCTGCTGCTAGTCTCTAAGTCTTCACCACTCTGCCTCCTAGGACAACAACACTGCTATAGAAATCTCCTTCAGTGTCACCTATTTTTTCTTAAGGAGAAGGAAGAGAAAGACAACATAACTAAAGAAGATTTTTGTGGCAGCCATGGCCGGCCTGATGGTGGTGGCAGTGGCTTATCTTCCTTGCCCTCTTCCTCTTCTTTATCTCCTTTCCTTTCTGCAGCAGTGTTGTCATCCCAGAAGGCAGTAGGGGAAGGCCTGGATACTGGCGATGCAGGCAACAGAAGCAATGGGCATGTGGTGGAGGTAGTCTGGGAGCAAGGTGGAAACTTTTGCAGTAGCAGAGTCTGCAGCATGCTTTTTAAAAAAAGAAAATCAACAGTTTTTTCACTTTCAAGGAGATCCTGTGCCCCTAAGCCCTGCAGAAGCTGACAGCAGACTGTACATTAAAAGGACAAGTTTGAGACTAACTAAAAGAAAGAAATTGGCAGCATGAGCTTTCGTAGTCTTCAGTCTACTTTCTCAGATGCCTACGAAAGCTCATGCTGCCAAGTTCTTTCTTTTAGTTAGTCTCCAAGGTGCTACAAGATCTCTTTGCGTACTGATTCTACAGACTAACACGGCTCTAGGGCAAATGGTGTCTAAGCGCCACGCCCCAAGGCAGCCCCAAGCAGGACTAAATGGGCTGCCTGTTTCAGCCCCTTTGTCTATTAATAACCATTAAAGGTATTTCATTTTCTTTCTTCCTAGCCATGTAGAGAGGTTTAGTCCAAAGGGACACTATAGAGTTGGGGCACACAAGGTAAGCTGCTGGCTGGTGGGCTTCTCAGAGGCAAGGGAGCCTAAAGAATGCATGCCTAACAGCTGGTGCTTGCCACTGTCTCCATTGCTGCCCTATGCCATTTTTAAAAATAAGGGCCATGAGCATCTGAGGGTTTTAACGTGTGCTGGGGGTCTTGGAACCAATCCCTGCGGATTCTGAGAGCTGACTAATAAATTTAGTTAGAGATCAATGTGAGATTTAAAGTGGAGGCCCATGTTCTGTTTGGAGACCTATAGGAGATGGTGGTTTTCTCCACTAATTGTTCAAAATACAGTTTCCCCTCTAAATGATATACTTTGGCCAAATTTTAAAATAATTGATCAGTTTTAAAAATTGCGTATTTAAAAACTGTATTAATTTTCTATTGGGACAATGACAAAATATGAAATTTTCAGACTGCTGATGATACGAATTAATGTCCACCCCTTATTTAGTTTTATAGCACCATAATTTATATACATAATATTCTGTTTTGTCTGGACATTTTTCCCTTTGTTTAAATTAAATTAAATATATTTGAATATAATAAGTAATCTATTTAAACAAATAGATGACAATATATTCAAATATATTTAATTTTAAATTTCATATATGCATTTTTACAGTTTCATTTTTTGATGTAGGCCCTCACATAAATAAAATATTGCCATGGTGAATGTTTCAGATCACGCCTTGGTACTTTAGTTCAGTCTTTCTTAAGCTGTCTGATATGATAGACCAGCTATATTTAGGGAACTGATGCCATATTTGTGCCATAATATTAGCATATTCATAGAGTTACCACAAGCCAGAACTGGTCCACAGACCATGACTACCTTAGTTTTCATTTTGAATGGTGCTGCATATTGAACTTCTGAAATAGTATATCCAATAGGAAGGAACTTGCAAAACCACTTCTCAGTATTCATTGCCTATGAAATTCATAGGGTCACCATAGGTTGACAGGCAATTTAAAAGCGCGCACACACACACACACACACACAGTAACAATAGATTAAACAGTGGGCACTTGGTATCCACTGGGGTTTGGTTCCAGGATCCCTAGTGGATGGCAAAATCTGCGGATGCTCAAGTCCTATTATATACAGTGGGGTAGTAAAATGGCATCCCTTATATAAAATAGCAAAATCAATGTTTGCTTTTTTGGGTTGTTTTTTTTAAATATTATCTAGCTGTGGCTGGTTGAATCAATGGATGCAGAATCTGTGGATATGAAGGGCCAACTGTATGTCTGAAACATGAGAAAGGGTACATTGTAAGGTAAAAAATGTAATCGTATATCTCTAAGGCAGAGGTGGGTGAAATGTGCCCCACAGGCTGCAAGCAGCACCCAGCACCCAAGGATCTTTTTAGTGGCTGCTGGGTCCCCACAAATATTGTCCCCAAATGCCTCTAGGGGATGTGAGGGTATTTTCTCTTCTGTCTTGTCTTCTTTGGGCCATTTTAGGCCCAGGAAAGGCTTTTTTTTTTTTAATTAACAGGAAGTTCGTTTCATTGATTTCATATTGTCAAAATGGCCTTTCCTAGGCCTAAAATGCCTGGGCAAGGGGAAGAAAGCATGGTGAATTTGCTCGCCACACTCCCTTTGGGGGTAATCTTTTCTTTTCTTTTCTTTTCTTTTGTGTGTGTGTTGTTGTTTTTTTGTATGGGATGCAGTGGGTGGTATGCCCCACTGGGAGCATAGCTTTGCCTCTGTAGGAATCTTTCGATAATTCATAATAAGGAATTGATTTAGGACAGGGGTAGGCAACCTGTCCCCTTTAAGGGCCGAGGGACTTCAGCTCCCAGAAGCCTCAGCCATGTTGGCCAATAGTGCCATGTTGGCCAATAGCTCCTGGGATTCTGGGAGCTGAAGTCCTTCAGCCCTTAAAGGGGACAGGTTGCCTACCCCGATTTAGGAGGTGCTACCACTATATCTTACTCCCACCATTCAGACAGATAAAACAGGTGTAAGTCCTACAGTGGTCACACAGCTCATGCAGCAGCTTCTATTTGCAAAAGAGAGCTTCACCAAGGATTTATATCAGGGGTAGGCAACCTAAGGCCCGGGGGCCGGATGCGGCCCCCCAAGGCCTTTGGACCGGCCCCAAGCCAGTTCTGCTGCTGCCGCCCCCCTCCATGATGATATTGATTATTGTTGTTATTACTTGTTCTTGGGGTTTTCTTGGCAAAATCTCCACAGGGGTTTTACCATGGCTTTTCTGGGGCAGAGAGAGTGTGCATGCATTTTTTAAATTTTTTCTAATTTTTTTCTTTTTTTAATTTTTAATTTTTTTTTAACTTTTTTTTCTGGTGCTTCGGCCCCCCAATTGTCTGAGGGACAGCAACCCGGCCCCTGGCTCAAAAAGGTTGCCTATCCCTGTCTTAGGGCCTTTGCAGACTGTCAGAAATAGTGCAAATTGAGTCCACTTTAAGGGTTAGGGGTAGTGCTAGGGAATCATGGGAATTGTTTTTTTTCCTGAGACATTGAGCCTTCTTTGTCAGATAGCTCTGGTGCCACATTAAAATACAGTTCCCATGATTCCTTAACCCTAACCCTAACCCTAACCCAAATAGTGGTCAATTTGCACTATTTCTAGCAGTCTGCAAAGGCCCATAGAAAAAATTCCAAAATATTGTATCAGTTTGCAATAGCACTGCAAATGTAAAAGCTTTTTCAAGTAATTCGTCTAGTCACCAATTGCATTGCCATCAAGTGTTACTTAAACCAGAAATGTCTCTGTTCACCTTCTCCACAGCTGTAAATACATTGCAGAATTAATGCAGTTTGACGCTGCTTTAACTGCCATGGCTCAGTGCTCTTGACTTCTGGGATTTGTAGTTTTGTGACATAGTTAGGTATCTCGGTCAGAGAGCTCTGGTGACACAACAAATTACAAATCCAAGGATTCCATAGAATGGAGCTATGACAGTTAAAGTGGTACCAAACTGCATTAATTCTGCAGTGTAAAAGCAACCTACCACTGTAATTATAAGAACATGCAAAGAGCCATGCTGAATCTTACCAAAGGCCTAATCTAAGATTTTGTTCATACACTGACACAAAGTCGAGATGGTTATATATCAAGAAAAAAAAAGTATAGGATGAACTAGGAATGATGATTTTATAACTTGTCCTATAATGTGTCTCTTCTGGATGGCCCAGAAGTAACAGAGGAATGACATTCATTCTTTACCTTATTCTGGAAGAATAATAAGGTTTTCTTTATTGTTATTTTTTATTCTTCACCTTATTCTGGTGAATGACTCAGAAGTATGCAGGAGTAGCAATCCATAGCCAGGTAGGCCAACAGAAATTGAGCTTGATAGGCTACTTCGATCTAAGTCTGAATTTGGCTCACAGACCTCCAGCTAACTACTGTGAGATATATATATATGTGTGTGTGTGTGTGTGTGTGTCTAAGAGACACCAAGTAGTAATTGTGATTGGTATCTTGGAACATTGGCATGACCAGAGTACCATGTGTGAAACTCAATCAACAGGGGTGTCATTGGATTAGATCTCACTGGGTTGGATTTCTTTGCCATTGTCCTAGATGGAAATGAACCTTTAGAGGGAGGCTGGTTTGGTGATCTTTGCACAAACACACATAGGAGAAGTCTGGGAAAGAAAGCTTTTCTCTGAACCCTTGCTCTTAAATTAAAATGGAACAAGCCCAGCTAACCCCTTATGCTTTAATATTATACCTAATTCTTTCCCTCATAAATTGATAGAGATTAGTTTTTTATGAGTTTCTTGCGTGTGGTGGTGGGGAATGATACTTATCACCCAAATAATTCCACCTCAAAAGTGTCAAATTAATAGAGGAGAGGAACCTTTGAGCTGAACCATATGTGATAGCTATGAAAACAAAGCTAGGGAGATGCAGAGCCTTCCACCTGCAACAGTTAATTAGGCAAGAGGTCTTCTGAGCCAGTTACTAGTCTGAAAATGCTTTTCTGCTCTTAGCCAGGGTGGGATTTTGATCTGACTGCTGGAATCCTCCACTGCTTTGGGTGATTTGCCATAGAGATTGCTGCCAGCTGGAATGGTCCCTGTTCTTTTGCCATAGAAATAGCCTCATCAGTCATTTATAGTGCTGAGTGAAGCAAGATGCTATGTAATGCAAGTGGACTTTCAAAAGGAAGGAGAAGGTGGGATGGATGAAGGCCCATTTTCAATAGTCTGTTGACACTCTGACAAACATAGATGTTCTTAAGGCCTATGGGGTCTGAAATTTAAACACAGGAGACTATTGCATTAGGATATAACCCGGTTTACCAGAGCTGGTTTAAAATTAGAAGCGGGTGGCATCCTGAT
>CM034707.1:10004560-10016787 GCA_020142125.1 Phrynosoma platyrhinos | reverse complement strand
GGATGGCCCTTGTGGTCTATTCCAACTCTATAATTCTATGATTCTATGGAAAACAAAGGTGGCAGCGGTGATAAATTTGAAGAGGGCAGGATAAAACAGAATAAGACAAAATAAAAGGGTTCTAGAGGCCGGGAATCTAAAATAAGTGAAAGCTTATCCTTGTATTTCGTTTTGTCCCTCAAACCCTGCTGTCATTTGTGCGCTAGTATATGGGGTATTTCCCCATGAGCTAGTATATCTTAGCGAGCAACTGTGTAAAACTACTTTTAGCTTTGTTAATTCGTATTGTGCTGACATAAATTGAATTCTTGATTTCTAGTATACTACAGATGATCTCACTAAAAAGTAATTGCAAGTGATAGGTACACGTAGTAGTCAACTGGTATGTCTAAAAATATGCACAAAGCTGAATCCCAGAGGTTGTGAGAATAGTATACAAACTATCCGATGCTGAATCGAGGTAATCATGAGACATTTGGAAGTTGTCCAACATGCCTTTTTCATTGACAAGTATAAATTGGGTTCAGTTTTGTCTATATAAGTCAGTTCCTTAAATGAAACTGGAACTGATAAAAAAATATCAGTTAACATTGTCATAGTAACCTTTATTTTATCTTTTGAATTAGTTACTTTGCTTGATCTGGAGCTTTAGTATTAGTTTAGTTCTTTTATATAGCTTCTTTCTTGGGCTGACTTTTACAAAAGTAAGATGTACAGTCGGCCCTTTGTATCCGTGGGGGGTCCAGAACCCATGGATGACAAACCTCAATGGGGGTGTGACGTGCACGTGGCTGTGTTGGCATGGTATATGCACATGCCACCATTGAGGAGAATGAGGTGGGGTCATCCACAGATGCTCCAATCCATGGATGGCAAGTCCACAGAAGGAAGAGTTGACTGTACATGGTAGGTACATGAACATAATACCAAATCATGATTTGTGTTCACTGTAGTTTAGAATTTAAACTTATGGTTTGAGATTTCAACTGCAAGAGTAGTCAAATAATGATTTGCAGCTTTTGTGTTATAACCTGGAGGGCCAAGTCAAAATTAAGCCAAATTAAGGTGTGATATCAGACCTGAGCTTCTGTTTTTGAAACATGTATTTGAATATAATTTATTTGAAATATCCCAGTTACTTTCTGTTGAGCATTACTATTCAGTACAAAGCAAGTAAAAAATAAAAAAACACCCTCAAGTGGTATAATGAAAAAGAAACCCATTTGATAATAATATGTCTTGTACTTATTATTTTACTTGCGTCTTTTGATATTGCAACAAAGCATTCTTTGTTGGAGTGTAAAATAAACATTTCTCTTCCATTTTTTTTGCTGCAGTCTCAGTCATTTCCACAAAACAAAAATGGATTTAGAGTTGGAATGAAGCTAGAGGGCCTAGATCCTGAACATCCATCTTTATTTTGTGTCCTTTCTGTTGCTGAGGTATTTGCATGTCTTTATAATTGAACTGACAGTGTCACACATTTCCTGAAGTGCAGAGAAAAATAAATATAATGGAGATAGAAAGCTTGCTAGGTCAATGTGAGTTTAATAAATGTCTAAAGATTATACTTCTTTTTTCATTAAATTAATTAATTTTAAAAAGCCATCTGATTATAATTGGAATGAAATCATGTAGCCCTCCAAATGTACTTGCACAAGCGAACAGTCAGGGATTGATTTTGTAGTTCCAAAGTTCCACAGGATAATTCTGAATAGTCATGTATTTTCTTTAAACATTTATTATCTAATGGACAGATACGTGTTTCTTTTAAACCTGTAATGTCTAATATTAATGGTTATTACAACCTGAAGAGGATTCAGTCCAAAATGAAAATATGTTTTTAAATGTAGTGTTCATTTTTCCAAGGTTGATGATTTTCAAAAGGAATAACATTAAGTTCCTTTATGTTTACAGGTGCAGGGGTACAGAATAAGATTACATTTTGATGGTTATTCTGAGTGCTATGATTTCTGGGTTAATGCTGACTCTCCAGACATTCACCCTGTTGGTTGGTGTGAAAAAACAGGTCACAAGCTGCTCCCTCCTAAAGGTATATATCTCTCTCTAATCATCATCTTTGCAAGGTACATGATTCTAGCCTCTTCATCATGGCCATACCACAAGAGTAAAGGGGAGTAGGGAGTTTCCAAGCATGAGGACTTGCCAATGTTCATTCCTATATTTAAAAAATACTTAAAATACTTCTGTAGTACTAAACTGAAACACAGTATTGTATCTGAACCAAGCAACTACATTTCTTAATGAAATGCACCTTTTAGAATAATTTCATATTAATAAATTGACCTTAAATTGTTTGTTTAGTTATTTATTTGATTTCTATTCTTCCTTTTTCCCAAATTGTTCCCAAATTATTTAAAATAATTAGAAAAAATATCAAAACAGAACACACAAATGGAAACAGTTACATGTTTTAAAATGTAAGTATAATCCCTAGGCTGCATCTGCACTGCAGAAATAATTGACACCAGTTTTCACTGCCATGGCTCAATTCTGGGTTTTGTCGTTTTTTGAGATAGTTAGCCTTCTCTGTCATAGAGCTCTGGTGCCACAACTACAAATCCCAAAATTCTATAGCATTGAGCCATAGCAGTTAAAGTGGCATTGACCTAGATTATTTCTGCAGTGCGGATTCAGCCTTAGTGTGTGAGCTGGCTAAACATCTTTCTTTCACTATACGTGCAGCATGGAAACTAGCAATTGGAAGTTGTATGATATTTCAGTGCTCATGCAATACCCTGAATTCAGCTGTTAGTCAAAGCTTTTGTAGATGCATGATATCACTGACATTTATGTTAAGGGTTAATTTACCAAGTTCATATAGATTAAACAGTTCTGCTGTAGCAGTGATGCACAATTGGATTAAAATCAGTGCATGTATGTTGCCAGGGAAATTCTGTCAGAACAGAAAATAGTGCACATGTTTTACTTTAAGGAAAAAAAAAGTTATAAGAGAAGAAACAACATTTTAAACTAGGATTAGGCATTGGAAATTTTTAAGAAAGTAGAAATTTTAGCAGATGTTCACTTCTTTCTGTCCTGTAATATTGTTTCCTATAGAATTCTGAAATTTCAGTTTAATAACTATCAACTGCAATAACTATTGAAAATATAGTGGAAAGGGAAAGATATTTTAACTGAAACCCATATAAGCACTACTTATGTAAGGGCAGTTGTCATGCAAAGTTCAATTTCTTCCCACATCATTACTGTTTCTGAAAGCCAACCTGAATGTAACAGTATATAAAACAATTCTTTTGTTTACCCATCTTTATTTGTTTTACTCTTCCATGCTGCCGCCCCGCCCCCAGGTTACAAGGATGGAGAATTTAATTGGACTTCATATCTGAAGAACTCCAAAGCTCAAGCTGCCCCAAAAACTCTTTTCAAGGCCCTGAACACAGTAAGAGACAGTACTGACTTTTTTATTCTTTTAAGTTACATCATATTTTGTTCAAGCCTTTTGTAATTGTTCCCTTTTCAGATGCTTAATGCATGAGCTAAAACATCTAAAAAGCAGTATGAAATCAGATATAAAATAGGAAATCTGTTCCTAAATTGCATTTGGTATATAAAGTTCCTTGCCTGGGTTTGTGTATGTATACACTTAGCCAACTAAACAGGCATAGAGGTAACTTCATTATCTGAGCCTACTCACAAAATGGCTTGCTTCCAGAGGTTAGCATTTATTAGAACACACACAGCTAGCTCGTGTATTTATACATGGATCTACCTCAAATATGCTTCTGCTTATGTGAACAAATACATTCACTTTTTCCATCTGTATCTCTAACAAGTATATTAAATTACATTCGTTCACTTCTTATTCCACTATGTGAAATGGCCTTGCTTGTTCATTTACATAGCATCTTGTCCAGTCTCTGTGTGACAATGGTTGTCAAATCCTGTTGATTTCAGTGTATTAGAGATCTATTTGTAAGTCCTCCACACTGAAAAATTTTGTAGAGGGACCAGAACCATATGAATGCAAATGAAAAATGAGAATTCTTTCAAATTCTACCATGTTGTAAATAGTATATTAGTGTACATTGCTTAATGGCTTTTGCTTTGTATGTCAGTGGGAGCAGCTAAAAAGCCAGGGACTCTCCATACCTGCTTAATGAAATAATTCCTAAATGTTGGTCCCCAGACATTGGACTTCACTAGCAAAGAAGACTCAGTCCTGAAACACATGGTCCAAATAAAGTGCCTTCTGGGTGCTTTGGAGGTATGGCATTCAAACAACGCACATGCCCCCCAAACTCCTTGGAAGTTGCTCCGTGGCTGCCTATGGTGGCCTGAAGCTGGCCTGAAAAGGAGCGGCAAAAAGCTGCTCCTACTGGGAGCCTGTTCAGGACCACAGCAAGCAGCCAGCTTTGGGACCATGGCATCCAGTTCCTGAAGTAATCGGGGCCGGAGCCTCTGGCCGCTCCATTTGCCCCATCTGCTTCACCCCTCAGCCAACATGGTCAATGGTCAGGAATTCTGTGAGTTGTACAAAAATATCTGAGGATCCAAGATTGGGAACCATTGCTTAGTGTTATGTTTGATCCAATATCTCTGTTTTGTTCTTCTCCTAAAAAGCCAGGGCTTGTTCTTGAGTTGTCACTTAGGCCTGTTAGAAGAGGCTCAAGCAGAGCACCTATTTGAACATCATACTAAATATACAAAGGATGAAGAGTTTTTGCCTTCTTCATTCTCTCCTGCAGGATGGAAGAGGCAAGTGGGAGGACAGAGTATTCACAAGAATTCTTTCTTATACTGACATCCAGACATGACTAATAAGAACTAATTCAGCTTTTCCATGAATAGGAGCCAGTTCTCAGTAACGAAATACATTAGTCAGTGGCCCATAATGTGGACATAATAGACTAGGCATAACATTACATAATGGGCATTATATAGCTGTGTTGCTTGTACACAGAAAAGTTTGAAAACTCTGAACCAACCAGTCTTTTGATTTGTTTTTGTGTGATCATCTTCTCATCATGAGAAGAGTGGAGAATTTTTGTCCCACCAAGTATTTTGAACTTCCAGTTCTGGGAAACTCAAGCCAACATGATCAATAGTAAGGAATTTTAAGAATTATTGTCTAAAACATCTGGAAGATCAAATGTTCACCATATTTACACAGCAGAAATTTCCATTTTGAATTTTTTTCCCCCAACAAAAGGTAGTATTTGTTCTGCTGCTTGATGTTATGAAGGATTTTATGAGAAGAAGGCAGTATTTAAATGTAACCTAGCTCAAGGGTACAAAACACATTTTGGCATGTCTAGTTAAAAGGATCTCAAGTATAGGAGCTGGGAAAGACTTTTTCCACTTAAGATGCTATAGAACTTATGTTAGAGTAGAGAACACTTAATAGAGTGACATTTTGTGGCATGGTATAAGGCAAATTTTAATTCATGAGTGTATGATGAACTCAGAGAGATTTGACTGCTAAGTGAGATTTTCCATAAGGCAAAAGAATATTAATGGAGCTGGCTAATGACATTGTTCTTTCAATTTTCTTCTGTTCCTTAGCCAGTTACACCTTCTGGTTTTCGAGTGGGAATGAAGTTAGAGGCAGTAGATAAAAAGAACCCATCCTTGATGTGCGTCGCAACCATTGCAGACATGTTAGATAATCGGATACTGGTTCATTTTGACAACTGGGGTGAAAGCTATGATTATTGGTAAGGAAAAAATATTTCAATGTTGCTTGGTAGAAGTGTGTATTACCAAGAAAATGTACAGTGTAGAATACTTTTGGAGTTGGTACATGGAAATTCTGAGTCAGGCAATTTTTAATTTATATAACTGTAAGATCATTTGGCTTTTAATTTTCTGAAAGTATGATTCCAAACATAATAAGTACTTGTGACATTCATACAATTTTTCTTTTAATTAAATATGGGGCGGGATATAAATAAAATTAAAACAATACAAGTTATATGTTGGTGTCCCTCTGAAAATCTACAGGAGATCAGTTTGTGTTTAACAGTAAACTAGCCATGTTTATGCTGATGTCATTATGTTTTATGAACTTTGGGGGGGGGGGGAAATAAAACTTTTTCTAATGTCAAGTTTGTATATTTTATTGAAATTTTAAGCTCATGTGGTGGGTTCTGCTATAGACAGATAGCCAGAGTACAGATGCAAGTAAGTAGATAAATAAATGTAATGAACATTCAGTCCATTCAAGTCATGCCTTGGTTAGGAGAAAAAGAGGGCACTGCCTACTTTAGGATTTTCTGTATCCTTGGAACTTCTTGGTCCAACAGGTATTCCACATCCTCTTAAGGTGGGGCCTGTGCCACAATGTGATAAATATCAGCTTAATCATATAACACAGAATGGATCTTTTAGTACTGGTGATCCCCAAGCTTTGTCCAATATTACTTTTGGCTGTCCTGGCTTCATAGGCTACCCATCATACACAATCTGTTCTGTATCTTATTTTTTCTCACCTGTTTTGTCACAGTTAAGTATTTAAAATGGAAAACGAGAAAGGTAAACTGTATTTGTTTTGTTTTCCTTCTTCTCTTGGATCCCATTCCAGTGTGGTGCTCTTCCCTTACATCGCCCTTCCTGTGTGCGCCCTTTCCTCTTTCCTCCTCTACAGTTCAGTAGGGAAGTGTTTGGAAAAATCCTTAAAAATTCTGTCTGTCCGTCTTTTATTGTTAACTGCCCTCGAGTCAATCCCAACCCATGGTGACCCTATGGATGAGACATCTCCAAGACCCTCTGTCCTCCACTGCTGTACTTAATTCCTGCAAACCCATACCCATGACCTCCTTAATAAAGTCCATCCATCTGGCATGTGGCCTTCCTCTCTTCCTACTTTTCTCCACCTTTCCCAGCACTATTGTTTTTTCCAATAAGTCCTCCCTTCTCATGATGTGTCCAAAGTACAACAGCCCCAGTTTGGTCAGCTTGGCTTCCATTGAGATTTCTAGCTTAATCTGCTCTAAGATTCATTTGTTTGTCCTTTTGGCTGTCTATGGAATCCTTAGCACTCTTCTCCAGCACCACATCTCAAATGAATCGATTTTCTTCCTATCTTCTTTCTTAACTATCCAGCTCTCACATCCATACATGGTAATAGGGAATACTTGTATGATTCTGACTTTTGTGCTAAGTTATATATCTTTGCATTTTAGAATCTTTTCTAGTTCTTTCATAGCCACCCTCCCCATTCTTAGTCTTCTTCTGATTTCCTGACTGCAGTCCCCATTTCTATCAATGTTTGATCCCAGGTATGGGAATTCTTTTACTATTTCTATTTCTTCCTTGTCTAGGTTGAACTTGTAAGGAACTCGATGGTCATTATTTTTGCTTTATTTATCTTCAACAGTAAGCCTGCCTTTGCACTTTTTTCTTTTATCTTCCTTAGTAGGTGTTCCAGGTCTGTGAAATTTTCTGCTAGTATTATGGTGTCATCAGCATTTCTTAGATTGTTAATGTTCCTTCCTCCTAGTTTCACTCCTCCTTCTTCTGTGTCCAAGCCTGCTTTTCTTATAATATGTTCTGCATACAGGTTGAACAGATAGGGTGAAAGGATGCAGCCTTTTCTAACCCTTTTGCCAATTGGGAACCATTCTGTTTCTCCGCGTTTTGTCCTGACAGTAGCCTCTTGTCCAGAGTACAGAATCCTCATCAGGACTGTCAGATGTGTTGGCACTCCCATGTCTTTAAGGGCATTCCATAGCCTTTCATGATCTATGCAGTCAAAGGCTTTGCTGTAGTCTATAAAGTACATGCTGATTTTCTTTTGGAACTCCCTGCTACTCTCCATTAGCCATCGTATATTTGCAGTGTGATCCCTGGTGCCTCTTCTTTTCCTGAACCCTGCTTAGACCTCTGAGATTTCTCTCTGCATGTGTGGTTGGAGTCTATGTTGCAGAATTTTGAGCATAATTTTGCTAGCATGGGATATCAGTGCTATGGTCTTATAGTTGCTGCAGGCTTTCTATCTCCTTTTTTGTGGATGGGGATGTATATTGACAGCTTCCAATTTGTTGACCATCCTTTTGTTTTTCATATCTGTTGACATATGTTGGTTAGCACTAGAGTTGACTCTGTCAATGTGGATTGCAGCTGTTCGTTTAGAATACCATCTATCTATCTATCTATCTATCTATCTATCTATCTTAATTTTAATTATTAAAATTTAGAAATCAGATTTTTGGATTACAAATGCACAATTATATATAGATTACTTCCTTTCTTCTAAGATCTGGTGCTAATTAAAATTTTTAAAAAGCTTTAGTTTTTGTCATCACACTTGAACCTCTACCTATATACAAATTCTCCTGTCAGAGTATACCTCCTATTAGTACTTCTACTGTATATCAGTGCATTCGATAACATATCTTTAACATTTTAAGAACTCACATCTCTGTCTATTAAACTCTTAAAACTAATTCTAAAACCCTTAAGAATTTTAGTCTCTATTAGCCACCCTAAGGACACAGTAGGCCTCTGAGTAGTTCTAATGACTCATCCTTGGATCAGCCATAATGTGAAAACTGGTTTCACCTATTGCAGTGGTCCCCAACCTTTTTATTGCCATGGACCGGTCAACGTTTGATAATTTTTCTGTGGCCCACTGGGGGGGGGGGGTTTGCAGCATCGTGTCGATTATTAAACTGGCTCAGTGCCAGAAGACGCAGTAGCAGGGCAGCCCGGTACCATTTGTTCTGCGGCCCGGTACCAGGCCACGGACCGGGGTTGGGGACCACTGACCTATTGCACCCACAAATGCAGCAGCTCCCAGGTGAAAGTAAACACACTACAACTGATCTCTTGTGCTGGTTGTGAAATGATAATTGATTTGGAAACTATTGTTATTCACCATTCAGACAGTAAGAGTTCTCCCAATTGCATCAGTTTGCTGGACACAATCATGATGGCAGGAGCATGATTTTGGAGACTTGGGGATCAATGAAAAATATGTGCAGCAAAATAAACAAAACCCAGAATACAAACAGTTTTTTTCCTCCTGCATGCTTTTTTAACATCTTTGTCTGATGAAGGTGCCAGAGAAGCTTTATAAAGCTTCATAATATATTTTATGCTTTGGAGTTGGCCCAAAAAAGGTATGGCTTCTGGCAGATTGTGGATCAGTGTGTTTTGGAACTGGAAGTTGGTGGGAAGTGTGAAAAAGCCTGCCAAACATGAACTAATATTCACACCTGAGGATCAGGTGCCCCATTCCAGAGGACACTATTTCTCAAGTTGCATCTAGTGGCCATTTTATACATTTTCAAACCATGGGTGGCCATTTTGCTTTGCTTCAAGATTTATCTCTGCCTTCATTTAATCTGTGTTTTCATCAACAATATGTGGCAACACCACCACCTACTGTCCAAGTGGTGCAACTGCAGACTCCTTTACCTTTCCTTCATTTGACTTCATTCAAAATAAAATAAAATAAAGACAAGCATAATAGGTTAGGACCCCTTTCAATCTAGTTAGTGCCCTAGTTAGGTGGTTTCTCACAAAATTCTCCCTTGCAGCCTTTCAAATCAATGCCAGGGAACTCTTCATCTTTTATTATAAAGACATTTCTTTTTCCTCTGTTTTGAGCAAGATAATGAACACCAAGTGAAAGCTAGGGAAAGCATTATTGTGGTTCCCTGCCAGGATGATAGATTCTGCTTTGCTTGCTAGCCATATATTCTGTATATGCTTTATAATACTGGATGATGAGATATGCTACACAATTGGTGATGCTGAGTGGAAAGATTGCTTTATCTTCTTTGGAGCTGCCTAATAAGCAGATGTGAGGAAAAGAAATATGTGCCATGAGCTGTCAAGGATAATTCAGTGGCGACGCTTGGTACAGAGCAGGAAGGATAGGTAGTCCTACAAAGAGAAATGTTTTGGTTTGAAGACAAATGGGGTGCCAGTGTGCAAAATTGAATTGAATTGCTATGTACTTTTATTATACTATGTAACTGAATTTGCCTCAGTCCTGATCACATTGTTATACTGTGAACAACTTTAATTTTCTGAATGAAGCTTCCTGAATCTGTTGAAGTTTGTTTTTCTGAAATGAAGTTAGCCACTTCATAACAGTTTGTCAGGACTCCCCATTGTCCTGAATTGCTGCAACATTATTATTATTATTATTTTGGAGAGTGGTAGATTCTATTTCATCAGAAGTCCTTAAACAGAGGCTGTATGACCACTTCTCTGAAATGCTTTAGCTGTATTTTTGCATGAAAGGGGTTGGACTAGATGACTATGGGATCCTTTCCAACTTTAAGACCCTTTGATTCTGTACACAAATATCAAAGCCTTACTATGTCACTGGTCATTCAACCAGGGCAGCATAATTCTAGCTTTGTTCTTTTCCAGTGTTCTTTTTCAATGAGTTATGCAGGGCAATGGTGATCTCTTATTTGCCCTTTTCCAAATTCTTATAAAATAATCAGTATGCTTCACCTGAATCTTTCAACAGTTGTGTGTTATGCCATGCCACTGTACAACAAGGCTCCAGCCATCTCATCTACTCTTTTAGAAATATTTATTTTTATGACAATACCAAATCAATACATCCAGAAAAGAAAAGTAGAAAATAAAAGGAAAAACAAAAACAAAAAGAACAAAATTGTGTTGTTTTATGTTGTTTTTATGTGCCTTCAAGTAAACTCTGACTTATGGCAACCTTATCATAGGGTTTTCCTGGCAAGATTCATTCAGGTGAGGTTTGGCTATTCCTTCCTCTAAGTATGACTTGCTCAAGGTCACCCAATGGGTTTTTATGGCTGAACAGGAATATGAACTCTGGTCTCCCAGAACCTTGTCCAGGACTTAAACTAGTACACATTGATCTGTATTCTTGGGTGTTTTTGTTTGTTTGTTTTAAATAGTGTTGGCAAAACCTATGCTTGAAAAGCTCCTTCTCAGAGAACAAGAATGAAGCATTGATCCCTTGCTGTGGATGTTCATTCTTGCCTGCAGAAAGTGAGAAATTAAAACCCACCCTTTAAGATCATGGATCAGGCTATTCTTTTTCACCTTCCCAAATCTCCTTACTGGTCTTCTTCCAGTGTATCTTTTTTGGTTCTTTCTGTTTCTATGCTTTATAGTTAAACTGAAGGAAGATTTTGAGGATTACCAGTATTAAAAGATTTGTTCTAGACCATGTGATCCCTTCCTGGCCTGAATGACATAGGGAATTATCCTGTGCTTGGATGGCTCCTTCCCTCAGATTGGAATGAATATTTGTTGTACATGACTAATGCTTCAGTAGAGGGTTTCTTCTCAAAACACATAATTTTATAAATTTAAGATGGGAATGTATGATCTGCAAATTCAGCAAAAAAAAAAAAAAACAACATGAGATAACACGATGAATTCTACTGGTTAACTCCAACTAGAGTAGACCTATTAAATCAGTTGTTAAATGATGAATGAACACTAGGGAAATGCCAATATTTCAGTGTGCCAACTCAATTTGCATAGGCACATTCCTTCTTATACTGATTGTAACTGGAACCACTACTCTGTTGCAATACAGGTGTGATGCTAGTAGCCCATATATTCGACCTGTTGGTTACTGCCAAGAAACTGGAACTCCTCTAACAACACCAGCTGGTATGTTGCAAGTACTATTTTATGTTGAATGTGAAAACGTTTATAAATGTTGTATTATTCAGTACTGAAATATTATATGAAATCTATTTCAGTGGACATTCAGGGGTAGCTGTGTTGCATTCTAGGAAAGAGAAAGGAGAGTTTCAGTGGAGTAAAACTTATGTATAGTCCAATATTCTATGGATAGTGAAAATTGAAAACTTTTTGAGACTTTCATGCTCCAACCAGGTTATATGCTCTGGGCAACATCTGAGGAAACTAATGTAGAGTATAAATTGCAGCAGCAAGGAATAGAAGTCAGTTAACAGAGTTGATCAAATTAGGACACTGCAGAACCTGTGATAGCTTCCAAGAAGTGCAAGAAGTTAATCTTTTAAAGCTGAAACCTTAGCTGGCAATTACATCATCATATAGAACCTGATGATTACCAAGGCCCCAAACTTCAAATAAGGTAGCATGGGATTCAATAGGGTTATTGAACTTTACTGAGTGGTCTCAAATGGCAGCTTCTGATTTTTCCAGTGTGGGGAGTGAATATCCCAGATATTTGGAAAACTGGTCAGCACTTTTGCTTACAGCAGGGGTAGGCAACCTTTTTGGGCTGGGGGCCGGGTTGC
>CM034707.1:9975435-10004460 GCA_020142125.1 Phrynosoma platyrhinos | reverse complement strand
AGGCCTTTTCTGTTTGATCATCAAATCTGCATGCTTGCTGGCCAGTCAGCTGCTCATCCAAGTTACTCCCTCACCACTCATTTAAAAAAATGAGGAGGAAGATGACAACAATGATAAGGACACAGCTGGGTGGCAGAACCTGATGGATGGACATGATAAAACTGAAGCCAATGGTGGCTTTTTAAACCTCTCTCTTTAGGTTTTAAGAGCCAGGGTCTCTGTTGCAACACAGACAGTTCAGCCTCTTCCTCAGAGTTAATTATTCAACACTCCTTATGGAGTGGAGTGGAAGTTTGCAGTGGTAGATGTCCATAATTCCCTGTTTTGGAATGGTGCATGGATGGTGCAAGCTACACATACATGCACCTGGATCCCTTCTAATCTCCAAATTTCCCAAGGGCTCGTGGGCAGAATAACATTATAAGGCAAATCGTGTTCACCAGAACTTTCTGAAGGCACAATTTGCCACTTTAAAGACAGAAGTTTTTTCAGGGTGAGTAGTTGGGGGTGCAGCCCATCAAAGTCTAGACAAGTGCAAGAATGGCTCATGGCACCTCAGAAGTTGCCCACTCCAGCCTACAATCTGTGTTGAATAGGAGGGAATTGGAGTACATAAGGAAAAGTTAGGATACATGAACCTGAAGCCTATTTGTGTTATACTAAGTCTTAGCGTGACATTATACATAAACCAAAACTGAGCAAGTATCTCACTAAGTAAAAGATTCTATTCATTATTGTATGCATTTAGTAAAATAAATAAGTGTTTTAATGTGTAATAACTATGTGTTATTTTGTTATCTTGCACTAACTGTGGCTTGTAATTGTAGTTGAAGTCTGATGATATTCGTAAATCTCTTTACAGAATACAAAGATTTCAAAACCTTCTCATGGGAAAAATACTTAGAGGAAACTGGCTCTCAGGCGGCTCCAGCAAGAGCATTTAAACTGGTTGGTCAATATTTTTTCTGAGTTTGTTACTGATGAATTACAGCTTTAAAAATTCTGTCACTGTAATCAAAGTATTTGGTACTTTATGAGGAAGTGACCATGTAATGCTACAATTCACAATTATGGAACAGGACCATGGCAAAAGGGGGCCTGGTATGTGGCTGGGATCTACCCAGACTTGCCTCCTTTTCCCAGTGCAACAGAATAGTAGTGCTGCCACCAAACCCTTCACTGGAGATTTAAGGGGGTTGTAGACTGCCAGAAATAGTGCAAATTGAGTCCACTTTTAGGGTTAGGGTTAGTGCTTGGGAATTGTTTTTTTTCCCCCTGAGACATTGAGCCTTCTCTATCAGAGAGCTCTGGTGCCACAATAAAATACAGTTCCCATGATTCCCTAGCACTAACCCTAACCCTAAAAGTGGACTCAATTTGCACTGTTTCTGGCAGTCTGCAACTCCCGTTAATCTCACTCAGATTCACGAGGGTGTAAGGCAGGGGTAGGCAACCTTTCCCCTTTAAGGGCCGAGGGATTACAGCTCCCAGAAGCCTCAGCCATGTTGACCAATAGCTCCTGGGATTCTGGGAGCTGAAGTCTCTCGGCCCTTATAGGGGAAAGGTTGCTTACCCCTAGTGTAAGGGCTCAACACCCTTCCCTCCCCCTTATGGCTATCGAAAAAAATAATAATTACAGGGTTCCTGCTAATCCTGGTCATGGAGATGTGTGACTAGAGCTTCCCCTTCGCTCTGCCTTAAAGAATGAATCTGGCTTTAAAAAGTGAAGTCTTAAATTAAAAAAAAATTAAAAAGGAAAATTGCATAGTAAAAGGCACCTGACATTATATTAAGAAACCCCAACTAGTTTAAAGCAACAGGCTTTAAAGTTTCTTTCTCCGGTTGTAAAATGATAAAGAAGTCTTATGCAAGTATCTGAATGACAATGCAGTGATTGCAGTAGGAGCCAGCATGGTTATATATATTTGGTCACTAGTTTATTAGATGGAGGGAATAATGTAAATGTTGTTTATCTGAATTTCAACAAAGCATTTGATAAAGTCCCCTATAAAATTTTGATCTGCAAACTAACTGAATGTGGAATAGATGGGAACAGTGTCAGATGGATCTATAACTAGTTGGAAAAGTGTGTTCAAAGAGTAATACAGTAATCAATGGCTGAGTTTGAAACTGGAAGGAAGTCTCAAGTGGAGTGCCGCAGGGTCCTGTCCTGGGACCAACACTTCATTATTTTTATCAATAATTTAAATGATGAGTTAGAGGGAATCGTTATTATGTTTGAGGATGATACAAAACTGGGAGGGGTATAGCTAACACATTGGAAGATCGGTGTTTTTGAAGATTTTGATAAACTAGAAAATTGGGCTGAAACAAATAGAATGGAATACAACAAAAACAAATGCAAAATTCTACATTTGGATAACAAAAACCAAATGCACAGAATGGGGGCTATTTGGCTTATCAGCAGTACATATGAAAAACCTGGAATTATTTTTGATCTTAAGTTGAATGTGACCCAGCAGTATGATGCTGCAGTAAAGAAGTCAAATAATATTTTAGCCTGCATTAATAGAACTGTACTTATCAGGACAAGTAATAATCCCACTATATTCTGCACTGATCAGCCTTCCTCTTAAGTAGTACATTCAGTTCTAGCCATCTCATTTTATGAAGGTAAGGATGACAAGAGGTATAGAGAACAAAACATAAGAGGAAAGATTGAGAGAGTTGGGCATGTTTGGCCTGGTAAAGAATCATACAGCTGGAAGAGACCATAAGGACCATCCAGTCTGACTCCCTACCTGCCAGAGAAGACTGAGGGGTGGCATGACTACATTTTTATAATATCTGGTTGCTTAAAGGAGTGTTTGATTGAGTTATCAGTGACTGTGAATGCAGTAGTGGTGGGGATTTATTCCTTTGGCATAAAAGGATGCACCTAGGATAACACTTGTTTTGTGTGCCTTCAAGTTGTTTCTGACTTATGGCGACCCTAAGGTGAACTTATCATGGGGTTTTCTTGGAAATATTTGTTCAGAGGAGGTTTGCCATTGCCTTGCCCTCAGGCTGAGAGCATGTGACTTGCCCAAGTCACCCAGTGGGTTTCTTGGTCAATCTGGGAATCAACCCCTGGTCTCCAGAGTTGTAATCCAACACTCAAATTACTATTCCATGCTGGCTGTCATATCGCCACATCATAGAAATTATAGAAATAAGCGAAATTGAATGTTTCTTTCTCTTCCAACACTTGTCATAGAAGATTTGAAGTATCTGCTTCTTGGTTTAAACTAACTGCTTTTTATTGTTTGAATCAAAATTACAACTACAGTTAATAGTCAATTTATATCAGAAGCAAATTCTTCTGATCTCATCCTCTGATTGTTCCAGGAGTTGAACATTTGAGCAGGCCTTTTCTTGTAATACTGGCTTATAGTTTAGCATTGTGTCCACACTGAGTGATTGCTCTATAACTTTAGTGATGTTTGTCTCCATTTTGCAATATAATCTATTACAGCGCCCAACTCATGGATTTCAGGCTAATACGAAACTAGAAGCTGTGGACAAAAGAAATCCAATGTTAATTAGAGTGGCAACTATTGTTGATAAAGATGACCATCATGTCAAGGTATATGCTTTATTCAAATAAGCCATAGTACTGTTTAAAAATAATACTTGTGTTCTCACTTTCTAGAAAAAAGGCATCTTCAGCAGCAATATGGCAACTAGACTTTATTCCCCAATATGAATTGCAGCACTCCTGTTCAATTATGCTCGATGATGTTATGATGTTGCTTAATGTGGAACCGCAGTTGCTGAATTTATTTTTCTCCACCTTAAGCAGTTTCACATAAATTTGCCATGTTAGAGCTCTCATACCTTAAGGATTACTTGCAAAGAGGACCTCAACATCAGGGCTTTACTTTCCATCCTATAATAATCATATCAGCTTGCATTCCAATTACTGTAGAAAATTGAAGTTTGTTAAATACAGATGTTGAAAATCTTCCTCAGTTCACAAAATAGGTGAGTGAACAATGAATTTTCTTCTATGATCCTTAGTAGTTTGCTTCAAATCTTATTCAGAAGGATTGGAATTAATAATATAAGAACTCTCTTACTGGATTGAAGCAAAGATCCTTATAGACATGCATTCTCTCTCTGAGGATACCTAATTTTAAAAATGCTATGGAGGAATTGTATAGAGACCAGGAAAGTAATGTACCAAATCTTTTGTTCTTGGCTTTTAAAAGTTTACAATTAAATTGTAAGCATCAGCATAAACAATTGAAGATTTCCTTTCCTGTTAGTCTATCATGTCTGATTTATTTGATGTAAAATGCATAGCTTAATGTAGTTACCACAGAACTTTGTGGCCAACACAAAATCTGTGATCACCAGGCTGAAAACAGCTGCATTTTTTTGTTCAGAAAGAGTTGGTCTGAAGTCATTTCAGATCATTTTTCAAGTTGCCCAGAGAAGAAATTTGATTCAGAAACAAATTGAAGCATGGACTAGTGCTTATGAAATACCATGTTAAATTTAACTTCCAAGAGCATTTCTGGCATCTTTTCCTCTACAGGGAAACACTTCCATGTTTTTAAAGGAAAGTTTCATTAGCAAAAGCCAACAGGTATTTGTTCTTACTGAATATTCACATTTCCTAGATGTCTACATGGTTCTCATACAAGATCTTCCCAAATTCATCCTCATTCACCTATTATTATTATTATTATATTATTATTATTATTATTATTATTATTATTATTATTATTATTATTATTATTATTATAGCACCATAGGTTTTACATGGTGCTTTACATAATCATCAAACATGATAGAGATAAAAACCTACCTTGGTGCACTTCCTGTAATTTGGAGTTGGCTCTGTGTCTTAATTGGGGAAGGATTGTAGCTCAGAGAAAGGTCACATGATTTGTATGCAGAAGGTTCCAGACTCACTCTCCAGCATCTTCAGGAAAAGTTGGAAAGATTCCTTTTTTAAGGCCAGGAGAACTGCTGTCAGTCAGTATAGATGATATTGAACTAGATGAACCCATCATGGCTTGAGTCAGTGTAGGACAAATTCTTGTGTTTACTTAGCTGCACAACCAGGTGTCCTTAACATGCTAAACCAAAAGTCTGTTACTCCTAAAGACAGAAGAGTTGTGTGACTCTTAATACGTAGAATCATGGTATCATATAATTGAAAAGGATTGCAAAGGTCACCTAGTTGAACTCCTTGCCATACTGAACCAAACCACTCCTAAGATCCAGCCTCTGTGTAAAGACATCCCATAAAGGAGAGTGCACAGCCTCCCAAGGCAGTTCCTTCCAAAGAATTGCAAGGTACTACAAAGAACTCCAAGATATTGCATAGAAAGTTTTATCACTCCCATAATGTCCCCACCTTTTCTTCATTTGTTTTCCTTCCTGGTTAGATACATTTTGATGGTTGGGACCATTATTTTGATTTCTGGGTTGATGCTGATAGTCCAGACATTCACCCTGTGGGCTGGTGTGCAAAAACTGGACATGACCTACAGCTCCCACCAGGTGAGATGAGAAATGATGCAGGTTGTTTTTATACCCTCTTTACATAATTATTTGAAACAAAACTTGGAAGTGAAATCTGTTACTGAACTTTTTTTTTACTTTTTTTTTTTAGGTACTGCAGATCCATCTGGGACAGCAGGACAAGGATGCCCTACTCCAGGTTGTCAGGGGTTGGGTCACGTCAGGGGCCCCAGATATGGAACACATTACACGTATGTGTGTCTGAGAGTTCTGGTATGATTTTAAGTTACTTGTAAGGGCATTGTGTTGTCAAACACCTATTTTTCAAGTAACGCAGCTTCAATGAAGTACGAATATAAATGCATATATAAATTCATGCTCTAAAATCCTGTTTTTGTACTTCCCCTTTGTGTGTTGTCCTTGGCTTCACTGCCAAGCTTAATGCTGACACCACAGAAAAGAAGCATCAAACTTGAGCTATAAAATGGGTTTACATTAATGAGAACTAGCCAGATTAGATGGTTTAGAACAGGGGCAGGCTAAAAGTGTTGTGTCCGAGAGCCAGTTTTCTTCTAGAAATCCTTTTCAATCTGCAGGAACTGACAAAACTTCCAAACTGGAAATAGCTAAAAGTCTGTTGGTTTTTGAAAAATATTTTATAAACATTAATTGCTGTAGGTGGCATCTGCTTTGTGCTCCTGGGGCCTCCCAGGAGAAGCTATTAACTGAAGGGTGGGGAAGAAAAAGAGTACTCTGTTGGTCAAGGACCATAAAAACTTGCCTTGGGACTGCATGTGAGTCCCAGGCTATCTTTTCCCCACTCCTAATTTGCAATCTCAAAGTATCTCACAACTGTACCAATGGACAGGAGAGCTTCAGTGGCTAGAAGAGCTATCCCTTCTCCTTTTCTCAGTAACAGGAATACAAACTATAATCAATTAAAGGAGTAGGAAATTACTCCCTGCCTTAAGAAGATCTTCAGTAGCTTATTCCTGCTTGTACAGTGGCTTATTCCTGCTTCTACAGTGTGGTATAGTGGTTTGAGCATTGGACTGTGACTCTGGAGACCTGGGTTTGAATCCCTCCTCAGCCATGGAAACCTTGGGCAAGTCACACTCTCTCAGCCTCAGAGGAAGGCAAAGGCAAACTCCTTCTGAAGAAAATTGCCAAAACCCTGTGATAGGGTTGCTATAAAACACAAAAACAACAAATGAAGTATTCATTTGAGTAATCGTGATAGGGTCACCTCAGGGTCGCCATAATTTGAAAATGATTTGAAAGCACACAAGATCAACTTTAAAAACTATTCCACTGTTATTGGAGAAGAAACTTTAAATAGCTCCTCCATTATGAAAAATTGTAGGATTTTTATTAGTAAAGAACCAACAGTGAAACGAAGATGGGACGCTTTCTGTCAAGCAAGACATATTTGTGTTTTTATTCATTTGCAACTGCCTGAAACGTATAGCCAGGCTCTTAGAATATTGAAATACCTGGCTGCATTGATACATTCTTGAGCCTTTTATGAATTGCTCAGAATGAGTGCATAGATTTAAAGGGGGGGTGTATAACCTGGAAAGGGGATGTGCCATTTTTCCCATCCTACCTGTTGAGAGCAAACAGCGATCCCGTGTTCACAAACACATGTCTTTAGACGCATGGTGCTGACATCATCACACACATTCAGTTCAGTTCTGGGTATCTTATTTTAAGAAGGATATAGACAAGTTGGAGCAGGTACAGGAGAGGACAAGAAGGTGATAAAAGGTTTGGAGAACAAAACACATAAGAAGGAGGCGGCAGGTTGTTGTTATTGTTGTTGTTGTTGGGTTTTTTTTGCTGCCACAGAGGGTATGACCAGATCTAACGGTCTGAAATTATAGGAGGACAGATTTCAGTTAAATGTTAGAAGGAACCTGTTAACAGTAACAATATTTTACCAATGCAGCAAATTGCCTATAGAGGAGGAGATTCCTTCTCTGGATATCTTCAAACAAGATGCTGAACAGCTACCTGCTAGGGATACTTTAGCTGGAGATCCTGCATTGAGCAGGGGGTTGGACTTGGTGGCTCATGAGGCCCCTTCCAATACTACAGAACGACCTGAGCCATGAAATTTACATGCTATTCCACATATTTGTTGGGGGTGCTTTGATTGTGTCTTCCTGCATGGCAGAATGGGGTTGGACTAGATGGCCCTTGTGGTTTCTTCCAACCTTATGATTCTATATGCACCCCAAAGTTCAGTGCACTTGGTACACTGTTTCTCAAGTTTCTTTAATCCTTCCAAATAAATAAATAAAAAAATGGATGCCTGATTACTGAAATACTGCTCTGCTGCTGCAGTCACCTCTGAATCATTCTGAAATTTCCTTCCTTTCAAACTGTTTTTAAGATTTGAAAACAAGAAATAGTCAGATGGAGCAAAATCTGGTGAGTAGGGTGAATGCCCTATGCACTCAAACCCCAGATTCTCCAAAACATCTATCATCTTGCCAGCCCTGTGAGCAGGTACATTGTCCTGCAAAAAGAAAACACCTTTCCATACCTTCCCACACCATTTTCCCTTCAGTGCCTTTTTTAATTAGCACAGCAAGTTAGAGGAACATTGTGTATTAACTATTTGGCCCTTCTGAAGATAGTCATCAAAATACCTTTCTTATCCCAAAAAGCTGTTGCCTTGACCTTTCCTGCTGACTTTTGAGTCTTGAATATCTTCGACAGTGGAGAACCCAAATGCCACCCCTGCAAGGACTGTTGTTTGGTCTCCAGACCATAGTGATGTAACCATGTTTCAGTAACTGTAACAAGTTGTATAAAAACATTATCACTAGATTGCTCAAAATCAACTTTGAGCTATCTACTTAATTTCATTTCTGGTCAGGATTCAAACATTTTGGTAGCCACTTGGGTGACAGCTTCTGCATAGCCAATTGATCATGAATTATAAACTTAATGTGTTCCTGGAATATCTCTAGTGTCTCAGCAATTGTTTTAGCTTAGATTTGCCAATTGCCAAAATCAGGTCATGAACACTCTCAACAATCCAGGGGTTGACACTGTTGAAAGCCTCCCAGATCTTGCTGCATCTTTGGTTTCAAACACTCCATGCTGAAAGTTGGCACACCACTTCTTCACAGTTGAGTATGATGATGGGCACTTTCACTCAATGTTTGCATCATACATTTATGAATTTCTTTTGGAGTTTTCTTCTGTGGGAACAAGAACTTCATGACTTCCCAGAGTTCAGAACTTGAAAATTCTACACTTTTTGTTGACACGGTTCTATCAATGATCTGAAAAATTTCAGAAATTAGAACTTTGATCCTTCAAATTGGCAGTTTATAATACAAAAGAACACTCTTTCAAGCTTTGATGATAAAATTACACTCAGATTTTGGGAAGTGAGTCGAGGCAAGAACTTTTCAGCACCCCCTCATATGGTTCTATATCTGGTGCACAACACATCTCTTTGAGTGAAATTAAAGGTGCTTTGAAATAAAGAGGTTTCCACCTGCCATCTAAAAGGAAATAGGGACAATGCCAGCAAACGTGCATGTTGTGTTGATACAGCAGGGCTGGTTGATTATTGCAATACTTGGAATTGCTTTGAGTGAGCAACTTGACATGATGAAGTCTGAAGAGATTTTAGACTATATGATCTCATGATAGACTATTTGTATTAATTTATACTTTTATACTACTATTTAAACTTATTATAGCAATATTTTATTAATTTTATAATTTTTGTTGGTGGTTTTAGATTGTACGCTGTAGGCAGGCTTTTATTTCTATTTTGGATTGTTTTGCTCTGTAAAGTGCTGTGTAAAGCTTATGGTACTCTATAAATAAATGTAATAATAAATGCAATAATAATAATAATGGTATCAGTCTTTGTTCTGGATTCTAGCATTCATCCTTCTTTTCAAGATCTCCTGCTACAATATCATGTTTTTTGTGTAGTTTTAATGTCATAATTTTATACTGTTTTTGGATGTTTATTTTTGATTGTTTTATTGTAGTATGTTTTTGGAATTTTTATTTGTGAGCGGCATTGGGTCCCTTTTGGGGAGAAAGGTGGGACAGAAATCAAATAAATAAATAAATAAATAAATAAATAAATGGTTGTCAGTAGTGATCCAGGATTTGAGGCTTTCTGGTTCCACAGCGGTACTCAGGCCCAGTGCTTTCTTGCTGATAACACTGATTCCCCAGCCTCCAAATCCATTTTCAGATCACTGCTAGAGTCTTGGATCGTGACACAACCTGAGCAGAAAGTTCCAGAACTGATATCCTTCTTCTGAAAAGGTTGAAAATCTTGTCGTCACCTGCTGCACTTTAGATGGAGGATCCACTCACAAGAGAGGATCTCCTGGCAATATTAATTCACAATGAGGGGAGATGAATTTGTAGGTAGAGCCAAAAGGTCAAAATAAGTACTTTGATTAGAGCATGGAGAAACAAATTAACCATCATAAATCTTTTAAGAACTGTGCTGTATAATCCCAGCAACCTAAATGAATGAGGTGTTTCTAACAAAAGTGTAATCACTCTTGCAAATCCGGAATTCCTTATCCTCAGTATGGAAAGCTGCTGTTAGTCATTGAGAAGGTGCCAGAAGTGCATGTGCTCTCAGATGATGGCTAGAATCCATTTCATTGCAAGAGCTAGTTCATAGTTGCTTGCTCTTTATCTTCTTTATTTAAGGTGTGCAATGCAATATATTAAGTCACCCGATGCTTAATCTTTGATATACCTTGCCTTCTAGCTAACCACACATACACACATACACAGAGATTGACACTGCTTTCTGAATTTTGTGCAAAGTTTTGCTTTAATTTACAGAGATAATAAATTTCTTTATTATGGTCATAGACCAGCACAAGTGAAAAACTACAACAGGTTAAAACATATCTAAAACCATCCCTTCAGGTTGGCTTCAGTGCATCTGACAGGTTTAATATTAGTGTCCTGCTGAAATCATTGCCTGCCATATTTTAACCACTGCTGCACACAATCTGGCTACATTGTATGTTATGTTAAAGTTGGTATCTGAAAGCAATAAAGAAGTATGGAAAAAACCCGTGTGTCCTTGACATTTGAGCAATGAAGTTTAATTTACAAGCTCATTCAACTACTAAGTGCTCCTGAGGAACTGAGTTATTTTGTCAGGTAACCCTTTTTTCTTTCTCTGTCAAAAAAACCCTCTCTGCAGAATTTCTGTTTTAGCCTGAGGCTGCTGAACATCCTGTCATTTGTTGCTCTTGCAAATTGCTGTATTATATAAGCTCAGCTAGTTCATATAGTCCTCTAAAGGAGAAAGTGGAATAATTTGATTATATTTTCTATTTTTAATGCAGATTGATTGGCTGCCCATATTCTGAAATCAATCGCAACCGAGAGAGCTCCTTACAAGATCGCCTTGGTGGAGAAAAACCCTCGCTCATTTCCATTGCTCAAAAACTCAAGAAGCCTGAAGCTTCTGTACAACTTACTGATCTTCAAGAAGACTCTCCACAGTCTAGGTGAACCTTTAAATTTAATCTTAAGGTCTTAAATTTTGGGCACATTAAAAAAAAACTCTACTTATACCAGGGGCAAGAAATGGTGCATGTACTTGAATGTCTAAATATCTGGAGGCCAGATGGGATGTGCAACCAAGAGCAGACTATCTTAAAATCAGAGCTACTATATTTGATATCTTCCCTTTTAATTTCATCTTTGTTACTAGGTTAGATGATACTGAACTAGAGTACATCTGTGATTTTTAAGCTATTATCTAAAAGACCAGAAAACATTAGAAGGGGAGAAGAAGAGATGGATTTAGAGTTCTAGACTTTTTCATCCAGCTCTCTAATCTATCATGTCAGGCACAGCAAAGAGCAGTACTAAGGCCTGTTCTAGTCAGGCCTTAAATCCTGTTCTCTTAAGGTGATCATGGACTTCAGGATCTTTCCATTGTTCCTAACTCAGAAATCATATTCAAGAATGGGAAAGAAGCAGTCCAGTCCAGTGTCTTTTCCTCAACTCCTGAAATCTGGCTCTTGGCTATCTTTGTGTGTTTTGTTTTGAGGACAGGGTGGAGACTGGAACCCATTAGTCCACATCATAGAGCTGCTTTCAGCGAGTTGCTCCCCATATAAGTCATTACTGTTAGTGGTCTTCTGATTGTAGTGCCATGTTGCTGTAAAATGCAACACATTTTCCAAGTGAAATAATGACAATCATTTTTACATTCTCTATGGGGAAAGTAAAATTGCCTTATATGCTCAACTATAAGTCAACTTCATGTATAAGTCAAGGTCAGGTTTTGGGGCTAAAATTAAGGATTTTGATATGACCTGTGGATACATTGAAGGTAAAACCTAGGAGCATGTAACAGAGGAGCTAAAGGATGAAGGAAAGGAAATTGATGCCAAAGAACTTACAAAATTCTAGCAAGCAAAACTGTTAGTACTTACACTAAAGGCTGGATGGATGAGAGCGTAGAGGGGGTCCATGCTTCCATGACAGATTACACTCTTGCCTGTCATCAGGGGATGGTTCTTTTTTTTAAAGAGCTAAAGTACAGTACTTACAATGGCCCATGTATAAGTCTGCTTAGTTTGGGGGAGTCAGTTCTTTGACTAAAATTTCTAGACTTATACATGAGTATATACACTAAGTACCATCTAGCAGTTTATTTGCCTTCTCCCACAGTGCTTATTGGGAGCTGCTCATATGTGAGCAGCCTGTCTACGTAGACCTCCCTTGGGCTCTGTTTATTGACTAGACTGAATGTATGAAAGGGGCTTTTACTGATAAATTATATTTTTAGTAGAAAGTCATCCACAGAAGATGGAGATGGATCAGGACGAAGCAGTGTCCACAGTCTATCTGAGCAGTCTGAGACTAGCCAGCAAAAGGACTGGGCTGAAGGAGAATCCTCTGCTGATACCAAAATCAAATCCAAAGGGTAAGCAGACTATTTCAATGTGTCACACTTACTAATAAATTTAATAAAGTTTCTCACTTGGAGCAGCAGGATTTGAAGTAAAGAAAAGAAAATTTAGAAAGAGAAATTAAACAATTCATGAAGTATATGAATAAGTTCACATTCTGTTCCAGGTGGACAAATCCATGTTTAAACCAGTTTTAAAGTTACCATCTGAACTTGGATGATGTGAAATATAACTGCAGCCAGGGTGGGTTTTTTGTTGTTGTTGTTGTTGTTCTAGAGGGATGGTGTATGCATTTGTTGCCGTTCAAATGTGAGGCCTGATGCACTTTTCAGCATGAGCAGATTATTGTGGCATAAACTTTCATGCATTGTTGTCTACTCTTACAGATATTGGGAAAGTATGAAACTGTAGATCTCAGTACATAGATGTTTCTGTCATGAGCCTCTTTAAAAAATTAACAGTTCAGCTTCCTAACTAAGGGCCTTTGCAGACTGCCAGAAATAGTGCAAATTGAGTCCATTTTAAGGGTTACGGTTAGTGCTAGGGAATCATGGGGATTGTTGTTTTTTTTTCTGAGACATTGAGCCTTCTCTATCAGAGAGCTCTGATGCCACAATAAAATACAGTTCCCATGATTCCCTAACCTTAACCCTAACCCTTAAAGTGGACTCAATTTGCACTATTTCTAGCAGTCTGCAAAGGCCCTATAACTCTCTTCTCTCTCTCTTTCTCTGTCTCTCTCTCTCTCATGTACACTTTGCTGCTTTACTATCCAAATTTGTCTTTTCAGGATTGATTCCTCGCATAGCTATATAAAGTTCCATGTAGTGAAGCAGAATTCTGGTGGAAGAGGTTAGTCAAATTTGTATTTATGTTTATTTGAAACTGTTGTGGATTTCTTAGCTTTTTTGTTTCATGAGGATTATGTTGTACTGGTTTTTCCATTAATAAGATGAACTCCATTATTTTGCATACTTGCTTTAGTTTAGATTCCTTTGTTTGCTCTTACAAGAGTGTTTTGTTAAATGAAAGTTAAGTGCTGTTAAGAGGATCAGTTTGCTTTTTGAAAAAGTACAGTGCTCTGTCTTTTCCTGCTGACTGTTCTAGCAAATATAGTCACCAGAGAGAGCTGTTTTCAATACAGACACTTCTCTATTTCAATTTGGGGTGGGGTGAGGACTACAACTTTGTTTTTAGCAAGAAAACTATGGACTGACAAGAAAGCACTGCAACATATCCACAGTCAGTAATAGCAGTATTCCTGTTCAGTGCTCCAGCCATATATTGTACCACTATATGGTGCACCTGTTTTGTAATAGAATAATGTTATGAGACTGAGAAGACATAATACATTTTTTCTCTGCCCCTCCCTCCGTCCCTCCCCTTCAATTGTTCCTGGAGGCCACTGATTGTTTATCTGGTGAAATTAGATTAATCTTCCTTACTGAAGATAACCTCTTGGATTTTTGTCCCAGCATAATTTCAAATAAACTGGTTTTGCCCCACCAGCATATATTTGGCAAATCCTACATAAAGAATGTATAGGTTTGTGCAGCAAATTTGCTGATGAATTTATTAATCTCTGAATGTTTGCTTTTTAGCAATTGCTTTCATAGGCCAAAGTTGCTTTTTTAAGCAGGAATTCCAGGACCACAGTATTTCAGTTATGTAGGGGCAAAACAGACCGCCTAAAAAGGGTGGATTGGGGCCATCCTGGCGCTGCTAGCCCCGGTGTTGCGCCAACTGCACGTGAGCGGCTCCAATCCAGCCCATAACCTCAGTTTTAAAGCAGCCGCTGAAAAGGAGTAGTTTGTTTCCGCGTCTTTTCAGGCCTCCTTTTTTCCTTTAGGACAGTGTTGGGGTGGCTTCTGGCTGTATTCAGGGTGTGCGTTGTGTAAATACCACGCTGCTAATGGCCATTTTGGCCCATTCATTTCATGCCTCAAGTCTTTATTCTGTAAGAAATGCAAACCCCAATCCTTTGCTATTACCACTAGATGTCACTAGAGGTCTTTCCAGTACTTGTGACTTGAAAGATCCCAGTGTTTAGAGAATACCTTTTTTTGTTTTGTTTTGGTCTGTGTGTCCTGGTGGAGGAGGGGAGCACCAAACATAATTCAGAAGCAAACATAGCCCATGTTGTTTATTAAATAAATTTTGCTGTGCTGTCTTAATCAGCAGCTCACTTGCAGTCTAGGCAGCCACAGATTCTTCCTGCACCATGACATAGCAATACCTAAATGATCTCATACATATGCATGGGGAGGTGCGAGACAGGGAGAAGGAGATGCTTTCTTAATGCTTCAGTTGTTTGACAAATAGAGACTGATACTAATGTCTGGAAGAAACTGCCAGTCTTCTGACCTTAGAATCTTCTCTCCTGGGACGTGGCCAGTGCCTGTCATTACCTGGCATGCAGAGTGTTCTTATAGCAGGCTGAGAACAGGATATAAGCTGGAATGGTGCCATTAATTTCCAACTGAAGATGCAGCTAACCAACCTCTTCATTGGCAATAGAATGCTGGCAGCTCCTCCTGTGTTAGCATCAGCCTGAGAGCAGCTACAACAAAACAAGCTTTCTTCTTTACAGTTGAAGGGGAAGCATGCTCTGAGCACACTCAGCCCAGATAATAAAATGCCTGCATTTCAAAATAGCACCTGAATAAGGTTTGACTCATCTTTCTTCCCTGCCTCAGACACAGCATTTGCTCTGCAGCAGTCCCTCCACCAGTCTGTCTTCATGCCTTCCCTTTCTGCAAACCCTACGCACCGCCTCCATCTCTGCTGGGAGCAACACTGTAAGCTGCTGCCGGAGGTCTCAGGCCTCACTGCCAAGAATGTGGCCAAATGGAGTGTGGAAGAGGTGAGTTCTACTTCCTGTTTTTCTTCAGTCTAATTGCAAAGTGTTTTCAATGTACTAGCAGTGGTACTTTTCTTCCTCTCCTTTAAAGTTATTGCTGATTTTTGGGATGGGGGTTAAGCTCAGTCTGAAGTTTAGCCAAAGACCTAAATATGCACTCATCTTGCTGTGTGCAGTCATCCCACTCCCTTTACTAGCTGCCCTATTTGGGGCCCTGCTAACAATTGCTTTTTCTGTGCCTGTTTCTGCTGCTGACTCATGTTTCATTACAATTGCCCTGCGCATGCTTGCATGACTGTGTCACAAATCATCTCCACAGTGTGGCAGGATTACTGATAGGCTCATTCTACTAAGGCTATGATTTTTCAATCAAAGCTCATGTTGTTCTTTGCTGCAAGCCATGATTTTTCTCTTGCAGCCTGGGCTGAATGACACAGCATATCTGCAGAGCATCCTATGCATTGGCCTTTACTTTAACTGTCATGGGAGTTGCAAATTGGCTGCTGCACCATGGAATGAAAGCAGGAATTAGTGATTCTCTCTGAAGTGAATGAGTTTTGTGGATGGGTGGAAGTCCAGTGGGTCTAACCTTCAGTTGGTCCTGATTTGGAAACCTAAAGCCTATTGCATTTTTTTCAAAGTTAATGCTTTTTTCTTTCATCCCTGATTGGCCATGGCAAGCCACTGGATAACCTTGAGCAAGTCACACTGTCTTGGCCTATGTGAAAGGCAATGGCAATTTTTCTCTGAATGAATCTTGCCAAGAAAATCCTACTATGGTGTCAACACATGTTGGACACGGCTTGAAGGCACATAACAAAAACAACAGAATGCTTTTTTGGGGGTGACATTTGTCAAAATGAATATTGCACATTTAGTGTTCTATGTTTAAAAATCTGTAAATGCTTGACAGTATGATTATGACATTGTGAACCCTGGTATTTAAGCATTTATATGCCAAATGTAACTGCTTTTTACAGAGAGATGATGATATTGACAAGATGGAACATGTCCAGACAAGGATGACCAAATGATAAAGGGTCTGGAAACCAAGCTTTATGAAAAATTATTTAGGGAGTTTGGATATTTTTAGTTTAGAGAAAAGAAGAGAGTTGACCTGATAGCCATCTTGAAATATCTGAAGGGATGTCATGTAGAAGATGGAATGAGCTTGTTTTCTGCTGCTCCAGAGACTAGAATATGAACAGCTCGTTCAAATTACAAGAAAAGACGTTCCACCAAAACTTTAGGAAGAACATATTGTAAGAAACGTTAAGACAATGGAAAAGATCATGTTGGAGAGTTGTGGACTCTCCTTCTTTTGGGGGTTGTTAAACAGAGGTTGGATGGGGATTTTCCTGGTGTTCTTTATTACTGCTTTCCTGCATGGCATGGGCTTGGACAAGATGGCCCTTGCAGCCCCTTCCATTTCTAAGATCTATGATGCAAATAGTACCTGCACATTAACTTTGTAGCTGAGGGTCTACAAGGGCCAGAGACTTGTGCTCTCTCTCTTTCTCTCTCTCTCTAAATGAAAGCTGAGAATCCATGGAGGATGACTTCCTATCCCCTGTGCCCAGCCATGTTTAGAAAAATCTTTGAACTTCTTTCTTCCTCACTGAAGCACTACTTTCTAGAAGGTCTGATAGCACAGAGGTTTTCTTGCTAGTAATCATCTTGGAATGGAAAGGGTTTTGTACTTGATGGTACTTGATTTACTCATCATAGATACCTTCTGTTCAGAAGGATGAGTATGTGCAATTTCTAAGTAACTGCCAGGCTTGCATCCTGATTCTGTCTGTGTTACGTGGTTAAAAGTCGACCTCAGTTCAATTGGTTTATTTAAATATGAAGTATGTCACATTGCAAATGCCTTGATTATCAGATATAAATTAATGTCAGCCTTTTCAGAATTCTGAATGCAAGGCACTGTTTTGGGTCAGTTTCCCATTCCCTGGGCATGCCATACCATCTGAAATTTTAAGTGATATAAACTATTCGTGTAATCCTATGCATATATTCTCAGATGTATGTTTGGGTAATTTAAAGAGAGCTTGTTTCTAATAACTGTACATAGAAGTGCAGTCTGTGTAATACTAAAAGGGAATAAATTTCTTCAATTTTAAATTTTAGACTTCCAAGGAAGTAGCAACATTTAGTCATTAGTCAAACAAGGGAAAGGAAAGAAGATATACAAAATGAATTACTTGTTTACGAACTTAGAAGTGGAACAGTTTTTAAAAGTTCAAAAGTGCTTATTGCTAGGAGAGTTGTGTAAAATGAGAGAGCAGTGCCTCTTACATTATCTCAGCAGGAATTATCTCAGAGAAACCAAATAGGTTATTTTTAATTTGCACACATTGCTTCATCATTGGAAGCAGCTGAAATAATATTTAACTACTCAAGACCTTAAGTTTTGCTCTCTTTCTCTTCTATCAAGAGCTTTCATTTCAGTGTTTATTTCTCAAAAGCTTCTTACTGTGTTTTCCAAATGTTATTTAATGAGAGACTGTATTTGTGTCATGTTTGACAATTTCAATTCCTCATTAGTTAATCCTGCAAGTTATATTAATATGGAGTGGGAAGCTTGTCCAAAGCTTAGCAAGACTGGTTTCTTTTTGAATATATTTTTTAAAAATTCTACCAAATCCTAGTTTGATTTGTGCAGTTAGAGAAGTGACATTGTTTGTTCTGAATTAGTCATATATAAAATAAGTTCTTTGTGGACTATCTCATGGCAGTGGCAGCTCCTACATCTACATCTGTGTTTTTTTGACTCCCCACATTTTAACATATTGTTCATCTGTTACAGTAGGCTGTTAATTTATCTTAATAGGACCCAATAATGAACTGTTTGATAAGGTAGTATTATCTGACTCAAGCCTGATCTAATCTTGCCCCTACCAGCTAGGAGCAACACACCATCTTTATTGCTTGAAGTCTCTACATGGGCTTCCTCCTGGGACCCTCCTTTTATATCCTAGAGAGTGTTACCATTCATGTAAGGAGCCCTGGGACAACTTTTTAACAGAACTTTGGGAAGGACTATAACTTAGTGGAGGAGCACATGTTTTGTATGCAGAGGATCCCAAATACAATTGTTGCCACCTCCAATTATAGAGTCACTTCCACTTCTAGCTAAAAGATCAATGTTGGCTGCACAGTAAACTCAAGGTGGAAGTAGAAAGGAAAATAAGCATGCATGAAGAACTGAAGAAGGGATGAATCACTGAGTTTGTAGGAATAGTGTAAGGAAAGTAAAAGTTCAGAACGAGCTGAGATTGGATAGGGAATAAAAAGGGTTGGTGTTTTTTTTCAGATAAGTTTGAAGCAAGAGCATGCTCAAAGAATTCATTCAAGGAAATGATGGGATTGTTGTTTAGTAAGAATGGTAAAATGCTAAGAGATCACAACAAAAAGACAGAACCCAATACCTATTTTGCTTTGGTTCCCCCACCCCCACCCCACTGCAAATCAGGATTACTAAGAATTACAAATCAAACTTACTGAAAGAACTTGAACCTTCTGAACCACTAGCCATCATTTTTTAGAAATCTTGGGAAAGGGTTGAGGTGCCAGAGGATTGGTCCTTCTCTTCAAGGGCCAAAAAAGAAGGTCCGCCTGACTTCAGTACCAGGCAAAATATTAGAACAGATTATAAAGTATTTGGATGAAATTCAATAATCAGTAGGTGCCTGGGTTTGTCAAGAACAAATCCTGCCAATCCCATCTTATATACAGTGGGCCCTCCACATTTGCTGGATTTAGGGGTGCAGGACCCCATGAAAGTGGAAAAAACTGTAAATAAAAAGCCACTATTTCTTTTTTTCTGAGAGAACAACTCCCTATGAAACTCTAGGTCCTCCAGTGGAACTCTGTGGTCAACATCCACTGGAAATTGACCATAGAATCATGCTGAAGGACCTACAAATATGCCTAGAGAAGTATTTTCTCTAGGAATCTTTAGGTCCTCCAGAATGACTCTATGGTCAACATCTGACAGAGTCACACTGGAGAACCTAGAGATTCCTAGAGAGAACATCCGCAAATAATCAAATCCACAAAAGTCAAAGGCGCAAATGTGGAGGGCCAACATAGATCAGTTCAATAGTTTAATAGATGGGGGAATGTTGTAGATTTCATTTATCTGGTTTCAGCAAAGCATTTGATAAAGTCTCACATATGTTGGTTAGCAAACTGATTAAATATGGAATGGTTGAAGCAACTTCAGATGGATCCATAATTGGTTGGACTCAGTTGCTGAAAGGGACTTGTACTGCCACCTTGTTCAGGAAAAACACACAAAAACCCACACTTTTGCTGCTAACAATATGGTGGCTGCAACTTCATCTATCTCCACTAGAAGCCACTTTATTCCCAAGAGTGGTAATCCTCAGCTTTCTTCAGTAGAGTCTGGACCCTAGGCATCCTGGGAAGGTATTGAAACACCTGCAAGAAGAGGAAAAATGAAGGAAATAGAAGTTAGGAGACAAAAATAGAATGGATAAAAATTTGTCATGTGCTGCTTGTAGGAATGTAATTATGGTGTCTTAGTGATATAAATATCCAATGTAGCAATCCAAGATTCAGATTGTATACTTTTGGATCAGGTGGAAAGATTAGAAATATTTATATTATTAATTTTAATATGATTACTTTAAAGGTCACTATGATAGAGCCATATTTAAACAGACACTTTCAATGTGAATATAAAGAATCTGGAAAGTAGTAGGAGATAGCTTACAAACCTTTTTCTTTTGATACCCAGTGGTAGATATACAGGACAAAATGGAAAGAATAAAAGGAAACTTTATAGAAATGCTGGGGTTAGGGACACAGGACCCTCATGATTGTGGAGAAAAAGCAAATAACAAAAACACTTTACCGGAGAGAACACTTCTCTATGAAACTGTAGGCCCTCCAGTGCAACTCTGTGGTCAACATCTGCCAGACATGGACCACAGAATTGCACTGGATAATCTACAAATGCCTAGTGGAATGTTCTCTCTAGGAATCTCTAGGTCCTTCAGTGTGACTTTTGGTTAAAGTTGACCATAGAGTTGTACTGGATGACCTAGATATTCCTAGAGATAACATATTAATAAAATCCCTGAATAATCAAAGCCACAAAAGTCAAAGCCACGAATGTGGAGGGACGAGTGTACTCTATTTTATTCCTGGTGCCCAAAAAGAATAAATCCTGGAGGGCCATTTTAGACCTTAAGAGAATAAATTGGTTTATGCTGCAGAAGTATTTTTGAATGGAAACTCTCTATCCAACCTGGAAAGGGTTCAGGTGAGGGACTTTCTTGCCTACCTCAATTTGAAAGAGGCTTATTTACACATTTTGATTCATCCAGCCCCCAGTATCAAGGAGCTTGTTATCAATGATACACTCCCATTTGATCTGTCATCCTTTCTGAGGGGTGGTGATGGTGATTGTGACACATGTTTAGTCAAAAATGATAAATGTTTATCCATATTTGAATGATGCATTTATTCTCTTTCTCTTCAGCAGGGTGTATCACCTTATTCTCTTGCATGAGTACGCTATGAAAAATTATGCCCCAGTTTAAGAGACTTTCAGTTTTGGAGACTTCCTTCTATTTCAGTTCCTTTAAACTCATCTTACTATGTTTCTTTGTCTGCAGCCAGCCTGAACCATTTCACTGCTCTAAATACCTGCAGTCCAAGATGCAGGTCCCAGTGTGCCCTGAAACCAAACAGGGCATCTAAGAGGATACCTCTTCTTTTACCTGCTTGGCTCATGAAAGCAGTCAAGGCTGCTTGTACAGTTTGAGATGGCCATTTTTAGCCCATTGAAATGTTCTTTTCTTTTAGCACTACATTTCTTGTCTCTCTTGTGGCTAGATCCTATTATTTGTCAAGTTTCACATTAGCTATGATATCTTTAAAATTTATGGAAACATTGATTATCTTCTCCTGGTAATATGCAAAGAGGCAGAAGAGGCAGGCACAGTTACACCAGTCCTAGGCCCAGAGGCATCCCAACTGCCACTGGCTTGGCCTCAGAGGGAGACAATAATCGGCTGTATCTGCTTGCCTTAGGGCCTCGGCAGATGGCTTATTAAACCGTCTTGGAGGCAGGGAAGAGGAGGGGCAGCCACACGCTTGGTGCCCCTTCCTCCTCCCGAGGTTGCCCTCGGAGCTGCTGGCCCTCCGCACGGCCGGCGCTCCCAGGGCAACCTCCCGCCGCAGCATCCGCACACGCTGCGGCGAATAAGTCAGCGAAAGTGCGCCTCACGCTTTTGAGGTGCACTTTCGCTGACTTGTGAAAGGAGCGCTATTTTTGTGCTCCTTTCAGGGGCGGCGAAAGTGCGGCGCTGGATCGAGGCATGGGGATGCCTCGATCCAGCGGCGCACCTTCCCAGGGCGGCGCAGAGCCGCCAGTCTGCTTCCCCCCTTAATCTCGTCCACTGCCATTTCCTCCTCCACTGCTCTTCCTTTCCTTTCTTTAGATTCTGAATCTGAAGGTGGGGAACTGTTTCCCCCTTTATTCTTTTTCTTGTAAAACACCATGTGTATGTGTATCAAAGAAAGAAAAATATTCATGTTTACTGTGCTTTGTTAAAACAAATTAAAAAATTGATTAAGTGGGAAAGATATTTTCATTGCTGTTTTGCTGATCATCCTTTTAATATTTCTGCCTTCTGTTTCTAATACTTGTATAGGTGGTCGGTTTTATCCAGCGTCTGCCTGGGTGCAAGGATCAGGCCGCACTCTTCCGGCAAGAGGTAAGTCTGTCCCATCTGTACGTTTCTAATAACAAGCTGCAGCATCTGCCACAAGAAATACAAAAAGGCCCCCTTGAGCTGCTGGTAGGTGGAACCAGGTTAATTGTAAGGTTTATCAGATCCATGAGGTGCACGTAGTTTAACTTCCCCACATTATAGGGATATAAATGGCCACTTTGCTTACAGAAGAAGAAGAAGAAGAAGAGGAAGAACTTTATCAATACCCCTCCTTTATTTATTGAATCAACTATATATTGTAGTTCCTTGGACAAAGAGAGAAGGAAAGGAGGGCTGTTGTTATTCTTATTTGTGTGGAATGCTTCAGTAAATTTGTAACATCTTTATGCTTTTGAAAGACACCTTCACCCATCTCCAGGTGGCCCAAGCATATTCCATACAGAATAGTATCACAGTAATAGAACCCTTCTTTCTTTTCTCCAATCCAGAACTCTGTGTTTTTCCTTGACTGCTCTCTGTGAGGAAACTGCCACTGTCCTGAAGGGCTACTTTTCCACCCTCTGACCCCTCCTAACATTGCTTCCAAATACCTTCATCCAAGTTCTTCCCAAAATAATGACCGGGAGTGATATTAGATCACATCCTGTCTCTATTTTGAGAAGGGCTCCAAAGAAAATAGAGAAATTTTTATGGGTTCTGGGTAGTTTTATGTGTGAAGCTGGATGTTGTTTGCATAGTTTAGGGGCTCTCCTTGTGGTTTGGACAGAATACCTTGAAAGTCATGCCAAAAATATACAAAACTTTTTGAGGGGCAGGAGCTTTGGAGGCCTGTTAGGAACCTTCAAGGAATACAAAATTGGGACCCAGGGGCCATATGCTGCTGTAGTCTGTATTTTGTCTACCCTGGTATATACAGGATGGACTTTGCCTGACTTGGTATAGATTATAAAATTTTAATTGTCTTGAATTGAATCTGAGAAATAGTATTGTTTAAAAGTATTTATTAACTATTTATTTAACTGAAAGTATTTATTTAACTGAACCAGCTGACTACTTTTCAAGATCGGAGTGTTGCCCAGATGGTTCTAGTGGCAGACCATTTGTGCGAGAAGCAGTAAAATAGGGAAAGGAAAGTTGATAGCAAATAATAATAATAAATTAATAATAAACATACACATTGATATAAGCTGACTACATTTTCCAAAATACATTTTCTTGAAGCTGACATCTATAACCTATTCAGTTATGACTAAAACAGTAAGATCTTCAGGCTGTTTAGCTTTCCAACCCTGGTGTATAAATGTTTTTGCAAGAGCAAAAGTAGACAGGCTCCAACATTAACCCTTTGTTAAATTCCACATTATAACAATATAATTTAAAATAACCACATCTATGGTTTTATGACTAGGTTTTTAAATACAAAATTGTAACACATTGTAATACATCTAACAAAAAGGAGTAACCACTGAACACACTCACATTATATGTCACAAGGAAACATTATCTGCATTACATGCCAAACATTTAGTTGAAGCAGAGAGTTTCTTTCCAAAAAGGAGTCCAGTAAACACCTGTAACATCAACTTTTACTGGATCAAAATTCATTTATGTCTAAAGAGATTTTAGATATTGGAGCTGGTTGCCCCTACCTTTGTCATAAGGATAACTATGTGGCAGAGGTATAGGATCTCGAACTCTGAGAACAAGAAAGGTGGCCAGCTCAGGCATGTGTGATACTGATTTCATTCACAGCTTTATTTTGCTGCACACCATCATTAGAAGAATTGTCAGTTTTCTTTAAATGCAGGATTTTGTTTTGTTTTTTTAAGTGCTTACCATGTGTTAGGTTTTTAGGTCAAGCAGCATTTAAATAATAGGGCTATTTGTAATCTGCCCAGAAATAAAGTAATAGTTGTACTTCTCAACAAGCAGAAGTGAAGAAACTGGTGTTCTCAGTTATAATTCTGCAAAGCTAGTTTTGGTTACATACAGACTTTTGCTGTAGAGAGCCAGTGAAACATAGTGTTGGTCCAGGGTTCAAATCCCTGCTCAGCCATGGAAACCCACTGCGTGACCTTGGGCAAATAACACAGCCTTAGAGGGAGGCAAATCTTTTAAGAAAACTCCATGAAAGGGTCACCTAAATCACCTAAATGATTTGAAGTTACACAGCAAGAATAACAACAGGAAGAAAGGCTCTTGCTGAAATACTGGGGAAACTTTTCAAATTTCTAAAAGTTATGAGAAAAAAAATGTCAAAATAATTTAGGAGTTTTCAGTTTTATACAGTTCAATTGTAATACTTGAGTCAGTACCACAGAATGCAGGATCAAGCTGATACAGAAAAGTTTCACCACAACAAGGCTTTGGGGTTCAGGTGTCAGTCTGTCAAAACTAATGAAGGTCAACTCTTAAAGTAAGGAGGATCTGTGGGAATACTGCACATAAATTCAAGTGGTATGATCTGCAGTGGGCATAGTTCAAGCTCCAGAATTAGTAGTCAGAGGGGTAAGGCAATTTTCTATATAAATAATAGTTAAGTTCTGCAGGAAGAAACTAGAGATGTCCAAAGGGTCAGACTCAAGCTAATTAAGTCCAGTCAGGTAAAATTGAAGCAGTATTCTGTTTTGCCAAGATCTTCTGTGCTGAGCTCCTTTCTCAGATATACATCTGAGAGATGTAAGTTTTGAACTAGGGCTTTCCAGGACCTGCCTGTGAGACACTAACCCAGGGGGTCAGCTGGTATGGTAATAATCTAGGTCATGCCACTGAAGTGAGAGAACTAAATCTGGTACACTTGTGGCTAATCCCAAGTACTGATTATATAAGTAGAAAGGTGTTGGAGCATGGTTATTGAGAGCTCTGTTGTGAGCCTCTGCTTCCTCCAAGTACCTTGCATGGCTTCACATTTAATAGAACGTCACAGAGAACATTACAAATTTATCAGCAGTCAAGTCTGTCGTTATCCATGTATATTATAGAAATTCTGACCACAGTACATGTGAACCACCTATCATAATGTAGTGCAAAACTTTCTAAAGAAAAATGTCTCGTGAAAAACTGGGGGCTTATCATAGTTTCATAGAATTATAGAACTGGAAAAGACTGTAAGGGCCAGCCAGTCCAACAGCCTGCCATATAGGAACAAACAATCAAAACACTACCAACAGATAGCCACCCAGCCTCTCCTTAAAACCCCCAAAGAAGGAGATTCCACCATACTCCAAAATATCAAACTGAACCCATAAGATAAAGGTGCTGAGCAGACTGAGGGAAAAGCTGGATTATCTCCAGGGTTTCTCCATTTGCAGGGAGAGACTGATGACCACACCGCTGGTTCCCACAATGGGCCAAATATCAATGGGTATTCTGCACTGCTCCCCTTCTTCTGCAAGGTTGGACTGGCCAAAATGAGACATTTGCGGGTACAAGCGTGTTAATTTTTGTTTTTTTAAATCTGTTGTGCCCCAAATGCATGCACATGCGCACACGCACACACACACACACACACGGACAAACCACCCGCAATCACCAATCACCTCCCTTGTCTTGTCCAGCAGCCCATTTGAAGCCCCACGCAACTGGCCATGCGACAGGCTACTTGATGACAAAAGCAATCAACTGCCTGTACAGCACATCAGTGTGCACAGTGACATATTGGCATAGTACAATCATGGAGGCCTTCCATACATGCCTCTTCCCCCCTTCCTCCATGGCCCCCTGTTTGACCGGCCAGTTCATTATTGTTCTTATTCATTCCACTGTATTGTTGGCAACCTGCTGTGTTTGTCATAATTTCACTTCATGAGGTATCTGATGGGTTGATGGTGCGCTTGACCACTTGTGCACATGTGCAATAAATTTGAGGGCAAGCGACATTAAAAAAAATCTTTTGGCAGCAATAGTGCTAGTGGCCTGCTGGCCACTTCCCCCATTTTCGCACTCACTTGAGAGCAGCCTGCATGTCAGTGCAATAGTTCATAGAATCATAGAGTTGGAAGAGACCACAAGGACCATCTAGTCAAACCCCATTCTGCCATGCAGGAACACACAGTCAAAGCACCCTTGACAGATCCAGCCACCATCCAACCGCCTCTGTTTAAAGACTTCTAAAGAAGGAGACTCTACCACACTCCAAGAGAGTGTGTTCCTCTGTAGAACAGCTCTTACTGTCAAGAAGTTCCTCCTTGTTTAGGTGGAATCTTCCTGTAGCTTGCATCCATTATTCCATGTTCTAGACTCTGAAGCAGCAGAAAACAAGCTTGCTCCATCCTCAAAGTGACACACCTTCATATACTTAAACAGGGATATCATATCACCTCTTGATCTGGAGCGAATCAGGGTTATTTTTCTCCAGTCTTTAGTCCTGGAGCACAGCTTCATTCTGGTTTTGTCCTTTGGCCACATGCGTCATTTGAACAGGTAGGGCCAAAACTGGGACAAAACGCCTTCTTATTGCTCATGTGGATAACTCTAAAGTGGGACATAAGTCTGTCAAATCAATGAAAGAAAGAAAGAATTTATTGAAATCATGTGTATATAAATAGAGAGAGAGATGAGTGGTTCTTAAATTTCCCCTGCCATTTTAACTAGACCCATAATGTGTTTCTTATTGTAACTAGCCCTGTTGCAATTCCAGTAATAGCAGATAAGTACTATTAGGGCCTGCCCATGCAGATATGCATCTTGTGAAGAAATTAGGCAGGTTCAGCAGATATTAAATCAATTTTTAAAAATGCCTTCTTCATAGAAATAAGACATAGGTGACAGAATTACTGAATTCTGCTGTAATACCCCAATCCTCCACACCAACTAGATTGTAAGTGTTGGGGTGGTTGTGCTTTAATTTGCTTTTTTAGTTTTATTAACTGAACAACATAGTGTAGGGAAAAAAACCTGTGCAAGCGATGTTAAAAGGAAACCAGAAGGATTGGACAAACCTACGAGCAAATTATGGTCATATTCTAAAGTGTTCCTTCTAAAATAGCTAAGTCTTCCTGGTTAACAGAATGGAAGGAAATTAAAGATCACATATCAAAACCCAAAATCTGTCTATAGTATTTCGTCAGTATGAATGGTATTTAGTTACACTGAAAGCAGGGATGGAAATCCTGTGGCTCTTGAAATGTTGTTGGACTGGAATTCTAATTGGCAATGGCTGTTAGGACCTGCAGTCCCATAACTTCTGGAGGGGTTTCCACCCTAACCTAAAATATCTCAAAGGTTCAAATACTTTGCAGTCCCCTTCCATTTTGAAGACACATTGTTGCATATTCTTCCTATTTCTGGAAACCAAGAATCTAGGAAGGTTAAGTTGTTAAAAGATAATGTGAGCACAGAACTAATTGAATGAGCATCTTATTTAGCTAGATACCAACTTTTTAATGCATGCAAGACCTTTTCTTAGATTTCAGTAGCTTTAATCCTCTTTAAATACATTTGCATAAGCTTTCATTTGGGGGACATTAAACACTTGACCTTCAGTATATTTCAGCTGCAATGGATCCCAGACAAGTATCTCTATTGGACAATGATAATGCTGATATTTTTAATTAATTTTTTAATATAGGTTCTTAAATAGTGAGCTTTCATCACTATTTTCAGTTTCTTCCTTCAGTATCCCTTTACAAAAGTAAGATTTGAAGTGGCAACTTAAAAATATGTCTATAGGTGATCCTGCTTAACCAAATCTAATCACAGGCCACCACTGTAATATTTGCAGTCTTAGACTGTAACTGTTGATCCCATCTTCAGCTGCTTTGCTTAGGTCCTGTCTGCTCAGGCCCATGGCCTCTCCGATTGAGTCTAAATCATCTGGCATTTGGTCTTCCTCTCTTTCTCCTACCATTTACCTTTACCAGCATCATTGTCTTTTCTAAGAGAGAGAGAGAGAGAGAGAGAGAGAGAGAGAGAGAGTCTTTTCTAATGAATCATGCCTTCTCATGATACAGTCTCAATTTAGTCATCCTGGCTTCAGGCTTGATCTGTTGTAGAAACCATTTGTTTGTCTTCTTGGCTGTCTATGGTATCCTTAGGACTCTTCTCTAGCACAACATCTCAAATGAATTTATTTTCTTCCTGTTCACTTTCTTCAGTGTCTAGCTCTTGCTTCCATACATGGTGATGGGGAATACAATGGCTTGGACAATTCTAACTTTAGGGTTCTTTACACTGTAGGATCTTGTCCAGTTCTTTCATAGCTCCCCTTCCCAGTCCTGGTCTTCTTCTGAGTTCTTGTCTGCAGTCTCCATTCTAATTTACATTTGATCCAAGATATGGGAGTTCTTTGACTATTTGAGTTTTCTCATTATCTTAGATGAGTTATTATAGATCTTCCATGGTTATTATTTTAGTTTTCTTCAGCATTAAGCCTAACTTAGCACTTTACTTCTTAACCTTTTTCAGTAATTGCTCTAGGTCCTTGTTGGTTTCTGCTAGTAGTAGTATGTCATCTGCAGGTTGTTAATGTTCGGTCCCCTGATCTTCACTCTTCCTGCTTCTGAGTTTAAGCCTGCAACATTAACTTAATCTGAATTCAAAATTTGTGAACTTTATCACATGTCCATAACATATGAAAAAAATGTCTCGGCGTCTTGATCACACTTCCAACATTTATCAGCAACATTTTTCTAAACATTTGAAAATCAGCCATGGAAGCTCACTGGGTGACATTGGGCAAGTCACATGTTCTCAGCCTCAGGGGAAGGCAAAGGCAAACTCCCTGTGAACAGATCTTGACAAGAGAACCCCATGATAGATTTGCCTTAGGCTCGTCATAAGTTGGAAATGATTTAAAGGCACAGAACAACAAAGTGCTCAAAGTGCAGTGCATGACTTTCTTTCTCCACACTTTATCGTCACAACAACTCTATCAATTAGGTGAAACTAAGAAATAATGGGTGACCTAAAGTTACCCAGTGAGTTTCGTGGCTCTGTGGAAACTTGAAGCTGGGTCTCATGTTTTGGTATATGTGTATTTATTTATTTGTTTAAAAAAGAAGCAGCATTGATTTTCTGCTGAACAGTAAAGAATCCA
>CM034707.1:9962840-9975335 GCA_020142125.1 Phrynosoma platyrhinos | reverse complement strand
AAGGCAGTTAACAACAAGAAGGAAAAGAAAGAAGTTTGTAGCATAAGTTTTTGTAGGGTGAGTCTACATCATCAGATGCATGGAGTGAGGTGCCTATGGAGAGACATTTATAAAGTCATCCTTCCATATCCTTGCAGATTCAGCCGTGTAAATATTTGGAAAAAAACATTTCCAAAAGGAACCCTTAATTTTGCTATTTTATATAAGGGACACCGTTTTAATATGCCATGGTATATAAGGGGACTTAAGCATCCATGAATTTTGGGTTTCCACGGGGAAGAGAGGGATCATGCAACCAAACCTCAGCTGATACCAAGGGGCTAATGTACCAATGAATGAGTATGAATAGTAACAGAAATGCAAAACCTGTAGGTATGGTGATGGGGTGACAAATTCAGTTTTAGCAATGGCTGTAAAGGATAGTAAGGAGACAAAGATGGGAGAAAGGATTGACCTAAAACCAAGATGAGTAGATAAACATATGAATAGTGGAGGGAATTCTTGGAGTATTATATGATACTGGTTCTGAGCCAATGAAGAGATGAGATAAAATGGATGTGAGATCCTAATTGTGGCTGGGAAATTAACTAGTATTAATTTCACCTCCAGTTCTAAGAGTAATCCTGGGTGTTGCTGTTGGTAGGGTGCCAAACTCAAGTAAACTAAGGGGGGAAACAGATGGACAGGAAAAAATCGGCTTGAAGCTGCCTTTTTTGAAGCTGCATTGAAACCCCACCAACTGCATTACCTGCTCCCAAGGTGGCTGGAGCGTGCATATCAGGGGGTTGGACTGGATGGCTCTTGTGGTCTCTTTCAACTCTATGATTCTATGATCATGACTGCATGGCACGGCTTCAAGCCGCACCTCTGGGTACTTGTTTTTTTACTGTTCCCCTCACCATCCCTGTGCACCTTTGCAGGAGCAAACCACTGGCGACTGCCAACCCATTGGATCGCCATCCCTGTGAACCTGCACACATTCATATGTGCTGCACTTCACCGGGATAGGGCAACAGAGCACAGGTGTGCCCTTGCAGATGTTGGCAAGGTACAAACATGCCCCCCTTCACTCTCCTTCAACTCATGCTCCCTCTTTGACTGTCTGTTTTGTGTATGTTGTACTCATCTCCATGTGTCAGAATCTATAGCATCCTTAGTGTACAGACTCTGCCATGAATGCTTATGTTGATTTATTTACTGCGGCTGATGGGAGATGCTTATACACGGGCCTGTTGGTGACCACTGGTATGGTAGGGGTTAATGTGCTTACCAAATGTGCTAGCTGCTCAGATAGCTTCTGGGAAGAACTTGTGGGAAGATTTTTACTGTTGCTGGGCTTTATCTGTAAGTAGAAGTTTGAAGATTCTCAGGTGGGAAATGGGGAGAACTGTTAGACAGTATTATGGGAGCAATAAGTGTGCGCACCAAATATATGGGGTGGAGTTAGCTAATGTGAATGCTTTTAATATGTGGTGATGGGTGTGGAATGTTAGATTTGACCTAGACGCACTACTGATGGCTTCTGTTTCTGGTGTCTGTAATAGAAGTCTTTTGTTTTCACTTCACCAAGACTGACTGTGCATTGGGATAAGAGTTCATTGGTCCTGACACCATGAGAGGTGTCATGGTTTCTCTTTTGGGCATTGCCACCCCCACCACTTGGGTACGACAGTTCTGTCCCTTTTAAATGCACTCCTGCAAAGGAGGGTTTATATGCACAGTTAAGGTTAGGATTAGGATAGAGTGACCCTTTATAGCCGCACTGGCAGAGCTGCATTTAGACATACGAACGAAGGTGCGCATTTTCTGAGAAGAAGCAGAAAAATTCAGCTCCTTTTTAGTCCAGCTTTTCTCCCTTTGAGAGCAGTTTCTGGCCGGCTTCGATTCTTGAGTCATCTAAACTCCCAGCCTGGAAGCTGTCCAAAAACCTCCTTATTTTGACCATTTGTTTCACCCCTAACTTATAGTGTACCAGGAAGCTATTGTCTTTTTTCAACCCACTGTCAATGGCCTGGAGTGTGTGGATATATCCCAATTCAGCTGTTTCTCTTTCCCTTTGAAGTTTTTGTTCAGAGACTGATGTTCTGAGGCCCAAGATGGAATGTCCAGGAGGGGTGTATCTGAATGTGTTGCTAATTGTCAGTTTCAATGCTTTTCTTTTACTTTGTCAATTTTAAGCATACAGAAACTGTATTGTCCTAGCCATCCAATAACACTCAATTTTTCTATTCCATCCTTCAGCAGATTGATGGTGAAGCCTTCCTGCTCCTGAATCAGTCAGACATTGTTAAAATTCTTAGTATCAAGCTGGGGCCTGCATTGAAAATATACAATGCTATTCTCATGTTCAAGACTGCTGAAGAAGACTGAGACATCTCCTCCAAGACCAGACTGGGTCAAGAGGCCAGAGCTGGGAAAGCCTGAAAAGAACATTACAGCAGCAGAGAGCCCAGAGTCTTTGTTACTAAATATTGAAAAGACTGGCAACTTGGAAAAGCGTTGGCCTAATTGTGTTTCAGACTCTTGGGTGAAACCAGGTGAAAAGATCCTGGAGAAGCATGGTCCCTTCTGCCACTTGGAATAGATTTGGTGGTTTCCCTTCTAGGAAGAGATTATTATTTTTTTCTTATTGAATTTAAATATTTTAATATTGATCTTTTGTTAAGATCTTGATGACACCTCCAGTTCTAAGAGGAATCCTGGGTGTTGCTGTTGTTAGGGAGCCAAACTCATACAAACTATACTTCATCTGTTGACAGTGCCTAAAATGGAGCTGAAGCTATTGTTGGTACATTTGATAGATTCTGGGTGTGCAGAACTTGGAGGTGAGGCATAAGAGAACAAGGGAAGGGGGGAAACTTGACATTGTTGCAGCTGAATTCCTCATGAAACATCTTTGTTTTTCCAAGCTAGTTTTGAACATTGCTCTTTCTTTTGTTTCTTTTCAGCTGTCCAAATAATGACAGTTAATATAGCAGCACTTGTTGGGTTTGAAGTAGTAACAGGATTAAGATCCAATTCCATATATGTTGGTTTTCCAGTTGTTACTCCTGCATTGTGAGCTGATTTAAATTTTTAATAAAGGCTACTGGAGATGGTCAGAAGGTAGGTATGTAATTTCAGTGTGCGAGAAGAGTAACAAATCTATTTCTTTCTTTTAAAAAATGCTTACATCTTCCTGTGGTGCAGTACAAAGAGAGAGATTATAGAGATTCTGTCATGATTTCTTTTCCCTAAAAGAATCCTTCCAAAGAACATTGTTTTCACTCAGAGATGCTTTATTTTGAGAGCATAGCTGTATCTAGCTTGGGTCTCTCCTAATTTTAAATAGAAAGCAGTTAAATGTACAGGTAATTAAAATACTGCTATCCTGCATATAGCATTTTTTTTAATAGGATTTAACCTATGAACTTCTAAAGCTATTTAAATGCAGTAAATGGAGACTATTTGGTAGCAGTACCTCATGTCCCAAGCATGCCACTTTGTGTTTGTGCTGTGAAGTAGGCCCAAGAAAGTCAGTATGCTCTATTTCTTGAAAGAAACTGGAAAGTTCAGTCCCAAACTGCTATTGTATTTTCAGTCTTTGGAATGATGGCTGCCATCTCTGCCGTGCAGGGGTCTATTCTATATGTGATTTTTATTGGAAGACAGTGCACTGTTTGGCTGCATGGAGAAATAAGAGAGTGGGGGATGCAGTGTGCCAAAAGAACATGACAGAGAGGAACAAGGATTCTGGAAATAAAATTGGTTTATCTGTCGTTTTGGTTCCCTTTTGCCTGCAGCAAGTAATGGCTAATATTTTGCATATTTTTTATTGTCACCTCTGTACTGTACCCACTTGCACTATATGGCAACATTAGAATGTAGGCAAACATTACTACTATCACCTTCCCCACAAATCCAGTTTAGAATTTGGGAGGTAGACACACACATACCTTATTTTCCTGCGTATAAAACTACTTTTAAACCTGCAAAATCTGTGGTTAAAGTGGGGGGGGGTCGTCTTATACGCTGGGTATAAGGATGAGGAGGATAGAGGTGCTAAAACGCTATATTTTGACTGGGAAAATGGGGGGTCGTCTTATACGCCGGGTCGTCTTATACGCCGGAAAATACGGTATTCTTTTGTTCAGACACAAAGGAATTTATGGACTTCTCCAGTAACCTTTCTCTGTCTTGCAAGCATATCACAGTGATTGTTCATACACTTTTTGGTATCTGGTTGATAAGAGTCACATGGACCAATATGTCACTCTGATCAAATCAGAATAAGTCTTCTATTTATTTAATTGAAAACCATTATCAGTATTGATCAATGTTTAAATTTAAGTGAGTTAAAGGGTCTAAGTTCTGTCCATGTTATCCAGTCACTGGCATGCAGAATATGAGCTGATGAAGGACCTTTTTTTCCTGTTGGTCATTGATAGTGTGGTTGTAATGAATTACCTCTCAACTTTTCCTCCTTATAAGCAAATGGGTTATATTACTATGAAGAATGTCTCTTCCTTTAATCTCCCTACTTGAGTCTTCATAACCTTGCCAAAATCAAGGTGATATAAAACTTGTAAATAGTGTACCATCCAGGCTGCTGAATCTAAACACTGTTGAATAAATCTTCCAAGGCAATATGTCTTAAAGCTTTCTATTTCTGTATAAGAAGTTAAGGAGTTTAAGTCTTCTGCACAGAAGAGGCATCACTGAAGGAGTGTGAAAGAATCTTGAGAATCAGCAGAAGACAGATTGTCACATAGAATTGCATATAGCTTTATGGTGGTGGGTAAAAGAAACATTTAAAAATCCATTTCTAATATGATATCAGAATTGCCAAAGGGCATCTTCTTAATTTTCCTGCAAGATACTTATAGGAGAGGGAAAAACCTTTTGTAGCAATGAAAGTCACATATATGCAGCTGGATAGCATATTTATCCACTATGAACAATTTTTATTAATTGTAAGGCAGACTTGTTTAAGTAGACTCTGTGGAAGGAGGCTTCTTGTGAGTTTCTCCTAGGTTTCTGGCCTTAGTCTTCTGACAGCTTCATTCAGTTCCTAAACATAGCAGCATCCTCATGCGTTCTCATGTCACTTAGAAGTTATCTACAACTAAGAAATGTCACTTGGAAGTTTTCTGCGACTAAAGAAAATGTGAATCTTGGCAATCTGCTCCAGGATTGGCTGACTGAGCATTATTATGTTATAATGCAAGAAGATAGCAGTTGATATGCTTGTGTTTCACCTGCATTAATGTCTGGAAATGATTATATTTAAACATCTCAGTGGATAAGTGAGGAAGTTGTTGTTTTTTTCTTTTATTTTCAGTATGAATTTGTTTTTATAAAGCTGTGTCCCAAAATGTATCTATCAAAAGGAAGTTTTAGGGACACACCTTTTTTTCCATTTTGCAATCATATTGAAGAAGTTATGCAGGTTTTATGCAAATAGTTTCTTGCTATCTTTTTAAGTCTCTAAACCACAAAATTAGTATACATTGAACTTGTACAGAAAAAAAAACATATGTTTAATATTTAAAGGCAAGGAATTATTTCGAGGAGTGAATACAGCAGACAAAATGAAGCTACAAATTTGTACCAGACAGGAAGATTGGCACTGTTATAGCCTTACCTGCTAATGGAGTTGGAAAAGAAACAGGACTTGCCTCAGAGAACAAAAGCCAAGCCATGATGGGAAATCACAGAGAAATAGAAAACCCAAGTAACTAAAGTACAAATATATTAGTATTGCACATTTGCTCTAATCTGTTAAATGATTTTGCAAATATTTGCTTTTTAGTCTCTTACTTAGGGGGGTTGCAGACTGCCAGAAATAGTGCAAATGGAGTCCACTGTTAGGGTTAGGGAATCATGGGAACTATTTTATTGTAGCACCAGAGCTCTCTGACAGAGAAGGCTCAATGTCTCAGAAAAAAAAAAAACAATTCCCATGATTCCCTAGCACTAACCCTAACCCTAAAAGTGGACTCAATTTGCACTATTTCTGGCAGTCTGCAACCCCCCTTAGTTCTGATATCTTCCATATCTACATGGAACTGGGCTAATTGAAATGTTTGCTACAGTATTGTAGTTTTGATATTATTTCTACCAGCACATTAATGGAAAAGTGTGTATCCTGCACTGCAGAAGATAGGATAAGAGTCACAGTGCAAGAAATCTCCATTCTGAATATTTCTGCAGTTTATGTATTTGTATTCTGCCTTTCTAGTTTAGAAAGACAAACCCTTTGGCTGTCAGCCCAATAACTAAATGTAACTGATGATTTTGTCCTATATTCCCACTATATTCAGAAGCAATATATATTAATTATTCTTTTGTAATTTTACATTATATTTATCTTTTGTGAATGATTAGATGATTTATTGCAATGTCTCTAAGAAAGTATTCTTGAAGGATATGTTTAGATTGCTTGTCCAGACCTTTACTGTTCAAGCTTATTGTCCATTTGAAGAACAGACATGTGGAGACAGTACCAGAAAAGGCTCCTCTAAAAAGTTGATGCTGCTTGAGCCAAAGATTTTTCATGTATGTCAAATTAAATATTTGTCTTAAAGAAAATCCATTTTATTCATCATTACATATTAACTGTACCATCTGTCACTCCATAAGTGGTATAGTTTAAGGAGTTGTCTTCATGAACCACCAAAGCAAAGAAATCTCCATTCTGAATATTTCTGCAGTTTATGTATTTGTATTCTGCCTTTCTAGTTTAGAAAGATTAAGTTTGGATTATTTTTCCTTCCTCTCTCTTTTTCCCTCTCAGCGAGGAATATTAGTTAGAATTTTCCATGCCATCACAAACTATCATTCTCATAATCCAATGATAGTAGATTTCAGCTCTGGGTAATGAATTATATTAGGAGCTGTTCAGAAGCGCTCAGTGACAGTGGTAGCCAAATTTGTTACAAGCAAAGAAAAAAAATCAGCCTATTGGATAAGCAAATTTGGCTGCAAGACTTCCTGCATGCTGCTTCCATGCCTTGGTAAGGGATTTATGCCAGAGAAAGCTTTAACGTTTTTGACGTTCTCCCATCATGTGACAGTGAGTGAGTTTATTTTAGAAATGTCCTATTTTTGAATTAGAGATGCGTGCAAAGGAAGGAAGTTCATGGTGGAATGTTGATTTTCAATGTTTGAAATTACTTTATTGTTTTCCTACCAATTCTTTTAAAGGCCTTGGAAATGTTTTCTGTGCTTTGCTTTGGGGATATTAATAAAATGTGTTGTTTCAGAGGACCAGTTTTGACCCAGCTTGCTCTGTTAATTGGTCTATCCTTTCTCTTTCAAGGCCTAGGCTTCATGGTGTTTACAGCACTTCCTTTCCTCCAGTATTATCTTCATCCCCTATTTACACTGGCCAGATTGAAAATGCGGTTGTTCTCAACATGGAGAGAATTTTGTTGTACCTGCATTTTGTGTAAGTGTGAAGGTGTAGCAACTTTAATTCAATACTAACCTAGTTTAAAAGTGAAGCAGACAAAGGATAGTTGGCATTTTTCTTCTTTTGCATTTAGTGTTTTAAAATATTAAATTCTTCCCATACTAGAAAATAAGAGATGTGCAAATTTTGGTTCCTTCCCCCACCATCCCCCAAATGAATTGAAATTTCTCATGCATTCCAATTTGGCCCAACCACGCAGTTGTATATAACTCTTTGCAGATTGGAATTAGTGTGAATCAACAGTCCAGCAGTCAAGAAACAACAAGGTCTGTTCAAAGCCAAGTAGAACAAGCCAGTTAAAATAAGCTGTTGTCGGAAGTCACCAGGATCCAAACTGAGGTGTCAGAACTGGGAGGGATGTCTGACAAAATGTCTCGTGATGTTGCTTCCAGAGGCTGATTGGGAGGCAGGAAGAGCTGGGCTACTCTCATGGTGCTGCAGGTATTTATCCCTGTATTGGTTTACTTTCTAAACACTCATAGTCATGCCATTGCTGTGGTGCCCTGTCAGATGCACAACACATGGCATTCTGATAGTTGATAGCACTTTGTCGTCTTTGGGTAGCAACAAAGATTTGGCCTGCTTAGATGAGAGGAGCTAGGAATTTACCAAGGCATCATGCTGCCTCATCTTCCTGCCCTAACATTCTTGTTTAAAAGCCCATCACTGATAAATAAGGACAACTGTACAGTGTACCCATAACATGAATGGGAACCCTTTTTCGCCTGAGGGACACATCAACTCTGCTCTAGTCAGAGCAAAGCCTATTGCTGCCTTGCAGATCCTGATGTGCTTGCCCATGCAAACATCCTCTTCTGAAACATCTGGAGCAGATCCTGTTTTGCCATCACAGCTGCAAAAAGGTGTTCATGGTACCTTGAAATGGCAGGTCACAAGGTTGTGTCCAAGGCATATATCTAAGCAGAGATCCAGTTACAAGATCTCCTTAGACTTGCTCTACTTCTACATAATTTGACTTGATGACAATGTAGTAATTAGTAGGAGCCAGCATGGATGTGTCAAGAACAAATCCTGTCGAAATGATTATATTTTAAACACTAGTTTAGTATATGGTGAAAATACTGTGGGTATCATTTAATCTGAATTCAGCAAAGCATTTGATAGGATCCCCCATGATATTTTGATTAGCAAACTGATTAAATATGGACTAGATGGAAACAACATCAAATAGATCCATAATTGAATGGAAAACCACACTCCAAGAGTTATCCTCAATGGCTGCACTTCAAACTGGAGGGAAGTCTTGAGCAGAGTGACATGATTCTGCTCTGAGACTATTACTGTTCAACATTCGTGTTAATGACTTAGGGGGGTTGCAGACTGCCAGAAATAGTGCAAATTGAGTCCACTTTAGGGAAACTTTAGCATGTTTCTAAGAGTTCTCGATGATCTTTGGAATACTAGGAAGTTTCCCATGGGAAATTTAGCTGACTCAAAAATATGTGGAGGAACTGGATAGCACTAAATAAAGGTTAAATGGGTTTGCTGATCATGCTGTCCTCCCCCAGGCTTTCCATATATCCTCTCACAGTAGGGACTGAACGAGTCCCATCACAAAGCAGTTAAAGACATATTTCCTTCTCACCCTGGGCTGTGTGCTTATGAGCCTTTCCTCTTGGTTGTCTTAAATCCAATTAATGTTTTGTTACTCCAAAGTTAAAGCAATAATTTGCTGCTACAGATGAGTCTCAATCGCACAGACCAGAGCTCCGTTCTCTGTATAGCCCTCAGTCCCTGTCTGAGCCACTCTCTTGTCTTCTGTAGAACCTCTCTTCAGGACTTAATCACCCCTTCTAGCTCCTGATTTCTCACTATCCAACCTTTCACACCTTTCTTTCTTTAGCTCTGTGTTAGTTGTATTGGTTTTGTGTGCTGCATGCACTATTGTACATTTGGAAGACAGAATTCAAAAAGACCTTGATAAATTTAAAAAATGGCTAAAAATGCAATTAAATTCAACAGAAACAAATGCAAGATTTTACATTTAGGTCAAAAACTAAATGCACAGGAGTGTGGATACTTGGCTTGGCAGTACTACATGTGAAAAGGGCCTTGGGATTATTGGCCATGAAGCCCACTTGGGCAAGTCATATGCTCTCAGCCTCAGGGATAGACAATGGCAACCTCCTCTGAACAAATCTTGCCAAGAAAGCCCCCATGATAAGGGCATCATAAGTCAGAAATGACTTGAAGGCACACAACAACAACACTCCAGCAACATCCGAATTATGGAAGCTGCGCGCACACACACACTTTGCAATTTCTGCAGCCCCTGGACCCAGGTGGGGCTTCTCTGGCCCAAAGGCCAAATGTGGCTTTAAGGCTGTTTTTGCAACCATTGGTTCCTCCAGCATGTCACCAAATGAGAAAGAAGTTAAGTGTGGTGGGAAGAGGGGCAGCCAGGAAATAGAGGGCCTGGAGATGTCTGATAGCAAAGCCCCTCTCTTTGAGGGTCTCCTGTTCCCACATTAGTCTTTCTCTACCCACTTCTTTTAAGGCCTCTGTGAAGATAGGAGGGTTCAGGTAAATTTCGGGGAAAGGAATGGGCAGAAAAGAAAGGAAAGGCACAAGAAGAATTTCTCAGCCATTTCCCATTCCTATTGGAGAGGTCTCTTCTTCAGGGTTACCATGCGTCAGGGATGACTCGAGAGCAGTTAACAAAAACAGCAATGAAATCCTCATAGCTAGAACACAATAAAATTATTTGAAAAGCATGCAAAAGTTTTTTGTTTCTTTCTTTTTAAGCACAAAGCCAAATAAGAAGTGTCCCTGCAAGCAATTGCATATTAATAGATTAAACGAAAAGGTCTTTGCTTGCAGACAAAAGGAGGGCAGGCAAAGATCTTCCTACCAGATGTACCCATGAGGGTGGTGGGACAGAAAGAAGGCCCTCCACTGAGGATCTCAAAGCATGGGCAGGCTGATATGGGAGAATACAGTCTTTCTGGTAATCTGGAACTCAGCCATACAGGGCTTTAAAATTCATAACCAGCATTTTGAATTGTGCACAGAAATGAACTGGGAAACCAGCGGAGCTGTTGCAACAAAGGAGTTGTGTGTCTCTGTAGCCAGCTCCATTTAATAATCTGGCTGCAGCCCTTTGGATCAGATGAAGTTTCCTAATACTCTTCAAAGGCAGACCTACAAAGACCATCCAAACAGGATATAGCTAAGGCATGTGTCACCATGGCCAAATCATGTCCCAAGGAACAGGGACAGCTGACACACAAACCACTGTGCAAAGGCATTCCTAGCCACTGCTTAGACCTGAGGTTCCAGTCTTAGGGCAAAATTAAACAAAATTGCCACCCACATCTAGATGGTATGAGAGCAATGTGAGTTTCAAAAAATGCAACAATTTTGGAGAGATGTGGCACCCCTGGAGACATTAAAATGATCTTGGGGAGCTACATGTGGCTTGCGAACCACAATTTACTGACCTGTCACTTACAGAGTGTCCTTAAGCAAGTCACTTAAACCAGGTAAATCTACCTTTTTGTAGGGGAAAATGGTGCTACAATATATGCAGTCAAAGAATTGAAAGGGACTTGGATGTCCGTATTTAGTAATTTATAGTTCCCCAACAGATGAGATGGTATTCCTTAGTGCAGGGGTAGACAACCTTTCCCCTTTAAGGGCCGAGGGACTTCAGCTCCCAGAATCCCAGGAGCTATTGGCCAACATGGGACTATTGGCCAACATGGCTGAGGCTTCTGGGAGCTGAAGTCCCTCGGCCCTTAAAGGGGAAAGGTTGCCTACCCCTGCCTTAGTGGATGTGGATGGGTTGTATGGCAGTGTTCCTTTATGTGTTCATAGAATCATAAAATCATAGAATGCAGAGACATAGCCATGTTAGTATGAAATAATCCCTTTGCATATAGAATCATAGATTTGGAGAAGACCACAAAGGCCATCTAGTCCAACCCCCTGCCATGCAGGAACACACAGTAAAAGCACCCCCAACAGATGGCCATCCAGCCTTTTTATAAAAACATCAAAAGAAAACTACCACTCTCCAATGGAGTGTGTCCATGGTTGAACAGCTCTTACTATCAAGAAGTTCTTCCTAATGTTGAGCTGGAATCTCTTTTCCTTTATTTTGAATCCATTGCTCCTTGTCGTATTCTTGCTACAAGCTTGCTCCATCCTCAATATAACATCCTTTCATATATCATATTACCTCTTAACTTTCTATTCTCCAGGCTAAACATACCCAGCTCCCTTGGGCTCTATTCAGACAATGAATTTAATTCAGGATGAATCCAGGTTGAATCTCTGTTGTTCACATGCATCCCAAATGCACTCAATTAAGGGTTTTTTTGGGGGGGGGGGCTGCCAAAAACCCCACTTAATGTGAGATAATGAATACCAGGGTTTTCCCCAAGTTTTTAAAAAGATCTACATTGTCAGCAATGTGAATAACCAATGCAAATTAACCTGGGATGATTCAGGATTAAATTCATGCCTTGAATGTGTATCGAATACATTTGCATTGTCAACTTCACGTTTATTTGAGTGCTGGCGCATATGAGCAACTGAATGCCCAGAGATCACATAGGTGCAGATATGTACTGTGAATAATAAACCTGGAATGTGTGAGTGAGGTCATTTGCATCGTTTCACTAAAAAACTGACATCTGAATGACCTGTACGTCTTCCTCATTTCCAGACCCTTTACCATTTTGGTTGCTCTCCTCTGGACACAATCCAGCTTTCCAACATCCTTTTCATTTGCGGTGCCCAGAACTGGACACAATATTCTAGATGAGGCCTGACCAAAGCAGAATAGAGTGGCACTATTACTTTCCTTGATCTATCCTTCTATTGATGCAGACTAGATTTGCATTGGCCTTTTTAGCTGTCACATTACACTGTTGACTCATGTTTAACTTGTGGTCTACCTGGATTCCTAGATCCCTTTCACATGTAGTCTTGTTAATCCAGGTGTCCCCCATCCTATATCTGTGCATTTTATTTTTCTGTCCTAAGTGCAGTACCTTACATTTCTCTGTGTTGAAATT
>CM034707.1:9937121-9954005 GCA_020142125.1 Phrynosoma platyrhinos | reverse complement strand
CTCTTTCTAAAATTTCTTGTCCAGTAATATTTGATGGTGCTATGGGGTATCTGGTATACAAATATATAGGAGTTGTTATTGTTTTTGTCGTAGGGATGGCTCCTGTGATGGACTAACTATGTATCCCTCTGCGCATGTATGAGTATACCATTTCTATTTCATATACGGAATTCGTTCGCTTTTGTATGAAACACAAAAGCAGATTTATTTATTTTTTTGCTTTTTGCATTCATTCTAATTGCGTGTGATATTCATTCACTCAATTAAACTCTATTTTTGCTTTATTTTTGGGATGGTTTATTTGCGCTTTATTATCTCTTTAAAGACAGAACTGGCCCCCGTGTGATAAAGTCCACAGTCGCTTGAATTCACCCTCTTTTCTGCTCTGTCTCCACATTTTGGCTAGAAGCGAGCAGTCCAGATTAAATATTATGTATCCCATCTGCCTAACTGAAGGAATAATCCCTTAATTTCGCCTTTATTTAGGAATGGTACATTTAGTTAAGATTTCTCTCCTAATTTCCACACAGGAAAATATGTCTTTGTGTGTATGTGCATTTGAATTGTTGATACCTAATTCATAGCAATTTTTTTTTAAATTTTATTGATTAAAAATATCCATACAATTACATACCAGGAAAAAAACCAATTACATACATATACATTTAAATCATTCCATTCCATTATGACATACAATAACAGATATAACATAACATTTTTAACAACTTAAAATATGACTTCCTAATGCCTAATTTTCAACTATTTTATGACATAATTAATTGTATCCAGTTTCATCAAACTTAATATTCACACAAATACATCTACATACATACATACATATAAACCACTTTCTTGGCCCTTTGATGATTTTATAATCTGCTTTGATAATATAATCGTGTATTATTAAAATAGATTATATTTGTAAATTATCATTTTATTTTATTTTATATAGGTTCTATTTCACCTTATGAAACCTGAGAGTTAATTTTCCCTTATGATTTAACTATATATATATATTGTATCCATAATTTTATCTATTATCTTTCCCCATTTATTATCAAATTGAGAATTCATCTTATTTCTTAGTATATATGTTAATTCATCCATTTCTATATATTCCACAAGTTTCCAAAGCCATTGTATGATCAACGGGGTCTTATCCTGTTTCCAGGTTGTAGCATAGGTTACCCTAGCAGCTGTTAGCATAAAAAAAAAATCTCCTTTCCAAATTTCTTATCTAATTGTTCCTCGGTTATTCCTAATAGAAATAACTTTAGTTTTTTGTCAAGTGATACCTTTCTCTAGCTTTATTTTTCTGATGTTGAGGCAGCAAGTGTTTTTGCTCACTAAAAGGATCCCACCTACACATAAGAGGGAGATAATGGCAGAATGGGGAAACTAAAAGTTTGCAGAACTACAAAAACACTATTCTCAGTGGGCAGGTAATGCTAACTCTGTTGATGGATGTGAAATAGAAAACCGGCAAGAGGAAAGAAGATGGTGTGACTGAAATCCTGAACAAGCAGCATTCTGTACAGAAATATTGAATTGTGGTTCCACTTGTCACAGTCCGTTTCAGGCTTTGAAACAAGCTTCACTCAGATGTCTCTACTGGCCTCTGGTCTCCTATCCAACCCAAAGCAGAGATATGCATTCTCTTTGTGAGAAATGAAGTATTGAATTGATTCGGCCCCATTCAGTATAAATTTCCTTTATTTTATTTTGTTCATTTCACAGACAAAAACATTCTCCCTTTTACTACAGTTCCAAGAATCTCTTGGCCAGTATGACTACTGGCTAGATATTTCTAGGGACTTTATCATACCAGGCTTGTAAGGTGCCACAATCCCATTAGTCTAGGAAATGCAAAGATACCACTATCACACAGCTCTTCCGAATCACCATAGTGCTGCTTTTGTCCCGGCCTCTGCCTTCCTCATGCTGGCCTCTGTTTTCCTACCCTATCCCCTTGCCAGTATTGATTTTTATTTCTTTTATTTTTAGTGTAGTTGAGCCATCATGGCAATCCATTAAGTAAAAAGAAAAGAGATGAAATGAAATTGGAAGGGAAAAAAAGAAAAGAAAAAGAGTCTGCTTGGGAATAGCTAGTGGTAAGGGACGGAAGGGGAGCATAATCACAAGCACTTGCATGATGTGACTGCTTGCATATCAGAGCTGCAGCAGGAGGAATGTGCCGCACTTGAATCAACAGTGGAAAAGCAGCACAATTGGGAGGTATTGATGGGTTTTGGCAATGCAGTTTTAGACTGTGTTAATAGAAGTATAGTATCTAGATCAAGGGAAGTAATAGTGCCACTGTATTCTGCTTTGGTCACCTGGAATCCTGTGTCCAGTTCTGGGCACCATAATTCAAGAAGGATGTGGAAAAGTTGGAGTATGTCGAAAGGAGAGCGTCTAAAATGGTGAAAGTTCTGGAAATCATGCCCTGTGAGGAGCAATTTAGGTAGCTGGGTATGTTTAGCCTGGAGAAGAGAAGGTTAAGAGGTGATATGATAGTCCTCTTTAAATATTTGAAGGGATGTCATATTGAGGATGGAGTAAGCTTGTTTCTGCTGCTCCAGAGAATAGGACCTGGAACATAGATGCAAGCTACAGGAAAAGAAATTCCACCTCAGCATTAGGAGGAACATCCTGACAGTAAGAGCCTGACAGCAACAGTGGAACACACTCCCTTGGTCTTTAAACAGAGGCTGGATGGCCATCTGTCAGGGATGCTTTGATTGGGAGTTCCTGCATGGCAGGGGGTTGGACTGGATGGCCCTTGTGGTCTCTTCCAGCTCTACGATTCTATGATTCTATGATCAATGAGAAGGAGCACTCCAGCAACAGATGGACTACAAACCAGCTATTGGACAGACACAGTGTGATATGATAAGGCATGCCCACAGATACTACTATCTCACTCTAATTCCATATTTCAAGTCCTGGGAATTGTGGTTCAAAACTTTCCCAAGCTCTGCCTATCTGCCACTCTTTAAACCCAGCCACCCACTTGCAGAGCTGACCTTTTCCCAATGGCAGCAGCTTCTTTCATTTGTAGCTACCAGTCAGTTTCCATCATGTTTCCCCCAAAATGTCACAACATCCAGGATTCAGACAAAAAAAATATAACAGTGGCCTCTAGAATCAGGTCTACTGCTGAAGCTACTGCAAATGATGGAGACCAAAAACAAAAAACAAAAAGCCAAACCAAAATCTCAAATAAAAAACAAATGTGAACTGAATGAATGCATAATGAAAAGAATGAGGAGTTAATCAACAAAAATACAAAAGGAACAAATAGCTCTTTCCCACTGCTACTCCTCTGCAGTACTCAGTCATGAAATGAGGACTGGCTCTAACATGAATAGAGTTGCCGGATCTCAGAGCCTGAGCCTGAGTCTCCAGTTTTCATGGGTCAACTCCAGGTAGGAGATGCGGGTGCAAATTTTCATTTTGGGGGGGCTCACCTTTAGGCAGGAAGGAAGGGCTGGGTGCATATATCCAGTTCAATTGTAAGTCTTAATTGATTTGTGGTTGATGACAAGGTGTCTTGGCCCTCTCTCTTTCTTAGGACCACCATAAGCCAACTTGATGACCTAGAAATATCCCCTTTCACTAAGTTGTGTCTTAATTTCTTAATTTCCAAAGAGGTGCAGACGTCCTCAATGTATGGATGTGTGTGAATGACAAGCTGTGAAGTACTGCGTTTGGCACTTGATGCATAGCATATATATAATGATATTACTAGGGGCCATCCTTAGATCTCAGGTTTTGGTTCAGGGACGGCGACAGTCCTTGGCTGGTAACCCTAAACATGATGTAGAATGCCATGCCAAGCTGAACATGCCCATCTCCTTCAATCTTTCTTCATATTATTTGTTATCCGTATCTCTTATCATCCTCTTTGTCCTTCTCTGAACCTGCTCTAATTTGGTCTATAGTCTTCTTAAAATGGGCAGCTAGAACCAAATGCAGTACACCAGATGAAACCTGACTAGCACAGAATATAGTGAGACCATTACTTCCCTCTACTTGGAACTAAACTAGCATTCACCTTCTTTGCTGCAGCATCACACTGCTGGCTTTTGTTCATTTTTTGATCAACAATAATCCCAAGGCCTTTTTCACATCTAGTTGTGCTGAACTATCCATCCTATATATGTGCATTTTTAGGCCAAAATTTAGAATTTTGTCTTTATTGAATTTCATGTTATTAATTTCTAGTTTCTTTAGGTTCCTTTGAATTCTGTCCCTATCTTCCAGTGTGTTAGCCACCCCTCCCAGTTTTGTGTCATCTGCAAACTTGATAAGGATTACCTCCACCCAATCATCAAAGTCATTGATAAAAATGTTGAAGAGTAATGACCATAGGACAGAACCATGAGGTGCTACATTTGAGACTAGTTAGAACTAACAATAGGATTTAAAGCTTCTGTGTCTTGACTTAGGGGGGATACAGACGGGCAGCCCTGGGCTGCCCTGAGAAGCGGAGGTTCGAGGCTGAGGCTGCTGGACAGCACGGCCTCAATCCTCCCTTTTGCCACCTCGGAAAGGAGCGGCAAAATGCCGCTCTAAGAGCCGCCATGCATCTCTTTGGATCTCCTTCCAACACAGTGCATCAAAAGGCTTCCAGCACAGTGCATCAAAAGGCTGCACCGGAAGGACATCCTGACACCACGTGCCACGAGTAACAGCGTGTGGCATCAGGACATCTTTGGGAAGGGGTTGAGGTGGCCAGCATGCGGCTGCCCCTCCCCATCCCTGCCTCCAGGATGGCCCAAAGGGCCCGTCTGTAGAGGCCCTTAGATAGATGAGTGTTGCATCATTAGTTGCTATGTTGTAGGCAGAAAATGTTTTGGGCCTCCCTGCAGGATACAATCTCCTAATCACAAACTGTCACTGAGAGGAGATTCACTAGCCTAACAAAAGTGAATATCACCAGCAATGTAAGAACATAAAATAAAAGGGGGCTCAAAAGGAAGAAGTGTGTGATTGTGTGTATCACTAACCTGAAAATTCTAGCCTACTTTTGGTTCCTTAAACCACTAGTGGTTCTCTGCTGTACAAAGTTCTCTTTAGACTCTTAATACACTCTCTAGGGGGCCTTTTAACAGCACTTGTGCCAAAATGTTGGAATGCAGCTTCCTTGCTTGTTGTCTCCAGAGCTGCTTTTATCATGCAGTTGCCCTGTCTCTTTCTGGGATTTGAGTGTGGTTTTGTTCAGATAAATAGCCTGGCAAAATCCCCTTTTCAAACTATAACTCCCTGAATACCCAAGCCAGTATGCTACTGGCCATGCTGTCAGGAGGCGTCTAAGAGTCATGGTCCAAAATAGGAACGTTTCCAAGCTCAGTTGTTCATCTTTCATTTGGACTCTTTCATTTTCCTAGTGCTTCCTCCAGTCTTTTCTTTTCCCTTTTCTCTAACAGGTAAGGGACAGAGAAATAGAAGATGGCAACAAAAAATAAGAAAAAACCTCTTCCACAAGATCCAAGAAATTAAAGAGATATAGGATATAGAAAAATTAAATGGTTTCCAGTTGGCAAGGAGGTTAGGCACAGTTGCATTTTATCACCCTGTTGAACGTGTGAACTGAGCATATGTAAAGCAAGATTAGACTTAGAGGAAAGGAGGCATGAAAACTGGAAAAAGTTATCAATTTAACTTATCAAGTTATCAATTTAAGTTATGCAGATGACAACATATTACTAGCAGGAAATAGGAAATAATAATAATAATAATAATAATAATAATAATAATAATAATAATAATAATAATAAATTTATAAATTTAATAAATTATAATAATAAATTTTATTTATATACCGCCCATTGGTAACCCAATCCAGGCGGTTTACAGCATAAAATAACATACAGCGTAAAACAGACATTTTCCCTCCCCCCCCTTACCGAAGAAAGTCAAGGAAGACAGTGCAAAGGCAGGTTTACAGTTGAACATTAAGAAAACAAAAATAATAACCACTTATGATTTACATAACTTTAAAGTAGACAATTAGGACAGTGGTTCTCAAATGGTGGAGCAGGACCCACAGAAGATGTGCGAGAGTTGCTCAAGGGGTGGGGATGCAAGCTTTAGAGCCTCTGATCCTGCTCCTTTTCCTCCTCTTCCCAAACTTTTTAATGTCTAAAATTTACACGTGTTGAGACAAATACTGACTTTATTTAAATAAAACTACTTTAATTTGGATGATGCTATTTTCTTATAAAAATATAAAAATATGGATATACAGTCAGCCCTCCATATCCACAGATCCTTTATCCACAGATTCAAGCATCCACAGCTTGAAAATATTCAAAAAATCCTAAATGCAAACCTTGATTTTGCCATTTTATATAAGGGGCACTGTTTTACTATGCCACGGTATTGAATGGGACTTGAACATCCACAGATTTTGATATCCACAGGGAGTCCCAGAACCAAACCCCAGTGGATACCAAAGGCCCACTCTACATGAACACATGAATGAAAATACACACACTAAATAACATATTTGTATTCATATACTACATTGAGGGTGTGTGTGCGTGATGTCCATATGTAAAGGGAGTCCCAAGGGTAAAAGTCTGAGTACCTCTGGATTAAGACATTAAAATAGTTCAAGATTTTCCATACCTTGGCTCAATCATTAATCAGAATTGAGAATGCAGTAAAAAAATCAGAAGATCTATAAAGGCAGCTATGAAGGAGCTAGAGAAGATACTGAAGTGTAAAGTTAGATCACTGAATGCTAAAGTTAGGATCATCCATACCATCGCATTTCCAATTTCTATGTATGACTGTGAAAGCTGAACAGTAAAAAAAGTTGATAGGAAGAAAGCCAATCCATTTGAAATGCATTGCAGGAAAAGAGTTCTACAAATACTGTGGACCGCTGAAAGGACAAATCAGTGGCTCTTAAATCAAATCAAGTCCGTACTGTCCCTATATGCCAAGATGACTAAACTGAGATTGTTGCACTTTGGACGTATCATGGGAAGACATGATTCCCTAGAAAAGACAATGATGCTTGGTAAGGTAGAAGGGAGCAGGAAAAGAGGAAGACCACATTCCAGGTGGATAGACTCAACCGAGAAATACCAAAATGAGCAGGGGTACGGAGCATAGGGCAAGTTGGAGGTCTCCCTTACATAGGGTTGCCATAAGTAGAAGTTGACTTGATGGATGTTAACATCAATGTGGAGGGAAAGATGGAAAAATTAGATAATGTGTTTTGACTGATACTGGATACCCCAGGGAATTTCTGAACATTTCTAAACAGCTTACGGAGATAGAGGGGAAGAGTTAAGAGCTGACTGGAGAGACAGAAAGAGACAGGAGCCTTCTTGAGCATCAAAGCCAGGAAGGGGCAGAACGAATGGTCCCTTCAGTCCGTTCCTCTGGCATGAAGACCCTGGAATCTGCTATGTAGTGGAGGAGAGCCAAATGAGCTCTGCTGCAGCCTCCAAGCATTTTCCATGATGCAGATCTCAGAGAAGGCAGGAGCAGGGGTGGCTTGATACAAATAACAAAACAAAATAGATGGTTTCCCCCTGTTAAGCTTTGAATGATTGAGTGAGGAAAGCTGTGACTATAAGGAAGAAGGTGCAATGTTACAGTCTTGCCGGAACAGAGATGTAACAAGCAAACCAAATGTTTTTACCCACCAATCCACCCCACTCACCCCCGACCTGTAGTGGAAATACCAAAATGAAAACAAAACAAAAGTAAATCTGTTTCCATGCTTATTTCTGGTTCCCTTTTTTTAAAAAACAACAAACAACCAAACAAAAACTTTTGGGCAAGGGGTTAGGATGTCTGATGTAACAGGAAATCACATCTTCTAAAAGCCCTTTGGAACAAAATAAACAAAACTGTTTTGATTTTAAAAACTGACAAGGCTAGACCCTGCCACTCTAATGTCTCATCTGCATTGCAGAAATAACTGACTGCCACGTTTAACTGCCTTGGCTCAATGCTATGGAATTCTAGGGTTTATCTGTCAGGGAGCTCTGATGCCACAACAAACTACAAATCCCAGGATGGCATAGCTTGGAGCCATGACAGTTAATGTGGCTTCCAGCAGCATTATTTCTGCAGTGCAGATTAGGCCTGAAATAGGTATCCACAGAGAACAAAAATGGTTTGGAAGGGCTTCACTTTGCCCACTCTGGTTTAACTCCAACTCCACAAATAGCCTGAGAGCCTGTGACCTTCCAAATGTTGAATGCTAGCTTCCATCAGCTCCAGACCACATTGCCCATGATCAGGATTGATGGGAGTTAGGGTCCAATAACATCTGGAGGGCCAGATGTTTCCCCAAGCCTAGACTTTTTTCTGCAGCCACCACCCTGCAAATCCCAGCAGGTGTCCGTTATTTGGAAAATAAGAAAATAGGAGTAGTAAAAGAGTTCTCATACCTGGGATCTTAACACTGATAGAAATGGGGACTGCCGCCAGGAAATCAGAAGAAGATTAAGAATGGGGAGAGTGGCTATGAAAGAACTAGAAAAGATTCTAAAAGGCTAAGATATACAACTTAGCACAAAAGTTAGAGCCATACAAGCCATTGTATTCCCTATTACCATGTATGATGTGAAAGCTGGACAGTTAAAAAAGAAGATAGGAAGAAAAGCAATGCATTTGAGATGTGGTGCTGAAGGAGAGTGCTGAGGATCCCATGGACAGCCAAAAAGACAAACAAATGGGTCCTAGAGCAGATCAAGCTAGAAATCTCCCTGGAAGCAACGATGTCAAAACAGAGGCTGTTGTACTTCAGGCACATCATGAGAAGGAAGGACTCACTGGAAAAAAACAATAATGCTGGGAAATGATGAGGGAAGCAGAAAGAGAGGAAGACCTCATGCTAGATGGATGGAGTCTATTAGGGATGTCACAGGTATGGGTTTTCAGAGCAATGGAGGATACAGAGTCTTGGAGGCGTCTCATCCACAGGTTCGCCATGAGTTGGGGCCGACTTGAGGGCAGTTAACAACAGCAAATGTCATGAAGAAAATGGAGCAAGCTTGTGCTTTGCTGTACCAGAGACTAGACCATAAACCCATGGATCTGAGTTAGAAAAAAAGACATTCCACCTAAATATTAGGAAGGAGGGTTTTTTGTTGTTGTTGTTGTTGTTTTACTGCAAGAGATGTCTAACAGTGGAATAGACTGCCTCAGAGGGAGATGGACCCTTCATCTTCAGAGCGAAGTCTTTAAACAGAGATTGGATGAATATGGTGCTTTAGTTTTATAATTCCTGCAGAGTAGGGGGTTGGCTAAGATGGCCCTTGTGGTCACTCTCAGCTCTCAGAGTCTATTATTCTTTCTCATGGTGGCTGGTGACTTCCATATCGGTCAGGCAGTGACTTTTCCCTGGATTTTAGGATATTATTGCACCGCCAATTCCCACTGGGATAGATGTGATTTGTAACTGTAACAGACTGATCTTATCGGATAACCCCATGACTGGACAGTAGGCAGCTTGTATCAAATCCAGGCTTCTTCCGCAGCTTTTCAAGAACAGGATTTTCCCATTCTCAAAAAGCTGCAGGAAAAGCCCGGATTTGATACAGACTGCCTAATACCCGGCCATGGGCTATTCGATAAGATCCGTCTGTTACGGTTACAACCCGCATCTATCCCAGTGGGAACTGGCGGTGCGATAATCTCCTTAGAATGAACTTAAAATATACTGAACCTATTTGAGGCTAGGTTTTGACAATTAGGACTAAAAACCAGAACTCATTCACCTTCCTCTGGAGTTTATCACACAAAGTGTCCAAATCCTGTGCAGAAACGGGATTTAACCCCCCCCCCAAAAAAACCCACAAATGTGGGTTGATTTTCACACACATCGGGGTTAATGAGTGATTAACCCAGACAGAAGGTCGACAAAACACGTTTCTTTTTACTTTCAGGATTTTCCAAAAGTAAAAAGAATCACATTTTGTTGACTTTCTGTCTGGGTTAATGTCGCGTTAATGCTCATTATCCCCAACATTGTGTGAAAATGAATCTGCTTTTGTGTATTTTTCTTCCACTTTCTGTCCACTTTATGTCTGGGTTAATGCTCAACAGTGTGTGAAAATCAATTCGCTTTTGCGGGTTTTCCTGTTTTAAATCCCATTTTTGCATGGGATCCCTCCTTTGTGATAAACTCCTCTAACAGGGATGCTACCAGCTTCCACTGGATCCAAGTTCCAACCAGGTTCAACCCTGCTTAACTTCTGAAATCAGACAAAATGGGGTGTATTCAGGGTGGGAAGATGGGATAAAGTTCTCACATCCTGAGAAGCCTGCTCTTTCTTTCTTACAAGCAAATGGTAAAGAGAAATGTGGAAAAGCAGCCACCCAAATGGCTTACTGAAGTGAAAGTGGGACTTACTTCAGAATACATACATCTAGGGTCATGCTTGAAAGAATGTTCCATTTCTTGGACTTTTGGAAAGTTGAGGAATTAGTTGATTCTATTCACTCTCCTGTCATCTGGGCTAAGTGTTTTTCAGGATGGCCTATGGCATGCAGTTGTGTAACAGAGCAGATCCCTTCTCTATGTTACTTCCACTCCGATACATTTGTTAGGGTTTAAGCTGTCACTTCATATTGGTAAAACATGTAAACCTGGAAGGGCTTCTGTTTCCATCAGTTAATTAATTAAGTGGAAGGAGCTCATTTAATGCAGACATGCACAGATTGCTATTTCCAGAGCATGGCATTTCAGTCAGTTCTCATGGCTAGAGTCTGTCACAAGTTTTGGCAATTAAAGTATTGTTGTTATTTTTTATCCTACCTTTCTAATATGCATATATCATGACGTATAGCTTATAAAAAGAAAAATATAGCCAAAGCCATCAAGAAAAGAGAGACAACCAGTAGTTAAAACTAACATTTATTTATTCTTTTAGTTGGTGTGAATGGTATAGTGGTTAAAATGCGGGACTAAGGACAGGATGTGAATCATGCTGCCTGCAGTCCACATCTGGGGGACCATCTGCTATGAATTGTTCAATAGTGGAATACACTCTTTTGGAAAGTGGTAGAGTCTCCTTCTTTGGAGGTTTTTAAACAGAGGCTAGACAGCCATCTGTCAGGAGTGCTTTGATTGTGTATTTCTGCATGGCAGGGGGTTGGACTGGATGGCCTTTGTGGTCACTTCCAACTCTGTGATTCTGTGTATACATGGAAAAGCTGTCGCATACATTCAAGGTGCTTGTTTCACTTCCCCATGTTTCACTTCAAGGGCACGTCTTATCTAGCTATCAGCAACACAATGGCATGGCTATTTTCCTGCTGTCTCAGCTAGACATGAGAATAGCACAGTTCTGGAGGAGTGCTTCTCAGTTTACGCTTGTACTGGCTGTCAACATGCCTATCTTGACCAGTGCATTCCTTTATGATATTGTGTGTTCACAGAATAGTAAGGATACATGGCAACTAGGACTGTGATACCAGGAAACACAAGGAGCAACGGTTTTATAGGGAAAATAGTAATCTCCACATGTTGGCATGTCTATTTGAGGGGGTTGTATACTTCACCCTAACATTTTGAATTCCAGCCCCTCACTCCTTTGCTTCAACAAAGATGGTCCCTGCTTTTATTACCTCGAGTGGTAATTTGATGGTATCTTTCCATTTCTTACATACACTGGGATAATATGGAAGTAGCTTGGGAATATAGTTTTTGTGCTTTTGATCTCCCCTCCCCACATCATGCTCTTTGTCCCTTTTGGCTGGCACATCTCCCAGAATAACCCAGTCAGCATGGTCATTGCCCTGGGAGCAATAGGCCAAAAAGTAACTTTTCTATGCTCTGCTCTTGCCCTGTATCAGAGGTGTCCTTTTTCTTCTACTGAATTCTACTGAGAAATGCAATGCAATTTTATTTTCTTAGAACAGTTTAAATATATTAAACATATTTAACATTCTGAACTTTTTGGTTGCAGAACACAGGTCTGAGTCAATCATTTTTATTCAGAAACAACATCTTGGTCTTAGCACAGACTTGGACAACTTTCTCTTTTTCAGAGCTGGTAAGAGATGCCGCAACAGAACCTGCCAGCTGCAACAATTCTCCAGTTAAAATGGCCCGAGTTATGACTTGGAGAAACAAGAGACCAATGATGTGATGTGACATGCCTCTTAGCCATCACTTCTATCTCTGGCATTGAATTTCCCCCCAACTGACCTGGATAATACATTCCTCTGTGGATGTTGTATACTGTGACGATAACTGTGAGTATTCGGGTGGGTTTATGGAGCCACTGTGTGTTCCATCTGTCAGCTTATATCGAGCAATAAAGTACTAAGATTGAGATGCTAAACCAAAAACAGAGGTTACATAAAAGAGGTCAGGCCCTGTCATTAGGCAGAGGGAGGCAGCAGCCTCAGGCAGCAGATGCAGAGGACTGAGGAGCAGACAAAATCTATCCATGCCAAGTAACCTCCCTAGCATTCCCTAAGGTAACTTGCTGCTCTTTATTACAATGGAAGATCATGTTGACTGGAGAATCCTAGGACCTGCAGTCCCGTCCCCGCACCCCTTTCAAGCTCTGGGATATTAATATAACCATTATCCACCTCAAGCCTTTTTGACATCTGTCCACTCTTTGTCCAAACTTTTGTTCCTTCACTCTGCTTGAACTGAATCAGTTGGTAATGCTATTTCTTGCAGCAGCCATCCTCACACAACAAAAAGAATAAGAGAGGGAGGGACAATTGCCCATGTTTTCAGTTCCTCATGGATTGGAATCATAATATTGTTATTGTGTGCCTTCAAGTCATTTCTGACTTACGGTGGCCCTATGGCCAAGGGTTTTCTTGGCAAGATTTGTTCAGAGGAGGTTTGCCATTGCCTTCCCCTGAGGCTGAGAGCATGCGACTTGCCCAAGGTCACCAAATGGGTTTGCCTTTTCTTTGATTTGTTCAAATTATATAGCACCAAGGCAACCAGATGTCTCAGAGATATAGATGTAGTAGTTTTAAGTGAATATGAGGTGTTATCAGAAGAAGACCACTTGTGAGGGCTTGGATTACCAAATCTAAAATTATATTTATCTCCCTATTTGGTTTGGTTAAAGGAATAGACAAGTTTGGAAAATGAGAGATTATTGCAATTCGAGGGTCCTGATTTAAGATTTGGTTGGCATGGTTATTTATGGTATGCTAAATCTAGAGTTAATAATTATTTTAATTACTTCACACTGATTTTACACCAGGAAAGAAGCCTCTTTGGTGATACTTGTCACATGACTGCCTTGTCCCTGACCCATCTATTTTCATTGACAGGGGAAACCCATTAATGAACTGGCAATCACATAAGTCTCCAGATGTGAAATGTTGCTTCGAGGGCAGTTGCACAAATGCCAGTCACGCGGTGTCAGTGTTGCTTCCTCCCCCAACCACCATTCTAGTGCACCCTGATTATCTTTGTTAATTTTTCTCTTTTTCTTTCTTTCTTTCTTTTTTTATTTTTAAAGAGTTCAATCACAGCAGCAGAGCTCTGGAATTGCAAAAAAAAAAAAAATAAATGAAGAGAAAACTTTCAAAAAGGCATACTGGTAGGGTATAAGGCACACACCACCACTGTAGACTTTGAGGCTTGCTGTCTGTAAGTGCATAAATCCACAGACGTCAAGCCTGCAGATGGTCGGACCCCACTGTAATATAGTGATTTTAGATTTAGATAAAGTAGAAGGATGGTATAAGAGTGGTTATTGATATCTAAAAATCTATATGTGATGCACAATACATCAGGGATTCTACATATGGTTGTAATACTCAACAGCTGAGCTTAAAACATTCCTGGTCAAAATAGCCAGTTAGTACTTTCATTTTTAGCCCAACATTTTAAAGGGGGAATCATAATAAACCAATTTTTTTGTTGGATCATTTTGAATCAATGGAGTGATTCGACACTGAATTCAGACTTTGGTTGCCGTGATTGAGCCTTCTCATTTCAATTTAACCCACTTCATGTTCACATTAACAATTGGGTCAATTCAAAATGGATTCTCCATGTGTGACATCACAGGGATAATCGCGTCACAGGGAATTGAATCCGATCGACAACGCATTCGCATTTAAAACAATGCAGTAAATGCCTCAGATTTGGGAAAACCCCATTGGAGAAATCCGGCACCAGTATGAACAAGGGCCCTTTAAAGCAGTTTAAACCTGTTTGAAAACCAGTTTGTTATGTAGTGTGAATGAGGCCTAGGAGGCTTTGGAAGTTGCAGGATGGCTCTCGGGGCTACATGTGGCCCACAAGCCACTTTATCCTGTTCTCTGATTTAATTTCCCATTCTTATTAAAGTCAGACACCATTGGAGCTGCACAGCAAATTACTCAGATTGTTACTAGAAAATCAAAATTAATTTTTCTGACCCTATTTCAGCTTTCCCATCAAATGCAGAGAAACCAGGATGGCAGAGCTAGCAGGTATGCCAACATTATGAGGACAGGGCCAGTGAGTGTGTCCATACTACCCATATTATTTGAATAAATGAAGATCCAAGCTCTTGAACTTGAAAGTTGTAAAATGGTTTACTTTTGAACATCCAATTATGTTTTGAGGTTCCTCAGTCTCTGGTTGTGTTGTTGCAGCCTAAACATTTTTTATGTCCACTCTGAAAATGCATATGAAAACTGTCTAGGCACTTTGAAAGGAGCTGGGAATTAATAGCCTCATAAATAGAAATTTGCAAGAGCAAATCATTTTAATCTCATTCTTGGAATGTATTTGGTATTTGGATGACATTTGGATTTTCCTCCCCCCCCAATCGCCTTTCTTCCTTCTTGGCTGTGGCATTAAAATGTGTCTACAAATAAATAATGGCATGCTCTAAAACCAAACTAAAGCAAAATATTTTGATGCTGCCTAGAGAAAATGCATGCCTCAATTACATTTCTTATTAATAATGCATTTTACATTATTACACTTGCTTCTATTATTTAAGTTGGGGTCTATTTCATCCCGAATAACAACTGTTGTCAAACCAAGAGCAAAACTAAGACTGTACAGGTTGGCATCTCCTGGATGCCTAGGCCAGGAGTTTTCAAAATGTGTTAAGAGATCAAGATCAAGATCAAGAAAAATAATCCACATCATTTCCCATTGGAGTGGTTTATAAATGATTACTTTCTATCCCATGACCATTGGTGACTACAGGTATACCGCAGTTAAGAAAGAGCTTGTCTACATGATTAAAATACCCCTCATTCTATTTAAACAGAGTGTGATCTTTCCACGTGTGTCAGAGGAATCAGCCTTTTTTTTAATTTTATTTTTTATTATTTATTTTTTTTTAATTTTTTTTATTTTTGCAGTGGGGGGGACTTAAACTCTGCAGAAAAGGGAATCACCATATCCATGTGAATCTGTGAGGATGCACATTATTGAACATGTGGCCGACCGACTGCTCCACATGGATTTGCATGGCATTTTTAGCAGAGGGGTGGCAATAGATGCAAATTTGAGCAAGAAAGTGAAGGCTAGCATTGATGTGAATGTGCAAAAGTCTGCAGCAATTCACAATTTGCATGATACACATGTGTACTTATCCAAAATAGATGTGCTCCTGTTCATTTCTATCTCATGCACCCTTACTTGGGAATAAGTTATACAGAGCACATGGAGGGGCATTTCTGTGCACACATTATGCTTGTAGGAGTCTGGATATTTTGAATGATAATGGATAGGGAAAGTAATTTGACTTTCCATTGCAAGTACCAGCTACTAGGCAAAATTAATAACAACTTTCCTGCAAGCCTCCTCCCCAACCTTAAAAACCAAATCTGGAGTCCCTGGCCATATAGTGTTTTTTCAGATAACCTCAATTTTGCTCTAGGCCATCACTGAAAACTTTATTGCGGTTTCCATTTAGGTGAAGAAAGTGCAGATGACTTCCTGCTTTCTTTATACCTTGGGCAAAGCTTTGACAAATTACTTTAAAAATAAACTACAATGACCTTGATAGATCTCTTAAACTCTTCAACCAAACCAAACCAAGGGGTATGAAAAGAAGTTGAAACATCTAACCAGATGTAGCAGCAATTGTGCCTGCAACCAGCCAGCCTGCCTGCCTGCTTGCTAAAACTGAGGTTGCAGAATCAATGAAAAGAACATGTAAAGATACTAGTTTAAACCAAGTTTTGTTTGCTGGGATGCAAAGATTAATGGAGGACCATTAAATAGAAAGAGCCCGTGTGGTGTAATAGTTTCCATATTGGACTAGGACTCTGGCAGACCAAACCCCCACTCAGTCATGGAAACCCATTGGATGACTCTGGGCAAGCCACATTCTCTTGGTCTCAGAGGAAGGCAATGGCAAGCCATCTCTGAACATACCTTGCTAAGAAAACTCCATAATAAAACTCCACCTTAGGGTCACCATAAGTTGAAAACAACTTAATGGCACAAAACATCGACACAAAACAAGAGAGGCAGATAAGGAAATTAATAAAAATAGTATTCTAAAAAAAGAAAAGTTACCTTTTGGTCTAACATTTGTAGTACAAAAAAAAATCAGCGGCATCACTATCATCTTTATTTATACCCCAACCTTTCCCTAATACTGGGGTTCCCTAAAAAGTAACGTCTCCAAGCTTGGAGTAGTCACCAATGGTTATGGGATATATACTTGTACAACATGTATGTACAAGTATATAGCAACATATATACTTGTACATACATGTTCCCAGTCATATACTCTCCACATCTCAGCAGAGTGCATATATACATCTTCCCCATCCCTGGATCTCAGTGCTTTCCCATCTGCCAGCAATCTCAGCCAAAACTGCCATTTACCAGCCCCTACTTGCAGTGAGAAAACCTGATCAGGAGCCAGATTTTCCTCTTGCAACCCAACTGATCAGCTGAACTGT
>CM034707.1:9899814-9917966 GCA_020142125.1 Phrynosoma platyrhinos | reverse complement strand
AACCCAGTTTGAGACCGCTTTAACTGCCCTGGCTCAATCCTAGGGAATCTTTTAGGACCTGTATAGTTTATTGCGGCCCCAGAGCTCTCTCCCTTGACAGAGGAGGCTCAAATATCTCACGAAACTACACTATACAGTCCCCAGGATTGCCTAGCCTTGAGCCCGGGCAGTTCCAAAGCGGTCTCAAACTGGGTTATTTCTGCAGTGTGTTTGGGACCTCAATCAGCGGCTCACAAAAGGACGCTTCCCCTAAATGCCCCAGGCGTTGAGCAAGGCAGTCAGTTCAAGCGGACTCACAAGGGGAAAGGTTTCTGCAGTGTGTGTGTGTGTGTGTTTTGGACCCTTAGGGCAGCTAAAGCGGAGTCGACCCGGGTTATTTCTGCAGTGCGGAGGGAGGCAGGCAAGCGAAGAGCTTGGAGGGAGGTCTTTTGGGGGTGAGAGATGCAGGAGAGGAAGAGGGGGGAGGCTCTTTCCTTCATCTTCATCATCATCATCATCATCATTATCATCATCATCATCTATAGAGCCATCAGGAGGGGGAGGCTCTTTCCATCATCATCATCATCATTCTCATCATCATCATCATCATCTATAGAGCCATCAAGAGGGGGGAGGGTCTTTCCACCACGATTATTATTATTATTATTGAGAGAGAGAGAGAGAGATCAATTTACATGGCCCTTTACAGAAACAATCAAGTTAAAACATCTTCTCTGCAACAGATCCTCTGGGCTGAGAAATTCTAGCGGATCCCTTTGGTCCCCAGGGCACTTTTGTATGAAAAATGTATGAAAAAAGAAAAGAAAAAGGAGCCCAAGAAATCACTCTCAAGGGAAAGCAGCTATGTAGGGGGAGAATAAAGGATAAATATGAGTGGAACCCCCCTTTCTTCCTCCTCCTCCTCCTCCTCTTCTGATGATGATGATGATGATTCTTCCAAGTTGCCAACTCTCCCTCCTTGAGAGAAACAGCCCCAAAAGGCTCCCATTTGATCCCAGAAAAGGAACCCCCCCCTCCATCCTTAGGTGGATCGGAGTGGATTGGGATCCACTTTGGAAGAAGGAGGGATTTGTGCCCTAAAAAGCAGAGAGGGGCTCATAGTGGGCATTCCCCCCCCCTTTGTTTTTTCCATAGGAAGAGCACTCTGGGACACCCCCCTCCAACCAGCAGCCCTGCTCCCTTTCCCTTCCTTTTGTGCTTGGCCAAGAAAACTTGTGCCAGAGGGGGCCCCTTTCCTCGTCCCTCTTGCCATCATCATCATCATCATCATCATCATCGCCAGCCTGCCTTTGCAAAAGAAGGGAGGGAGGGAGGGGGAAAGAAAGAGAGAGAAAGAGAGAGAGAAAGGCAAGCTGCGGTTCTTGCTTCTGCCCTCCCCTTCCTGACATGATTTTCTTTCTTTCATTTCAAAGACCAGCAAAGTGAGGAGCTGCACTTGGGGAGCCTTCCTCACCGCCAGCCACCACTTCTAAGAAAGAAAGAAGGAAAGAAAAGAAAAGAAAAGAAAAGAGGCAAAGGATGGGGAAGCTCAGGATAAGAAAGATCAGAGCAGCCTTCTGCAGGTGATGCCAGTGGTAAGTGCACTTTTCAGATCTGGTATCTCTCCTGAGGAATGCCAGGACTGCGTCGCTGATGCTTCCAAAAAAGTTGCCTTTTTCTTAGCAGCTTTGGGGCAAAAACCTTTTCCCTTCTCTTTAGGAGGAGTAAATGCCTCCCACACTCCATCTTTGGAAGCTTTATCATCTGTTGTTGTTTTTCTTTCCCCACCAGCCAAGGCTGCATCTACACTGCAGAATTTGATCTGGTTTGACACTGCTTGGATTGCCATGGCTTAAGGCTTGGGGATTCTGGGCATGGCAGTGGTAGTTGTGGCCCCAGACCAAAACTGCCATGCCCAGAATTCCCTAGCCTTGAGCCATGGCAGTCCCAAGCGGTGTCAAACCAGATCACTTCTGCAGTGTGGATGCAGTGCAAAGCATTACATTCTCAGCAGTCTGTCTTTATTGTGTATGTGTTGTGTGCGAGTGTTTAGTGTGTGTGTTTAGGGGAGGCATTGGCACCATCAGATTTTAATTCTGTGGATCCACTTGCTGGGCAACATCTGGGCTGATGCCAAGTACAGCCACAATGGGAGCAGACCCATGGAAATCAACAGGATTTATGCAAGTGGGAGTAATACATTGGGACTTTGACTTCTATTGGGGTTTGGTTCCAGGACCCCAAAAATCTGTGGATGCTCACGTTTCACTAAATGCAATGGCATAGTGAAAGGGTATCCCTTATATAAAATGGCAAAAATTGAAATAGATATGTGTGTATGTTTATATATATATATATATATATATATATATATATATATATATATATATATTCATGCCATGGATGATTGAACCCTTGGATAAACCATCCGTGGATATGGAGGGTCAACTGTAGTTTTGATGGGTCTGTTCTAATTTGGGCTTTAATCCCATGCACACAGGAGTAAGTCCCCCTGAATATAACATGTTTTACCTCTCAATAAATCTGCCTAGGATTACAAAGTAAGAAAAAAAAATCCAACAACAAGGCTGAATTTGTGTCTCATCTCAGGGCCGAGAGAGGTTTTTGCAGGATGCGTCCTCCTGGTATAGACGCTTGTGATTCAGATTTGCTAGAGGATTAAAGGTTGGCAGTGGGGCTCCCCCATTTTTCTCCCTTCAGAGGGACCTTTGGGGCTTGCTTTTGGCTGTTAAAGAAGAGAATGAGGACAAGGGACATCAGAAAGCTGCGCTTTTTGATGGAAAAAGGCAAGGAGGTGGGCGTATGTTCATAAATCCAGATTCTTGGCTGAGTGACAATACTTTGTTTTTTAAAAAAAGACTTTTATAAGGCTGGTGGGAACACTGTCTCTAACATTCCAGGGTTTGAAAGGAGGCGGCGGTGGCAGTATCATGCCCATGATGTGCAGGAGGAAGAGAATGGAAGCCTTTTTGGCAGGTATCCATCCTCTGTGGATGAAAGAGATTTAAATGCACAGAGAAAGGGCTTTAGAGCATCCAAGAGAGAAGAGACACAGAGCCAGGTTGAAGGTTCAAGATGGTGTCAGAGAGCAACCGAGTAAAACCAGCTGGATTTGTCATTCCTTTCCTGGGTTTTGCTGGGTAAATGCAGGGCAAAGTCGTGTCTCTCTCCTTCCACTCCATGGAGAAGTTACTTACTTAGTAAGGTTTAAATTGAACATGGTATAACATGGTAAGGAGCGGTGTAAATGGTTTTTAAAAACTTAAAATAGGAGGCCCTGGAAAGGGAGGGAGAGCAAAAGAAATCTAAACTGTTAACAATCCAAATTGGACAGTCCACAGCTGTTTCTATTTGGTAGTTAAATAGGACAGAAAGCCCCCCGTAAAGTAGATCTGTCAGTTAAAGTTTGCACCAGCAAGTCTGTTGCCAGTATAAGTATAACACAAGATTATAAATTGTATAATCTTCTTTACGAGATTATGATTTGAGATGCTGACACCGTTGACAGGCTGTTCCCTCCATGTATATTTATTTAGGGGCCTGCCTGGCATGTTTTAGGCTCAGTTCATCACTTCTTGAGCAATTACCTAATAGCACAACACTGGAACGACATCAGTCCCATTTAATTTTACTCCTTAAGAAGGATACTGCAGATTGGAGTTAAGCCACCCTTAAACTTATGCATGTTTAAAGAGGCCTTTATATTAAAAAAAATGCCCTAATATTGATTCAGTATTGTTTTCCATGTCAGGGCCAACATAAAGGATCCCCTGGTAGAATTTGGGGTGATTTGTAGCAAGGATTTAGAGGCTTCCAATTGTTTTTGTTGTTCTTGTGTGCCTTCAATTTATTTTTGACTTGCAGCAGCCTTAAGGCAAATCTATCTTGGGGCTTTCTTGGCAAGATTGGTTCAGAGGAGGTTTGCCATTGCCTTCCCTTGAGGCTGAGAGCATGTGACTTGCCCTAGGACACCCAGTGTGTTTCATGGCTGAGCTGGGAATCGAAAACTGGTGTCCAGAGTGGTAGGCCAATGCTCAAACCACTACACCACACTGGAATTTTAAATTAAACTGCTGAAATTAGATTCAGTTTCAGTCATACTTACAAAGTCTTGAGCTCTACATTCTTTAATTCTAACTGTACGTCACTTGTACAAGGCTGGCCCAGTGTTTGAGTGTTGTGAAAGGGTAGCAAAGTGTTAAGTGTTACATACTTTATTTTTTATTCTTACCACCATAGATGAGAAAAGCAGTTTGGGGACTGTATACCTTATGTGCCCATATAATGACTTTGAATATTTAACGCCTTGATTTGGGTGCATGGGCCCTGTCATTTGCTGTTCTCCCTTGGGTTTTTACCTTTATCTTTTGCTTTATGGACTCAGGATTGCAGCTTTTATAAAGGTCCTGGCAGTCTGAGTCATGATCTAGACCAGGGGTAGGCAACCTTTTTGAGCCAGGGGCCGGGTTGCTGTCCCTCAGACAATTGGGGGGCCGAAGCACCAAAAACATAAATAAATAAATAAATAAATAAAAATAAAAAAATTAAAAAAATATGCCTGCACACTCTCTCATCCCCAGAAAAGCCATGGCAAAACCCCTGTGGAGATTTTGCCAAGAAAACCCCAAGAACAAGTACCTGTAATAACAACAATAATCAATATCATCATGGCGGGCGGTGGCGGCGGCAGGACCAGCCTGGGGCCGGTCCAAAGGCCTCGGGGGGGGGGCGCATCCGGCCCCCCCAGGCCTTAGGTTGTCTATCCCTGATCTAGACTGTTTGGTCAATTTTAATTTACAGATGTTTTCCAGGGTGTATGCCAGTCATCTTTCAGAGACTTTATCTGTCACCTGTGAACTGGAGATGTTGCAGTGAGGGACGGAAAAGATTGTCAGCATTTAAAATAATACCAGTTTCCCTATCTTAATGATTTCTGGTTGTTTAACTCATCCAAAATTAATGATGTATTACATAACTTGTCACACCAGTGTATGCCAATATCAATTAACTAATGTAATTATAAATTTAAAATCCATGAGTTGACATCCAGTATGCTCATGGGTCATCTCTTCAATCCAGTCATGTGAACCACTTTTTTCATGTTGTTTTTTTTTTCAACCCTGGAACATTGTTAAGCCCATCATTTGTTTCCACCATCTCACTTAAGTTCTCTCTTCCCTAGTTAATTGATTAATGCATACTAATTTTATTAGTAGCTGCTGACAACCTCAATTTTCTTGAAGGACCCCCTCCACCATAATGACTTCAGGGAATTGTAGGCTGTGATGCAGTAGGGACTGTGTGGCTCCGAATTTTGTAAGACTTCCCTTTGAAGCAACTGTTGCAGCAGCCACCCACTTCCGCAACTGCACTTTAAAGTCTTCTCAGATTAATGCTTGTAATACATCCATAAAATCATGGATAAGCATTGCAAAGCTAAATAGTTACAAAACCACTTCAGAGATTATTTAAAAACAAAACAGGGTATGAGTCAAGCTTTTCCCACTGCTTGTTAATAAAATCATATAGTTGGAAGAGACTACAAGGGCCATCCAGCCCAACCCCTGCCATGCAGGAAGGCACAATCAAGGCAATACCAACAAATGGCTATCCAGCCTCTGTTTAAAAATTAATTATTTTTAAAAATTTATTGTAATGTTTCTAAACTATTTTTATCTATGAGCCACCCTTTCCAGGAGAAACGTGGCATATAAATGAAATAAATAAATAAATAACTCCAAAGACAGACACTCCACCACTCAAGAGGCAGCTTATTCAGCTGTCAAAGAGCTCTCATTGTTAGGAAGGTCTTCCTAATTTCGAGGTGGGATCTCTTTTCCTGTAGCTTGCATCCATTGCTTTGGGTCTTGTTCTCTGGAGCTGCAGAAAACAAGCTTGCTCCATCCTCAGTATGACATCTCTTCAGATATTTAAACAGGGCTATCATATCACCTTTCAACCTTCTCTTCTCCAGGCTAAACATACCCAGTTCCCTAAGTTGTTTCTCATAGGGCATGGTTTCCAGACCTTTCATCATTTTTGGTTACCCTCCTGTGGACATGCTCCAACTTGTCAACATCCTTTTTGAATTGTGTGCCCAGACCTTGTTGAAGTCCTTACTGAAATCAAGATACACTACATCCACAGCATTCCCTTCATCTACCAAGCTTCTAGCTCTATCAAAAGAGGGAGGCAGGGAGACAGAGAAGATTAGTCTGGCCTGACTAGTTTTCGAGAAACCTATATTGACTTGTAGTGATCATGCCATTCCTTTCTATTTGCTTACAGACTGTTTGTTTCATTATCTGCTCTATAATCTTTCCTGCTGTGGTCAAGATGACTTGGTTGGGTCATATTTTTTTTCCTTTTTTGAAGATTGTTGTACAGTAAGTGGAATTATTATTACTACTACTAGTAGTTAGAATCCAAATATTGGGGGGGGGGCATGGCTCAACGGTGCACCATTAAATAAAGTGAGGCAACTACTTTATCACTAGCAAATGTTGGGGGCAGCGGTAATCCATTTCCCTTTTACTGGAAAAAAGAAGTGCACCAGTGATTCTCAACCATGAGTCCTCCAGATGTTTTGGACTTTAGGTTCCAGAGTCTCTGGCCCTTGGCCATGCTGGCTGGGGTTTCTAGGAGTTGATTTTCAAAATATTTGGAAGGACAAAAGCTGAGAGTCGCCACTCTAAATGCAAGTATATGACTCATTGTAACACTTCAGTAGGAGATGAAACATGCCTTTATTCTTCTGTCCTTACAAGTACGTAGATGTAATCTTAGCATCTTCTTCCCATTTACTCTTGCCTACATCCCACTCCCCCATCATTTGTCTCCCTTGCGAAGCTTACTGACTGTACATCTCCCGCACAGGAATTTTTCTCTCACTCTTTGTAAAGCCCTAGATGTATGGATGGCACTGAATGATAAAAGTAATCCAGTGAAATGGGATGAGAGCTTATTAAAATAAGTCCGGCCTCATTTGGAATATGATGTCCAGTTCTAGGTACCACAGTTCAGAAAAGATGTTCACAAGCTGGAGTGTGTCCAGATTAGGGTGACTATGAAAGGTCTGGAAACCATGCCATATGAGGAATGACAGAGAGCTGGGTATGTTTAGCCTGGAGAAGAGACGGTTAAAAGATGATGTGATAGCCCTGTTTAAATATTTGAAGGGATGTCATGTTGTGGATGGAGCAAGCTTGTTTTCCGCTGCTCTAGAGAATAGGACCTAGAGCAATGGATTCAAACTACAGGAAAAGAGATTCCAGTAGGGGCTGTTTGATAGTTGAACACACTCCATCGGAGAGTGGCGGAGTCTCCTCCTTTGGAGGTTTTTAAACAGAGTCTGGATGGCCACCTGTATGGGGTGCTTTGATTCTGTGTTCCTGCATGGCAGAATGGGTTTGAACTGGATGGCCCTTGTGGTCTCTTCCAACTCCATGATTCTATGATTCTAGGGCTAGGGACTCTGTGGCCGTCAGGGTTTTGTCCCCTCAGTACTAGGCAGCATAGCCAGTGGTGGAGGCTGATGGGAGCTGGAGTGAAACAATAGCTGGAGGCCACACATTTCCCACCACATCTTCTGGGGAAACACAGGGAAAAAGCTGTCAGGTGTGCACTTGAGGAACTCGTTCCACAAATACCCAAGCAGTTCTTCAAACCAGGGAGCTTAGGCCTTTTAGAGATCACCACCATCACATCTTTTATTACACCACACCCTCACCAAAATTGTGCAGAAAGTACTGGAAAGCTGTAAGATCTTTTTGCTTTCTGTACAGATTTTTTTCCCATGAAAGGAAGGGCCTTATTGGTTACTGCTCCCAGACAGTGGAATTTCCCCAAAAGGCTGGCTTGGTTACTTTTTATTTCTGCCAACAGATGCAGATGCTTTTATTTAGACATGCTTTTGGCATTTAACTGGTAGTTTGCAAAAGGATCTTTTAATGAAAGGTGCTGTGTTTTTATTCTCATTGCTATATTTTAAATGTTTTTAAAACTGTTTTGATAGGAGTTTTGGTTGCAACTCCATTGCAGAAATAAAACAATTTGACACCGCTTTAATTGCCATGGCTCAATGCTATGGAATTTTGGGATTTGTAGTTTTGTGACATATTTAGCCTTCTTTGTCAGAAAGCTCTGGTGCCCCCAACCAACCTATAAATTCCAGAATTTCATTGCACTGAGCCATGGCATTTAAATGGTGTCAAACTGGATTATTTCTGCAGTGCAGATGGAGCGTTAAACTACCTTAATATACTGTTTATTTAATTCTTTTTAAAAAAAAAACATTTGTATTATCAATTGTTTTAGATGTATTTTGTTTTAACTGTGAGGTACCTTGGGTCCATTGTTGTGTGAGTGGTAAGAAATAAATCAAAATACAGTGCATAATCATAATAAATAATAATTACTTGCAGGAGTTTTGGAGGTGTTTTCTTAAGCTAGAGTTGGGGAATTTTTGGCCTCCCGGATGTTTTAGACTAGAACTCCATTAGTCCCTTACCATTATCTATGCCGCATAACACAGAGTCCATTCAAAGTTTGATATAGTAGCGTTTATGCTAGCAGGATGATTCCTGAATCTGCCTGGTCATCTTTATTCCATTATTTTCCCTTAAGCGTATCAAAAGAATTGAGCAATGCAGCTGTGTCCTCATTTCTGATGATATGGAGCAGTAAAAAAAGTGCTTGCTATGTTTCTGTACTTTTTGTAGAAACTAGATCATTCTGGATCTAATGGGTTTTAGGTGGCCAACTCATTCTGTGACCTCCAACATATGAAGCTATGGCTTCATTTTTAAGCTGGGATGATGGCTTTAATTAGCAGTGTGGAAATTGAGGAGGTTGGTGAAAAGAGACAGACTCTGAAATTGTCAATTGGCAAAAAGTGCATCATGGCATTTCTCTCACAGCAGAGAATTAGGAATGAATGCATCAGTCAATATCCAATTCAGGCCAATTTTGTATGTCATATACCTATTTTCTCTACTCTACACCTCAGTGATATTCACATTTCCTTTTGTACACAGCTTTCCCTATTACAGACAATTTAATGCAGTTTCTGAGCTGAGAATTTCATCACAGAATTCAAAAGAACTGCACTATTCCAAAGGACAGTTCTGGTCTTCATTTTAGTCCAGGGCATCTGAAGTGAAGTAATCTCTTCACTTTTTAAAATGTGGATGAGATCTTTTCCCTGTTCCCAAAAGTGCTACCACTAGACAGGTTAAATAGCATATTTTAAAACAGAAAAGAAAAAGAAGCAAAGAACAGAATCTTTAAAGTGGACATAGCCTCTTTAAGAATCCTAGGCCACTGGTTTTCCACTGTGGAAATTTTCTGCCAAAATAATAATTTTCGCCACAGGGCGGTATACAAATTTATTATTATTATTATTATTATTATTATTATTATTATTATTATTATTATTATTAGTGAATGAACCCACAACCTAGGATGGGTCACCAGTGCCATTAAAGGGAGGAAGGAGAGGAGGGAGCTCCAAGATAAGTATAAACATGAAAATATGTATACAGTACTTTGATTGCATTTCAGAGTGCTTAGACATAGGAGTTTATCACACGGGAGGCTAAGTACCCAAATCCTGTGCAGAAACTGGATTTAAATTCTGGGAATATCCTGCAAAAGCAGGATCGTTTGCAGACACATTGGGGGCATTGAACATTAATCCAATATTAACCCTTACAGAAAGTTGGCTGCTTTTTACTTTCGGGATTTTGCCCACTTTCTGTGCGGATTAATGTCGGATTAATGCTCAATGCCCCAGATATGTCTGAAAATGATCCTGCTGTTGTGGATTTAAATCCCGTTTCTGCATGGGATTTAGCCGATTCCCTCCCGTGTTATAAACTCCTTAGAATCAGTATGGCAGGAGTGAGAGAGTACAGGCTGTCGTCACTGAAGCATTTGATCTGACAGCCCTAAGTGAACAATCATGAGAGGCAAGAGTCATATACTGGGGGTAGGGCTTAAATATTAAATATATGTTTGGCCTAAGTAGTCAGTTCTTTATCTGGAGGCTTCCACTGTAAACATACAGCAAAGGTTCACAAGTCATCCATTCTAGTGTTTGTGTTGTAATATCAATGGGTATTCTACCAGTAACTTCAGTTTATTTATCTTATGTGCAATTTCTTAGAATGCCTTCAGATTAAGACTGCTTCACAAGTCTAGCTATTGGGGAGCATCACCTTTTGTTCTTGCCACTATAGGGAAGCAACACTTTCCTTCCTTCCTTCCTTCCTTCCTTCCTTCCTTCCTTCCTTCCTTCCTTCCTTCTTTCTTTTCTTCTCTTTTCTTCTCTCAGTATGCTTTCATGTTGATAATAGTGGCATGATGTCTTGTAGCTTCAATCCAGCTCCATAAAAGAGCAATTTTGTTGACATTTCCACAAATAACAAAGTGCTACCAACTATCCTGTCTTGGAGCTGCTCTTTTTGAGAAAGATCTGCTTTCTGGACGTTTCAGAACTTCTCTTGACTTTTGAGGGTGGTAGTGGTGGTGGCCTTTTTATCTCCAGTCTATTCCTGAGGCCATGTCATTTCCTTTTTCTCAACAATGATATGAAGGACACACCAGTATGCTTTTTGACTTCAGGGACTTGGAAGGGATTGTTTTAGTTTAGGGACAAGCAACAGGCAGCCTCCACGGCTGTGTTTGCAAAAAACCAAAAACACCCCCCCCACACACACACACAAGATTTCCCTCAAAAACATGCTGCTAAAATTAAACACAAAACCAGAAAAAGGCATTAAGGAAGCAGGCAGAAACTATGGGAGAATGCACTCTATCAGATAACTTTCACCAGAGCCATATAGGGCTTTCTGCACTTTCTGTTGCTCCCAGAGACAGACTGGTAGCCAGTGAAATGGTTGTAACTGGGGATTTGTGTGCCTTCTGTAACTAGCTCCAGTTAATAGTCTGGTTAAAGCTTTTTGGAAAAGTAAGGTTTGAAAACACTATTCAAAAGTAACCCCACACAGAGTCCCTTACCATAATAATACATTTAGGATGTAACTCATTGTGACTCGGTCTGACATCTCAAAGAATGGACACAGTTGGCACTCTAGGGCACTGAGCACATGGCCAGGATATGAGGGGCTAACCCCGATGTATCCTGCCCATGGATCTGGCCTGTTCCCTCCCTGGAACTTACCTGGTCCAGTATGGTAATGGCGGGGAATTTGGACACCTGTGTGCTGTTGCATCATGGAGCATCTGCTGCCAATTCACCCATCACCACCATTCTACTTGCAGGACCCTGCTGCAGCCTGTAAGAGCAGAAACAGGGCACCTGTCTTCATCCATGTAGCCAGGGGCCCCTTTCTGACATTACAGCCACAACTGGGGCCTGTAGGTAGAATGGTGGCGGTGGCAGCAGGTAAGGGGGTGCATGGCTGTCTGGTGTACTAGCTGTCATGGAGGAGTTTCTGGGAAATTCTGTTGCAAATATTGGGATTTTTTAGACTCGGCTAAGGGCCAGTCAGGCCAGGTTCTGGTTGGATCTGCTGGAATGGGGTCTGGTTTACCTGCTCCCAGCCCAGGGCTGTTGGCCTGCATCATATAAATAGGATGACGCTAGGCTGTGAGAAACATGGACCTTTGGGCCTATGCATACAGCCCCTAGGTTTAGCTGTGCAGATGTGCTCCTGGCCACTATAGATTCCTAGGGATTTAGGCTCAGGGCTAAATGCAAGTGCACCTCCGAACGTCAGCAAGATTATTTGCCCTAAACTACCTAGTAAATTCACAATGGAATATGGGTGTGGAATTTTTGCTCCTCTTCATATTATGGACTGCTCACAAATCCACTTCTTGTTGGCCATACAATTTAGGGCTTCTGGCATCTCTCTTGAGGGCCCAACTGGGAAATGGTTCACCAACCGTGCCAACCTTGCTTCTTTGGTCTACACTTTTTTCTAAAATGCATTGTCTACTTGCCATAATGACCATAAAGTGTTGTGCTTTGGCAGGAGGGGTGTGTGACCTCAGGCATTTTAGTGGTGGATGGGCAATGGCATTCACGGCAACAGAGCAGGAGTCATTTGTGTTTAGTTGATACATGTTCCCATTAGGGAAGTTGTGTGATAAAATGGAATGGATACAGCAAATTACATTCGATTTGTGAACATTTCCTGGGACTTCAGTGTCAGAAGAGGTGTCCAGGTTCATTCTTTTTTTTCCTTTCACTGGCTTCCTGGTGTAAATATGCAGCAAAACAGTTTTAGATTAACTCCAGTTGACAAACTCATGTAGTGCCCTGACCTTTTGGTGTGACGTACCACAGCATGAAGCTTTTAGCCTTCTGGAAGGGAAAGGGGACTGGAATGGAAAGTGACTGATAACGATGACTAAGGCGTAGTGATGGACTCCTGCTGCCAAGGAAGGACTAACACAGCTACGTTTGCAATATTTTGTACACTAGCAGTTGTACTTATCTCAACAATCATTTTGTAGAGGTGGAAAAGTGTCCTTCCCATTCACCTCCCCCCCCTCCCCCCATGGGGAAACTAAAATCACTTTTTCCATCTCCTTGGCAGTAAAAATACAACACTAATAAATTATAACTATTTGCTGCCTTTTCACATTGCCCAAAATCCCTGAAATATCTCTCTCGGTCCTAATGGTAAAACTGGACCTGTATAGATTCCAATGTAACATCTAATCACTTATTGGCTTAACACACAAAGCAGCAACACTCAAGTACAGTAAAATTGAATAGAAGAGAATGGCAGGTTAAGAGCTGCTGGTGGTGAATGAGATTTATCAGAATTTGAGCTGGGGTGATGCCCAAATTAAAGTACTAGACAAGAACATACAGACAGCAGGAGATGATCTGGCACAGCTGGTCAACTGACCTGGGTGACTTTTTTGGTCTTTTCTTTGCCTTTCTCAAAAGCTCTGAACAAGTAAATAATAATAATAATAATAATAATAATAATAATAATAATAATAATAATAATAATAAATTTTATTTATAACCCACCCCTCTGCACAGCAATCGGGATGGCTTACAACAAGTTAAAAATAGAACAATTAAAATTAAAATAATTTCAAATTTCAAGTACAAAAAAATAGGTGTTATATGTTATTTGTGAGAATGTTTAAGTTTCACTGTAGATGGAAGTGACTGGTGTAAAAGGGGGAGCATTTTGTTTCAGTTCATTTTTTATAAGAATTTGTCCAGATTTCTGTTCTTCATATTTGGGATGGAAAAATATGATTAAAAAAAATTGAATGCTTTAAACAACAAAATTTACAGATTCATCTCTCAATGGAGAGGGGTTAGTTTTTAAAAGTGCAGATCTGAATGCATATGTGATCAGCCATATTTATGATGCTGAATTAGAGCAACAGTCTCCGGGTGTATCTACACTGTAGAAATACTGCAGTTTGAAACCACTTTAAGTACTGTACATTCATCCTATGGAATCCTGGGATTTGTAGTGTTACAAGGTCTATAGCCTTCTCTGCCAAAGAGTGTCAGTGCCTCACAAAACTACAAATCCTAGGATTGTGTAGGATGGAACCATGGCAGCTAGAATGGTGTCAAATTGCATTGTTTGTACAATGTAGAGGCACCCTCTTTTTCTGTGAGGCTCCTCACCTTAACATCTGTATCGACGTTATCACACGTGGGCCAGAAAGCGATAATAAAGTGGAAATGAGGCATTCCGAAAATAAATCGAAAATAAACCTTGATTCCACAAATGGCTTTCACACATAATTTCCTTAATTGCAAAATTACAGTAAGCGCATTTAACATTCACACACAAGTGAGAAAAGCCCGTAAATGAACTAGAAATGATGTTCTTGCACATACGCAGATAGAGGAATGCTCACTGGAACCATGGGAAAAGCAGGGAAATGCTCCCAAATGCGCATTTGCTTTTCACATTACGGTAAATGCGAAATTACTGTAATTTCGCAAATGCATTTCCTCAAAACTACCGAATTTCAAAAGATCTCGGATAACACCAGTTTCTGTCCGGTTTCTGTGCAACGTTGTGTGAAATCGTGAGGCACAAATCCAGTTTCTATTTGGGATTTGTGTGGATTAACCAGCAGATTTCCCCCGTGTGATAACGTCCTATGATAGGCAGATATAATACGATCCTTTCCATGCTGGGAATAGCTATACCTATTACATTTGGTAAGAACAGATGGTGGAGAGTGTTCATTTGTGGGAGGTTTACTGTAACGCAGACTTCTTAACCTTTAGGATGGAAAGAATTTCAGACTAAAAGGAAGTAAATAACTAGAATGTAGGAAGAAGCAAAGCTGCCAAAATGTCCGCATCTCTTGGAATTGTAGCAAGCTCCACCTCAGCGCCAGACTTTCTGTGTGAAAATCTCAGCTGTTCCGTAGTTTGTCTCTGAGCTCACTAGTGAGACAGCAAATTTTCCCAAAAGGCTTATTTCTTTCAAAAGTCTTAAACATTCATGAGCCCCTCTGTGGTTCAAGAGAAAGGATACAGCAGGAAAGGGAGCTAACTACAAAAAAGACGCTGAAGAATCCAGGCTTGAGAAAAATGTTTGGCTGTGGCCTATGAGGCAGAGAAACAGGCAAAGCTTTTCTGCTCCTTTGCTCTCCAAAGCCAACATAAAAACTTAAGCCTCGCTGGATGAAACCAGAGGCCTCACTAGTTCTGCATTCCATTCCCACAGTTGCCGACAGATGCCTCTGGGAAGCCTACAGGCTGGACATAATGGCAATAGTATCCTGGACTCATGTTCCTTAAAAACTGGTTCTTGTTGTTGTTAACTGCCTTCGCATCAATCTCGACCCATGGCGACCCTGTGGATGAGACATCTCCAGGTCTCTGCCCTTTACAGCTCTGCCCAGCTCCTGCAAACTCACATTCGTGGTCTCTTTAATAAAGTCCATCCATCTAGCATGTGGCCTTCCTCTCTTTCTACTTCCCTCCACCTTTCCTAATATTATTGTCTTTTCAAATGATTCATGCCTTATCATGATTTGTCCAAAGTACGACTGTTTGTCTGTCATCTTGGCTTCTAGGGATATCTCTGGCTTGATCTATTCTAGGAAATCATTTGTTTGCCCTTTTGGCACTCTTCTCCAGCACCACATTATCTCAAATGAGATTATTTTCCTCCTATCTTCTTTCTTGAACTGGTAGCAAGAGACATATTGCCTCTGATATTGGAGCTCCCATGACTGAGGCTGCATCTGCAGTGCAGAAAGAATCCAGTTTGATATCATGTTCACAGCCATGGCTCAGTGCTATGGAATTCTGGGAACTGTAGTTCGTCGTGGCACCAGAGTGTCATCACTCTGCTACAGAAGGCTAAATGTCTCACAAAACTACAGTTCCCAGAATTCCATAGCATAGAGCCATGGCATTTAAAGTGATGGATTATTTCTGCAATGCGACTGTAGCCTGAGTAACCATTTGTAGACGTACTGTATATACTCATGTATATTTAGTAAAAAAAATTGACCCAAAAAACTGAGCTGACTTATCCACAGATGTAAGTACTATGCCAGGGGTAGGCAACCTTTTTGAGCTGGGGGCCAAGTTGCTGTCCCTCAGACAATTGGGGGGCCGAAGCACCAAAAATAAATAAATAAATATTTTTTTTTAAAAAAAAAATATGCATGCACACTCTCTCAGCCCCAGAAAAGCCATGGCAAAACCCCTGTGGAGATTTTGCCAAGAAAACCCCAAGAACAAGTGATAACAACAATAATCAATATCATTATGACGGGCGGCGGCAGCGGCAGGACCGGCCTGGGGCCGGTCCAAAGGCCTCGGGGCCGCATCCGGCCCCCGGGCCTTAGGTTGCCTACCCCTGTACTATACTTTAACTCTTCATCTCTGGCAAAAGGCAAAGTGTGATCTGTCCTAAGCACTGACCACCTTCTGCTCTCTCATTTATCCATCCATCCAGCAGTTATGCCTGCTGGAATTTTGTAAGTTCTTTGACATCATTTTCCTTTGCTTCATCCTTTAGATCCTTTGTTACATGCCCCTAAATTTTACACTCGACTTATCCATGGGTCATATCCAAATCCATAAAACCTGTCCTCGACTTATACATGAGGTTGTCTTATAGATGAATATGAATGTTGCCTTCTACACATTTATTGAATCTTCTTTGAAAGCTGTCTAAGGTAGTGGCCATCATTAGATCCAATGGTAGTGAATTCTCTGCATTTGTATGGTGCTGGTCAATCATGTCCTACTTTGTTTACCTTTTTTCAAAACTAAAACTTTCTGAATTATAAACTTTCTTCACAGGAATTTTGTTCCCATTCCTTGATCATTTTGTTGCCTCCCTTGTACCTTGTCTGATTCTATACACTTGTCCCTCAGCGTTTGCGGTCTTGCTGTTCGCATCCCTCGGTCTTTTGTGGATGGCAAGTGCCAAGGGACAAAATGGTGCATGCGCCCATGGCATGCATGCAGAGATTCAAGCCAATGGGGCTTGAATATTTGTAATTTTTCATTTTCACAAGGGGTCCGGAATGGATCCCCTGCGAAAACGGAGTGGCGACTGTATTTTCCTTTTGAGCTGTTGTGACCAGACCTGTATTCCAAATGTGGCCATACCCTAGAGTTGTATAAAGGCATTATAGTATTGGAAGATTTCTTTTTAATTCCTGCCCTAGTGATCCCTAACAGGGAATTTTCTCTTCCCTCTTCCCCCATCAGAAATATTTTGAATCATCTTTGTCATAGCTCCAGGATCCCTTTCCCGATTGGTCACTGCCATCACAGACTACATCACTCCAATTGAACTATGTAACTGCAAGTCACTTACATTATGTTTCATTACACAGGGCTCTAGGCTTCGATTCTTGAAACTGGATTTGCCTTAAAGGAGCTATAAATAAAAGAGTTTTAATTTTTCTTTGGCTTAAAGTGAGCTGGCAGAGCAAATAGTTAAGGATACATTTCACACATCTGGCCTACAGCTGCTCTTTAACATCTTTGACTACAAAACCCAGATACGTCTATGTGATCAAACATTTTGAATGACACTCATTTTGGCCCCTGTATGGACTGGCTGACTTTAGCTCAGAGAACCAAACTTTAGAGTAAAAACAGTCATTTAGAAGCCAAAGCAGTTCACGGCAATGTTGTTAGAACGGAGGACATTCAGTTATACAGTGTAATAAAAGCACAAAGCAATTCAATCCTTTTTAGGCACTCAAACGCCATTTGTCACAAAAGCAAAACATCTGTTCCCAGAACGCCCAGTTGTTTTCTAAGAACATCCTCCCCTGTTCAGCACCGGAACTAGGGTATACCTCCTTATAATGTATTTTAAAAACTTTCCTTTTGCTTTGAATCTTCCCAGCAGATCTGGAATCCACTGCTGTGACATCGGGTGATTGTTTGCATGCACATCCTACTGTGTTATCCAGCACAATAGCCACAGTGATGTGTTACTTACTCTGAGGTCAGAACAAAGCGTCTAATAATGTGATCAATGTTCTGACCTCAGAGTGAATGATGTGCCATGGCAATGGCATAAGGGGATGCGCATGCAAACAGCCACCTGGCAAAGCAACTGAGGGCCTTGTAACAGGAGGACATCAGGACAGCTTGGGGGCCAGAATACTCCGGGCTGCCCCCAGGAATTCTGACCCATGTAAACAGGACCCTTGACAGTTTCCGGTACCCATCACCACCCCTTCACATCTGCTTGTTAGCCATCCCCAAGACAGACAGACGTTCCTGTCCACAATAGGAAATAAAGCAGGCAAGGTTTAAATGACTAACAAGCATGGCAGGAACTTTGAGGGACTCAGATCCTAATAGTCCCTAAGAATGAGGGTTTGCTTAAAGATAACCATTGATGTCTGGTGCAGTCTCAGACTTTTCACCCACATGAAACACTTGGGAGAAACTTTGGGAACTCAGCTCTATGAAAACTGGCATCTTTGTACCCATTGTTCCTAGAAGTGGGATGGGGTGGAATAAGTTTCTTTGAAGCAAGGCATCAACCTGCTTTGTGGAATTTCCCTGCAAGTGCAGAAGGAAGACACTTGGCTTTACACCTCCTTGCGTAGAAGGAAAAAGAAGCAGGAGCAGTCCAATTTTTTTAGTTATACAGTGGTACCTCTACTTACGAAATTAATTCGTTCCAGCAGTCATT
>CM034707.1:9883099-9893690 GCA_020142125.1 Phrynosoma platyrhinos | reverse complement strand
TTTCCAGGGCTTGCTTTTCAAAGTGTTCCATGTAAAAGCTTGCTATCACAGGGCTTAGAGGGCTTCCCACTGCTATCCCATCTCTCTGCTCGTAGAATCCATTGTCCCACTGGAAATAGCTTGTGGTGAGGTGATGTTCGAACAGGGCTGTGATGTCCTCTGGAAAATTTTGTTAGATGAGTGTTATGGTGTCCATTATGGGGACTTTGGTGAACAGGGAGACCACATCAAAGCTGATTAGTATGTCTCCAGGTTCAAGGTTATTGATTTTTGAAAACTACTTCACAGTCACCAAATTGTTAGACTGTAATCTGCTTGAACACACTTCTGCCCATGATTGTAGCGTCTTTTTGGAAGTATTGGAGACTGTTCATATGCCTGTTTTGTAGTGTTAACATATCCTAACTCTTCTGCATTTACCAGTTCAATCTAAACAATATATATAATGCTTTTAGTCGGTAGAGGAGAGGCATGTCTTTCATTTCAACCTGCCAAGTATTTTGGGTCATCAGTTAATCTGGGTCCTTTTACATGCAAAACATGTATTCTCCTACTGTTGACTTTGGGAATAATGATGCTGTCACTCAGCCGACCTGATTTCAACAGATGACTCCACCATTCTTATTTATTTTTTAAAAATCTTTTAATAGCGTTGAAGCTACAGTTCATCAGGCTTATGAAGATCTTGCTCAAGATAATTTCCTGAACCTGGGGAGCATTTAGAATGGGGTGTTGTGTAAGAGCAGTCTGAACTGGAGGCACAGCTTTGGTATCAGTGGAACATGCTTCTGCTATGTATGTAGTTTAACACCCCACATCCAAGAGGTGTGCGTGGGGGCATGTGCATATACATGTGCAGGTGAGAGAGAAAATTTTCAATAGGTATATGGGAGGAAACATGTTGGATCAGACTGAAGGCCTGTCTTGTCCAGCATTATCTTCCCACAGGGGCCAACATTGCATATGGGCATCCCACAATAGGGCATGAAGCCATTAGCACCCTCGTATTAATGTTCTCCAGCAAGTGGTATTCAAAGTCATACTGTTTCTGGTTCTAGAGGTAATGCATAGCTATAATGACTGTATAGACCAGGGGTAGGCAATATTTCCCCTTTAAGGGCCAAGGGACTTCAGCTCCCAGAATCCCAGGAGCTATTGGCCAACATGGGACTATTGGCCAACATGGCTGAAGCTTCTGGGAGCTGAAGTCCCTCGGCCCTTAAAGAGGAAAGGTTGCCTACCCCTGGTATAGACAATGATAGCCTTAATCTTCCATTTTCTCACTATGCCAAGTGTGAGGCATGTCTGTCCTAAATCTCCTACTGTTTGTTGGATATTGTGTGTAGAGCAGCACTGAGGAACCTGTCACTTTCCAAATGTTGTTGGGCTCGCATGACCAGTGATGAAGCATGATGGGAGCTGGAGTCCTGCAATATATGCAGGGGCACTGGTTCCTCCATCCCTGCTGTAGATATATTTGTGTGGCTGTTTATTACTTTTCCATTCCCTGATCGCATTAACTTCTTGACAGTTCCATCTGCTCCTGATCTTCTCCAGCTTAATATATAACTTTGAAGAATTCTTTAGTGGTAGAATTTTGATGCTCTGGATTAGGCAAATATCTCACAAAAACTAAAAGCTTAAACTCCTAAATTCTCAAAGTCCCAGCCAAAGAACATTGCTGTCATCATCTTCTGTAAAGTTAATACCATTTACATTTCTGTAGCATCTTATTCCATGAGCTGTCACAAAACTTAGTCTTTCCCTGTCCCCTAAAACTAAGATATTTTGAAGTGTATGTGAAACAAGTAATGCGTTTGTAGAAGTGAGCAGAATGTAGTACACCTTCATGGATAATTTTATATTTAATAAGGTTTCCTATTGTTGTTGTTTGTTGTTGTGTGCCTTTAAGTCCATTCCGACTTATGGCAACCTTAAGGTGAACTTATCACAGGGCTTTCTTGGCAAGAAAGAGGGGTTTTGCCTTTGCCTCCCTCTGAGGCTGAGAGAGTGTGACTTGGCCAAGGTCACCCAGTGGATTTCCATGGCAGAGCAGGGATTCTCCAGGGTCATAGTCCAGCACTCAGTCCACTATGCCACACTGGTTTTAGGTCACTTATCATTTCCTAAAAATATGGAATTAATCAGTTATCTTGAGTGACAGCATCAAAGAGTCCTAGAAGCATGCTTATGTAACCTTTCTTGGGAATTCTAATAATAAAATTGTTATCTTGAACTCCATAAAGAGAACAGCCTTTTCTAGCTGTCTCTGAATAAGTTCTCTTTTGTGCTCTCTGTCTCTTTTTTATTTTAATTTTGCCAGATAAATGAACTTCCCTTCCCATTCCCTCTGCAAAACTGGAGTTGACCAGCAGCTGTTTCTTGATGGGAGTTTCAGTACTGGCATTGGGACAGCCTTCTTCATCACACCCAAGGTCAGCAGGCTAGCTTAGCAGGTGCAGGATGGGCCATATGGGATGCAGCTCTCTCTTCCTGCATCGTCTTGCTGCCTTCCAACATCTGCCTCTTGAGGTGAGTGCCTAGTCACACTAGTCAGGTCATTGATGATCATGAAAGACAGCAGTCACACTGAACCTTTGTGGACCATGCAGGAAAATTTTAAGTCAAACTATTAAAGATGATCTTTGCAACAATAGATTATGTTTACAATAGTTAATATATTTATAATATATAACAGCCACAAGTTCTTGCACATCTAGCAAGTTCTTGTACAGAAGCTCACTGCAATGAATGAATCATAGAATCCTAGAGTTGGAAGAGACCTCAAGGGCCATCCAGTCCAACCCCATTCAGCCATGCAGGAATTCATAATCAAAGCACCCCCAACAGATGGCCATCCAGCCTCTGTTTAAAAACCTCCAAAGAAGGAGGCACACCACCAAGGAAGTGTGGTGCACCAGTACTAGTGCATTACATCTCTTCTATTAATTTCAACGGGGCTTGAGTATTTGAATGGAATGTCCAGTAGGATGGTACCCAATGGTGAGTTCTCTGGTGCAAAAGCCATTGAAATGACTGGGAAGCCCACAAAAACACTAACTCTTCTGCAGGGCCCATGAAGCATCTTAATGGAGGATAAGGCTACCAATGGGTACTAATGATGGCTGTATGTTATCTCCATTATGGTTCTGAGGAAGTATGCCACTGTGGATCGTGAATGGTCTGCACGCAACTGGTTGGCCACTGTGGGAATAGAATGATGGACTACATAGAAACATAAAGATGGAAGTGATCCCAAATACCATCTATCCCAAGATCCTGCCAGTGCAGGAATCAACCATTAAAGCAGTCCTGGTAGTTGACCATCTAACCTTGCTTTAAAAACCTCCAGTGAAGGAGAGTCCACCATCTTTTGAGGTAGTCTGTCCTGTTGTCAAACATCAGATGGGCATTTGGCCTTTTCCAGCATAGGTCTTCTTATGTTCTCATTCATTCCGATGTGTCTAGTATAGCAAAACCAGGAGATGGTTTCTGCCCAGCCTTGAAATCCAGGAGCAGTGACTTTATTGACTATACAACTTTACTGAGTGGTTGTTTGGTAGCTAGATGCAGCTGGCAGCTATTATGCCCCTCTTGTAAGAGAATCAGTGACAGCAAAATAAGGAGAAGAGATACAACAAAATCAATAAACTCCAAATATGTATTGTGTTATTGCCATCAGTGTGCATATGAGTGACATTCCCAGGAAACCCATTGAGTAGAACAAGTACAGTGGTCCCTCCATATTCACTGGGGTTAGAGGTGAAGGACACCCATGAATGTGGAAAAAACAGAAATACAAAAACACTTTTTTAAAAATTGGAGCAAACACCTCTTAGGAATCTCTGGGCCCTCCAGTGCAACTCTGTGGTCAACATATGCCAGAAGTTGGACATAGAATTGCACTGGAGGACCTACAAATGCCTGGAGAAATGTTCTCTTTAAGAATCTCTAGGTCCTCCAGCACAACCTCTGACAGATGTTGACCACAGAGTCACATTGGAGGACCTAGAGATTCCTAGAGAGATCATATTAATCAAATCTGTGACTAATCAGATCCACAGAAGTCAAAGCCATAAATGTAGAGGGCTGACTATAATTCAGATAGCAATCTCCCCTTACCTCACCCAACTACCTGAGAAGCATCAAACAGGTTTTGCAGATGGTTCAGAAGAATTCATACTGCCTACATTGCCAAGAGATTTAGCATTTTGTAGCATCTCAGGTTATAAAGTTAGTTATCCTCAACAGAGGTCTGAGGATACAAGCATATTAGAAGCATTTGAAATCTGGAGGTGAAGGGGTGGTTAATCTCTGGAAAATGTGAAGGAAGGTGTTCAAATGTGTTATTTTTGCTCATGAGCACCTGGAAAAGGCACAGGTTAACTACGGAAATAGATCTGTCATGGGGCATGGCTTAAATTCTCCCAAAAGGATTAACAGAGGTTTGGAACACTATTTTGAATTAGCGTCTCCCCTGCCTCTCCCCCCCCCCCCCCCCCCCCCCCGTTTCCTTCTTTTCTTCATAAAATCGCCTTCATAGAAATTGTTGATGGTTCAACAATTTGGTAGAAACCCATTTTTTTGTCATAAAAACTGTATTTTTTAAATCACCTAAAGATTAATAACTCCATTTAAAATTATTAAAATTGAAAGAAATTTATGCTGAATTTGTTGGTGTGCTTTTTTGTTCATCTTGACTAGCTGCAAGAGGTGCCACAAATGTAATATTTCAGACTGGGACTGACCTGGAGCCCCTTGAAAAGCTAAGGGGATAACATTTTGAAAGCATAACATGAGCCGTGGATCAATTTTTGTTGTTGTTGCTCCAGTGTATATAGTTTGAATTAAATTGTCCCTGTGTTGCTTAGTTTGGGGAAAGTTCCTTTTCTAGATCATAGCTCCCAGAATCCCTAGCCAGACTGACCATTGATCATGCTAACTGGGGGATTTTAGGAATTGTAGCAATGGCAACCCCTTCTGAAGAAATCTTGCCAAAAAAAACCCATGATAGGTAAGGCACACACCAAGAACAATGGTGGCATCACTGGGGGGTGCAGACCACATCGGATGACACCTCTGAAAGGAGGTGACACCTGGCACACACCCCACCAATAAGATAGGCGGGTTCACTTGCACATGTGTTGGTTCCACACACAAAAAAGTGGTCACCCAACAAATGAATGCTAGTGCTGGGTGTGTGTGTGTGTGTGCACGCAGCAGGTAACAATGGAGGAAGTGCGCACACGCACAGGGAGAGAAGTGGGGAAGCGCGATCGTGCCTGCAGGATGTTGAGGCAATAAGGGCTCTCAATGGTTGCCAGCATCCTGAGCCACCTCTTTCCCTTCAAGTGAGTGGATCTATTTTGATCTCCTGTGGAGCTCACCAGAGAGGGAGAAGGCCCAGCACCCTGTCCCTGCCCCACGCACCTTTACTTGGAAGTAAAGCCTCACAGAAGGGAGAAGGCCTAGCACCCCTCATCCCTGCCCCATGCAACTTTACTCATGAGTAAAGTCTTGGCAGAGAGAGAAGGCCCAGTGCACCCCTGTCCCTGCCCCATGCAGCTTTACTTGGAAGTAAAGTCTCACAGGAGGGAGAAAACCCGTCGCCCCCCCCCCATCCCTGCCATGTGCGGTTTTACTCATGAATTAAGCCATATGGGACAAGGAGTTTGGGGTGTGCTCGATTGCGCTGTAGAGGGTCGGGAAGCCCCACCTCAGAGCCCCGCCACCTGCACCAGGTGACACCCAGTGTGAAACGCCACTGACCAACAACAAGGCTCTCAAAAACCACTTATCCATTCTCTGGTATTGCCTTCTGAAACATGTGAGCCTTAGTCTATTTCTAGAAGAATCCTACTCATTGCTTGCATCAGTGGCTCTTAGGATCAGTTAAGCCAAGGATGGGCAACTGCGGCCCTCCAGGTGATTTTGACTCTACAACTTCCATCAGCCTGAGCCAGTGATGAGGGTTTATTTGCAGCCCATGCACATCTAAAACACAATTGCCCATCCTTGGGTTAAAAATTGAGAAGGGGGGCTCTTCTCACATCTTCAGCTGGCTCAGCATGGAAGAGATTTCTGCTTATGACACAAACAGTTGTAGTACCAACAAGATGAAGGTTCAAGTTTCACATTTAGAAAATGCAACAAGAGGAAATTAATTCAGTACCACTTTGAAATTTCCTCCAGCAGACATCCTGTAAGATATCTTGCTTGGGAACATGAGATACTTGCTGGGGATAAAATGGGCTGGATATTGTGGTGCTGCAGCTGAAAAGAAGTTGAAGATGTAAGCACCCTTTTCTAGCACCATGCTTCATATGTATAAGCTAATGTCCATGAACTCAAACTGTCTATCTTGATATTCTAAGTCCCTCTGAACACTTTTTAAAGGGAGGTAGATAGTGCCCTACAAATTCGTTGAAATATAATTCAGCAATCCAGTTGTGCTCAAGTTGAGTACAACATCACCCTGCCAAAATGCTTCATTTCTTAGTGCCTCTTAAGAATTCATGAAATATACCATTTTCAAACCATGTATTAGCATTTATTTATTTTTTATTGGTGCTGTCATCAATTGCTCTAGTGCTAGGGAACATGGCTATAAATCCCACAATTGCAAATCATTACCAGTAGTATTGTTCTCACTACTGCTGCATCAGAAGAGACACTCTTCTCCCACTGTTTAACCTGTCTTTCCAGTTAGTGTTGGACTGGATCACTGGCAAAAGATCACCCAATAAATCTGGACTGTTTTAGGATTTGAATCCAGTTCCCTCAAAACTGGGAGCACTATTCCAGCAGTACACTGGCTGTTAGCAAGGGTCAAGGTATGTGTACCTCTTTTTACTTTAGAATTTTAATTATTATAAATGAGACTACAGAAGCTTCAGGATGTTTAGTTTATTAGAGGAATTAGGTAGATGGGAGCAGTACAGAGTTGGGAAACTTGCACCCATCTGCTAGTGGTGGATTCAGGGAGTGATTTGATGCCAAACAAGAAGGTTCTGGACATCTCTCTCTCTCTCTCTGTATATATATATACCTTCTACTAATTAACATAATCTCTTTCTTTTCTTGCCCACTGTTTTAAGATGACCCAGGGACAACACAATGACAATGTCTACAGCTGGAGGTGCTGAGACTAAAAGCACTATGAAGAACCAGAACCCTTCTGGGAAAAAGCCAACAGGAACCACTGCTCCTTCCCGATGGCACAGGCACAGGTTTCGGCGCAAGGTACCCTCTGAGGTGACTGTGAAGGGGCAGCTCCGGATGCGCTCACCCTCTGGAGCCTTTGTGATGGTGGGGGTCTCAGTAGTCCTGGTGGGCATGACCATTGCTGTGATTGGGTACTGGCCTTATCGTTCAAGGTCTGGAGGTAGTAGGCCAGGGAATTACAATGGCACAGATGAGCTCAAGAAGGATGTGAGGATTCTTCCTCATCCCATCCTTCACAGTGAGAAGCTGAAGCTCATTGGGCCTGTTATCATGGGCATTGGACTCTTCATCTTCATCTGTGCAAACACCATGCTGTATGAGAACAGAGATATGGAAACGCGCTTGTTGATGCAGAGAGAACTCTGCTCCATGAGCCTGACTCTTCCACAAGACACAAGCCAAGGAAGCAGTTACTTTCAGAGGAGGCCCACTCCATCTACCCTCCAGGCAAATACAGAATGTGTAGAAGGTTGCTATGAGGTGGACCTTTCTTCCAGTGGCTTCCAGTCATACCCCAGCCCTATGAAGAAATGGACCAGCAATTGCAGTTCTAAAAGGGTTCAGACCACCACCCAATTCCTTCACCACAAGAGCATCTCACCTTCGCTTTCCCTCCTAAGCGTCCATTCAGACTCTGGCAATGTGATATCAGAGAATCTGGTCTGCCCTGTCACTCATGGAACTGAGCCATCATTCACCTCCACAGCTGTCAATACTCTGTCGCTGCCTCTTATAAAACTCAATAATTGTCTTCTTGAAAAACAAGGCATTTCTCAGATGATTGTCAGAGACATGGAAGGCAATTGTGTTAGGATGCCAGAGGAGAAGGAGGAGGAACTACTGAGGCTCTCATGCCCTCTCCGACCAGTTTGCAATAGTAGAGCTCCTAGAAGAAATGAACTCAAAGACAATCATGTAGTTATTGATATAGACAGTGAGCTTCCTTCAGCTATGTCATCTGAAAGATGTCTGCATCCTGTAAATACAAAAAAAATATTCTGTTCAAGCACTCAGGTCTCCAATTCTGGTCATTCTAAGTCCCTAGATCTTGGCCAACCAGGGGCGCTGTTAGTGGCACCAGTCAGTGATCGGAAACATAGGAGCTGGCCTAGACTTGACCACATTGGTATAGTAAACTATGCAAAATGGGAAAGTAAGGGTGAATCCTCAGATAGGCTGTTGGAGCCAATGAAAGAGTCTACCAGGGGGAGAAGCAGACAGTTGTCCGGGAAGTTGATAATGGAAACAGGTTCTGGAATCTGATTCTGCATCAGAGGGACCATGGCTGCTGCTGTTCTTCCCTTTCATTCTTCTGTCCCACTATCTTGAGCATTGCTCTGAAGATATGCAGCTTTGCAGTGATGGCTGCTTAGCCAGTTAGTTGATGCCTGAATTCCAAATTAGGCAATTGGAAGAAAGGCCTGCTAAGTGGATTGACTGATTTCTCAAGGGCCTGTTTGTTTCTTGCCTTACAAGATCCGTCTTCAACCCTTACAAGATCTGTCTTCAACCCATCTTTACTCTGCTTGCATGTGACTCTTACTTGGACATGGAAATGAACAATCAATTCTGATGCAGTGAAGCGGATAAAGCAGATGCTGGATATCCCTTTTTATCTTCCTTTAAAAACACATTGTTAGGACTCCAACAAAAAAAATGTGAGGTGATTGCTAGGGTTCAGAAATGATAATCTGGTGCCTCCTAAAGTAGCAGAGATCTGGCTTTAAATGTTTTGAGATTATACTTTTATACATAGATCCTTGTTTCCAAGCTCATTGGGGCTTAAATGCAATCCCTGCCTGTGGTCTTTTACTCCCAGGTAGAAGAGCAAACCTTTTTTTTTTTAAGAGATATAGTTTTATTTCAAGTCTCATCATTTGGGCTCTGAGCAAGCCACACATTTCTAAGTAAAAATCCTGCAAATTCCTTGGTGACAACCCCTCCCCCATTTTTAGAGAATCACTGGGTATGTACAGCCTAACAGGACTATTAAAATGGTTGCCTCCCTGCTGTGAAGATCTTGAGTCATTAGTCACGCCATATGATCATTTGGAATAATTTATTTTCTCAAGGAAAATTGGTTTCAGTTGGTCCCATCTTTTTATAAAGCATCCTTTTTTTTTTCTTTAGTTCTCAAGATCCTTTTTCGTGTTATGGGCAAATCCTAAAGCCTGGGTGAGTGGGAAATAGGAGGGGACCAGAACCCCTCTTGCACACTGGATGATGTTGGTTTTCAGGCAAGTTTCCCAAGCATCTGCTAAAAGATTTATTTTATTTTATTTTATTTTATTTTATTTTATTTTATTTTATTTTATTTTATTTATATGCTGTCTTTCATCCAGGGCAGGGATCCAAGGTGGCTTCCAGAACACATTAAAATGTTTACCAAAAGTTCAAAATAAATTTAAAAAAAACCACATTAAAATACTATAAAATACTACAGAGCTTTGCTCTGGTGCCACAACAATCTACAGTTCCCAGAATTACATAGCAAAGAGCTATGCTAAAGTGGTGTTAAACCGGATTATTTCTGCAGTGTGAATGTAGCCTCAGATGTGTTAGCCTCAGATGTGTGAGCCAAAGTGGGCTTTGGCTGGGGAAGGTTTAGGGCACCGATGGTCTCTTTGCCTTGGTGGGGCTTCTCATGGCCGCTTCGCTGTGGGGCTGAGTGAGTGGGTCGCCAGTCTCCTTCCCCGTGTGACTTTGGAGAACTCCTCTTACCAATGCTGAGTTTTGATTTTGGCTCTCCAGGGCTTGGAAAGGTTCCTTTTTTTGGATTACAACTTGTAATGACTGCTTACTGGAGGGGATTCTGGGAGCTGTAGTTTAAAATGTAACTTTTCTAAATTCTGAAGCATGCACCACAAAATAGCACCTCTATTTAGAGCTGCTCTCCCCAGGGAAAAACAATTTGGACAAAGAAACAAAGTCACTATTCGGATGAGCCCTCTTCCAACCAGCATCTGGGTGAAAGAGATGTTTTCAGTCTGACCAGGCTGTCCTGAAACAGCCTGACGGGGGTAGGACAAAGCAAGAAGTCCATGGTGCTGGCTTCACTTCACCTTCCTTGTCTGGGGAATGCAAGAGAGGAGCTAAAGGCACTCAACTGTGTTTCCTGATCCAAGTGTTGGCTATCTTCCTGTCAGCACAGGTTGCACTGCAACTTTCTCTGATCAAGAACGGGGTGTGTGTGTGTGTGTGTGTGTGTGTGTGTGTAGTTGGCTGCATAAGAGCAGAGTATTGTCAACAAGACTTTCCCCTCCATCCAAGTGGGAAGGGACAAAGGGAGCTGGGTATGTTTAGCCTGGAGAAGAGATGGTTGCATTGCAGAGGGGCGGGATATAAATAATAATAATAATAATAATAA
>CM034707.1:9846599-9867491 GCA_020142125.1 Phrynosoma platyrhinos | reverse complement strand
CTATGATTCTATGATTCTATGAGTGGCGGCACCAAGCAACCAAGATTGTTTAAACAGAATAGAGCAAGAAGACACAGGGGCAGGTAGTGATGCCCCCAATACAGAAAAGTTGGGGGTCTTGGAGTATTGCATCAATGCTTGTGTCTATGGAACTGGGAGAAAGAGGGATGACTTCCTTATTGTCTGTCTATATCTTTTATGGTCATTTGGTCAGTGTGACTGTAAAGCGGTCACTTCCTATCTGCTCCCACTCTCTACTAAAGGTTAAGAGTTTTCATAGAATCATAGAGTTGTAAGAGACCCCAAGGGCCATCCAGTCCAGCCCCATTCTGTCATGCAGGAACTCAAAACAGATGGCCATCCAGCCTCTGTTTAAAGACCTCCAATGAAGGAGACTCCACCACTTTCTGAGAGAGTGTGTTCCACTGTCGAACAGCTCTTACTGTCAAGAAATGTTGAGGTGGAATCTCTTTTCCTGTAGCTTGCATCCATTGCTCCATGTTCCAGTCTCTGGAATAGTGGAAAACAAGCTTGTTCCATCCTCAAGATTGCACCTCTTCAAATATTTAAACAGGGCTATCATCTTAACCTTCTCTTCTCCAGGCTAAACATACCCAGCTCCCTAGGGGGGTTGCAGACTACCAGAAATAATGCAAATTGAGTCCATTTTAAGGGTTAGGGTTAGTGCTAGGGAATCATGGGAACTTTATTTTATTGTGGCACCAGAGCTCTCTGACAGAGAAGGCTCAATGTCTCAGAAAAAAAACAATTCCCATTATTCCCTAGCACTAACCCTAACCCTTAAAATGGACTCAATTTGCACTATTTCTGGCAGTTTGCAACCCCCCTAAGTCACTTCTCAAAGGGTATGGTTTCCAGATTTTCACCATTTTGGTCACCTTCCTCTGGACACTTTCCAGCTTCTCAACATCCTTTTTGAACTGTGGTGCCAAGAATTAGATACAGTATTCCAGGTGGGGCCTGACCAAAGCAGACCTGAGTGGCACTATTACTTCCCTTGATGTGGACACTATACTTCTATTCATGCAGCCTAGAATTGCATTGGCCTTTTTAGCTGCTGCATCATACTGTTGACTCATGTTGAACTTGTAGTCTACTACGACTCTTAGATTCCTTTCGTATGTACTTTTGTCAAGCCAGGTGTCTCCCATCCTATATCTATGCATTTCATTTTTTCACCCTAAGTGCAGTACTTTCCATTTCTCCATGTTGGAATTAATTTTGTTAGTTTTGGCCCAGCTTTCTAATCTGTTAAAGTCATTTTGAATTTTGATCCTCTCTTCTGGGGTATTAGGTATTCCTCCTAATTTGGTAATCTGCAAATTTGATAAGAATGCCCTCTATTCTTTGGTCCATTATCTTTTGATAAAGATGTCGAATAGCACTGGGCCCAGAACAAGACCCTGTGGCTCTTTGTTTGAAATCCTCTTCTTTCTGCCTTGGTTCAAGATGGATGCAGCCACAAAGCTGTCCCTGTAAAGATGTTTTTCTTCTAACTTTCCTGCATGAGAGCCAGCTATAGGAACTCTTCTACTAAGTATATTTTTTTTCTATTGACTGCCAGCTTTCTTAGATGCTAGATGAATTCTTTGTAACAATCATATCTTATCTTTACCTTACCAATGTATCCTGTTTAAATACCAGAAGCTCAGAGATATATACTGTTGGATCACATGCCTCTGCTGTGTTTAATAATATAAACTACCAAACCTGCAAGCAAAAAAGGTTTAATTAATTGCAGCAACACTAAAGTGGTATTTTTCCCCCCAAAAGGCGTAAGCAGCATAAATGGGTCCTGGATGGTCACACAGTTTTTGATGTTGTATGCTTTTGAGTCATTTCTGATTTATGGCAACCTTAAGGCAAATCTATCACAGGGTTTTCTTGGCAAGTTTTTCAGAGGGGGTTTGCCATTGCCTTCCTCTGAGGCTGAGACGGTGTGACTTTCCCAAGGTCACCCAGTGGGTTTTCATGCTCAAGCCAGGATTTGAACCCTGCGCTCCAGAGTCATAGTCCAACACTCAAACCACTGCACCAATGTTGTTATTTAAATACTTGAAGCCTCATATTTGTAAAAATACCCTATGACACATTCATTGTGAGGCATTTAGGACACTTTATTATACGGAGTCATCATTTGTCAGAATGAGGTCAGGTTGCGTCTTGCTTATTACGTAGTGCGGATATTCAGGGTAAGTTAAGCAGAACCAGATTTGATATAATCCCAAATAGGTTTTGTGTGTCCTATTTGCAGTTTGACTTAAGACACTTGTAGATTACTCAAGACTGAAGTGCACTTTTAAATACAGTAGTCTTAAATCCATTATTCTTATATGGAAAAAGCTGAAATATGCTGAAGATTATGCCTCTGTATAGGGTTTTTGGGGGACCCTATGGATTTTGCTCTTCTACAGCATAGGAAAGAGATATACAGCATTTCCAAGTTTTATAATATGCTCCCTCTGCTGGTTCTGTGATGTAAAATTGTGAATTGTAAATGAATGCGTAGAATTCCTGCTCTAGTGCGAAAACATGGACACTTCCAAGATCCATGAGGCATGCATTATAGATGTCCTGGTGTGCCATGTATCAGCAAAGTACACATAGGAGGTTCTCAAATCATTGAATTGGAAGCGGCCTCATGGGCCATGGAGTCCAAGCACTGCTCAGTTCAGGATCTCCAGTGAAAGCATTCCCAGCAATTTCCCAACAATTACGGATATATCTGATTGTGTTTCTGTCTGGAAACCAAGCCCTATGAGGAACGACTTAGGGAGCTGGGGATGTTTAGCCTGGAGAAGAGACGGTTAAGAGGGAATATGATAGCCTTGTTTAAATATTTGAAGGGATGTCATATTGAGGATGGAGCAAGTTTGTTTTCTGCTGCTCCAGAGACTAGGACCTGGAACAATGGGTGCAAGCTCCAGGAAAAGAGATTCCACCTTAATATTAGGAGGAACTTCCTGACAGTAAGAGCTATTTGATAATGGAAGACATTCCTTCTGAGTGTGGTGGAATCTCCTTCCTTGGAGGTCTTTAAGCAGAGGCTGGATAGCCATCTGTTGGAAATGCTTTGATTTTGAGTTCCTGCATGGCAGACTGGGGTTGGACTGGATGGCCCTTGGGTTCTCTTCCAACTCTTATGATTCTCTGATTCTATAATAGTTTAAAACATTTGCTTTTAAAAATCAACTTGAAACACCAAAATAAATAAATAAATACATAAATAAATAAAATGTCAGGACTTATATCTTCGTAGCAAACATTAGTTTCAGGGAGGCTAATTGAGAAGTGCTCCTGAGCTTTAGGGAAGATGAAAGTCTAGTTCATTTTCAGCAGTGCTTAATTCTACTCACATGTGGATACTAATCCTCATACCTCAGTCCTAGCATTGTCCTTACAGCAATCCTGAATAGCTGTAAATTCCATATGGAAATCCAAATGAGGAAATGCCGTTTTATTAAACTCAAAGCTCACCATTCCTGGCATTAAAACCCTCAAGTGGAGCCTCCCCTTCACAGTGCACTAGTATCTCATATCACCTGCTCCTTCTACATGTTCCCACCTATATCGGCAGATGGAAGACTTGAGGAAAAGTTGAGAAATTCCAGAAGGTACAATTCAAAGATATAGCCGTGTTAGTCTATAGAGTCAGTATGTAAAGAGATCTTGTAGCAACTTTGAGACTGAGAGCCAATGCAGACAGCCCATAAGGGGAGGCTCTGTGCCATCCTGGGAGTGGTGGATCGGAGCCACAGCAACCACACGCTGCGGCCCCGATCCTCTTTTTTGTTGCCTCCAAAAGAGCGGGCAAATGCCACTCCTTTTGGGGGCAGCAAAAAGCCACCTTTAGAGCCGTGGCGGCGGCTCTTTTGTGCCCCTTTGGTGCAGTGTGTCTGCATGCTGTGTCAAGAGGGCTCCCTGATGCTGAGCACCATGCGGCCAGGCGCACGGCGTTGGGGTGAAATTGGAGTAGAGTCAGGGTGACTGGCGTGCGGTTGCCCTGCCCCAACTCCACCCCCAGGCCAGCCTAAAGTGCTGGTCTGCATCCTCTCTGATTGAAAGAAAAAAGTTGGCAGCATGAGCTTTCGTAACTTTCATAGACATCTGAGGAAGTAGATTTAAGTGTCCGAAAGCTCACGCTGCCAACTTCTTTCATTCAGTTAGTCTCAAAGGGGCTACAAGATCTCTCTATATCCAGAAGGTAAGTTATTTATAGAGCCTTCACCTAATACCCAATGAATCCTTCTGATAAACAAGTTTTCTGGGCTTTGATGTCTTCATTCTGTTTAAGGTAGAGTGGAGGAGTACTGTTTAGCCAGTTGTGTTTATCTCCTTTCCTTCTGCCATCTTGGGCAATGACTTTAAAATGTTAACTGATTCTTGTAATTTGGAGTTTCTGATATATTTTTCAGAAAATGAAAGTCCACTACTTCATCTTGGTTTGGTGGTTTCTAGTAAACTCCTCCTACAGTGTTTTTATTTCTATCTCCATTTAATTTTTTTACCCAAATGCTCTCCACTGGTCCAATCTGATCCCTATTTTGGATTTCTGTACAAGTGAATTTGTCTCTTGCATATAATGCTACTCCCCCTCCTTTTGTCCTTCTATTCTTTTTGAATAGGTTATACCTTTCAACTATTATATTCTAATCATGGAAATCTCTGTTAAACCTAAAAGTCACATTTACCTTCCTATGTTAGGACTTCAAGTTCATCTTTTTTGTTGCCCCGACAATGCTTGATGAGCATTTAAAGCCTTGTTTGTTCTGATCTATTAATTTACTCTGAGCTTTACTATGGATCCCATTCTCTTCCTAAGCTTCTCCTGTAGAATTCACATCTTTGTGTTTTAGAGCTATCACCTCCAACCTGCAAGGATTTAATTTAAAGCCTACTACTACCAAAGATACTTTTCTGGTGAAAAATTCTTTTTGTGAAGGGCAGCCCACTTGCATTCAGTCGACCTTTGAAATCATGATCCCAAAAGTCAAACCTCTTCTGTGACACCGTTTGCCTAGCCAACCATTCACTATTAGTACCTACCTGTTCCTGTATCATGTTCTATCTTTCACTGGCAGAACTAACAGGAATTAACACCTGCGCCTCTAAACCTTTCACCTTTCTCCCCCGAGCTTCAGAGTCCAAGGTGTTCTTGGCAGTGTTGTTTGTGTCTACCTGGGTTAAGGAGGAGGAGTACTGATCTGTGTTCTAGATGAGTTTTGGCAAGTTGTCAGCGACATCACGGATATGTGTGCCAGGAAGGAAGCACACGTCCCGATTCATCATGTGAGGTGCCTCTGTTTTCCTAAGCAATGAGTCCCTTAGCACCAGCTCCTTTTTTTTTGTCTAGCTGCAGTTAATGGTTGACTCCTTCCTTAGCTTGCAGCATTTCTTGTTATTGGTCTCCTGTTTGGTCACCTTCACAACTGTTATCTTCAGGAAGATGTACGAAGCAATTGCCATATTGAGGCTGGAGCAAGCTTGTTTTCTGCTGCTCCAGAGAATAGGACCCGGAACAACAGATGCAAGCCACAGGAAAAGAGATTCCAGCTCAGAATTAGGAGGAGCATCCTGACAGTAAGAGCTGTTCGACAGTGGAACACACTCCCTCGGAGAGTAGTGGAGTCTCCTTCCTTGGAGGTCTTTAAGCAGAGGCTGGATGGCCATCTGTTGGGGTGGCTTGATTTTGAGTTCCTGCATGGCAGAATGGGATTGGACTGGATGGCCCTTGTGGTCTATTCCAACTCTACGATTCTATGAATCCCTTGTGTATGGTCTGCTCCTGACAGTGCCTATCTTTCAGGAATCTCAGTGTTACACTCCTCTTCATTTTCCTCAGCAGTTTCTTCCTGTTGATTCTGTAAAATCACTTCTCTCTCCGTTCTATCCAGGAAGTCCATCGTATTCTCTGATGCACTGAAGTCAATGCATTGCTTAAGTGTGCTTTCTTTTCCAAGAATCACCAACTTGCATGTGCAACTAATGTAGTGAGAAAGGTTTTCTGGCAAGAAAACAAACACTTCACACAAACGGCAGCAGATGACTACAGATCTTTCTGCCTCCATCCCTGCAATTAATCTTTGTCCTCTTTGAGACTGTAATACACTCTGAGGGCTCTTGACTTGCGCTGCTGGCTCAAAAGCTTGCTTCCTCACCCAGTCAGGCTTCCTTTCCACCTATGGAGACTTCCCTGATCTGATGGCTCAAAGCTTGTTTCTTCACCCAATCTGGCTTCCTTTTCTAGATTAGGCAGTGGTTATAATATGGGAAAATGACATGACAGCACTAGAAATATCTTTCAACATGACAGTTATAAAGGGAGGTTTGCTTAAAATGGGCTTTTCAGTTAGAAATATGTGAACAATAAGTTGACTGTGCATCAGGTGGATCATCATAGTTAATCCAGAAGTTACACTGGCAGTATATGTGAAATCCTTTTCTTTATGTAGAAGATATCGGGGAAGTAGAATTATTAGTTAGCCCTGTATCCACAGATTTGCCATCCTCGGACTCAAACATTCGTGGACGGCAAGACCACGTTGTCCTCAATGGCAGTGGGGCCATGCGACCACATCACCATTAGCAACAAGACGACTTACCTGCCTCCCTTCCGAGGGCTTGGAAGGCCACAGAATTCACTCCACCGGAAAAAAAACAGTGAATTTGGGGCCCACCAGATTTGCCAGGAGATGCCCACCGTGTCAATTACCCAGGAGTCAGGCCAGTCAAGGACCAGGTGAATGATGGCTCCCTTTGACCAGTGGCTGATGAGAACGTGGGAGAGGCGGACGCGGAGGCAACCATGGTGGGTCCCAAGTTCACCGCTTTTGTTCTGGCGGAGTGAATTCTGTAGCCTTCTGAGCCCTTGGTTGGGAGGAAGGTAAGAAGTCCTCTTGTCCCTAATGGTGGCACAGCTGCATGGCCATTGGGGATAATGGGACTTGAACATCCATGGATTTTGGTTTCTGCGGGGGATCCAGAATGGATCCCCTGCGGACACCAAGGACTGACTGCAGTTTGGTACCATAAACTGGCAAGTTGGAAGTCACTTGTTAGTCCGTCTTTGTAAATTAGCATGGATGTTGTAATGCTTGTGTGTCCTTTTTGCTTGTTTTTAATGTTTGTAGTATTTATGTTATATCCCTGTATGTGTTTTATATAACTGGATTTTTTTTTTTTTGGTTTTAATATTTTTTAAAAAAAGAAAAATTGGGGGTGAGGAATGAGTTTATGGAATAGTATTTGTCTAACCCCATTTTCTCCCCAAATTACCTTTTTATTTTATGGGGGCTCATTCTTGGTTGTTTTTTTGGAAATGTTTTATGAAGCTGCTGTCGTTCATTTAGATCTTTTTAAAAAATTGCATTCCTATCCTTGTTTGCTTTTACGGGGTGCTATTAAATATCTAGGTTACTCTTTCTCATGACTAGTGCTGGGAGTACAATGTTCAAAGGCCAATATACTAAGATGCATGTACACTTCAGTATCACTGTGCATGTGCCAACATGATGAACCATGGTAGAAATTTCAGTAACCAGGTGAGCTTTTTCAAAACCTCATACAAAGCTTGTCAGTTTTGAGCTAATACTTATAACGTCAAACAGCTTCAAATCTGGGGTTCAAATTCTGTAGAATATGTAATCTTAGTGGTACAGGAGTAACAACTAATTGCAAGGTAGGGCAACTGATGAGGATTTATTTTTTACTAGACAAGATGAGAAGGACTATACAATCCTATGACGAATATGCTGAGTCTTTGTTAGGGATACATGAACGGTGTGCACAGATAAATTCAATATTAAGCAGCTTGTGGAAATTCAGTCCGTGTTGGCCAAGCAAAGTTTCAAAGGATCACAACAGAATGCCACCTTCATATTTCAAAATTTATTGAAAAATGCAATACAAGTAGCAAGTTTGAACACTTAAATGTCTAAATGCTACACCTATTTTCCCTTTGACTACAAAAATCCAAAATAAAATCTACATGAGCAATAAAGTTTTGCTTTTTTTACTCAGTTGCTATTTTTTTTAAAGAAAGAATTAGCAATTGTATACAATTCACCATTGTCTTAAAATTTTTACAAAGCTCCTTCATATCTGCACTGAAATAATTTGTGATCAAATTTGTGATCCAATGTGTAAAAAACAAACATAAAACATGTTTCATTATGCACTGTATGAAAATGGCAAACCACAACTTAAGGATCTCCTCCCCCAAAATTTCAATTATTGGCAAGGGAAATTGCTGTGTTGTTGTTTTTTTTAAATCAATTTGGTCGATATGAATCAGCATGCTGCTGCCCTTTCATCTGTACACACATTCATACATAAATAGCTTCTACTTATTATACAGTCAAGACAACTTCCAGATAATCTCATAGATTGAGGAAGGGAGTAATTGGGGCCATAAGTTCTTCTTAACATTTTGCATAAATAAACTATATTTTATTTACTGTACTGACTGGCAGTGCTACTACGCCTTGTAAGTGCTGAGCATGCTAGGAGTCCATTTTATTCCATAGACAACCCATGGGATGGCGCTTGGAGTACAGCCACTAGGAAGATTTCATCCTTTACAAGAAATGGAAGCTTTTGTTCAATTTACAAATACTGTCTTCTGCCTGACTGCAAAGAAGTCATCCTGGTTGCCACAGATATTTAGTATTTATAAGCCAAGATGGCAAACAAAGGGTTTCCTTGCAGCAAAGAGTATCCTAAAATCAGTATGAATGCTGAAATTCCATGGAGAAAAAGTCAAACAAAGTGGGACTGGCCACAGAATTCAGGTAATAAATGTATTATGTTATATTATATTATTGTTATCATTAAGAAACAGGCTTCAAGCCCTTGTTGCTGCAAATTAAACATAAAAGTATGTGGGGAATATCTGGTGAAATTTAGAATGCAGAGGAATTGCTGGATTAGGTTTTCCAAGGGAAGGAAAAGATACAGTGTCTTACATTGCATCTTGCTTCTCTTAATAATAATGAGATGCAGAATAAATGATGCAACATGAAAACCATGAAAAACAAATGACCAATGTCATGCAAGCTATTTGATTTCCATAAATCCAATAATGTGCAAAATTCAGCATTTCATTACACAGAATCCATTTACCTTGGGACAGATTTTTTTGCATATAAATCTTGAATGTACCCAAAGGAAGGTGAGAATCTTATTTTGGACATGTTCAAATTCAAAGACAGAAAGTACCGTTGGACCTCCATATCTGGGGGGGGGGGTTTGTTCCGGACATCACCACCCCGCTGCCATGGATACAAAAGAAGTGGGACCTCAAGTCCTGTTCTCCCTAATGGTGGTGCAATGTGTACGCACCCGCTAGTGTGGCCATGTGTATGCATGGCCATTGGGGACAACAGGGCTTGCTGCCCATGGATGCTCAGATTTGTGGATGGTAAGCCCGCAGATACAGAGGTCTGACTGTATGACTAATGTATATTAAATAATCAATCTTGATAGTCCTAAATACCTAAAACAATTCCCAGGCTGCTCTCTAATGGATAAAATACATAATAATGCCAGTTTCTAACACTGTCCACCTCCTTGCAATATTGAATATTCTTAAATTAGGTTCATTTATTTTAAGCAATACTAAAACACTGAAACAGTGATCTATATATAAAATATAGATTTGTACAAAAGAAGCTAAAGTCATAGGACAGAAAAAAGAAGTTGGTGTTGTGAAAGTTCTGCAATATTTCCCCTCCAATACAAATACATTACCCAAAAAAGGGGGAGCTATTGGTTGGAGTTGTTGCCTGCGTGGATTTGGTGACTAAAAGAAGTGCAGGTGAAGTACTCTTAAAAAGAAAGAGAAACAGGTGGAAGAATGGCTTAGGAAAGGGGCCATCTGAGATGCACATTTCTAAATACCCATTTAATGAGGGATTCCCATTTCCTGCAAAAATGATGGAAATGACGAACAGAAGAGGACAACATTAGTTAGTTATTGGTAGTACAGAAAAAGGTACAAATCATACTGAACAACAGATGGCGGAAGGAGATAGCTTCTTAAAAGACATATCGAAAAACAACAGTTGCCTTAATAAAGGAGCAACAGTGCTGTACCTATAGTGAAGTCTTAACATTTTATGCATGCCTCTTTGGAACAATGGATTTTTCCTAGTCTTCTGCTTTTAAGATTTTTATGTAGGAGAAGAAATGGGTGCATAAATACTAAGATTCAGCACTAAAAATGTGGCATAAAGTTGTCATCCATAATAAATAAAATACTTTAAGTGCTAGGTACTGACTTTTAAAAAGCCCAGTCTTCGGATTCTTAGGAGCAAAACCCCATGGCTTTAATTTGTGAAGAGGAGGCACAAACAAACAAACAAACACCCTTGAATAGTTTAGCCCAATCCCATGCTTCTTCACCTGGATTAAATCCCAATGATAACAGACGGGCTTTAATCCAAGCAGCAGATGAGAACTATTGGAAGCTTTTGTGGCTTGCAATGCACCAGTGCATATTACAGCAAAACTGATCAAGCAAAGTTGAATCATAACCTCATAACTGTTCTAGCTGTTTTTAATGCTGACTCCTGGGTAAAATGTACATGAATCAAAAAAGAGGAAAAGTTATGTATGATATGTCAACATAGCTTAAAGTCATGTATTCCAGTCAAACAGTAAACAAGCGTTCATATCCACAGAACTCAAATCCTTTTAACAATGTCTGTTGCCTTTTACAACTTAAATAGTACTAAGGATTCATTTCCACTTCTCATTTGCTACCATTAAGCCCCCCTTCCCACCCATGGCTGCTATTTATGCGGCACACTCAACAGAATTTCAATGTCATACTTGTAATAGAAATAACACTGCACACAAGTTTCAAAAACAGAACAGATAGTTCAGGATAGAATTTTACACACCACTGGGAAGAACGACCATGTCTAAAGTTTTTAGTGTTACCAATGAAGCTCATTTCATTTGTGAATCTGGCATCCTATTATCTATTATCTGTCCAGCGCTTACACTTTGTAAACCGCTTAGTACACCAGTAAGCAGTATAGAAATGTACTTGCCATTGCTATTGCTGTTGGGCTATTATTAATGTGTAACCTAGTAACACTCATGACTCTTTTTTATGCCTGATTCCTATGTATCCACCCCCAGATTAGCGGACACACTGGGACTGTGAAAATATCCCAATTCCCTCTTATCAGGAAGCAACTATTGTGAGTGACGGGTCTGTTCCCCTGTCAATTGGGAAGCAGCTGGCTGACAGTCCCACCTCCCTTGCACAGTCATCTCTGGCATAAGGAATTGTGACAGGGACCCTGCTTCTGCCTGGCGCACCAGCGATTGCTCACCAGAGGGGTTGGGAATGTCAGTTAGCTACAGTATATACTCGTGTATAAGTCAAGGTCAGGTTTTGGGGCTAAAAGTATGGTTTTTGATATGACCTGTGGGTAAGTCGAGGGTACAATTTAGGGTCACGTAACAAAGGATGTAAGAGACAAAGCAAGGGCATCAGCAAAGCACCAGTCACCACACTCTCTCTCTCCTTGCAAATACAGTGGGTGTTTGGAATCTCTCTAGCAAATAGCCACACACACACAACACACACACACAAACGCACCCCCTTTCCTTGCAAATACAGCAGGGCAAACAGCAACACACACACACACACACACACACACACACAAATGCACCCCCTTTCCTTGCAAATCCAGCAGGACTTTTTAATCTCTTTAGTAAACAACAACACGCACACACACATGCACCTCTTTTCATTGCAAATCCAATGGGACTTTTGAATCTCTCTAGCAAATCAACAACAACACACACCCACACAGTCTGTCTTCTTGTCTGGGCAGCGCTGCCAAGGTAAGGAGAATGGGGTGGTGGGTGGTTCTTCTTTTAGGAACTTTCTAAGCTGGATTGCCATATTGTCCCATACATAAGTCGATCCAGGATTTTGGGGTCAACATTTTGGCCAAAAAAAAAAAAAATGCGACTTATGGATGAATATATATGGCAATTCTCAATCAACAGGGGAACAGACCCTCATCGATCACAACAGCTGTTACCCAGTATGGATCGGGACTGCACTGCTGTCACCACACAGCACCATAACTACAGCGCTTATGCATTCGTAACTCCCCAACAGGATTTATATGAAGAAAAAATATTCCCCATTGTGGTGTTCCTACCAATAATCTTTTCTGAGGTTTCTTTAAGTGGGCAATTTTAAAAACAGAATGGATGCTGCTGACATTTTTTTTTAAATTCCCCCACCTACCCATAGAATTATCTAGTTCTATTCTTGCTTTTATTATTATTACAAATATTATTTTTGATGGCATGCAATATTTTCCAGTGGTCATACACAGGTTAAAATGCTGAGAACCGAGCCACGCTTGGGCTCGGTTATTTTGTTTTAGCATGGCAGTGAAGGAGCCTGAGGGAGCAATTCGCTATGGACTGCAGCTCTACATCTCCCTTCATTTTACATCTCCCTTCATTTTGGTGGGCTTATGTAAAGTGTCTTCTAGATTGAAATGAAGGAAGCATGTTCTACAGCAGTATGCTTTGCAGACTGTACCCAAGAAAATCTACAGATTATTATATTGACTTCTAAGGAACTTTTTAAGATGAAAACAAGTGTAATCTCAAGAACATCAGTCAATAGAAACCACTTACATGGATGTTTGAGACTCATATGTCCCTTGCTCTGATATGTTGCCAGTGTCCGAATTTAAAATTCATTGTTGTTATGTGCCTTCATAGCTTTTCTGACTTGTGGTGACTCTATCATGCTAAGTTTCTTCAGCGAGGGTTTGCCTTTGCCTTCCTCTGAGGCTGAGGGAGTATGACTTGCTCAAAGTCACCAAGTGGGTTTCCATGGTCGAGCAAGGATTCAAACCCTCATCTCCAGAGTCAGTCTAGTGCCACACCACTATACACCACACTGGCTCTCCCAACTTTAAATAGTATTTAAAAATTCAGCAAGGTTTAAAACTATCCTACCAAAAAATAAAAACACAAACACAAATAACTGGGGGGTAAGGGTGGGGAGATAAGGAACTATTGCAAATCACAGCCTACTTCACAGCATTCAGAGTCCTCTCCTCTTAAACACATATTTCTAATAGGCTTAATTTAATGGGAAACAAAAAGAAAAAAAATGGCATGTGGGACTGACAAGAGATGCAGACTTCCAAGGAGTGCAAAAAAGTAAAAGGAGGGGGAGAAAGAGCGCAAAGGAAGGCAAGATGCCTTGTCACAGTTCATTTAAAAGCTCTAGAATTCACAGTATAAAAGGTAAAGTAACTTTCATCATTCCTAAATCTAGATAACTACTGAAATACCTGTGCAAATACCATAACCTCCTTCTGAGTTAAAAAATCTATTGGCTCATAAACCCACAAAAGCTAGGGAAATCCAGAAGCAAAAAGGGCAGGGATATCTGTGCCTGGTATATGAAATAGCTGCACCTAGGAAACCCTGGGTTTATTTTTGATTAAATCACAAGAGGCAAGTAAAAATGTTGAACAAACTTGATTTTCTGACTTTTCTAGAAAGAGGGTCTGCTTCTAGGTAATTGATACCGCCACACTATAACGTGTTCAAAAGGTATGAGAGACAGCAAGCTGCTCCAGATCAGAGGGAGCAGGAGGAAGGGCAATGTGTAAGAAAAGGCAACCATTTTCGGTAACCTCTATAGGTTCTTTTTGCTTGGGCCTTTGACATTATAATACAAATCCAGAAAAAGTGGTGGGAAAGGGAATGCAAAATAATGATGATAATTAAAATAATAAAAAACAAAACAAAATAAAACAAAGAAAAATAAAGGAAACCTGTAAAAAACATTTCAGTACTGTGAAAAGTATGGCATACTGTCAGTTACAATATAAAAATGATAATCAAAAAGTATCCAATGTATTAAGGAGAATCCCAAGTAAACATCTACAAGCACAACTTCCTAATAATACATGATAAAATGTTTGACTGGGAGTAAGTCTGGCAAGTTTGAGGTCACCGTGCTCCAAGGTAGTTTTCCTTGCAGTTTTGCTGGTATATCTTTTGTGGCCTTCACAGCCTGAAAACAGACATCATCTAGAAAAACAGAAATTTATGTTAGGTTAGTAAGCAGTGATAACACAACAGAGGTTGGAAATACGGCAACATGTGCTAGTGAACTGCTGAGATTATTCTGAAACAGAGGAGGATGGACCAACGAATGAATAAAAAATATAAAAGCATGCTCCTTTCACACATGACAGAAAATCTGTATAGTTAGATATGAAGAGCAAAATACCATAAATCAGTTAGAATGATCTCTCATTTGCTCCATCAATGGCAATGTGACCAAATACTAGTTAACTTTTGAGCACCCAATATTAAAATGCTTGAGAACAGGCTAATTTTAAACCTACTTTTTAATCACTTGTTTTATGTGCAGTTGCTTTATTATATTTTATTATCATCATTTTGTTAGACACCTAGAATAAAAATTAATTAGTATAATTAATTAGATAATGTATAAAGGTGACTTTCAATAATACATCAAATTATTCACACAAATACTCAGCATCTGCATGAGACCATTTGTGGGTGGTTTATCAACAGAGAGGCTGTCCACAAAAGGCCCATGTCCCTCTGACCTTGCATCAATACCCCTGGGTCAGGACCAGGACCAGGACGACCAGACGCTGGTCTGGTGGCCCTAGTCCGATCCTAGAGCAAAGGCACCTTAGCGCAGGTCAAAATGACCCACCATTTGCTGTGGAGTTTTGAAGAAACCCCATGGCAACCACTGGCAGACCAGACAAAGCACACACCCCTTACCTTCCTTCACCGTTGCTCTCTGATATGGAAATGGGGTGCTTGATCACATAGGTGTAGCCAGGTGTCCCATTTCTACATCAAAAGCAGCAACAGGAGTCTGCTCATAGGATCTGGGTTAGGATAGTGCAGGCTTGACTTGTGCTATCCTGGACTGTCTGCTGTGCCCCAGAGCCTCTTCTCAGAGAAAAAGAATTTGGCCATAGTAATCCATGCTTTAATTCCCTCCCAACTAAACTACTGTAATATATTCTCCATGGCGCTTCTCCTTTGGGGCATCTACTATATGCTGTTTTGGAAGCTTCAGCTTTTGCAAAAAAACAGCCATACAGTTTTCTGGAAAGCACTTTAGAGATCATCTATCATCACATTTTAAAGCAACTTCACTGGCTTATTTGTTTCTGAGCAAAATTAAAGACAGGCTTACCATCTGACAGATTATGAGCCTGCTTGGAATATGAGGTTTTCACCAGAGCCTGTTACACGTCCTACCACCCTCAAAAGACTACGCTGAGGGGATTATGAGCTAGGATTACTCTGTAACATGTTGACTGGGGAGCTTCTTTGCAAGGTAAGTCAGGGTGGCTCCTTCCAATAGAGCTTATTGCTTGCTTATTGCAATATGCTTATTGCATACTGTTTGGAAAGTATTAAGTAAGAACTTTCATGTTTATGTGAATGGAAAAAGGAGGGAAAGGCAACAAAAGAAAAGTCCCCATTCAAAAAGAAGAAACCCAACTAGTTTCAAAATCAGTTCCAACATACTGAGATTCACTGGCTGTTGAAAAGAAATTATACAAATAAAGTGTGATGTGACAATCTTCCAAAATTCCCAAGTTATACTTTCTCTCTGTGCAGTATATTTTTCATTTTAGTACAAGAGATGTCTCTTCACAAATTCCTCACTTGTCTTGTCCACAATTTCATTGTCCACAAGGTGGAAGGGGCAACAAACGTATCAACTATTTTGCGTGTGATCATAACCAACAGTGATGATACAGCTGTTTCTTGCTATTCATGGGGGAATCTGTTCCGGACCCCATTGCGGCTAGCAAAAAACATGGGTCCTTAAGTCCTGTTCTTTTCAGTAGGCATGTGCACTCTATCATGGCGTCGCATGCACCCATGCCCATTGAAAAAGTCACGGCTTGCTGTCCGCGGAAGCTCAAACTGCAGATGTCAAGCCTGCAGATGTCACGGGTGCACTGTACTTGTAAATGGGGTCAAAGTGGCAGGATGCTTATGTTCTCCTGGAGTTTGTTATACAGCAGAAAGGGGAAGCCATGCAATGTCAAGAATGCATTCTACATTTTAAGAAAACCTATTTCCGTAAACATAGGAAAATACTGGGTGTGATCCCATGGTCAGGAATACTAAAAGATAAGGGAGTTCATAATGGATGGGAGTTTCTTAAAAGTGAGATATTGAAGGCAAAATTTCAAACAGTTCCACTGAAGAGCAAAAATGGGAGAAGTCTTAAGAAACCAGGATAGATGACTAGAGCATGTACAAGAAATGGAAAAGGGGGGAAGTCACCAAAGAGGAATTCAAATGAATAGCCAGCATGTGTAAGGAGAAAGTCAGAAAAGCTAAAGCCCACAACAATCTCAGACTTGCTAGAAGTTAAAAACAATAAAAAGGATTATGGTTTTTCTGTTATGTCTATAGAAAAGCAGGAAGAAGGAAATGGTTGAGTCACTGCTTGGAGAAGATGGTGAAATGCTAACAGGAGACAGAGAAAAGGTAGTGATACAACAAGCTTTAGTAGGACACAAAAACTCATTGTAACTTCAGGCTTTATGTTCAATAGGCCAGTCTTTCAGATGCTAATGCTGTGAATGCCTAGTTTATTTAGCTGATTCATTTATAATGTCCTCACTCAAGAATATTAGTGGGCAGCTAAATTTTATGCAAATTTGAAAAGACATGACATGACTTATCATCAGAGTAAGAACCAAACTGCCTTCCTGAACACGTTCTTCCTAAATGCTTTTGAATGTTGTTCCATAAAAAGACATGCATTAACATTCCAAACCTGTGCCTGGTCCAGCAGCTCCACCCACTCCTGCCTCTAAAGTTGCATTGGAATCAATTCATAATACTTTCAGTATAAAGGATAGGTTCTGGAAATGTTTTCCTTGAAAATGTTTAACAATAAAATACCCCCATTTATAACCAAGGCTAAAATCTGTTGCTAAAAGATGCTAAAAGGTATGATGTTACCTGATAAATAAGCCTTGCTATTTATTCTGCAATCTCAGTCTCCTGATGGACAACCACCTTGGTAACAGACATGTCTGGGTGTTGCTCCTTTGCTTCCTTGATTGCTTGCACAAGAACCTAGGTGATATAAAGAACAAGCTATTTGAATGGTACCCATTGTGTTTGCTGTAATGATCTAATTACTACCTGTTTGCTATACAGCATCCCCATTAACTTAGGTTTCTGGGCCAAATTTGAGATTATACAGCATCTTGGTATCCACTGGGGTTTGGCTCCAAGATCTCCCGTGGATAACAAAATCCATGGATTCTCAAGTCTCATTAAATACAATGGCATAGTAAAATGGTGTGCCTTATATAAAATACCAAAATCAAAAATTTGCTCTTCAGAATTTATATCATTTTGGAATATTTTCAAGCCACAGAATCCATGGATATGGGGGGCCAACTGTAATCTTCTACTATCTCGCACAATAGTCACATTGTGGATTATCACTGAGATATAATCCATAATCCAACTGCACCTGCATCTAACTGTTAACTTTTATTTGAGCCATACTATTATTTCATCAAAACAAAACAGCCTCTTCAATACCTTGTAAATTGAAAATGTACAGTCTTTCATGAAGGAAAACATTTTTGGATTAGTTACAGTAATAATGATTTTCATGGCTTTACAAAGAAATTACGGACCTTCTGTTTAGTTGCCATTTTACTGTAGGCGAATTCTCAAGAAACGAAATGTGCCTTGTATATGCAATATGCATTTGATTCTCCAACTGCTCCACTTATTTAAAAGTTCCAAAAATATGTAACAACATTCAGAACAGTATAATAAAATATACTTCTTACTTGATCATGATCAATGTCTGCATCTCCTGTGATTACAATTCTTTTTTCAATCCGTGTTTCTGAAATTCCGCCCTTCACAGTCTGTCATGAGACAACAAACATGAACATCATAAAAAATAAAACCAAATTTATACCGCTATTAATATGTGCAGCCTGAAGGTCGAGTCAACAGATATATATCATGGTCAACATATTAGGACAGGTTCCTATCACCCTTTGACATGCCAGTCCTCATGACTAAACTCAGCACTTGCAGCGTATAAAGTACAGTCTCCAAAATACCTGAAAGTGAAACTAAGTGCTGTGAGAGATGGACAGCATAGTGGAATGGAAAATATGGAAGCCATATTTCAAAAAAGAGGAAATAAATGTAGTCTGACTCCTTTGACATCATAAACATGGCCACCAAAAAAATGCCCAATGCTGGGCTAGACAAAACTGACTCTGCATTCATTACAATGTAAGCTTTATTTAGATGTCTAACCAGATTTTAGTTCTGAACAAACATGTATCAGAAAGTAATGAGAATTTAGAGAAGAAACTGGACTCATTAAGATTACAGGACAAGTAAATCATTTTAACAAGCTTGCTGAAAAACAGTTCAGAGATCACCTTCAGTTCAGTTCAGAATCTCACAACAATTATATACAAATATAAACAGGAGATCTCTGATAACCTGAAGAGGATATACATTTTAGAGTAGATTGGAAAAGGCACAGAATAAAATTATGATGATGGAGTTAAAATCAAAGGAAACACAGACTAGGTTAAGAGCTATTCCAAAAGAGCTAACTGATTTAAAATAGACAGTATTTAAAGGTTTGTGGGGTCTTACAAGCAGTGGTGAAAGACTTGACAGGAAGACTGATGATTGCTTATAAGCAAAACTCTGCTCATGTACAGAGGAAAACATTTCCAAGAGATGTGATAATTCGTTTCATGCATAAAAGTAGTAGAGAAGAAATACTGAGAGTACCTTTTAAGAAAAGGCTTCAAATAAATAAGAATGAAAATGATAATGTTTAAAGGAACTCCTGAAAGAATGCTAAGGCACTCAGGAAAAAAAAAGACAACCTTTCCCTAGATAGTCCCAGAGGGTTTGATAACACTCATGCAGGTGAAAAACATACAATAAACACTTTGGAAAGCGCAAGAGATCTTTTCAAAATGTTGGAAGGAAGAGGCTCCAGAAAGAGACATTTAAAAGGTTGAAAAATTGTTAAGAAATAATAAAACAATAGTAACGATATAAGGTATCTTAATAAAACAATGGGCTGAATTTGCTCTAGAAACAGGTTTAAAAAAGTCTTTAAAAATAAATACAAAATCATTTGTTTTCAAGAGATTCAGATAACAAAAAGAGACTAGACTTTTGCAGATTATCCAAATCAAATATTACAACCTAAATTGATTTTTGAAGATGGACAAGGTAGATGTATAATTGTAGAAATAAAGTCAAACATCAAGATAATGAATGGATATTAAGTGAGAAACAACAATGAGAAATCATCTTCTGAAATTTTGTTAAGACATCTGACCTACATCTGATTTGCACAGGCAATTGGCATGGGGTTCTTAATTCTAATAAATAAAATTATCCAACAAAGGTATCAAGGCAAGTCAAGGGAAACTGCCTAAAACCTTGTTTGAATATACAGAGTACTTTGGACTAGTAGACTGTTGGGAAAATTTACAGCCAAACTCTAGAGATTCTTTTCAGCTTATCATGAATCTTTTTTCAGAATAGGTTTGTTCCAACAGCTCTTCCACACTGTAGAAATAAAGAAGTTTGACATCATTAAAACTGTCATGGCTCCACCCTATGGAATCTTGGGATTTGTAGTTTGATTAGGTATTTAGCCTGTTCTGTTTAAGGGATCTGGGTGCCTCAACAAACTACAAATCCCAAGATTCTGTAGGACAGAATTATAGCAGTTAAACTGGTGTCAAACTGCTCAATTTTTTCAGTGTAGAAGAGCTGTCAAATCGGCAAAATCAAGATTCGCTTTTTAGATTTTCTTTTAATATTTTTTTTAATTATCAATTTAAAATACAAACAAAACAATTTTTTTCCGAAAGAAGCTCATCATACAAAACAAAGTTCATTAGATTTTTTCACTGCATTCTGATCACCCCCACCTAAATTAACCAATACATCATCTCCTGCTTCATCATTCCCCACTATTAACCCAATTACTGTATAATTATTTTGTACAACAGTCCATTAAGTAATTAATTTAAATTAAGATTGACCTAAATTAATGTTAAACACATATCTGTATCCACATGCCGATTGCTATAACATAAAAAGACAAATTTTTAATCCACTTCTAGATTGCACTATACATTCTTATAACCCAATTTCATATTGCCTCCCAAAATAATTCCCCACCTGTTATTATTGTTTTTTCAGAAAACTAACTCTATCAAGTTTGCCATTTTCTCCTACAGAAGGTATACAGCAGTTCCCAATTTGTGTTGACCTCATTTCTAGATTTACCTTCTGCTCTCTCATCCCTTTTGTCCAATTCCGCTATTTCCAATAGTCTAACCAAATATCCACCGTAGGTATTATATCTGCCTTCCAATTTCTAGCCAAAAGTATCCTAGCCACCGTCACCATATAAAGCAAAAGCTTCCAGACATCTTTCCTTTTTCGTATTTCCTTCTCCTGAATCATATTCAACAAATATAACTGCGGTGTGCTATCAAAAGAAATTTGCGTGATTTCACATATTACATCATGAATGGAGCGCCAAAATTCCCTTACCTTAGGACAATTCCACCACATATGCATCCAAGATCCATAATCTCTATGACATTTCCAGCATATACTGTTGTTATTGTTATACATTTTAGACAATCTGGCTGGTGTAAGATACCATCTTATTTCCATTTTAAAGTAATTTTCCCTCAAATTTTGGTTGACTATTAATTGGGACGTTACAGATCTTGCCTTAATCCAAGATTCCAAAGA
>CM034707.1:9817318-9840908 GCA_020142125.1 Phrynosoma platyrhinos | reverse complement strand
CGAATAATTAAAACCAGGAATTTCAAGGCCGCAAATTTGGAGGGACTACTGTATCTTTAAATATATGAAGGGATGTCAATTAGAAAATGTGCTTTCTTGTATGCTAGAAGATCCCTTCCAACTCAGTTCACTTCAGCTTTATTACGGTCATAGACCAGTACAGGTAAAAAGGGGATACAAAATAAAATAGAGTAAAAGCAAGATAAAAACAGGATTAAAAAACAAGGTAAAAACACAGGTTAAAAACAGTAATTATAATAGCCTTTTAAAATCCAGTGTGGTAGGGGAAGATTGGTACTAGCCCACTGCGGAGGTCATTGCCTGACAGATTTTAAAACATTATATGTTATATCATGGTTGATGTCTGAAAGCAACAAAGTGCAAAAATTGACTGGCATGTCCTTGATGTTTATACAATAAAGATGAAATAAGGCTGAGGGTGATGTCCCTGCAATATGCGCACTGGAGTTAACACATGCTCTGTTGTCTCTATTTAGCCAGAGTCACAAGGACATAGTCTTTCTGAGAAGGGGGATCTTCTTGTATTGACCTTCAATGACGGCTGGGGGAAAGGCATGGCATTGTGCCAAAGTAAAGGCTCTCAGGTGTTTAGATACTTTGAGTTTTGCCAAGTATGCCATAGGTGATGCCAAGTATCTGTTGGGGTCACTAACAATAAACGTTGGGGTGCTAGCTAGGTCTAGCTGTCACTCTATATCACCCATTGTTTGATCATTGCTTTAGCTTTTTCATATCCTATGCTGAGCAAAAGAAAAGTGAAGACCTTTTAGTCATCACCATCTGTTTCCATGTATACTGGAATTCATCAGTCAGGGTAAGTGCAGTAAAGCCGGCGTGAAAAAAAAAGATAGTCTGAGCCAGTAGCTGAGTATGGTCACCCACACTCTGGCCTCCATTTTCATAAAGCCTGACTCCAGTTGTAGAGGTGCATTAGACACACATTTTGAAGCTTGGAATTCTGATCTTAGAAATTTGGATTGTGCAAGTTCTAATGGTGCAGAGTTGGGGAAGGCTCCCACCCTTCCAACTCAAGATTCTGTGGTTAAGTGCCAATACTGCCGCCACAAGGTTGTGAGTTTGATTCCAGACAGGGCTCTAGGGTCAACTCAGCCTTCCATCTTTTCATAAGTTGGTAAAATGAGTACCCAGACTGTTGGGGGCGATTGGCTTGCACATTGTAAACTGCTTAGGGAGTGCTAATTCACTGGTAAGCAGTATAGAAATGTACTTGCTATACTGCTATTCGTTCTGAGGTCCAAAACACAATGCAAAAACAGTCCAGTCAAGACTGCTTTAACTGCCCGGGCTCAATGTTAGGGAATTCTGGGAACTGTAGTTTTGTGAGTCATTTAGCCTTTTCTGTCAGAGAGCTCTGGTCTCACAACAAACTACAATTCCCAGTATTCCCTAGCACTGAGCCAGGGCAGTTAAAGGGTCTCAAAGTGGATTATTTCTGCAGTGTGTTTTGGACCTTCATTTATTTCAATTCTCTTAAATGTTATGTTGCATATTATTCTGGTCATAGTTCTGGGCTTTTTGTTTTACTGTTGTATTTGAATAGTTCATCTGTTTATACAACATCCTAGAATTTCATGGATGATGAAAAAAAAATACATAAATCTATGAATAACAGATGCCCAATTCTTATTAAAGAGGAAAAGGATGCAGCCAGCTCACCAGACTAAACTGATTTAAAAAAAACCATTCCTTGTCATGGTGGCCGGGTGATATTAAGTAGTAAGGCAAGGTTGAAAAGCATACCATGAATGAGTATTTGCTCCTTCAAGAAGGTAAAACCTTTTCCAATAACTAAGCTCCTAAGTGCACTTACATTCCCACTGAAATCAAGTTCTCTCATTTATTGTACCACAAGCACACACCTATTTTGATCAAATTACTATTTCAAACTGTTCAAGAATGAAAGCTCTTGGATTTTCTAACTGCTACATAAATATCTGTTTATAGTATAAAACAAAGCATCAACACTCCATACATCAGAAATTAAACATACTACCTGTGCAGCTTCATAAGTTATGGTTTTGGTCTCTGTATGGACAATAGGAACTTCTTTAGTTGGAATCTCACTTTTCATGGTGCTGGACACATCAGAGATCGTAACTGTCTGAGTCTTCACAAGAGGTGGCTGCAAAACAGCATTTTAGAAACAAAGCATATTTAGTACCATTATATTTGCACAATACTACTCATAACCATTCCAGATCTGATAGAAGCACTATGGACTCAAGGCCTTTGCAGACTGCCAGAAATAGTGCAAATTGAGTCCACTTTTAAGGGTAGGGTTAGGGAATCATGGGAATTGTAGTTTATTGTGGCACCAGAGCTCTCTGACAGAGAAGGCTCAATGTCTCAGAAAAAAAACAACAATTCCCATGACTCCCTAGCACTAACCCTAACCCTTAAAGTGGACTCAATCTGCACTATTTCTGGAAGTCTGCAAAGGCCTTCAGTCTATAAATCACATTTATTAAATTGTTTAGATTACAAGGTACATTTCAGAGATTAACTCTGAAAAAAAATGGGGAAAAGTGAAGCAGTTAATGAATACTTCTAGGTTTTTTAAGGAAAATAATGCATTACAGTAAACTAACATAACAGAAATTGATTCACAACTAAAAGGATAAGCCAAATTTAACAGGTACATATGGTCATCCTTCTGTTGACAGAAAGATCTAATCTATTAACTTATTTGGAAATTGTATGCACTTAAAATAATAGTCGGTCCTCCTTATTCACAATTTTTTTATCCATGTATTCAAGCATCTATGACTTATATATATTCCATAAATATACATATATATACTCCAAATAGCAAAGATTGAGTTTCTCATTTTATATAAGGGGTAACATTTTACTATCCACTGTATTTAATGGAACTTGAACACACACAGATTTTGGTATCCATGGGGGGAGGGGGTTCCTGGAACCAAACCCCAGCGGATACCAAGGGCCCACTGTACATGAGAAACATGTAGAGTACAAAGACAGCATTCCAAGTATGAAATATGTACAGTCCACTAACTTCTATTAAATCATGTCAAAACATCATTTACTCAAATATCAAGAAAGAAAAAGAATATATGCCACCACCATCTGAGATTAGCGAGCACACCCTATGATTTATTCCATCTTCACCTCTTCAAAGTCTGCAAGTTATTGGCTTATTATCAGTTTAAAGAGTCAAATATTTTGATAAATGCACCACATACATATCTACACACACACACACACACATATATTGTGATTATTAGGAAAGAGGAATACTAGGAGATTCCTAAATGTGATAACTGTGAATAAGATCTGTTTTTATTATTGTTTGTAAATATAGATAGTGCAATATTGTTTTGTGCCGTTCATTTTTTAAAATCTAGTAACATCATTTTATCTAATAAATTTCAGTACTGTCAAGTCTGAGTTTCCTCACTTTGCAATACTGCTTGAGTCAAATTATCCTCCTTTTTAATTAAGGACATCTATGCATATATTTAATGTAACAATGAAGAAAAGGGGGGAAATTGTACAGACTACCGGAGATTAACTAGCTGATTAATTTAGGGTTTGATTTCAAGCACATAAACATAATCCTTCTTCATGGATCTGTCTGCAATGTTTGTAGGCTGGACCCAAAAAATGTAGCAGAAAAGAAGGCAAAACAGATGTTCTGAGTTCACATTTACCACTTGGAAAAGCAAATGAAGACAGGAACATTATCAATATTTTAAGATGTGACTAAGAGCCGCAACAGACTTTAAAAGCCCTGAAGCCGCCTGGAAGTCAGGCAGCCGCCCAAACATGGTGGTTGTTGGTAACTGTCCTTGAGTCATCTCCAATTCATGGCAAGCCTGTGGATGACATCTCCAAGACCCCTTATCCTTCAATGTTCTGCTAAAGTCTTTTAAAGTAATGCCCATGACCTCCCTAACTGAGTCTAGCCACTTGGCATGCAGTCTTCCTCTCCTTATACTGCTCTCCACTTTTCCTAGCATGATTGTCTTTTCCAGTGACTCAGGCCTTCTCATGATGTAGCCAAAGGACAACAGCCTCAATTTGATCCTCTTGGCTTCCAGGAAAATTTCTGGCCATATCTGTTCAAGGACCCACTTGTCTTTTAGGCTGTCCACAATATCCTCAGTACTTTTCTCCAGCCAGGATGGTATCACTGCATATATTCCCTCCTTTGTCAGAGAAGCCTGCCATCAAAATGTGCCAGCTAGTGGAACTCCCTGCTGCAGCAGCAGACAGCCCAGCACTTTGATGGCAACTGAAACGTTGGCAATTGGGAAATGGGCATCACTGGATCCCTTAGCCACTTGCCTACCTCTCTTTTCTTTTTCAGGAGAGAAATAATCTTGCTGGCGTCAAAACATTGGGATACGAGATTTAAAAACAGTAAAACAATACAGGAGGGGGAAAAAGTTGGCCTCCCAGAGCTGCAGCCCCAATTCACACCTCGTAGCTGTTTTTAAATGGAAAAGTGTAAAAAGCACTACATCTGGCTTGTCCTCACTGGCACAGAAGGTATGGGTAGAGCTCGTACCACATCAAGGCACTGTTGTACAAGATTAGATTCCTTTCTTTTTAACTTTTTAAACATTAAAAATGTGGCTTTTTGTCTTGCCAACCACGATTATTTTAAAACATTTTTCAAATGGAGACTCAGAGAACACACATTAATTCTTCTATACTGAGATTTAAAAAATCCTACAGCTCCAAAACTGTATGCAGAACTTACATACCAAAATGTTCTACGGTACTTTATAGAACTCCCCTTGTCTTTCAATGGTTCCTTTGGAAGCAACACCTCGTTCTTATGGTCAAAATTCTAATGTGTTGGGATACCCATTTTTATGCACAAGTCCAAGAGAAAACTTGATTTATGACAGCCCCAAGTTTGGAATGTCACACATAACTTTGAATGAGATAGTACCTCTATCAGATTTAATACCAAGGAAAAGCCCAGAAGAAACATACAAGAAAATCATACTAGTCTTAAGGTGGCATCACAGCAGATGCCAGGGTCATTATTAAATGATTTATAATGCTGCTGTTTGTCAGAATACAGTATCTGATGTTTTTGAACTTCCTGAAATGCCATCTTTTAAAAACTTTTACTGTGATGTCTGTAACAATACAAAAATGGTGTGAAACAAAGAAATCCAGTCTTCCTTAAAAAAAAAAAAAAAAAAAAAAAAGCAAGCGTTTCCATAGCACCTGAGATACTTTGGAAGACTGTGCCAAGCCAGAGGATTTAACCAAGGCTGGTGCTATTCTGCCTTCCATCGTGCGCCTGTTAGAAAGTTCTCAACTAGGTCTTCGTACATCTCTGCGAGCCCTCTCGCTAGAACTTGAAGGAAAGGAATAGTAACAGAAGAAAAGACAAGAGTTAAAACATGCACCAGACCAGAAAACGTGCATAAAATTAGTCTGTCCCAATCACCCACTGCATAAAATTGATTTTTAAAAAAATGGGAGAAGGGGAAAATATAGGAAAGCCACAAGCCACAAATCCAAATACTGGATTTTAGTTTTTAAAGAAAGTAATTTTTTTTCTAGAGTAATTTTTCTTAATAAATGAAAAGGATGGTTCATATAGGGAATCAATATAATGAACAACTATATATTCACAGTGGATAATTATATAAGAGTAGATGATAAAACAATAATTATTAATTGCATTCTACCTTATTCAGTAGGGAGAATAAAAAACAGTTAAATAATGATAAATACTTGTTTCTTCTAAATTAAAAAGAAAGGATAATTTATTTCTGCCCTGTATAGTACAGATCACTTGCTTTTTTAATCCGCAAATGTGAATGAAAGAAGTCTTTGTGGGTTGATATTTTGTTCCTTTTACAAAACTATTATATTTCAGAATCGGCTAATTAACTAGCAGATAAATTAAATCAATTAAAATTTAGCATTTTCTCCTTTGGTAAACAGACAATAATCAGATTGTAATTGTATGTACACTTTGAAATACACACCATTGCATTCAATGAACTTTTAAGTCAGGAGTGGGAACACCATAGGCTGCATTCTTTCAGAGGTCCAATGCAGCCCTTGGAGCCGTAACTGTCTCCTCAAGTCTCCAGAACTCCATCCCCAAATTAAGCTCAAACCACCTACTTTTCTTTAATAAAACCCCCAATCCTTTCTCCATCAAAACTGCTTTAAATGTGCCTAACAGAGACCTGAAACAGGAAAAACACAAGTATGCACACAACCTGAAAACACCCTGGAGGTGACTGGGAATGATGCAGTGTCATTTCCAGTTCCCCAAACTAGTGAAATGTGTGCCTCTGGAAAGCTGAAAAGGGAAGATGTGGCATTTTAGACTCCAGGGGATATCCTCCTGTTTTAAATTCTATTATATTGTCAACTGTCCTACACCCAAATCCAATTTTAATTCCCAACTAGAACAGACCCATGGAATCGATTGCAGAATTTATACTAGTATAAATACTAATAATTTGACTGGTCTACTCTTGTTGGAAAGTGTAAGACGTTTTAAAACTAATTTATGCTGGTAACCAAATTGGTACATGGTCTTAACCAAGGGTTTAATGTTTGACAAACAACTGTTTCACAGCAATAGTTAAAGCAAGAACCTTGTTGCTCCATTTTACTCCCAAGACCCCTTCCACTTAAAGCTTTTGGAACAATAAATATGTGCTTATCTGAGAAGGATAGGCTTTACTGTCTAATGGTCCTACTCTTACCTCTTCCATATACACACGATGCACAGTATGTGTGCTATACAACAGCTTTCCCTTAGTACTGGCTCTGAAGTGCGCAAGTCAAAGGTACTGTTGCCAACAGCATATGACTCTTATTTTACAACTGCATGGTTGTTTGTATGTGGTCCTTGGTAAATGAACTGACCAAATAATTTGTACTGAAATGCCATTTTGACTGGGGATAATGGTACATATATGCATACTAAATGACATCTCTAAAGCAACCATTTCCAATACTAATATTCAGACGCATGCAATTCAGTGGGAGTGCAGGAGGAAGCATGACAAGATCAGTTGGAAGTAAAAATTAATTCTTGCAGTCTGATTGCAACCAATCATATCAACTTCTCAGAATTCTTCTGCATTTTGGTATTTACTGTCATATGTAGATTAGATATTTAGTATCAGATTTCAAGTCTTATACCAAAGAACTATCCCATTCAGGACTGGATTCACAGTTACCTTCCATAAGAGTACATTTCTGGATTTTCTAAGAAGATATGGATTAATTTCCTTTAAGAGCCTGACTCAGAGAACTTAAAAGTTAGATAGCAGAAAGTGTATTTTCTGTTATATCCAGAACTTTATCCCAGTATGCCAAGATTTTAAGAGACTACACAAAATCTTTAGGTGTCTGAAATGGATCATGTGTTCTCTGTCATATCAACACATGTGTTAGTGATGGAATTTAAATACCTGATCTTACCAAGCTTTCAAGCAAAGATACTGCAACTTAAAAACAAACAGTAAAATCAGTCAAAACAAAAATGGCTTGAGTCATACATACATATATAGCAAGATGTAGTGCTCCCCATGTATCTTTGCAAATCACAACCTAAAAACAGTTGGATAATACCAACTGGTACCTATATTAATATTATGTTTACCTATATTGATATCAATATTTATATTAACATTAAAAAGTTAGATATTTTAAATCAGAGGCTCCTTCGGCATAACAGAGTTCCAATGTACACACAGAAATACCATGCGTAGATTTGCTACACTGATGACAGCGCCATGTGTATATCACAGCTGTGAATATTTAACTGTCTTCAGTATCACCGAAGGGAAATTTTATTCTTGCAGTTATATTGGATCACTTAGAACATGTATTAAAAAGGAGCACCAGGATAAAATATTCAAATAGGGGATAAACTAATATCTTTTGATGTTAAAATGTCAGGGATTGATCTTTCCTTGTTACTTAGTACTTCAGAATACAATATCTATAAATTTGCTTTATTCAACCATAGAGATTTCAAGTATTCTAAAGTCACCCAAATACTTAAAACAGTACAAATTCAAATATGCATTACTGTTAAATTCTCATATTCATGAAACAGTTTGAATATTAAATATCTCCTTCAAAAATGTTAGCTCAGAAATTCTAACCAGCTCCTGCTATATAGTCTTAATATTAGATTATCCCCAAAACGCAAAGTCTGTGAAAAAGCAGAAACACTGAAATGTGCTTAGGCTACCTGGCATGAAGCAGGGGTTGGTTTTATAATGTACCACACTCACCAGCAAGAATCCCACAGACCAGCTGATGAAAAACATCCAGTCTTTACAGAGCTGTCAATGTACTTGACCAAGCAGCATTACGAAGCAGAAAACAGAAATCCCTAATTTCAGTTTTTGATTCTTCTGTTTTTACAGAAGGAAGCATAAGACCTTAAAGTAACCACAGCAAAAGTTACAGGTACTCTGAAAAATTCATTATAACTGCAATTAGTAGCTTTAGAAATTTTGAATTGTTAATTATGCTTACAACCTGATGGATTAATCCCTTGGAAGTAACCAAGTCACCAGTAAAAATCAGCCCTGGTGGCGCAGTGGTTAAATGCCTGTCCTGCAGCCACGCACTCATAGACCAAAAGGTTGCGAGTTCAATACTAGCCAGGGCTCAGGTTAGACTCAGGCCTGCATCCTTCCGAGGTCGCTAAAATGAGTACCCAACTGTTGGGGGGGCAATCAGCTCACAGTTGTAAACCGCTTAGACATCCCATATAAATGAAGCTGCTTTTTTGCTTTTTAAAAACAAAAACAAAAACCACACAGCTAATTTTAAGTTTAAACCAAAATGAGGGAAATGCTGCCTGAGTTTACAACAGATTTTGCTCCACAGATCAGAGCCATCCTTCAGAGCAACTGATGGCAACACTAAAGCTCACTTCCATAGATTTGCAAATATATATATTATTAAAATAGAGTGGACACAGAAGATTTTTTGTGATGAAAACCAGTTGTATCAATTTCTATAAGTTTTCAAAGATTTCTTTTATCATATATAGTTATCAGAGATTTTTAAAGGTGCCAAACCATTTCAAATGGGGTTAATGATCATGTTTACCTATTATTATTTACTGTACACATGATAGACTGTATGGATATCTACACTCCTTTATCACTTTGCAGAGAAGCAGGCATTTATAATAATGAAGAACTTTGCCTGGTTTAATGTTTGTAAATACAGGCCACTAGAAGGTATTTTCAGACAGCCAAATGTGTACTAGTGTTATCTCAAAGTGCCCAATATAAATTAAGTTTTCTGTTGTTTCCAAAGTGAGTAATGCAATTTCTAACACAAAATCATAGTTTGAAGAGACCACAAGGGCCATCCAGTCCAGCCCCCTGCCATGCAGGAAGACACAATTAAAGCACTCCTGACCAATGGCCATCTAGCCTCTGTTTAAAAACCTCCAAAGAAGGAGACCTCCACCATACTCCAAGGGAGTGTGTTCCACTTTGAACAGCTCTTACCGTCAAGAAGTTCTTCCTAATGTTTAGGTGTAATCTCTTTTCCTGTAGTTTGAATCCACTGCTCCATGTGCTAGTCTGGTTTCACAATGACAACAGACAGTTCTTAGCTTTTGGTAATATATGACTTTAGAAAGATCTGGATTCATATAGTAAATCCAGGAGTCATATAGTAAATCTAAATAAATGTCCTGTAGTAGATTATGCTATTCTTGAGTTTCATACAGCTTCATGGTGTCAAAAACAAGTACACTGCTACAATGCCCTGAGTCACAGTAGCTTTTTGGATACAAGCCTAATAAAATAGGCTTGGGAATATTTAACCTAAAGAAAGGAATCAGTAGAAGTTAAATTTATCTTACACCAGACTTAAAATGAGGGGAAAGTCTAGTGATTATTCCAAATCACTTCATGTCCTCCTGTGGCCATGAATGTAGAATACAGATTAGAATTCTGTCACCTGCCCCATTTTCTTCCTACTTCTAACCACATTCCCATCTTTTTTGTGTTATGTGCTTGCCTTATCTATGTGTCTGAATGGCAAGTGGACACCAAACACTGCAACTGTTGAACACTTGCATGGTTATGTTCCAGTGGTCCAACTCAACAGTCAAGGAGCAGAATCCTGCACCAACTGAAATTTCCAAGTTCTCTTCTTATCTAATGTTTTATGGTTACAAGGGTCACAACTGGTGAAAACTTGTTCATGGTACAAATGCCACTTGAAAAGTTAGAATATAGCAGCTCTTCCAAGCTATGCACTTGAATAATCCTTTATGGCAAGAGTTCTTAACCAGGGATCCAAAGAAGTCCATGAACCAAGTACAAAATTACCCCTTCTGTTTCCTTTGAATTCTTCTTTGAATGTTAAGGTCTCTACTAGTATTAATCTTTTTTTTTGTCTGTATATATTAATGAAAACAATTTCTAGTGCAATAAATTAAACAAAATAAAACAATTTTTACGCAATTGTGTGTGTTTAGGTGCATTTTGATAGGAAGAAAGCCCATAGCTTTCATTAGCTATTCAAAAGCATCTCTGACTGAAAAAAGGGTTAAGAACCACTGCTTTAGAGTGTAGCACAAACTCTCCCATTTTACCTAGACTGAATTTTGTTCTATTGGCCATCACTCTGGCCTGGCTTGCAAATGCCATTTCAACACTTCCTACCACATGATAATTACACCTTACTCCCAAATTTTTCCATGACTTCATTTACAATTATGAGAAGAGATAGAGTCCTATGGGAAATCACAGCATGTGTCTTTGGTCTGAATTTTTTTTCCAGCACTACCTCTAATAAATGGCTGTTTAAGTAGGACTGTAGCAATTTGAGAACTTTTTTCATCCAAATAACTGGTTCAAAAGGATACCAGTTTATAGTACTGAAAACTGCTAAGACATCAAGTAATTATAGTCATAATCTCATTTTCAGTTAATTACCATGATCAAGATAATTTCCATGTCAAAATAAAGAAGAAAACCAGAGTAAAACAGATCTAGGGAATTAGTGTTATCCAAGAATGACTTGAGTTGTATGGCTACCACTGGCATGAGCAATATAAATCAATTGTGTTTGAGGAGTCGGGGAGTTGCTCTTCTCCTAAGAAAGCATTTGTTACATCCTGATCTGTACACAGCCCATACTCAATCTCCTGCAAGATGGTAGAAGCCTGAAGGTGCAAGAGTTTGCAATCAAATGGTAGAAAAAAGGTACAAACCTCATCAATGCAGCTAATAAAACTGAAAGCTGCAGAATTCATGGAACCTACATCAAAGGAGACGTAATTCATTTATTCTTAAAAGTGCATCGCATGTAAGTCATCAAAAGGTCTATGAAATCAGCTGAATAAGGCCTCGAATCATATGGCAATTTCTGCTTAAAACCACTACACATATGCAATAGTGCCAAAAAGAAAGTGCACTGCATCTTTTGTCACCATCAGCAACATGGAGGAGGCTAGAATGGGCTCTTTACCAGTATTTGGTCAGATCACTTAAATATCAGTTAAAGAGCCCTGGTGGCACAGTGGTTAAATGCCTGTACCGCAGCCACTCACTCACAAACCATAAGGTTGTGAGTTCAATACCAGCCAGGGGCTTAGGCTCAACTCAGGCTTGCATCCTTCCGAGGTTGCTAAAATGAGTACCCAGCTTGTTGGGGGCAAGTAGTTTACACATTGTAAACCACTTAGGAAATACTTAAGTGTACTGATAAGTGGTATAGAAATGTACTTGCTATTGCTATTGCCGTACAACAAAATCCAAGTGAGTGATATCTTACTTGGGCCAACTAAAAAGCACAAAATACATCATGCAAGCTTTTGAAGCTTCACTGACTTCTTCCATCAGGCAAAGATGTTCAAAATCAAACTGAAGAAAAAAAGTGATGATAGAGTCACAAGCCTAAATTTTGTCTCAGATGTTAGTTCAGTTGTTAGTTAAGATGGTCTAAGGATATTAAGGCAGGCAGAGGTCATACCCCTTCTGGCCCATGTGGGGACGAGGGACAAAGAGCAGTAAAACACAGGCAATAAAATTTCAAATCCATTAGTAGCAGCAGAGTAATTTCCATCAAGAACGTGCATAAGGTTAACCATTCCTTTCTTAGGCAGATAACATTGAATTTCTCTCTCTCTTTCTCTCTCTCTCTCTGTACATGTGTGTGTGTCTGTCTGTCTGTCTCTGTATATGTGTGTGTTTAATACATATATACACACATATGCATACATATATGCAAAATGTTAAAAGTATGTTAAAATGTCATCATAATTACAAATAAATATAGAAACAAGTCAAAGAAAGAAAAAAGAAAATATTTTACTTCCAATCTTCCTTTCAGTGAAAATATCTAGGGGTAGTCGTGTTGGCCATACAAGCAAGTCCATGCTGGAAACATCTTCCTGGGAAACATCTTCTTTGGATTGCAAATGGATATTAATTTTCCTTGGCTAGCAAAATTTTCCAGCGACTGCATGGCCAAAGGAGGAGCAGCCAGCCTGCAGATAGTCCTCCCCTAACATCTGAACTGAGATCAGATACAGAAAATGCAGGCCCAAGACTAACATTTTCAATTTTTTTCTCCTGTTTGCTGATGAAGAAGCCAGTGTGATTGTGAAAGCTTGCAACATGTAGTTGTACATTTTGGTTGGTCCAATAAAATGTATCATTGGATGTTTTTGGATTTCCTTTCAGCAGTTATGAGGTTTAGTATGATATGGTATCGTTTTGTGGATTTTGTTCTATTTTGCTGCATGGCCAACATGGCTACCCCTGAATGTTTTAAAAATTTCCGTCATTTGTGTTCTACCTATTGTTCAGTTTTTCCCATTATCTCAGATAAGCAAATGGAAGGAATTTAGTGGAAAACAGCATATGAAAATGATAATATCAACTGTTTCCTGGGAAATTTCTGTATCTCACAGAGAATCTAATAGGATTACTACAACTGGAAATTAACCTGAGAAATCCATCTGATTGTACCAGTTAAAGACAACAACTGCAACAGTTGACAATTCCCAATCAGTTAAAAAAATAATGATCAGAGAAATTACGAGAACATTTCAAAAACTTCCATCACATTATTTCAGTTTCTCTTCCATTCCTCTGCTTTTTGGTCCCTTACTTTGGTTCACTACTCCTGTAGCTAATCCTAGATTTCATGTTTCTTTGGTGGATCCAATTCTTCTAGCCTATCACTCTCCTCTCTCCAGTATTTTGCATTCTGTGTAGAAAATGCTAAGAAAAGAACATATACTATGACCTTCATACCCACAGGACTAGTACCAGTAGTCTCACCTACCCACAATCCATGGCTGCTGTCACTGGCTGAAATCTTTGCTTGCCTCTTCCTCAGGTGGGGCAATAAGAGAAGGAGGCAGTGCCTCCCTCCTTCCTTCTTGGTGGGGAACAGGGAACAGTCAAGGTAGACATTGTTGGCCAGTCAGCTGCTGCACAAAGTGAGAGGCATCGCCGCCACCCTCAATGGTGCCCTATGTGCAGCAAGTGGGCTGTCTACATGAGATCCAGGGTAACCTGTGTGAGTGATGCTGCAGTGAAGCCTTGAGCACCCTTTGCCTCCTGTGCATAATGAGTGTCTGGGACCATCGGGGATGGAGGGGCACATGGGGGGCTTGCCAACTCCTGTCAGGAAGGAAGGTGGAAGGAAGCAAGGGCCAGGCAGTGGCAATGCCTCCCATCGTCTGAGGAAATGGAGAGGAAGGATTAGGGTCACCAGCTGCAGCCATATGCTCTTTGCCCTCCAGCTAGTCCTGGTGATTCTGTGGAACAAGTTGTATCCCAAAATGGGAGTCTTCCCTTCATCTGCTTTCCCTTCCACAGGGCAGAAGGTGAACAGGGTGGAGGTGGTTGCAATATTCTGACACTGAACATGAAAATATATGGTTCCCTATTACCTGAGTTTTTATGCATCCTGGAAGGTATCTCCTGCAGATACTGTGATCATATTGTATTCTGAAGCTCTTTAAAAGATTAAAATAACAACTTCTATGGACAATAGTCTTATATTTTCCCTAAGAGACTCATTTTTCCAAGACAAAACACTAAAAAGGTCAATTGGATTAATAGAATTTTCAACTGTAAAAAGAATGCAAAATAATTATAGTTTAGTGGAAATGCTTTTTGACAATGTTTGTGCTGATCTGTTTACAGTATCAAAAGTTATTAAAGTGGTCTTGTATTTATTCTGAGTTGACCTACATTAACATCTACAATGATTCAAGTAAAATTCATGAACATTATTATAACTAAGCCATCTGTCACTGGTTAAATTGATTATTCCCCAGTAATGTTTTCAGGAAAAAATGTTTATCTACAGATAGAAATGCATCTTATAATATACAAATATTAATTTATAATTCAGTACAGGTTGAGTTTCCTTATCTGAAATGCTTGGGACCAGAAATATTTTAGGTTTTTATTTATTTTTTTAATACTTATATTTGCATATACATACAAAATAAGATATCTTGGAGATAGGATCCAAATCTAAACATGAAATTAATTTATGTTTCATATACACTTTATACAAATAGCCTGAAGATAATTTTATACAATATTTTAAAATAATTTTGTGCATGAAACAAAGTTTCTGTACATTAAACCACTGAACGTGTGGCATCATGTTGGCACTCAAAGTCTTGGATTTTGGAGCATTTCAGATTTTGGATTGAGGATGCTCAACCTTTCAAAAACATTAAGATTCCCCCTGCCATTTTCTTTCCTCCCTTTTATATCTGACAACCAATATAGAACATGCAAACATGATTTTCCAAAATCATGGTCTTTCCACAGATTCATTTTAAAGATTATCCCAACATTTCCTAGTGGAATGCCCCTGCCTTATTTGTCTCAACATTATTTCTCTACCTTGCCAACACTGCTAGTAAGTAGTTTGCCCAGTACTTCAAAGCAACTACCATATATACCTTCCTTCTGCCCTCAGAGTTATAGTTGCCTTGCTTGGCTGAATAATGCATCTGCGCTTTTTTAACATTCTCAGCATTTTCACAGGTTGTTTTAGCTATGTTATCACAAAGCATCAATGAAGAACCAAACTTTGAATTTTAGCCTTTAAACATATAAATGCTGTAGATATCAAATAACCCTCCAAGAGGTTTATATATACAACAAAAGTCAAAGAACATGCAAAGGTTTAAACAAAACAATTAATTAATAAGTACCGGTAGACATTAGATTTACAGTTTGAACTGTGTTATTACATGTTTGGGTCACCTTAACTGTAAACACTGTAAACATACGCATGCAAAAAATAGGACACACACTTGTAAATGTATACTCCTATACAGATTAACTGTTACAGTTAAAGATAAACCATTCAATTCAGCGAAAGACAAAGCATTCAGTAAGTATGACAGAGAAAAAGTAAGAAAAAAGTATAGAAATAACTGAAGTTGTGACAAGAGTGCAATTAAGGTCTTGTCTTGCTCTGCTTCTAATAAACTGTTGATTTTCTATCATCCTAAACTCACTCCAGAAAGAAATCAGTATTTAAAATATTTTCATCTACTGAAGTCATACAGATAAGAAGAACAGATGTATATTGGTGTGTTGTTTTATACACAAGGCAGCTAAAGAAAATGCCACCATTGCCATCAGTGTTAGGCAGCATATGGTATTAAACAACTTTGCCTCTTGCCAGGTTACCACCAACATCATGCTTCACCTCCATGATGTCATACTAGTAAGTGGGACATAATACCCAAATAACTGTCTTCAGATAATGTGTGAAAAGGCTTTAATAGTCAAGTGTGAAATGCATTTCAGTTTATGCTGAAGGAATTAACTAAATTTACTGTATCACACAGATCTGTACCTCTGAATTAATATTTGAGGTGCTGTGTTTAATTTGGGTAGCAGTTCTACACTTATTTTGCTCCCTTACGATAAATCGTGTTTAAATCAACTTTGTCCTGAATATTAAGACTTTAAAATAATTTGCCTACATTTTTCCAATTCCCAACTATACTGCATGATATGGTCTTTATGAAAATCATCATCCTTTTTCTGATCTTCAAAACTATGAAAATAAAAATACATACTGAGCACTTGAAATAAATTACAAATCTCCTGAACAGGACACAAACCCTGAACATTTTTCACAATGCAGCTTGTCTGATGATCCACTGTGTCTTCCACTACATCTACTATATGTTGCACAATGACAGTGTGGTATGTATGTGTTTTTAAAGAGGAATTTCAGAAGACTCTCTTGTACTATAAAAACAAGCTAAATATGGAGGAAAAACAGCTGCTTCAGTCAGGCGTTGAAGAGTGTTACTCTTGAAGTTGTTTCATACAAGCCCCTCCATTTTCAAAATCACAGAAAAACCAGCCACCACACTGTCAATGCAAGGATCACCAAAAAAGACATCATAAAACGAACGTGTGGTGAAGGAAAACCTCTAGAGTACAGGTGGCATATTTTGAGTGATTTCTGCTCCTCAGGAATTTGAATAGAAATCTTTCCCTGGATTTCTTCACTTGCTTGCTGGGGCAAAGTTCCCTCAGTAGTTGTGTCTTGCTTTTTAATACTGTCTTCATTCTGAACTAACAGAAGATGCTCCTGTGTCTGCTTTCATGGTAGAAGATCAAGAGAAGACAGAGAGATGAACAAAATGACAGATGGAAAATGCTTAAAAATGATACTTGGGGATGTGCAATGACAAAAGTCACAGAAATTGCCTTGGACTAAATAAGAATCAAGATGTGCCCTGCTGGTGCTTCATAATTTTGTATATGGGGCCAAATTTCTTGGAGAAACAAGCTGCTTTCAAACAGGTGAATTAGTTCTCTGTTGTTAAAGTTCTCTCATCTCGTCTCATCTTAATTCCATCTGTATACTGAAATATATTTTTGAAAGTTAAATTACAGAAAATGTGTGAAACTATCATCTTGATGCATTATACTCTTATATAAAATATTGGTTATTAACAGTCTACACTACACTGGTCTTCAAAATGACTTTATAATATTAGTTAGATATCACACCTAAACTGTGGTGCAAATATACGGTAATTATTTATGTTTTGTGAATGGTATTGTCATGGAAGAAAGTATCAAAAATTCTGCATCAAAACTATACTGTAGTTAAAGTGCAAAGTGTTCAGTATCTTAAAAATTAAGAAAATGCAATAATTATTTTACTAGCAAGATTAGAAAGAATGGATTTTGGTGTACATTTTATTTGTGTCACTTGTGTGTAAATCAAGTAAAACAATATAAATAATATTGCAATCCTATATGAAAACTGAGCACAGATTGGAAAACTTGTGGGAAAATCTTGTTTTAATCTGTTAAAAAAGAGATTTGTATCCCATTATTCTTGCTATACATGGTAAATAAAGTAGCTATCTAGGACAGGAAAAATTTGGCTCTAAGCTCTTTCAGTTGAGTCAATCGTCTATGATCAGCTTGATATTTGGGGACAGGGTCTTTGCACACCCCTAAGTGGTGGGTAGCAGGAAGAAAGAAGCTGGGGAGCTGGGCAGCAAGAAAGAAATGATATATAATGCAAGAGTAACATGAGAGTTAAAACAAAAAACAGGGAAAAGAGAGGAAGACAACATAAAAAGAATAGGGTACAGTTAAACCTTCATCATTGCTCTTTTTCTCCAAATACATGGCAACATCTTCATGCAACTTTGTCAACCAGCCATGCACTAAAAAATTGAAAAGCTGCAAAAGCTTGCAGCAGCGCAAGTCTTGTTAAGGTGTTAGATCAGGAGGCTGTGAGATGAAATTACTTTAAAAGGCAGCCAAAAGAAAATGTCTCTCAGCAACTGCTGTTGAGGGTTTTCATTTTGCTCAGTGCCATTACATTAGCAAAAGTCTACTTCAGAAGCACATATCAAAACAGCAGCTTTACCTCTGGCCCACCAACCTGTCTCCCACAGGACTGAAATGTAGCTTTCTTGACCTGGCATAAAGTATGGAAAGTTCAGTTGTCTTGTGAATAATAATAATAATAATAATAATAATAATAATAATGGAATAGTTACATATATATATTTAAAAAACAGTCACTAGTGATGGATAATTATAATGCACTACTCATTCTGTGTAAGGCAGAAGTTAACAGACAAGATACAGACGCCTGCAAATGCCTTTTTATTACAACTGTTAATTATTTCTTCTAAGAGAAGTCCACCAATTTATGTTATTACTGAAATAACATTGACAAAGAAATCAGAATGAACCCAAGAAATTGCTAAGCATTCTCTGAAGAAACACTGCTCTCAAAAAAACAACAACGCATAAACAACTTCCCTTTCTCATGATCGCTGCTGACCAGAATGCAATCCTTTTGTGATATCTATTCAACAGCATTCCACAGTCCATTTGTTCTAATCAGACTTCATGAGCAAACCATTAAAGGTTCTGCATGCTATTTCATCACCATCGACGATATATTCTGCAACTCACATTTTTATCTTTCAATGAAAGTTAAATTACAATGAACTGTTAAAAAAAGCTCAACCCAAATCCTCTTCTTAAATTAGAAGTTCTGGAAACTCTAAGATTACTTCAGTATTAAAAACACCTATGCCTACTACAATAGGTGTATATTGTACACCTATATAAGTGTATATTATTCAATATCACTTCAATATTATTGGGCTGGAGCCAAGAACCAAAGGTCAAAGGAATATAGCTGCTACTACTATTCTAGAGTACTTGTATAGTAACTCATACAGCACAATAACAGGTAGGTTCTTAGGCTTCTGTGTACAAGTCATATAAACTAACTTTACTTCATCCAGACTTTTCTCATTCAATCCTTTTTGTGATGCCTTCCATATGTTAAAGGACACATTTGGATTCAATCTTATCTAACTATGATCATACCACAAAGTATAATTTTTAGACTGGCAATTACGTCAAAAACATTTTCTTACTAATACAGAATCTAGATGAGTACTATCTGGAGAGCTGATATAGTTGCCTGTGATGACAGTAAATCACAGTTGAGATGGATTTGTCTGCTAATGTGGGTCTTATGTGCTAGAAGTGCCAGTAATAAAAGATTATCATGTGCCATGTTATGATTTTTCAACCCCTTTACTTCTGCAGCAATCTTACAGATGTGAGAAAGAATCACTTCAAGAAAAGTCACCTCTTAGAACTCTCTGCCACATTAAGTTAGGCCTGCTTAGCTGTGCTATAGTCATGCTAGAAGTTAAAAGTTTCTGGGAAGGGTAAGCAGTTGCAGGAGCAGCAGTTGTGTGGGAATCAAGGTCATATAGCTGCCTGGTACTGACTGGGAAAGAATGTCAGCTGTTGGGAGACGTGTGTTCGAGGGAGTTCACAGAAGCAAAACATTTGCTGTAGCTTTAGATCAGGCAATGGACTGCTACTGTGCTGAACCTGATCCTCAATAAACACTTTCTGGTTTCACCCATAAAGTCTGTTCATTGAGTTAGGTAGAGACAGGACACTGCAGATTACCAGATCTAAACTAAGTGTAGGGCTTTTCCCGAAGTAACCAAGTCTTCAGAGAAAGGAGCCAACATAAGCTTAGCCAGTGAGGGTAGGAACCCAGGTGCCAAACCCAATGGCTAAAAGAAAAAATCTATCACGCAGCTGGAGGTGCCCCGGCAAAATGAGTCAGCACTGACCAGCCTGAAGACTCTTTGAGTTGTGGCAGTCAGTTACCAATGGCTGTGGGTCCCAGACATGGAAAGCTGTGGAAGGCACCTGGCTCTGTGACCAATTGGGGCCTAAGACCAAGTGGGGCCTTCAGTCTATTCCATCCGTGGGAGACCAGGTAGATGGAAGCAGAATTACAGAGCGTGTATACCAAGATAAAGGGCTCAAAGGCTGTCTCCAAGAAAACTTGGGCCAGCTTGCCAGCACAGGGGAACTGGCAGCAAAAGCATTGGAGGAGCAGGAGAAGGAAACCTCCGATAATGGCAGGGACACAGGACATGTCACTGAGACTTTGGTGATGGCTGTAAGGGAAAGTGTTCATCTGGCACCAAATGCGTTTGGCCCCTGCTTTCAATGTCATTCTTCTGGACTCAAGTCAAAGGCTTCATGTGTGAGGGAAGTACACCTTCTGGTCAAAAGCTGCCAAAGATGCAGCTTTTGCAGCTAGAAGAGACCACAGAATGGTTGGTCAACCTGTATGACACAAGGGGCAATGAAGCTCTATGTTTTCAACGCCTTCATGACCAGCCTTCAAGCCTAGTTTGAGGACTCATTCTAGCAAGAGAAAGCCCACACCAACATCCAGCCACTGTAGCAGGGGAGGAGTTTGGTGGCTGAGTATACAATGGAGTTTACATGGCTGGCGGGCCGCATATTCAATCAATTGGAGACCATCATGATCCAATACTTCTGAGATGGCCTAAAACCAGACATCCTGGAGTGGTCGCTACCGCAAAGAAACCCAGACATCCTAGTCAGCAGGGTGTGGCTAACTGGAGAGGTGGAAGCTATGAGGCCGACTGTGAAGTTTTTCAAATGGAGGATGTTGTGAGGATCCAAGCCATGAGGAGGTGGTGCCACCAAGAAGGCCACACAGCCTATCTTGATGGAGTGGAAGCATGAGAAGCAGATGTGCCTGGGGCTGTGCTGTGCTGTAGCAGAGAGGAGTACTTAATTGCTAACTGCCCTACAACAACCTCGGCTACACTGACTGACTATGCTGAGAATAAGACTTCAAAAGGAAAGATTCAACCATAGACATCGGCAGTTCAGAAGCAAGAGAATGCAATACAGATAATCACCCAGATGGTGGAGGACTCATGTCCAACCAGAGTGAAAGCAATGCAGAGCTGTTAGGAAACAACTGGAGCCTGCCCTAAATGATGCAGGTCTCAGACAACAGGTGCCTTGAGATCATGGTGAATGGCTGTGCCGCACTCATCTTTATCTGGGTAGGAATGAGAGCCCAAGAGGGAGAAGGAAATATGGAGATTGCCAGCATGGTAGACTCTGTCTGCACTAGGTATTTAATGTACTCTAACACATTTAACAGACTGGGCCTGCAGATAGAAGAATTGCCAACCCCTATAAATGCATCTGAGAAGTAGATTTGTCTATGAAAGTTCATGCTGCCAACTTCTTTCTCTCAGTTAGTCTCAAAGGTGCTGTAAGATCTCTCTACAACCCCCATAAAGTTTACCCAGATGGAGGTTCTTGTTCACTCTTGCAACATGCCAGTGCACATAAAAGTTGGAAAACATGTGAAGGCCCAGCAATTTACAGTAGCCCCTGTGACAGCTCATACAATTGTCCTGTGGTGAACTGGCTCAAATTTCACAATCCTCACATTAACTAGAATACTAATGGAGGTGAAATTCATGAGTTAGCAGTGCCAGGCCCTTGGGGAAACTGAATCAGGGTAGCCCTGATAGGGCAGCTCAGGGCTGGTCCAGATCTAGTTACCAGTGTCATGGCGACTGAACCAAGGCTGGACGCACCTGGTGAGCACACAGAGTTGAGTGGCCAGGATTAGGGGGGTGTTAAAAACATTTAGAAATGGATCCTGAAAAGGTCCAAGGTGTAGTTACATGTCAGGTCCTTAAAACAAGGAGCCAGATGGAGAGCTTTTGGGGGTTTGCCAACTTCTACTGGGAATTCATCCCCAACTGCCCAACTTGAGTGATTTGCTCAAAACTAACAGTAAAAAAGATAAGAGAGAAGAAAAAAACCAAATGCCAAATTAAAGGGAATCTGGACTGTCATGAGGCTTTTAACCTCCTTTAACAACTATTTACCTCTGAGTCCATCCTGAAACACTCTGACCCCATGAAACCTTTTCTGGTTCAACTGGGTGCTTTGGACATGGAGATTAGGGAAGTTTTGCTACAGAGAGACAAAGAGGCTCAGTAAAGACTCAGTTAAGAAAAATAGGAAAGCATATTTTCTGTTTGTCAAGGATCAGAAATGGAACAGTAGTGGCAGTGTGGGAGAAAGGCTGATGGCCTGTGGCATTTGCTGGAAAGGGAATCCATTTTTTTTAGAGGTGTGGACTGATCATAAAAATGTGGAGGTGTTAAAAACATCTAGGAAGTTAAGCCCAAAACAGATTAGGTGGACAGAATGTTTTTACAAATTCAGTTTCCAATTAAAGTACCTGCAAGGGAAAAGTAAGTTTTTAGCTGATGTTTTGACCAGATTATCACAGCATGACAGTCAGAGGAAGGAGGTGGTGGAACCAATGCTCACGTTGCCAAGAGCTCGGATTGGCAGCAATCACACAAAGCCATTCCAAAGTTCAGGCCTGAAAGCCCCCCTGAAGCCAAGCCTTCAGAAAAGCATGGTCAAGGTGATGAGATATGCTTGGTTCAGAAATCATGGGGAAGAAATAGTATTGTAGGAAGGCATTCCTTAGAAAGGGGACAGAATCTATATGCCTGAGGCACCAAAAATGCAAATTCTCAACCAGTGTCATGATGCCAAGATGGCAGGATATTTTTGCTACATAAAAAGGTTACATTTAATTAGGCACTAGTTTTGGTGGCTCAGGTTGAGACAGAACATGGAGGAGTTTATTGGAAGCTGTTCCATGCATGCCATGACTAAACAAGCAGGTGGAAAGCCCCATGGACTGTTACAACTTTTAGCCACGCCTTCACACACATGGAGTAAAATAAGTATGGACTTCATAGCTGACCTGCCTATAAGTCACGGAAAGGAAGTAATTTGGGTAGTAACAGCCTTGTTTTGAAAACAAGAGTATTTTGTGCCCTGTACTTCAATTCCAATAGCTCCTAAATTAGCCAAAATGTTTCTACAGCACATATATAAAATGGGGTCTCCAACAAGGGAGATTATCCAACAAGATAATCTCAGACAGGGGAGTCCGATTCACCACTCTGTTTTGGAAAGCTTTTCTGAAACTGTTAGGTGATGAACAAGGTTTGAGTTCAGCCTATCACACACAGATGGATAGTCAGACTAAGAAAGTTAATCAGATTTTCAAGCAGTACTTTAGAAACAATGTTAAATTTTCAGCAAAACAACTGGGTGGATCTTCTGCCCTTTGCAGAGGTGACTAAGAACAATACTGTTTTCCAGAATATAGGACATTCACCTCTCTAGGTTGTGTATTGATAGAAGCTGAAACCCTGCCCACCTTGTCTGTGGACAACTCTGATCCTGTTCCTCTAGTGGAATGGATTATTCACCCTAATAACTCCTGGCCAAAGATTATGTCGGCACAAGACTATGCTATGGATATTAGACTTTGCTAAAGATACATACAAGAAATATGAATACCGAAAAAGGGCAACAAGAGTGAAAATTTAAAGTGAGAGATTTAGTTTGTCTGTCAACCACATTTTTAAAATGTTTGCAACCTTCAAAAAACTGGTATCTAAGAATGTTGGTCCTTTGCTGTGGCAATAGAGTTAAGCTTACCTAAAAGCTATAATCATGTACATCTGTATTTCATTCTAATCTGTTGAATCCTTCAAACATATTGAAAATGTGGCATTAAGTTCCTCCTGCCATGCCATCTGAGGGAGAGACACTGGGCCGAACACCATAAGGCCTAAAATAAG
>CM034707.1:9803490-9817218 GCA_020142125.1 Phrynosoma platyrhinos | reverse complement strand
GGGGCGGGATATAAATAAAAAGTATTATTATTATTATTATTATCTTTGATGGTTGGTTACCAAAACCACTTTGAGATGAAGCAAATCTTGGACTCAAGATGGTACAAGGGCCAACTCAAATGTTTTGTGCAGTGGAAACATTTTCCCATAGGACGTTAAGAGTGGGTGGAGGACTTTCATGTCTGTGCCCCTAAAATTGATATGGACCTCCATAGGAAGTACCCTGACAGGCCTGGGCCTAGCTGATGTGTTTTGAATGAATGCTAACTATGGTTGCTTTCCTAACCTGTGTAGTTCATTTCATCTTTGACTTTGTTACTTATTTCTGTGTTTCACTTTGGATGAGGAGTCTGTCTTGGAGGGGGTGGATGTGAGAGTCTTCCCATAGAGCTTTCTGCCATTTTAAGTTAGGCTTGTTTAGCTGTACTGTCGCCATGTTAGAAGAGTGTGTGGGGAGGAGTGAGCAGTAGTGAGGGATTGTTATGTGGGAATCAAGGTCATATAGCCACCTGGTACGGTGTGGGAAACAATACGACTGTTGAAAGGGGAAAGTGTTCGGGGTGGGTGGGTTACAGAAGCGAAACTTATGCTGTAGCTTTAGATCTGGCAATGGGCTACTACTGTGCTGAACCTGATCTTCAGTAAACACTTTCTGGTTTCATTCATGAACTCTGTTCATTGAGATGGATATGAAAATATATCCCATTCAATATAGATAAAACGAATCAATAACAAAACCATAGATACTCTCATTTAACCTTTGGATTTCGTTTTGTTTTCAAGGTATTTTACTTCTTGGAGAATAAAAAATCAGTTTAATTAACAGCACAGCTAAATATATTATCAATTTCATGTTACATAAAGTACTCACTCCTTCTACTTCTGTAGGAATCTGTCCATTGATGTTAAGGGTCCTGAAGGGAGAATGAGTTGACAAGCGCTTGTCCCATTCACTTGGCCGTGGCTCAGGAACAGATTCCATAAAGTTTTTCTTCAGCTCACTGATGTTTGCATGATGTTTCTTTATCTCCTCCTGAGTTTTATCTAGATCCTGTCATTAAGAAAAAGATGCAGAACACAAACTATGGATAAATGTGTTTAAAGATGTATTTACAGTTCTTTAAACTGTCAAACTTGCTGCACTAAGCGAATCCATCTCCATTTAGCTATATACACAAGCTAAACTAAAATGCATTGGGAACATCACCCGTTTCTTCTTCCTGTAAATGTAGAATGGATTTTACTAGTGTGAGAACAGTAATTTCTAGTAAATTAAGAAATAATTTTCATTTTAAAACCCTGTCACCTACACTAATAAAAATTAACTTACAATTGAACTGTTCTGAACTGCCTTAGTATTTGCCTTTTTTTTATTTATAAGGTAATTAATTTCCCAATGCACAACAAATGCAATTAGCATATTTAAGGCTTTGATCCTATACCCACTTACCTGGGGATAAGCCACACTGAACTCAGTAGGACTTACATGTGAGCAGACATGTATAGGATTCAGCTATAAGACTACTTCCAGTATCTGTTTATTCCTATGTCTGTATGCCATTGCTCATAACAAAAGCAGCTTGTTAACATACTTTTTTGCAATACGTTAGCATAAATTCACTTAAAGTAAAATAAATAAATAAATAAACCTGAAATCAGTAAGTCACTAGCAAACATGAATTTTGAACTTGCATTATTTCTCCCTTGCATTTTCCAATGAAATAAATTTTACTTCGTTGATGATTTCCTTTATTTCATTTAAAAAAAAAACAACCACATGGAACAGTCCCCTGGAACTTTTACCATTTCAGAATGTAGATATGGAAATTATATGGTTTTATCCTCCGTCTATTATGGAAAACTAAACATATCTAGTGGATACTTTTTTCTTCTCATCCAAGTTTAGTTTATGCAAGAAAATATGTGCAGTAGAGGTAGGGCAGAGGGAGGGAGAGCATGTGCCTAGAAGTAACTAGTCACAGGTAACCAGCTATTTGTTATTACTGCACTTCTTGTTCCTTACTAAAGTATAACTATTTCATATTACAGCTATAATTCAAGAAATTGTGTTGCTTCTTTTCTGCTGTAACTCACTTTTATAGGTAACTATATAATTTATGATATGCCTTATGTTACTCAAAATCTCAAATGTGAGGTTTATTAAGTAAGAACAAGTTGCTTACCTCTAATTGTAGTTCTGTGATCATGTTTTCATACATATCAGTACGTGCCTGAGAAAAAGACTGAACCTTCTACATTCTAGAAATTTTGGTGGTAGCCTGTCTCCTTTATGTTCATGCTCATGATGTCTTACTTTCAGTTCCGAGGAAGAGGTAAGAAAAGAAACTAAAAATCTACCAATGTTACCACCACAGGGAGGAAGAACAGGTTGTGTGAATCCGGATAACCACTTACAGAAGCAATTACAAGTAAGCAAGCTATTCTTTTTTATGGGCTCTGTGCATCACACCAAATAGCAAGCTTATTCAAGAAAGAAGGAAGAGAGGGTTGGTGATGCAAAACTGATGGCAGCACAGCTCTTACCAGGATGAGCATCAAGGCAGCAGAATTGATAAAGATGGAGGGCTGAGACTAGGTAGCCAACCAATGAATTACAGTTGGCCCTCCGTATCCATGGGTTCAACCATCTGTGGCTTGAAAATATTTAAGAATATAAATTCCAAAAATGGCAAAAATGGTAAGGGACACCATTTTACTATGCTGCTGTATTTAATGGGACTTGAGCATCCATGGATTTTGGTACCCACGGCGTCCTGGAACCAAACCCCAGTGGCTACCAAGGGCCCACTGTATATCCCTTTAAAAGGCTATTAAAGTGGCATTAGCTATTGAACAGTGACTGCTGAGACAGACTGAAGCAGGCATCACAGCCTGTGTAATACCTGTGCCCTACAATCAGAGAATGCAGTAAGCATTCCAGAAGCATTGAGGAATTAGAACAGAACATCAGGAGAATCACCTCCTGGGTTAGGTGAAAAGTAGACACAAGCTGTGGCAGGAAAGTACTGTTACCATCTTGCCCTTATGCCAAATAAGATATGACTAAGATTGCACTAAGAAGCTGCAAACTACTTGGGAACATAGCAAGCCATAGTCTATTAAGAAAGCTATCTTGAGAGAAGAACTTTATTGAAACAAAGGCTTCGTGAGTGAAGAGTGCATTTATAAGTATCCACACACAAGACGGCGTCCTATGCAGAAGTAGATTCTGTAGACCAGGGGTCCTCAAACTCTGGCCTGTGGGCTGGATTCGGCCCGCTGAGGCCATTTATCTGGCCCACGGCCCGCCGGGTATTTTTTTGCTGCCACGGTTTATGCAGACGGGCGGCCGTGGGCTGCCCTGGGAAGTGGTGGATTGGGGCTGAGGCTGCCCCACTCCTCGGCCCCGATCCTCCCTTTTGCTGCCTGGGAAAGGACTGCTAAAACAGCGCTCCTTCCACAAGCCGTGAAAGGGGCGCCCGAAGAGTCGCCATGCGGCTCTTCTCTGTCTCAGAGGAGGAGGGGAAAGGGAGACGAGAGCCTGGTGACCAGTGGGGGGCCCGTCCCTCTCTTCTCTCCCAGCGTCACCTGAGGGAACCCCGCCACCAGAGAAGGAAGGAAGGAAGGAAGGAAGGAAGGAAGGAAGGAAGGAGCCAGCGGACAAGATCAGGTGAGCTTCAAGGGGAGGGAGAAAAGGACAAACAGTCGCAAAGAAGGGGAGAAGAACACTCATGTGGGTTGGATCACGTGTGGCAGCACGCCGGGTGGAATGTGTTCAGAAGGGATTTGCCTTTGCCATCTTCTGAGGCTGAGAGGGTGTGATTTGCTCAAGGTCTGGTAGACGGTTTCCCTGGTTGAGCAGGGATTCAAGTTAGTATATGATGTTGTATGTATGTTGTCTGCTGTGTAAGACCCAGTTCACTGTTGTGATCTTGAGAGAAGAACTTTATTGAAACAAAGGCTTCATGAGACATTGAGCCTTCTCTGTCAGAGAGCTCTGGTGCCACAATAAAATACAGTTCCCATGATTCCCTAAACCTAACCCTTAAAGTGAATCAATTTGCACTATTTCTGGCAATCTGCAAAGGCCCATAGTTAGGTAAAATGATCTAAATGCCACTGGAAGACCATTGTCTCTCTCCCCACCATATAATCAAGAAAGCAATTCCAAATGACAATAAAATTGTGTTTTCCTTTCTTTGCTTTTGAAATTTGAAGTGTTAATTTCCAGATCGTTACTAGTTGTCATATGTCCATGATAGTGAACCTATGGCACACGTGCCCACTCTGGCACGTGAAGCCATTTCTGAGGACATACAGAGACAGTTAAAGGCCCAGGAGGATGGGGGAAAGGGGAGGAACAGGCGCTTTAGCTGTCTCTGGGGAAGTCCTGACCCAGATGTCCTGCCCCCAGAAGGCAGAAGTCCTGACCCGCAGAAGTACCCGCCCCCCCAGCACCAGATTACACCCGGTGTGGGGACACCTTTAAGTTTGGGCACTCGGTTTCTAAAAGGTTCACCATCACTGCCATATGTTATTATGCCAGGTCACAGTTATCTCCTTTAAATCTTTCCAGACTCAGATGATGAGCAATTTGGCAGGTACTAATAAATAACCAATGAAGAGTTTGTAAAAAGCCTCTGCATTGTCTCTTAAAAACCCAGGACAGCCAGTTCTGGAGTCTTTATAAGATGCTTTTGTGTGCCTTCAAGTCATTACCTATAACTTATGGCAACTCTTTCACGGGTTTTTCTTGGCAAGATAGTGTCTTCCTCTGAGGCTGAGTGTGACTTGCCCAAGGTCACCCAGTGGATTTCTATGGCCAGGCAGGAATTTGAACTCTGGTCTCATAAAGATTGCTAGGAACCCTCAATTTGACCACTTCACGAACAAGATTGTCTCTCTGCTGGGAAAAAGTTGGTTCTGTGTAAAAGTCACACTGGAGTCAGATAATACTTATGTGGAGTTTTTAATCTGCTTCCCCTTATGATGCAGAAACACTTCTGAAGGGGAATTCACCCAACCTATTATTCCATATTTTCTTATATAGGCTAAAATCCCATTGGTTTCCAATGCCTTTCTGAGACTATCTGAGGGGAGACAAATTTCTTAACATGACTATCCATAAAGTCTAGCAAAATTTCAGATGGAGTAAGCTCCTGTAAAGCTTGAGCTTCAATATGTGGTTGCCTGATGAAATTTTCAACCTTATACTACATATGCCAATTTATATTCAAATCCTTCAGTTGATTCTTCCACAGATCTCATTAAAGTGATTGGGAATCAGTATAAAATTTTCTTATATATGTATTTATCCTATATGAAAAAGTTTTACATTAAACTGTTCCTCTTTTGTGTGACAATATAGTGGGGTTGGCAGTAAAATATCAGGCATTAGAGCCTCTTTTTTTCTGTGTTTTCACACTGTAAGTGCTGCTTTTAGAGCTGAGTTATTAGCAGTTCACGGTCTGTGCCATAATCTATTCTTGGTTTTTCCAGAAAGAATGGAACTTTTTCATCTTCAGCTTCCAATCAAATAGCTTACTTGATTTTTATAATGGCCATCTGGTGATGTCTATCTGTATAGTCATCACTTTGTTTCCAGAAGAATGTGTTTAAGTGAACAAACTGCTGGTCTTAAAAAATTTGATCAGTTGCTTTCTTGCTTAATTTCTTGATTCTATACTTCTTTGATTTTTTATTTCCAGATCAAAACTATGTAATTATCAGACTGAAAATATCCCATCTCTGTCCAAACTTTAGTTTTCTCACACCAAGTAGGGCTATGTCCATATCTTCCATTTCTTGTTTAACATCTTTTAAAGTTAAGGTAATGAACTAATCTCCTTGCCACAACAGAAAAATATCATTTTACAATATTCCAGAATTATAAAGATGTTTATACTTCCTAAAGCCAAAATTGGGTGAAAAACATCATTCTATCTGAAAACAGTGAAGTTATCCTGCATAAATTTGTATCCCAGTCCCATTGACTGGTTGTCAATCTTGTCAAGTAATACAAGGGCAATGGTGAAATGGAAATGACCATCTTCAGGACAGAGCATCAAATTCTATCCTGCAACCATGTTTTATTACAGATAGGATCAAAAGGCTATGATACAAACCAAGGAGAAAGTGTTTGAGTTTCCAAAGAAACATGGGTTGTGAGTAGTACAAGTGAGCAACTATGTAGCTGAAAGGATGGGATGCAACTTAGATCATGAAAGAAGTTTTTAAAAACAATAAATTTCTAGAAGAAATAAAGTGAATTTGTATTAAGGTGTTACTGCTGTGCTGTAGAAAACAGAAAAGAAGGAAAGGTGATGCAAGTGCACATAAGGGAAAAGGAGCAGGAGCATCAAAGTCTCTAGAGTTTAGAAGGTTCTAAGATGATGATTCCTACAGACACAAATCCATATGTCTGATGCACAAACACCATGATAAAGAATCCAATCTGGTTACTTTTGATAAATAGGAAAACAAGAATTATTTATAAAAATGCAATTATAACAGCAATTAATTACTATTGGGCCTATAACCGCAGCTAATTATATTTTAACAGTAACTTTCTAATCTGTGGAGTGGTTTGGGGAGGGAAGAGTTGATGGTAGTATTTGGTCAACCTGCATTGTTGTCCAAAGTTCAGATTTTCAGGTGACAGTGTGGCAGATAAAAGTCAGGGACATCATTTGTAAGACTAATCATAGCTTTGGAAGGGGCCTAGTATCTTGATACCTGCCAAATTACTGGACTAGTTCTAACTGTCAAGCTGACGACTGAAAGGTTTATCAGAGGACTGTGTTCTGGCTTAGAACCTTGCACTATGGTAAGTATGAATAGATTCCAGTCTTTCTCTCTTTCTCCATGAATAGCTGCGTACCTTAGCATGAATTCAGAATCCTCAAAGAAAAGTCTGATTTACCTGTCTCTAGCAGAGTACAAGAAAGGGGCTCTCTTAGATAAGTTTCTGCATTGATTCTCTTCAGATTGTAATTTTGCTCTGAGATCTCTCTGATCTCTTCACATTCCTCTGCTGTTAAGAGCAGCATCCAAAGTCAGAGTCCTAAAAACTCTGAAGTAATACAGTCCAAAGGAAGTGATATCACATCTGTTTTCTAAATTAATGAACTGGCTCTTGTGCAAAGAGTTGATTATATATTTCTATATAGTAGCAATAACCTTAGGTTCAGCTTGCACAAATGATTTAGGATCCAAAATATAAATAAATAAATTTGCAGTAGTGAAATCACAAAAAAAACCCAGTGGAAATATTAATGGATACAGGCAAGGAAAGCTCTTCGACAGTCTGGGAAATATTAAAGTCAAAGAACAACCAATGCTGCTGGGTATAGATACTGCTGAATAAAGCCTGGCATCTACTTTGCATTGAGTAGATTATCAGCAACATTTAAGAAGAGTTAGAAATCACTGAGTGCAAAAGTGCACTGTAGTCTAATGTTCAATGTGTTATTCCAGCTAATGTGTGCACAGGAAAAATGGACAGTCTGAAAGAGCAAAAAAAATAGCTCTTTATCAACTGTGCTGTCATTTTGAAGCATTGCACAATGGCTTGCAGGGGAAGGCAACCTTTCCCCTTTAAGGGCCGAGGGACTTCAGCTCCCAGAATCCCAGGAGCTATTGGCCAACATGGGACTATTGGCCAACATGGCTGAGGCTTCTGGGAGCTGAAGTCCCTCGGCCCTTAAAGAGGAAAGGTTGCCTACCCCTGGCTTAAAGTGATAACATTAATAGCATAACTTGGAAAAGGGCAATCAAGTCTAGCATGCTTCTTTTAATTTCTGTTGTGCTAATTTCATTTATCTGATTAGCCAGCACTGTGTCTTAGTGCTTCTGTGAATTGGTTTTCTATGCTAAACACAGTCAAATGACTGTGTGGGGGGTGGGGATAGGCAATTTTTCCAAAGTATCTTATAACTCTTTTTTTCATTTTTCTGTGTGAACACCTGCAACAAAACAGTTAAAGATGTGGGCAAAGATGTGTTAGTAACAAGCAGTGGTTCACATGAGCTATGAAACAGGGTCTTGTATGGCAACTGGAGGATGACAGTGCTGCGAAGAAAAGTGCATCAAGTTGAAAATGTTCTACTGGGAGGAGATAACAGATTAAACAGTCATCTTAAAGCAAGACTAAAAGATCATGGGTGAAAACTGCCTCTTGCCAGATGATCTCCTGTTGACTGGATTACAGACCATTTTAATGATGTCCAAAATTCTGCATGGTAGAATCACACCCAAAAGCTGCAAAGCATTAAATTTAAATTTTAAAAAGAAAGTGCATTAAAAAGACACTGTTAAAAAGATTCTCCTATTAGCTGCTGTTTCTGTAATTCTGAGTAAAACACATATCACATAGGAATAGAGTCAGTATAAGAAGCCACACATTTTGCAAATCAATGATATATGATTGGAATGTTCAGAATCATCAAGAGTCTGGAATTGTAGGGTAAAAATGTAATTAAGCTTGCATGCCCTTAAGGCAAGGTGACCAAAATCCATTTAACCAAAATCACAGAAAATTTTAATGATTACAAAATTATGAAATTGCATGTTGAATCATTCAAAATACAGTGAATACTACTTCGCAAGAAGATTCTCTATCCAATCTGTGGAGGGAGCAGTGAACCTTTACTAAAATATGCTTTCAAGAAAAATCTATTGTGATGACATTCTAGTTCGTTTTCAAAATTTTTGGAGACTTCCAAGAAGTTATGCCATTGTCAGTGCTTTTCAACACTGTTGAAGAATTTGTTGTTTGGGGAAATGGGGAAATAATCTCTCCCTAACTATATTAATATCTGTATTCCCAAGTTTGTTTGCTTACTATTTCTTTTTATCTCATTGAGATTTTGAACTATCTCAGTTTTTGTCTAAAGGCACAGCTGGACGTATTTCATGCATCTATACAAGATGAAATATTTAGCAAACCAGGGGCAGAGTACCGTATTTTCCGGTGTATAAGACGACCCGCGTATAAGACGACCCCCCATTTTTCCAGTCAAAATATAGAGTTTTAGCACCTCCATCCTCCTTATCCTTATATCCGGCGTACAAAACGACCCCCCCACTTTAACCACAGATTTTGCAGGTTAAAAAGTAGTCTTATACGCAGGAAAATAAGGTACTTTAAGTGCAGCAAAAGTTCAACGGTTGTCTATGGCATTTCCAAGTAAGAACTGAGAAAGTATCCTGTTTGAAAGCTAAAACCAGCCAGTGTAGATATTGAGCTGAACATGTCAGTATTCTAGCTTGATCTGAAGTAGCTTCCTTTGATCATCAAGCAATGATGTATTTAGATTCCTCCCATGCCTTGATGTCCCAAAGTCCCTCTATTCTTTTAAAATATACCTGCTCCCTCTGACGAGGGAAAAATCCTAAATGCCTATAATTCTAGCAGAAATTATAACATATAGGATATGTGTAGTCCACATATGCTCTCAGTTTAGTTCAATAGACTGAAATGATTTAAGGTGTTTCTGGAGCTGTGTCGAGAGTAAGATTATCTTCTGCTTCTTAATGAGATTTTTTTTTTTTAGATTGAAATCACCAGGCACTATTACGTATGCTTTCTATGCCTTCTATTTATTCTCCACCTAGTGCACCACCTAAAATTCACTCTCTAGGGCAGGAATGGGTCAGTGTTGTAAGTCTGAGGGCCAACTGGTCATGGGGCCAATTTTCCAATTCTTGGATCTTTAAAAAATGAGAGAGGGGGAAAAAAATCAGAACCAGAAATGGCTGGCACTTCTAGTTTTGAAAAACAGGTACTTTTTAACATTCAACAGTGCAGCTATGCCCTGTAACCTATGTAAAAGGTGAATCACCACTACAGGAAGCTTTCAGGAAAGCAATTTCAATGTTTTTTGGAAAAGGAAAAGAGTCCTCAGGGAGTCTGGAGGGATTAAAAACCACATACACAGTCAGAGAAGAAGCAGATAGGACTGTGGGGCCTCAGTTACCCAACTCCTTTTCTAGGATAACAGAATGGCATCACAGACTTTGAAATCCTGGCTGCTTCCTTGGTGTAAGTCACTCCACTTTAGGCCCATGCTTTGAGGACTACTTTTTAAAAATAACCAGGTAATCAAGTTATTGAGATTTTAGACAGACAGTTAAGTGAACAGCTATCCCAATCATATATTATCACAAAAACACAACAGGAGAAAATCTAAAAGGTAGGAAAAATGATTGCATAAATGTCATGTTTATTGGCATGCAAAAGCCTATTTTTAACAACTTCATGCAAGAGCATGCAAAAACAAAACAAAAAACAAATGTAGCAGCAGAGGGGAGAAAAGAGTTTAGCAAAGAATGCAGAAGGTCCAGGCAAACACAACTGAAATAAGCTTCAAATTCATACAAACCTCCAACATTAAATTGCTATGTCTTATATAAATGTTTTCACCATCTAGTCTCTTTGATCTTTTCTGTGAAAGTGAAAGAAAGGGGGGGAACAAACAAATAAACACAAAAAAATTAAGAAGGTTGTTCTTGCAGGAATTTGCAAATTGGAAACCAAAAAAGGTTAAATTAACATTTGGAGAGCTGTGGTATGCCAATGGGGTGTTGAATATAGAGCCACATGGTCATGGAAAGAATCTAAGGAAAATGTAAGGCCTTGTTCATGAATCATAGGAGAATGTAATGAGTTACCCTTAAAAAGACAGTCCCCAGAGCTTCACTGGCCTATTTGCATTGTATACATTGCCTGCCTTCAACAAAGAAAGGATCTACTACTTTCCTTGTACAAGTCTATACATTTGAGTGATATAACTATGCAAGACATCAGGACTGTCCTCAAGGCACCGCATCTAAAAATAATTTTTAAAAAAACTGTTTATTAAAATTAGTATGTCATAAATCTAGGCTTACATTTACAATCTAATTTCTTTTCTTTTACAGTGAAACATTATTTTGTTCCTCAAATGCTGATTGTTCACAGCTCTTGAAGATGAGTAATTCAATTTAAAATAAATAAAAATAAAAATAAAGAACTTGGAAATCCAGAATATAAAGTATGGTTCTAAAAAGAACTTTTAAAAAACCTTCTCCAGTTCATTTGGGTCAGAGCTGGCCATTCTACAGACAAGCAACAGCTACTGATTAAAATAAAAGCAAATGAAGAAGCCAGAATACTGTCTTTTTAAATACATATGCATTAGTGATATGGTAATTTTGCTTTGATGGAAGTGAAAAAAAACAACAGCTAACCTTCCTCATTCTTATCGGCTCTTCCTCTTTTCCTGAATGCTGCTGTTTGGTAATAATTAAAAGGAGACAAGAAGTGGATTCATTTATTTATTTTGAAACTATTTTAGCCATCCCCTCTCCCTTTAAATAAATAAATAAATATTTATCTAATCAGACAAACTTAATTTCAATCACCATTTGTGGGAGGGGATGACGACGACTGATATTTCAGTATGCACTTTCTCTACATGTGTTTAAAAATAAAGTGGTAAAAACATTTTTCGTTTGTTAGTAGTGCTTTAGAGACAACTTTGTTTCAAAAACAGCTACTCGTTTTTGAAACACTGTGTAAACATGCAGCAATTCTCATGCAGTTGAGAAATAAGTGACACCATACCATACAGCGACAATTTGTTAATTCAACACCATTTTTAAAAAAGTTATTTTGAATTCAGCATTTTAAACACCTTTTCTCATGTTTTTGTTTTAACTATGCTTTTCAATAAATAGTCTTGCTAATAAATATTATTTAGACTAACGTGCAAATCTCTCTTTCTACTTTTTGCTAAGTTCCTGAGTCCCTCAAAAATAAGTACAAATGTGAGAAAGCAATATTGCATTGAAAGGGAAACCTCTGGTACTGATTGGCTGAGCTGGTACATTCGTTTGGGATGGCTATTTAGTCCAGCAGTTTGCAGTCCAGCTTCTGGAAAGGAATGAACAAGTTGCCTACTTGTAACTGTGGTTCTTTGAGTGCTCCTCTGTATACTCACACATTCTGCACCTGTACGGGATCTTCAGAAGTTTCTAGAGCTGCATTGTGGTGGCAATTCTGTCCTCTCACTTGCTGGATATGTGGTATGCATTCCTATTCCAGTTCCAAGCCTGTCAATGAGAGGCCTGGAGTAGAAGAATAGCATGAAGAGGAAAGGAGAGCAGGTTGCATGAATGCACAGATGACCACTCAAAGATCCATAGTTACAGATAGGTAACCTGTTCTTCTTCATGGTCTCTGCAACCCACACATATTGGAGAAGAGCAAGCTAATTCACTGAGGATGACAAGTTATGTCAAGACTGATGACAGTACTGCACTACTAAAAGCCGCATCAGAGCTGGAGTGAGCATCCAGTCTACAATGAAATAGGAACTTAGATGGTTGCAACCATGTAGCTGCTCAGCAGACTTCCAGGAGAGGAATCCCTCTGGGATATGCCAACAAGGTAGCCACTGCTCGAGTCTAATTACCTTTAGCCCCTTGCGGATGAAGTTTCCCAGCCCTTGCAAGGTGTACTGCAAGGTAGACAGAAGCCACCACCCAGTGTTGAGATGAGATTGCCTTCCCTTTCTTATGCCATACATAACAAATAGATGAGAAGTTCACTGGAACTGTTTTGTCCAGGTGACATAGGAGTGTCCTAAAATCTAAGGCAGGGGTAGGCAACCTTTCCCCTTTAAGGGCCGAGGGACTTCAGCTCCCAGAAGCCTCAGCCATGTTGGCCAATAGTCCCATGTTGGCCAATAGCTCCTGGGATTCTGGGAGCTGAAGTCCCTCGGCCCTTAAAGGAGAAAGGTTGCCTACCCCTGATCTAAGGTATGGAGAGAAAATGCAAGGTCAGAGGATGGCACAGAAGTCCAAGAACCAAGGGCTAGTCAAGATAAAGGGCGAACACAATTTTAGACAGGAAGAAGGAAACATAAGTAAGGGGCGTCCATCCTTAAGGTTGCCAATTCACTGGCTGTACAAGTGGATATACTGGCAACTAAAAAGTCTACTTTCCAAGTGAGCAGGAAGACTGCAAGGTGCTATGGTCTCAAAAAGATGCACCATAAGCTTGTTGAGGACTAATGAGAGGTTCCAGGCCAGGAGAGATCCCTGGTTAGGATGATGAAGGTGTAGTCTTTCAAAATGGTGGACCAACCAAGAAAAAGCATCTGGCAGCTTGAAATGAGTGGAAATAGTCATCAGACCCTCAAGGAGAAGTAGGAAATAGTCTTGGCTTGCAGAGACATAAGAAAGCAAAGCACAAATCTGAGGGAGAACTTCCCCAGTGACACACCTTTGCTCTATAGAATGGACAAAAAGATGGCCCAATTGGCTTTCCTAGGAACATGTCATCAATGGCTTGTGGGTGGCAGACATTACTTTACTTCTGTTTTGTAATTACAGTTGACCCTCCATATCAGTAACTTTTCCCAATTTATCAAGAAGCCCAGGTCCAGGAAAAAATGATATTGCAAGAAAGAAAGAAGGGGGGACTATTAGCCAGTCATCCAAACAGGGGAAAACAAAGACTCCGTCACATATCCAAGCTGCTACCATAGCCAAACGTCTTGTAAAAATGTTCAAGGCCATTGCCAGGGCAATGGGAAAGACACAAAACTGATACTGCTCTAGTCTGACACAGAAGTGAAAAAATGCCTGCTGGAAGAATAGATCCTGATATAGAAGTAGGTATCCCATATATCTGGTACCTTCCCACCTAATCACCTTAGTTAACAGCGGCGGCGGCAGCGGCGA
>CM034707.1:9786823-9803480 GCA_020142125.1 Phrynosoma platyrhinos | reverse complement strand
AATAAAGAACTTTGAACCTTAGTTAACAGTCCACTGCATAAGTACAACCAGTGGGAAGAGGCAAGGCAGAACCTGGAAGGAAAGGGTGGATTGTATGAATTCAAAGATGACCACTTGAAGAACCACAATTACAAGTAAACAAGCTATGCTTCTTCTTTGTGGTCTCTTGTGACTCACATAAAAGTTACTGATCTGGCTGGTGTGAAGAAGTCAAGCTGAAGATAGAACTGCATGGCCAAAAGCTGCCTGGTCCTTAGACTGTAGATCCAGTCTGTAGTGTCAAATGAACGTGGAAGCCTGGACCATGTTGCAGCCCTGCAAACTTCCTGCAATGGGACACCCACTGGGAAGGCAGAAGTAGCTGCCACAGCTCACACAAAATCGCCTGATTCTTATTGGAACTAAAAACTTGGCTAATTGGTAGACCACCCTGATGGTAGAAACCACCCATTTGGAGAGTCTAGTGGAACCCTTCCAGCAACTGCTGCAACTAATAAACAGGTGCAAAATTTTCCATAAGGCAGAAGTCCACTGAATGAAAGTAAGAGCTTGTCACATCTAGAAAATGGAGAGCTCTTTCTGAGTCTGAAGCCAGGCTTGGGTAGAAAGTAGGGAGTTCTATCGACTGTGATAAAGTTGAAACTATACTTGGCAGTAACAACATATCAAGCCAATGAGAAACACAGTCAGAATGGAACTGAAAGAAAGGATGGTCAGAGCACAGGTCAAACAGCTAGCTCACTGGCTCTCCTCCCTGATGTAACAACCACCAGAAACATCACACTAAAAGAAAGAAGATAAAGATTTTACAGGAAGGGATTCAAAAGGGATTCATGAAATAAGAGCAAACCACAGACAGCCTCCATGATGGGACCAATGATGAAAGCAAAGAATGGATAATATGGAATCCCTTGAAGTACCTTATTTTCCTGCATATAAGACTACTTTTTAACCTGCAAAATCTGTGGTTAAAGTGGGGGGGTCGTCTTATACGCCAGGTATAAGGATAAGGAGGATATGGGTGCTAAAACTCTATATTTTGACTGGGAAAATGGGGGGTCGTCTTATGCACCGGGTCGTCTTATACGCCGGAAAATACAGTACAGTACTTCTTCACAAGTGGATAAACAAAGTACAGCAATGTCAGATGTAGGCAGAAACTGATGCTGGATAGATCTTCAGAGAAGAAGCAGAGACTTGACTCTCTCAATGATGACAGGTGAATGATGTAGATTTACAGTACCCTTAAAACACTGTCCTGAGTCATATTTTAGCTCTGTAGGAATCTAAAGCACTTCTGCACTTCACAGTGTAGGTACCGGATTTTCTGGCAGCAGTCAAGACCTGTTGCTAGAGTGTCAAAATGGGTAGAGCCAGTGTGGTGACATCTGGATTATGAAATACCCACCCACCCCCATACACAGTGAATGAGAAGGCAATGACAACTTGATTGCTCTTCCCCTGCATGGTCTGAGCACCACTGTAATGAGGCCACTAAGGAGCCATCAATATGCAATCAGTGTCTTCATATATGATTATGGTGATCACCTGAGCCAGGTGAGAACAGGGCAAGTATACATAAGTGTTCTGCTCCAAATGAAAGAAAATGCACATCCAAATGGGGCTAGTATTTGTGGCTGATGAATGCAATATCAGGGACATTCCATGTTCTTTTCCATGGCAAACAGGGCAGAGATGGGAAGCCCAAGCTTTCAAACATGGTGCAGAGTATGTTCCTGTCAAGATGCAACTTGTGGGAAGATGTGTTGGCTGTGCCAAGAGCATTCACTCATTTGACTTACCACAGCTGTGATATTAGTCTCATGAGTCTAAGCTGAGATGGACCAGATGCCCAGATAGTGTTTTCCCCTGCTCATTTATGTAGACTATGATGGTGGTATTGTTGGAGAACACAAGCAACATTAGGTACCTAAAGATGGCCTCAAATGAATGGAATACCTTGAGAACTGAATACCTTGAGAACTGCTGCCAGCAATAATAGATTTTTGTGCAGCTTGTGTTCATGTGAGAGCCACTTGCCCTTGATAAAGTATGGGCCCATTTGAGCTTCCCAACCCAAGACAGAAGCATCTGTTGTCAGTGTCATTGTAGATTACTAGAGACATACAGTCAGCCCTCCATATCCACAGATTATTTATCCACAGATTCAAGCATACAGGGCTTGAAAACATTTTTTAAAATTCCAAAAAAAGCAAACCTTGGCTTTGTCATTTTCTATAAGGAACACCATTTTATTATACTGCTGTATTTAATGGGACCTGAGCATCCACAGATTTTGGTATCCACTAGGGGGGTCCTAGAACTAAAACCTAGCAGATACCAAGGGCCCATTGTAGGATTTGTACATCTACCAGTCCGAAGAAGATGGTCTGGGAATTGGTCTGGGAAAACTGAGAGAGAGAGAGATGATCAGGTCTCTTGAGCGAATATGGGTCCAGACCAGTTCTAAAAAGGTCCAATGTGAAGTGTGGCCAAGGTGTCACAAAAGTGGTGGAGACGATGTAGGACAGAAACCTCTTAGGCTTATACTCTTCATGTGCCTCAGCACCCAGATATGTTGGATAAGACTTCTGACCCTCTATTAAGAAAGTTGTGATCACTAAAAGTCAACATGAGTTTCTAAAAAACAAGTCATGACAGATTAACCTTCTCTCTTTTTTTGATAGAGTTACAAACTTGGTAGATGGAGGAAATACTATGGATGTAGCATGTCTTGATTTCAGTAAGGGCTTTGACACAGTCCCCCATTATATTCTTACAAAAAATCTAGTAAAATGTGGACTACACAATGTGACTGTTAGGTGGATTTGTAATTGGTAGACTAACTGAACCCAAAGGTGTCCCTCTTCATCCTGGAGAAAAAGTGACTAGTGGGGTGCCACAGGGTCCTGTCCTGGGCCCAGTGCTATTCAACATCTTTACCAATGACTTGGATGATGAAATAGATGACATGTATATCAAATTTGCAGATGACACCAAATTAGGAGTAGCTAATACTCTAGAGAACAGGATCAGAATTCAAATTACCATAACAAATTAGAAAGCTGAACCAAAACTAACAGGGCTTTGACAACAAAATAAATTTCAACAGAGAGAAATGTAAACTATTATCCTTTGGCAGAAAAAAATGAAATGCACGGATAAAGAATGGGGAACACCTGACTTGACAAAAGTGCATGTGATAGGGATCAAGGAGTGTTCGTAGACCATAAGCTGAACACGAGATAAAAGTGTGATGTGGCAGCTTAAAAAGCCAATGCAATTCTATCCTGCATCAATAGGAGTATAGTGTCTAGACTGAGGAAAGTAACAGTGCCATTCTGCTTTGGTTAGACCTCATCTAGAATACTGTGTCCACTACTGGGCACCACAATTCAAGAGCCAGATAAGGCAACAGGAATGGCTATCAGACTAAGGAATCAAATTAAACAAAACCTGCATAAAACTAAAGAGAAATTTTAAAAAGACAACATGAGGAACATGAAAATATAGTATCCCTCATGCAAGCTCAAGACTCCGAACAGCAAGTTTCTAATGGTGATGTTAACATGACAGTTGAAATATAACTGTGATGATTAGGTGGGAAGGTATCAGGAGTACACACCAGAGGGGGTGTGGCTCCTGTCTAAAGGAGAGTTTAGCTCTAGAGGTTTCTGAATACATGGCTGTGCAGGCACAAGATGATTCATTTGTGTGAGTAACAGAGACCATGAAAAAGAGTGAGTGGAAAATATTTCCCTTTAGTTTATAAAGCTGCAAAGGATTGGACTGCAGTAGGTTTTAGAAACAAAAAGCAGTGGATGCTTATGTGCAAATAAGGAAGCTACAGAATGCTACGGGCTGTTTGCTATTTCTGGGAGATTCTGGCAGAGGAATTGTGGTTTCTGCTATCATTGCACCACTGAGTCTTAGCAATCCTAAAAGCACAAGGAGGGTTGAAAACAAGGGAAGAATAGCTGAATTTCTCCTGTTTCTTATTGTTTTGAATGAATCAGCCAAATAATGGGCTATAAATTTTGTGCACTGGAACACGTCATATACCATCTTGTTCTGGAAACCAAAAAGAATTTTAAAACCCACACTAAGGACACATCACCTTCATATTTTTCTCATGTACACATGTACATACATGTTTAAAAGTGGTGATCTAACACACCTGGACTCCTTCAGTTAACTCTGTTTTCGTCTTCTCTGGTGGAGTTTCTTCAACTTTTACTTCTTTTCTAATGATTTCCTTCTCGGGTTTAGTGACTTCTGGTTCCTTGCTATCAGGTACAGCTGGTGAAGTTGGTTCAGCTAAGTGGCTCTGAGCGATGGCTGGAGCAGACGTAGGCCGTGGACTTCGGTCAGGTGTAACCACTGCTACTGCTGAGTAGAAAGTGTTTTGGGTTTTTTAGTTAAGAGTGAAAAAGAAATCCAAGACCCTACCACCATCAAAGAAAAATGAAAAAGAAGGAAATGTATTTTCAAGTAAGCACTGCAAAAGAAAGATATGCAAAGCAGTTGCAACATTTACTAATATACAGCTACCGTGTATTTGTTTTTAACTAGTAATAAACAAAAAAGGTAAGTAAGCAACATTAGATACTGCCAAAAGGCCACATCTCAAGTATCTTTGTAATAAACAATTAATATTGTGTTTAAAAAAACCCACCCATCACCACTACTATATCTTCAGCTGAGTCCTGATTATTAACTTCATAATGATGTACTGAAACAGAAGTGGTAGTCCTTGAAAGTCATAGAAGGGTTAGCAATCTCCCTTGGCTGGGAATGACAGACACCCCAGAGGGGGAACATATCTACCCTCCCCCTCTCCGTCCCAATTTATTTACTTTACTGGCAAAGGTCCCCTCTGCTTCTCCTTTTAAAGAATGGCACTGGCCTAAAGCAATGTCCTGGTAACTTTCCTCCTCCACCTCTAGAGCTTTTTTAGTTAATACAGTGGGGGATGACACAGTTTGATCACCTCATTATAGGACATATACAGTATATAAAAGTTTTACGGTATTTTCTGCAAAACATACTGTATAGCAAACTCATGAAAATATCCTCCTTGTACTCCTACAGTACTGTCAAACACCCTAGTCCTCCTTTCTGTACAAATGTTGCCATTTTAAAGACCCTTATGGTATAATCTAAATTTCAGTGTAACCAGACAGTTATATAATAACTTTGTTTCTAGGTTTTCCAATTTTACATGTTCTTCCAAAAGGTATATGTCACACCAAAGGCATTTTCGAAGCCTAAGTATTAAAATAAATATTCATCAATTTTTGTTAAGCTACTCAAGTTAAAAATGTGAGATCTGACACCAACACTTCCATCCTATAGATTTGGGCATTTACTGCAAAACAAGAACAAAATTGTGGCCAACTATAAGTAGGCTGCATGGTTGTCTACTTCCTCCTCTCTCTGTTACATCTTCACTAGTTACCACGATACAGACTTCTTTCCTCTTTCACTATACCAGGGGTAGGCAACCTTTCCCCTTTAAGGGCCGATGGACTTCAGCTCCCAGAATCCCAAGAGCTATTGGCCAACATGGCTGAGGCTTCTGGGAGCTGAAGTCCCTCAGCCCTTAAAGGGGAAAGGTTGCCTACCCCTGCACTATACTGTGGGCTTATGCCATGCTACAACTGCAAGAACACGCTTATCCTTATCTATGCTGACCATACAATAGGGAACATAGAGTACAGCTAGGGACCCAGCAAAGCAGGAGCACTACACCAACTTATGCTTATGGCAAAGGTTAGAACTGCACTCAGCCTATGTCAGGGGTAGGCAACCTTTCCCCTTTAAGGGCCGAGGGACTTCAGCTCCCAGAATCCCAGGAGCTATTGGCCAACATGGGACTATTGGCCAACATGGCTGAGGCTTCTGGGAGCTGAAGTCCCTCGGCCCTTAAAGGGGAAAGGTTGCCTACCCCTGGCCTATATTAACACCCCTTTTCACAATCGCTGTTTGTGGATGTTCCCTAACATTCACAATGCCATATGTAACATCAGAAGAACTGTAGTTCTTTGCATTCCTCTACAAAGCAATTTAATATTGGGCTTCTTGATATAATCCTTGTTCATTCTTACACCATTCTGTGAAAGTGCTATGACACTGGCAAGTGTTGCTCAGTATAATAGCACTATTGACTTCTTATGTGCTGATAAGACAGAATACATATTAACAAAAAGGGAAATATATTAGCCACAAATTGTGAGAAGGTGCTATACCTGATTCCTGAAAAGATTAAAATAGTGGGTTTTGTTCTAAAATTGAACCAAAATTAATTTTTTTCTTTCTCCTCTTTTACTGTGCTTGGCAATTTTTTTTCAAAAATATGCTATACTAATAAAAAGTTACACATGCATTGAAATACCTCAAAGAAAGAACTACCAGAAGTAAATTGCTTTGCCTATCCTCATTTTAAATTCTGCAAACTAAGATTCTAGTTATTTCCTTTAACACGTTCAATAAATCATGCACCACACCAGGAGTAGGCACCCTTTCCCCTTTAAGGGCCGAGGGACTTCAACTCCCAGAAGCCTCAGCCATGTTGGCCAATAGTCCCATGTTGGCCAATAGCTCCTGGGATTCTGGGAGCTGAAGTCCCTCGGCCCTTAAAGGGGAAAGGTTGCCTACCCCTGCACTACACAAAGAACGAACAGCATAAAATTGCTATTGATTTATTGGTTGATTTATAAAGACTGGCTATTTCATATTTGGTAAGCTGTTCAACATCTGTTAGAAGAGTCAACATGCATGGAACGTGCATACTTGCTACTCATTATTAGGCACCAAATGTTCAGGAGAGACTTATTTTTGAAAAATAAATCTATACCCCCCTCTCCTACTCACAATCAGCTGTTCATTATTAAGTTCTCCTTCCCCAAGCATTGCCTTTCCTGATCCACAAGGAAGTAGTTTAAGAACAGAAAGTTGGGTATGTATGATAAAAAATCTCTTTGACGCACACGCACTCTATAAATATCTCAAGGGCTGCCGCGAAGTGAAGGGTGCAAGGTTGTTCTCTGCTCCCTCAAAGGGTAGAACTATATCTGATGCTTTTAATTTACAGGAGGGTACATTTTGATTGAACATTAGAAGGAATTTAGTGACAGTAAGAGTGGCTCAACAACTGAACCAATTGCCTAGAGAGGTGGTGATGTCTCCTTTTTTGTCTTCAAAAAGCGGCTGCACAGCTATCTGCTCAGGATGCTCTAGCTCAGTGGTTCCCTAACTTTGGTTCTCCAGCTATTTTTGGACTTCAGCTCCCAGAAACCCTAGCCAACTTGTCCAAAAATTCTGGGAGCTGAAGTCCAAAACACCTGTAAGACTAAAGATTTGGGAATCGCTGCTCTAGCTGAAGACCCTACACTGAGCAAGGAGCTACATCTGATGACCCATAGGCCCCCTTCCGTGATTCTATGAAACTATGGAAAAGTCTTCAGCTTTGTATGCTTCCTGCCTGATACTGCCCTCTTAAAATAAAAGGTTAATTCAAGGAAGCAAAACTGAAAACAGTTCAAGATAAATTACTAGAGAAATAGACTGAACTAGCATAATAAGCGCATTCTAAAATGTGTGTTAGAGGAGACACACACTTCTCTAAAAAAGACAGAATATAGCAAAATTATACTTTTAAAGACATGTTTAAACTGTAATAAGTACTAAGAAGCATAAACCATCATGTTTAAACAAAGCAAGAAAATCCCCGAAGCAAGGAAAAGTTTGAATATAATTTCAAGATTGCAACATATTTTCTGGGACAGGTGCAAAAGGGGACAAAGCTTCATTTAGAGATCTTGTTTCCATTTTGAAATCTGGTAACACATGATCAGATATTTATGCTTCAGTCACCTGACAATTAATTCAATTAATGAAAAGCATTTTTCCAAGCCAGTGATGGCCCTGAGGACTTAAGTACAGAAGCAGCCAAGCAAAGAGAAATTTGTTTTTTCCCCTTTTATGGAGGAAAAGACACGTACCAGAACATATGAAACATTTCAGAATCAGAAACTGTGCCTCATTTTATGAAAGGCTGAATGATTTCATGAAAGGATAGAAAATTCACTGCAGATTAAGAAGAAGAGACAGAGAAAATCAGCGCTACCCACAGCGATACCTGGCTTCTCCTGAAATTGTTCCATGGGTTCTGATTCCGAAACCCCAAACAACACCACATGCTCCTGCTTCTCCTCCTCTACGAGTTTGAACTCAATTTTTTGAGAGCCACGTTTAGCTGAAGAAATTGTGCACATGTTACAGAATATCCAGAACACAATGTATAATGTTGCAGATTTCAGTTGTGGATAAAATTAATGTTTACTATTTTTCTTTGTTGATTTTTCAGTTTGATTTTCAGTTTGAAAGCCTTTACAATTTTACTTCACCAAGTGGACAACTGATGCCTATAATTAACATGATGCACTAGATCAGACACTATTAAATTTTTCAGGATAATTTAGGAGTGCTTTTGTGAACATTTCTGAACTCTGGGGTATCACATCAGCATGGGAACTGTTAGAAAGTTACACTGTCATCTGAAAAGACAAGGTCCTGGGTCATATTGGGGCAGCAATACAGGAGGGAAGAGAAATTGGGGCAGCAATACATATTTTACAGGGCAGAATGATAGCAGTGTAACGGCCTCTCATAGAAGAACGAGAGAGATCTGTTTAATACCTATCTCATCTTTCAGTCACCCTGCCAGCCATGGGAACTTGGGAGAGTGATCCAGGCCAGCAATAAAACCTCACCTTGCTCTTATGTAATACCAGGCCAGTTAAAAATAAATCACATAATCTATCAGCTCCTCAGGATGAGAAGGCTGACCAGGCATGCTTCACAGAAACTTGGCTGAAGGATGATAGTGGCCTGACATGGGCTCAGGTTCTTCCAGCTGGGTATTGTGTTAGCAGCAGGTGAGGGAAAGTGGACAGGGGTGGGGCAGGTCTGGTTTATAAAGACCATCTCAATCTGAATAGATTCCTATTAGGGAGCTGAACCACAGTGAGTGTGAGCTTGAAGACCAGATACAGATTGTGGTTTGTGTTAGTGTACCATCCACCCCATTGCCTAATAGACTCCCTGACTAAGCTCATGCACCTAGTTTTGGAATTGGTATTGGAGTTGTCCAGACTTTTGATCTTGGGCAATTTCAACATCCTGTTTGAGATCAGTCTCTCAGGTGCAGCTTGGAAGTTCATGGCATCTGTGACAAACATGGGCCTATCTCAATTCATTTCAGGGACATCACATGCAGCAAGTCACACGCTTTATCCCAAAGGACATTTTCAATCAGCTGCCCTCAGACAACCTGCCGGGAGAGGTTCAACAGCAAAACATGCTGTCTGAATTTGAAACAGTATTAAAGTCCTATCTCACCCTTCAGACCTACACAGAAAATTTTAAACTATGAATTTTAAAATTGTTGTATTTTAATCTAAATGATTTTGTGTAATGGTCATCCTATGTTTATATGTCTTAACTTATGTGTTTAATGGTTAGTTATATATTGTATTTTAATCTATGTTGCACCTCATGCCTCAGACCTTGGAGAGACGTGGCTAAGAAAATAAATAAATAAATAATATATGAATCTTACACTCTGGTTCGTCCTCATATCACCATTAGATATTTAGAAACCTAATCTTCAAGTTACTCAGCAGTGCACAAAGGGATAGGACTGTAGTGATCCCCATGCAGCCAGAGTAAGATTAAGAATTTAGCCTAAATTACTGGAGTCCCAACATCTTTGTTCCTCTGTGTCAGACACTATTCATGCCTTTATAAAACCAATTAATTTACGAAGTTTTTTTTTAAATCAAAGTATAATTAGCAGTGTACATCTTTAGAAGAATTATGAACATGTGCAAACTAAATTAAACTAAAACTCTGAGCTCAGTAAACCTACAGATTAAGACTGATGCACAGATACTGTAACAAAGTTCCAATACTCACCACCATCAAGGCTTCTAGAGGCCCTCTTACTTGCTGTCCGTTCAAACTGAGGTGCAGGTCTGTCAATCAGAGCACTGGCTTGTCTTGTCTGAGCTTGTGTCCGACCACTGTAGCGGAATTTAGAGCCCAGCACGAGAAACCTGCTCTTGGGAATTGCTTCAGTGGATGTTAACCTAAAAGGCACATGCATGTTTAATTCTTATTTCATTTCTAACCAAAGAAATGATAATGCTAAATCAGATAAGATCCAACATCATCGCATAATTACAGCTATCAATGTAACACAAACCAGTAGTTGTCATATTGCTACTTAAAATATAAGGGTAATATGATTTAGTGACTAGCGCAACCCTGATGGCATCCTGAAGTGCCACCCTTAATGTTTCCATAATGAACACTCTTCACTCAAAATGGAGAAAATAAATGGCAGTTAAGGACAATCTTATAGTGGTGGATTCAACAAAAAACTAAAGTAGGAGTGACAAGGTGCTTGCAGATACAAGTGATTAGTCATGTCTACTTCAGCTTTGTCTAAAGCAAAAGTTGTTCATCACAGAGGACAATGAGAAAAACCTCTGCAACATAAAGATGTAAGAAGGCAGAAATGTGCTTTGCATGCTTTGAATACATGTATGCTTTCAAATATGTTTTGAAATATGTGGTAAGAAATATGCTTTGGTAGCAAATTTGCCTTTGCTTGTGACAGGAGACCCCTATAGATTGGTCAATATGTGTATGTGACTACTTACACAATCAGTAACTGACAGTTTGCTTCTGTTTACTAGACTTTTGCACCACAGTAAAATTATTCTGTGTCTTCACATTGATGAATATCTTGAATTAGTAATAATTCCAATTAAATTTATTTCAATTTCACTCATTATGTAACACAGCAAAATGTGGAATACTTAAATGGGGTTTAAGTAGGAGTGACAAAGTGCTTGCAGATCATATTACCATTGTTTTTCATCTGCAAGAACCTTCTCATTCACACTTAAATACATCAAAGGGAGCTAATACTTCCATAAGACACTGTATTTATATGTCCATTGAATGCCGGTATACTGAACCAGGGCATGTGTATTTTTAATTATATTATTTTTATTATATTATGGTAAGCCACTTTCAGTCCCATTACAAGCCCTGGTGGCACAGTGGTTAAATCCCAGTACTGCAGCCACAAGGTTGTGAGTTCGATCCCAGGCAGGGCTCCAAGGTCCACTCAGCATTCCATCTTTGCATAGATTTGTACAATGAGCAGCCAGCTTGTTTGGGGCAATTGGCTTACATATTGTAAACTGCTTAGAAAGTGCTAGTTCACTGATAAGTGGTATGGAAATTTACTTGTTATTCCTATTAATCTAAGAAAGGTGGATATAAGCCAAACAAACAAAGAAACAAACAACAGCAGTTCTTCTATTCCAGTGATTGCTAACTGGAATAAAAGCGTGTTATACCTAAAACACACAGAAACATCATTTATAAGTTAGCCTTGCATTTAGAAATATACATACCTGAAAAATGTATGATGCTCAACACAGACCTTCCATAGTTTTTTAGCTGCCCGATAACTAGGAAGTTTGAATCCAATTGTACTTTCATATTGTTCATGCTAAAGGGAATAACAGCACAAATTGTGTCTAAAGATGTACACTGAGTAAGAATACTCATTGACTGATTCAGGTAATATTTAAATATGCTAAACTCCAAAAGGAAAACATTTTACAAGACAGTGTACTACGCTTAATTCTTAGCAATCATTAAGTCTAACAGCCTTACAGAATCTTGTGCTATGACTAAAATGTAAGTATTCCTATTTTATACTGTCAAAAGTATTACTCTATAGATCACTTTATTTTAAAAAAAATTAAAAAATACCCAAAAAATCTGAAACATTCTAAATTTCTAAGGCGCTGACATTCAAATTCAGGTTTCATCAAAACTGACAGCAGTGAGAAATCCCTTAACCTGCCCTTTACACACATTTCAAAATCATCTAACCAGTGTCTGCTGTCAGTAATGGACTGGATGAGGGCAAACAAACAGAAACTTAATCCAGACAAAGGTGCTCCTGGTCAGTTGTAAGGCAGATCATGGATTAAGGATTTTGCCTGTGCTAGATAGGGTTACAGTCCCCCTGAAATCTCAGGCTTGTAGCCTGGGTGTGCTCCTGGACTCCGCTCTGAGCCTGGATGCCCAGGTTTCAGCAGTGGCCAGGAGTGCATTTGAAACTAGTGCACCAACTGCGCCCATTTCTTGAGATGTCAGATCTTGCTATGGTGACACATGCCTTGATTACATCCCGTGGGGCTGCTTTTGGAAACTATTTGGAAACTACAGTGGGTGCAAAACGCCACACCTAGAATTCTGACGGAGGCCAGTTACAGGGAACATATAACTCTTCACTGGCTACCTATTTGTTTCTGGGCACAATTCAAAGTGCTGGTCATGACCTATAAAGCTCTATATGGCTTAAGTCCAGACTATTCGAGAGACCATATCTCCCCATACGAACCAGCTAGAGCCCTACAATTTTCAGGAGGCTTTTTTTCAGTCCCATCAAGATCACAGGTTCACTTGGTGAGGATACAAGAGAGCATTCTTGGTGGCTGTTCCCACCCTCTGGAACTCCCTTCCACGGGAGGCTAGGTTGGCCCCCTCCCTGCTTGCTTTTCCTCAGCAAGCCAAGACATTTTTATTTAAGCAGGTATTTGATATATACAGTCGGCCCTCCATTTTTGCAGGGGATCTGTTCTAGACCCACCCACCCCTGCGAAAACATATTTGCCAATATTCAAGCCCCATAGGCTTAAATGGGGTGCACCCCCGCAGGCGCACAGGGGCATGCCCCATAGATTTTAATAGAGGTCGCCCTCTGTGACTAGAGGGGTGACTATAATTCATATCAGGGTGGTTTTTATGGAACAGATGGGTTTTAGTTACACTTTTAACTTTTGTATATTTTTATGTGATTTTGCGTAGATGATTTTAATTGTTTTAAATTGTACTGTGGTTTTTTAAAAAGGTTTTTATCTGTAAGCAGCCTTGGGTCCCTCCTGGTTGGACACCAGATGGCCATTTCTCAGGAGTGCTTTAACTGTACATTCCTGCATAACAGGGAGTTTGACTAGATGCCACTAGGATACCCTTTCAATGCTATATTTCTATGCTGGGAAATACACTGGTCTAAAGATAGTTTAGGAACCACTGTATTATAGAAATCAAGTCAGTAACCTACCGAGACACATATATGATAGCAGACATACCTTGTCCATTGTCCAAAGGGCACTTTGTTTATGGAACAAGTAAATTCACTCTCCCAATATTTTTGTAAGACAGAAGACAGACACTGAACACTGGGATGAAAATACTATAGGACTTCACAGCCTACCTCACCAGGCCGGATCTTAATAAAAAAGCTGCTGCGCTTGTAAGAAATCTTTAACACTTTGGGCCAAGGGAAACGGTTGATTCTCAATTTATCTTTATAGACAAGAAGGCCACTGGAACAGACTCCCAAAGTGATATCCACACCTTCCAGGTCCTATAAAAGAGAAATTTCATTTAAGGTGCTTACAGAACTTTGTTTCAGCACAACCCTCCCCACCCACAATTGACCTCTATGGAGACTTTTAAGAACAGTTAGATGGATTTAGTATTAACACAATTTTACTTAATGCCTGATTCAGAATACACCTAAATCAGCTGAACTCCAGGAGGTAAACATTTTAAAGGCATTTTACAAACAATATTTCTGCCCCTGAGAATATGATCTGTTCCAATACTCGAGTACACAAATTTGCATTCAGAATGTAAATGTTATTAAAAACAGTCCAAAATTAAAAAAAACAACAACACTTATTTCAAGAATACTTATTTACCTGAGCTTGAAATGTTAGGTTTGAAAATCATTGTAATAGCAACAGCAATAGCAAGTACATTTATATACCACTTATCAGTGCACTTAAGCATTCCCTAAGTGGTTTACAATGTTTAAACTAATTGCCCCCAACAAGCTGGATACTCATTTTAGCAACTTTGGAAGGAAGCCTGAGCCTGCCGAGCCTGAGCCCCTGGCTGGTACTGAACTCACAACCTTATGGTTTGTGAGTGAGCAGCTGCAGTACAGGCATTTAACTGCTGCACCACCAGAACTGACTGTTAGAAATTGGAAAATTAGTCTGGTAGTATGAACAGAAATCCCACCATGGCACTACCTTTTCATGGGAGTGGGATTGTGTACTCTGTGAGGCAAGAGTTTATGCTGATAGAAGCAATGCTGCTAGCAAGGTCTCTCCCATGGCAGACAGGCTTTTCCTAAGGAGCCAGACTAAATGAGCCAAACAGCTACTGGGAGGCGGTAGTAGTGGGGTGACACTTGCGGAGGATTTATCGGAGACGACAGCAGTGGCACCATGACTAACATTTGTTAGTACAGTAGGCCCTCCACATTCACTGGAGTTAGGGGCACAGGACCCCTGTGAAAGTGAAAAAAATACAGATAAAGAACCACTACTTTTTAAATCTGAGACATCATCTCTCTAGGAATCTCTAGGTCTTCCAGCGCAACTTTATGGTCAAACTCTGCCAAAGGTTGACCACAGAATCATGCTGGAGGACCTACAAATGCCTAGAGAAGTGTTTGCTCTAGTAATCTCTAGATCAGGGGTAGGCAACCTGTCCCCTTTAAGGGCTGAGGGACTTCAGCTCCCAGAAGCCTCAGCCATGTTGGCCAATAGTCCCATGTTGGCCAATAGCTCCTGGGATTCTGGGAACTGAAGTCCCTCGGCCCTTAAAGGGGACAGATTGCCTACCCCTGATCTAGATCCTCCAGTGCAACTCTGGTCAATTTCCAGCAGAATTTCTCTGGAGGACCTAGGAATTCCTAGAGTGAATATATTAATCAAATCCGAAAATAATCAAAACCACAAAAATCAAAACCGTAAATGGAGTCTGACTGTACTGTGCAGAAAGAGATACAGTAAAGCCCTTTTGAAGATCTTTTACTATGAAAATGCTATGATGAGGCAATCCAAAATGAAACAAGAAATAGTGCCAGAAGATGAGACTCTTGGGTCAGACGGCATTGAATTAGCTACTGAACTATAGCAGAGGACAACTACAAGTAGCACTGTGGCTAATGACACAACTGGACTCAAGCTGAAAGGACTTCAGCTGTTGATGTGCTTAAAGGTGAAAGGAAAGTATGAAGCTGCACAACACATATTGCAGGAACATGGAATGTGAGATGCGTAAATCAAGGGAAGGCAGACATAGTAAAACAAGAATGGAACATATAAACCAGGGGTAGGCAACCTTTCCCCTTTAAGGGCTGAGGGACTTCAGCTCCCAGAAGCCTCAGCCATGTTGGCCAATAGTCCCATGTTGGCCAATAGCTCCTGGGATTCTGGGAGCTGAAGTCCCTTGGCCCTTAAAGGGGAAAGGTTGCCTACCCCTGATATAAACATTACAATAGTTGGGGTGAGCCAACTAAAGTAGACAGGAATGGGACATTCGAAGTCAGATATTTACACAGTTGTTTTTTACTCAGGAAATGATATCAAAGAAGAAATGGGGTGACATTTAGTGAGGAGAGAGGCAGCAAAAGCAGTCAAAGGATATAGTCTGATTGAATAATATCTGGAAGTCTTCAAAGAAAACCTATCAATATAACCATAAGTCAATTACAGAAGCAGATTTTATAGTGGGGTCCAAAAGAAAATTGGTCCACACCAAAACAGGAGTTATTTTTAATCATAGGCAATTGGAATTAAAAAATCAGAAACAGAACAGGATCAAAGACAGAAGGAAAATTTGATCTAGGATCAAGAAATGATGCAGGAGAGCAGCTGATTGACTTCTATGAACCATTTGCTCTTTGCCAACCCATTCATCAAGCAACCCAAGAAGCAACTCCATACATGGACATCACCTGACAGCCAACACAGAAATCAAGTAAGTTTACATGAATGGAAGCAGAAGATGGAGAAGCTCCATTCTTTCTGCAAAAACAAGACCAGGAGTAGATTGTGGCACAGATCATGAGCTACTGATATAAAAAATGGGAGTAGACCTAAAGAAGAATGCATCCTGAAGAATAGGCAAAATAATGTAAATAATAGATTTGTATTATTAAGCATAACTGACCAGGAGCCAGAAGAACTCTAAAGCCAGGGACATTGTCAGGGAGGAATGCAAAAAGACACTATCTCTAGCCAAAGAGAAAGAGAAGTCTGAATGGATGACAAACAAAACTCTTCAAGCAATTGACAGATGAAAAGCAAAAGGGGACAGAAATAGACACAACCCTGAATCTAACTGTTCACTGATTTCTGCACAGGGACAAAGAGAGCTACTATAATAATCAATGAAGAGAAATAGAAGATGGCAACAAAAAAGGGGCAAACAAAAGACCTCATGTACAAGATTCAATCAATCAAAGGGAAATTTAAACCTACTCTTTGACCAGAAGAACACATTACATGACCAAACAAAAATAAAAAGACAATGGAAACAATACACTGAAGAACAATATAAAACAAATGAAAGGATGACAGATTCACTCAAGGAAGAATCATTGGAAGACAAATCTACAGTTTTAAAAAGTGAAGTGAAAGCTGAACTTGGAGAACATGAGAGAAATAAATCACCAGGACCAGATGGCATCGCAACAGAGAAG
>CM034707.1:9776591-9786723 GCA_020142125.1 Phrynosoma platyrhinos | reverse complement strand
CCAATTGGGAACCATTCTGTTTCTCCGTGTTCTGTTCTGACAGTAGCAGTGCGGATAGGCTCATTTAATTACAGAATTTGAAGAGTTAAACGGCTTTACTAATAAAAGACAACACTATATGAGAATAATAAGAAAAATAAGTTTAAGAAGTGTGAGAAGTGAATCATTTACCTTTCAAACACAATAAGGGCAAGACCAGGTTGCTGAAGCTGGATGCAGAAAACTGCTGTAGTCAAGCTTTTGTGATGTGTGAATAGTCTTTAAAGGGATAATGGGAAGAGACTTCCATCTGGTGGCCAAAATACATAATTGCAGCCAATAAATACAGAAACAATTTTCTTTCTCCTATTCTTCTGTACATGGGGAGAGAGTGGCATCTGATGGCCAAAAGTAACTGCAGCCAATAAATACAAAACTAATTTTCTCCTTTGCCTGCTCCAGGACTGCCTGATAGAACAGGATCACCCAAATTGGCTTCTAAGTCAACAGATACATCACAGAAATTATTGGAAGAGATGAAATCTATTAAAAAGCAGAGAACACAAATGGAATCAGAGATAAAAAGAGACCTAAAGACAGACTTTTAAAAATAGCTGAAATGTGAACTGAAAGAAATAAAACAGTCCTTGACACAGATGACACCGAAACTGAAACAGATAAACCAGAAAGTACAGAATTTGAAGGACTTGACAGAGAAATTGGAAGAAAAGACTGAGAGGCTGGATAAAGATAGTGTGGGAGAGTCAGATGCTACAGCCCTAATAGAGTTGAGAAAACAGAACAGTGGTACTTATCACTTTCTTTCATGCTGGGGAGGGAATCTTTATGCTTGGTCTAATTCCTTCCATGCATCTTCAAGCCAGAGTTTCTAAAACCTGAAAATCAAACTCGACTCCCGCTTAGCAGGAAAGCCAGACCTTTCCCCCCGTGATAGGAAAACAAGCCCCCCATATGCTCAACATAAATAAATCTACAAATGGTACAATACCACTAACAAACACCACTGAGGGCAGGAAGGAATCTCTCCCCACCACTGCAGAAAAGGAAGCTTCACAATAATTACCAATGTTTCATTTTCCTGCAGTGTGGGAAGGTAATCCTTACATTGAGACATACACAAGCAATCAATACATCAGGTAGGTAGCGCTCCTAACTACAACCTGCTTGCGGGATGTGTCTGCCAAAGCCACATCTACAGAAGTGAACCTGTCAATTGACTGACAAAAAGAACAGGAGACCCAAGTAGCCGCTCTATATATCTTCACCAAGGAAGTCAGTGTACCTAAAACTGCCGAAGTGGAAGCATTACTGGAACAGGTAAGGAACTACGAACATGATCTAGTTCAATATACAGTCTCAACCAATGAGCCAAAGGGGAGGAAGAATCTCACTGCCCTTGATGGTCTCCTGGAAAGAATCAAAGAGATAATCCAACTTTCAGAAATCCTTAGTTCTCTTCAAGTAGAACCTGAGAGCCTTATGCACTCCTGCTGCCTGGGGTCCAGTCAAAAGGAGGGCAAAATGATCTCCTGCCCCCTGTGAAATGTAGTTTACTTTAAGGATAAATGAAGGCTCTAGGTGGAGAATGGCTGACTCTTCATGAAAAACGCACAACTCCCTACATATTGAAGGGATTTGAGTTCCCAGCATATAGGACCTCAGGAATTACACTTTCAAGGTAACATTTCAATCCCACTGACCTCAAAGGGTTTCTTCACCAGGGTCCTTAGAACATGTAAGTTCCAAGACAGGACTCAATGAACAATACCTGGGAAAATCAAGGAAACTGCTGCAGAAAGCTGTGTATGTGAAGGTGGGAAGAGAGGCTTGCCTCTTTTCCCTGCCAGAACAGACTCCAATGCTGACACGTGTCTCTTGAGTATATTGTTGCTAAGGCCTTTGTTCAACCCTGCCTGTAAAAAGTCAGAATGTAAACCACTGATGCTGACTGAGGTCTTGCCCCTTTGAGGCATAAGGTCTTCCATGTGGACTCATATAGGTGTTTTGAAGAAGATATCCTAGCCGATAGGATGGTCTGAATAACCTCCTCATCATACTCTTTAGCCATTAACATTTTTCAGGCACAAAATGTAAACCAATCTGGATCAGGATGTAACAGACCTCTTTGATGAATCAAGTCTGGCCAGTTTGGCAGAGTCCAGCCTTCCTGAACCTGTTTGTTGACTATGTCTCAAAACCACAGCCGACATAGACAACAAGGTGCTATCAGAATGACCTCTGCTCCCAACACACTGGAAAAAAGAACTACTGGAGGAACGGCATAACACAATAGGACAGGTGATCATGAGAACATAGCAAGCTAAGGCCCCCTTCATCCGAAACCCTGAGACAAATTGAAGCAGTATGTGGTTTTCCATGGAAGCAAAGAAATCCACCCATGGGTTCCCAAACATATGAGACACTTGAATATCAGGGAATTCAAACTCCATTCTCCCTGATGCAGGCTCCCTCTGCTCAACCAAATGGTCAACTGCCCCCTGAGAAACTCCCTGTACAATGACAATAAGTGATCCTTTCTCCATTATATTAGGATTGCCTGCCCTATCAAGGACCTGGAATGAGTCACCCTTGTCTATTTATGTGGCTTTTGGTGGACATGTTGTCTGTCCTGACTAGGGGCTGTTGAGCTGGGGTGGAGCAGCCACACGCCAGCCGCCCCAACCCCACCCCAACGCCGCGCAGCCATACGCATGGCGCCCAGTGTCAGGACGCACTCCCGGCACAGGGTTTAAACACGCTGCACTGAAAAGGTGCGGAGGAAACACACACACACACCTGGGCCTTGCCACTGCAGCCTCTGCTACTGCCCTGGGACTTTTCATTGGCATGGCAGCAGTCGATGACATTATAAAAATGTTTCTTCATTTTAATCTGTGGTTGCTCAAATCCACGGATATCAAACCCGCAGATATCAAGGGCCCACTATACAAAGATAGTACAGAATTTTTGTTTAACTCTTGGGTGGGCTGGATTAAACAGTAGATGAAGTCTAGATATTGTTATGTAGCTCCTATAATCCCTGGTCACTGGATAAGGCTGACTGGAGTTGCAGTCAAACAATGGAAGAGCCATAGGGTGCTGCAACTGATTGGTTGCTATGTTTCTGTAGTAACACTTGCAGGAGATAACAGTTTTTAAGAATTGCTATGCTATGGCATTTACAGTAGGGTTGGATTAAGTCAATGTAGGTGGATGACCAATTTTTAGAAACTAAATACATCCCATGTTGTTTACAATGACATTACTAAGGTTTGGACTACAGCCATATTAGCCTATGAACTAGACAGACTGAGAAACTCCTTGGGTTCAATCTTGGTTGTAATCAAACATCCTCTGTACTCACTACATCATGATCTTGCAAATTATATGGAAGAGCTGGCTAAAGGCTGAAAAGAGACAACTATGAAAACTATGGCCTTCAACAAAATGAAATTAATGAACATTGCATAATATGAAAAAAAAAATCTACCTTGGCTTGATGAAGATCAACTCCATACATAGACAGCTTTTTGGCATTTTCAAGAAATTCAAGATCAGCTTGAGCTGGAGTCATAGATCTATAAGATACAATGGAAAGGATATAGTTGGCCAACTATTATTTTGCCATTTTTTAAAAAAATATTGTTCTCAGATACTTATCACAAAAGAATCATATAAACAGATTCTTAAAACCTCTTATTCTTCATACTCCTTCAACAATAGCTCTTTAGCACTACGGTGCATCTTTGGTATCCACTGGAATTTGGTTCCAGGACCCACGATGGATACCAAAATCTATGGAGGCTCAAGTCCCATTATAAGGCATAGTAACATGGTGTCCCTTGTATAAAATAGCAAAATCAAGGTTTGCTTTGGAATTTATATGTTTCTTTTAATATTTTCAAGCCATGGATATTGAAGACATGGATAAAGAATTTGTGGATATGGAGGGCCAACTGTATTACCTCTATCTATCCATCTATCTACTTCACAACATGCCAGGAGTATGTGCTTGCTACGCAGAGTCACTAAAGAGAGATTAGATTACAAGTATGTGGGTAACAAACCAAATTAGGAAGAAAAATGCTAACATAACAAACTTTGCATGCCTACATTCATTAACTGCTAATTTACACTCATTCTTTTCCTGGATCACTCTAACCTTCACCCATTTTTGTGTTTCTCTCACTCTTACAAAAGTATGTGAAAATAAAGCTAATTTTATAACTTTTTCAAATAAGAGTAAACCTAGTTTCTCTGCTAGAACCTGTGGCTGAGGTGTGTAACTGATCATTTGTTCAGCTTCTGCTCTGCCAATTTGACTACTTTGCTTTATAAATCCAGTACTATTATTTACATTTCACAACACAAAAATATGGTAAAAATTCAGATTCTCAAAGATGGGATATGTTGGAAATATTTGTTTGGAAAAATAACCAAGGCTTACATCCAACTGCTAGTTTCAAGTAGAATGTCTCTGATGAGAGAGCAGATGATAAGCTGTGTTGAAGGGCGGGGGGGGGTCATCCTTGATTCTTTGGTTATTGTTCTTTGAAGTTTTATGAGGGGCTTTTGTTTGTTTTTGCCTGTGTGATCTCCCTGAGCACATGGTTTAAGGGGCTGGTGTGTCTGTTGAGTCACTGACTTGCTCTGGGTGGAGATAGCAGCCACTAGCTCTATATAACTATTGCCTTAGTCTTTGGAGCTCAGTCTCTGAGGACCAGCAGAGTGCCTTGTGGTGTACACAACTGTATGATTTAAAATTATTAAAGTCTAGAAGAGTGCAAAATAACTGCATGGATGGAGACAAAGTGATCTATCATTGTCTGTTGCAATGTGTGTACAATATTTGTCTTCTTGCCCAAAAACCTGACTTGCAACAAGTTTAAACTCGTGGCTCTTTGGAAAGAGAAGGTCCACATACTCCTGTTGAGACTGTTCAATGTGTAAGAGAACGTGGGGATTTTCTGGATAGAACAGAGGGAGAAATGATCCTACAAAATCAACAGGAAGAAACTGCCAATGAACATGAAGAGGACTGTAACATTGAGGAAACACCCTGGAGGAGAGTCACAGTGCACAAACGGTTTGAAACTGTTCCAACTAAGCAATCTCTTCCTCCAACTTCCTGAAGGTAACAATGGTTAAAAGGTGCAAACAGGAGGCCAGCAGCAATAGACACTGCATGCCAAAGAAAGAGCCAACTTAACCACCAACTGCAGCAAGAAGAAAAGAAAAGGTGCTGGCAGTAGGGGATTCATAGCGCAGAGGTATAAAGGGACCTATGTGTTAGCCAGCCAAGATGAACTAAGAAGTGTGCTGTGCAAGTAACAACTTGCCAAAATGCCATTAACAACTTGCCAAAGCTCATCAAGAACATATAGAACAGTACTCCTTTCTCTTTATTCATGTAGACATCAACAGCACTTCAAATAATACCTTTGAGCAGATCACCTTGGAATCTGAAGCCCTGGGCAGGAAAGTTAAAGAGTTTAGAGTTTCTTGCCAATTCTTCCAGTAATGGGTAGAGAACCACATAGGAGCAGAAAGATGCTGCAAGTGAATGACTGTCTGAAAATATGGTGGTGATGGAAGAGGAATGTCTTCTGGGATCATGAGCTACTCTTTTCAGAAGGAGGAGTACAGTTTCTAAGACAAGGAAGAATATGTTTGGCAGAAGCATGATAAGTCTGATCAAGAGGACTTTCGACTAAATCCCTGGGATTGGAGATGACAGCTCAAACACCTATCTCAAAGGCAAGCTCTAAACACAAGGATGTGAATTCTAGAGAAGTTGAGAGATATGATGGGAGCCACAGCAAAATTTGCAATAAAATTAAAGGTGAGAACAAACAAGGCTCTAGGTATCTTATAGCAATAAACAGGATTTGAACAAGGTGAATTAGACATCCTAGTGCAGAAAGGTAAATACAATTTTATAGATCTAACAGAGTCTTGGTGGGAATAGGGAGCACACTTATCAAATTTGCAGATGACACCAAATTAGGAGGAATAGCTAATGCCCCAGAGAACAGGTTCAAAATTCAAAATGACCTTAATAAATTAGAAAGCTGAGCCAAAGCTAACAAAATGAATTTCAACATAAATGTAAGGTACTGCACTTAGGGCAAAAAAATGAAATGCCCAGATAGAGGATGGGGGACTCCTGGCTTAATAAGACTACATGTAAAAGTGATCTAGGAGTAGACCACGAGTTGAACATGACTCAACAGTGTGACACTGCAGCTAAAACGGCCAATGCAATTCTAGGCTGCATTAATAGAAATATAGTGTGTAGATCAAGGGAAGTAATAGTGCCACTCTATTCTGCTTTGTCAGGCCTCACCTGGAATACTGTGTTCATTTCTGAGCACTACAATTCAAAAAGGATGTTGAGAAGCTGGAGCATGTCCAGAGAAGGGCAACCAAAATGGTGAAGGGTCTGGAAACCATGCCCTATGAGGAGAGACTTAGGGAGCTAGGTATGTTTAGCCTGGAGAAGAGAAGGTTAAGAGGTGATACGATAGTTTTTTGTAGGGTTTTCAGGCTATGTGGCCATGTTCTAGAAGAATTTATTCCTGACATTTTATCTGCATCTGTGGCTGGCATCTTCAGATCATTAAAACCCACAAAAAACTATGGATGCTGGCCATGAAAGCCTTCGACTTCACAGTGATATGATAGCGTTTAAATATTTGAAGGGATGTCATATTGATGGACCAAGCTTGTTTTCTCCTGTTCCAGAGAATAGGACCCAGAACAATGGATGCAAGCTATGTTGAAATAGGCCACAGATATAGGGAATGAAATCAATTTGGAGAGCTGGACATATGCCTGAAGGAAAAAACAAAAATTTTCCTTCAGTTCCTTCAGGGTTTTTTTCTGTTCTAATTCTGTTCTAATCTATCTAATTCATTTGATTCTTTTTGGAAGCCTTCAATTTTTTAAACCTTTCCTTAAGTTATGTGTAAGGGAGTCAATGCAATTTAGAATTATTTAATAGAATATCTTCATATCTTAATCAGATGTCTAGTGTTTTCTCCATCTACCTTGGAATGCCTCCTGTGGTGAGATCCAGTTTGGGATCTTATGTAAAATTTATTTTCTAGAGTCATCCAATTCTTCAAAGGAATTTTCTGAAGTAATGGCGTTCAAATTCCTTGTGCATTTTGTCTTCCATAGGTATGCCTGTCACCCAAATCAAAGGTTAAATCCTTCTAAACTGGAAGTTCTTTCATTCTCCAATGCAGGGGTAGGCAACCTTTCCCCTTTAAGGGCCGAGGGACTTCAGCTCCCAGAAGCCTCAGCCATGTTGGCCAATAGTCCCATGTTGGCCAATGGCTCCTGAGATTCTGGGAGCTGAAGTCCCTCGGCCCTTAAAGGGGAAAGGTTGCCTACCCCTGCTTCAATGTTTTAAATATTTCTAATCTGTGATTTTAACTGTATTTTCATTGAAAATATTAACCACTCTAACTTTATAAAATGAATAAATTATCAATAGCAACAAGGGAAACATGGGCAGGAGTGCTGAAGATCACTGAAGAGCAAAAAACAAAAAGCAAAAACAAAAAACACCCTGTTAGGAGCAAGGTAGGTGAATGGAAAGCCTCATATGTTCCTTTAAATTCAATCTGAACAGATACCTGTTTTGATTAAAGGGTGTGTGTGTGTGTTTTATATCTTGAAGTGGGTTCTTGGTACACCCAAGATATTGGATAATAATAATAATAATAATAAAAATTTATTTTTAACCCGCCCCTCTGCATCGCAATCGGGGCGGCTTACAACAATTAAAAATACAGTAGTGAAAAGACAATCCAATATCCCAATCCCTCCACCCACGTCCCTCCCACACCCCTTAAAACAAAATTAAACTTGTAAATTTTATAAAAGACAGATAAATGCATAACAATATAAAAATACAAACAAACAGAAGGCTTAGGGAGGAGATGTCACAAACATTTTAAAATGTTTCATTCCCCTACTCCTTTCTAGCCAGTTTTACATCCAAACTACAATACAAATAATGCCATATGTATAACAATTATTCCACACTGATCTAATGGTATGAAACTTTTCTTCCAACTATGTGGTCTATGCAGAGACAAGTCATAATCTATTAACAGAAAAAGCTTCCTAAAGCCAATTTTATTGCTTTTGTGGGCAACACTAACAAGTATTATAATAAAATAAAACTTCTTGACAGTTAAGTTTAAGCACCAAATACATTTAAAAGCAAGATTTGAGTTCCACAACGGGGAAGGTTCATGACATTCTTTGATGCAAGTTTAAACATATTTCCACTGAAAATTTATACATAGCAGCTCTGACAAATCACACTGATCAGTTCACAGTACAACTAAGAGATGCTTCAAACACAAAATGTTTTAGAAAAGACTCCCTCTAAATATTTATGCTACAAATAACCTCATTCCTGGCCATGCCAACTGGAGATTTATATATTAGAACAAGTGAAGGACACCAGGCTGGTAGAGCTCATGGATGAGGAATGTATGAACCTCCAGATACTGTTGTAATATTAACTTCCATTATTTTTCATCAGAGGCTATGGGGTAACATTGATAACTGCAATTAACTAACATCTGGAGAAGCACACAGTTCCTAGTCCAATTTCAGAGAATAATCTCTGTTAAGGAGAAAAAAAATCACCACCATGTCTGAAAGTAGTGCAAATGCTTACTGTGACCATGCCAAATGCTGTTCCACATAATGGCTTCCAACATAACAACAATGATCTTTAAACATAACAACAAATACCAGTGAGCTGTGTGTGTGTGCATGTGTGGGTGTTGAGCTCATAGGATGGCAGGGCCTCTTGGATTTTTATGTCCATATTTTCCCTTTACATTGACTACATCCATTATGTTATACAAATGATTTTTATTTTATAACTGATAGGCTTGACAGTTACCTGTATGTTTTATGTAGCTCCATAACTTTGTCTTCCAGTTCCTTTGTCTGATTTGGGGCCAGCTTGAATTCAGTGACATAATCTGCACTATGCAGATCTGGGTCATAGTCTCCTAGCTCAGACTGGATTGTGTAGGAACCCAGCAAAGCTAGTGTAGCAAAAGAGCAAGGAAGTCGCCCACTGATTATGTCTTTTCTCAGTTGGAGACACAAATAGTACCTGGAAAGACGAAAAAAAGAACATCATGATGAAGAGTTCAAAACGTTAATTTATAAATCACCTTCTCTGCCAACACCTGGCATCGGCTGCTATTGCAATATGCAAACAAGCTAGTGTGATGTCTTCTTTTGTAACTATCTTAGTACACTTTCATTTGCCTGACAGTTGGCCCAGGCAATAAGGCCAAATATTATTTTTATCCCCTCTCATGGGGATTGGAATGTATATTGAGTGTTTCCAAGTATAATACTTGTCTAAGACCAAGTATTATTTGCAGTCAACTGAGGCTGGTCACTCTGTACAATCTGGAACAAATACAAGATTATTATGTAGCATAACTCTGGGATTAATTCAAGAAAGAACCATTTGCAGATGAACCTACAATTTTAGAAAGTGAAGTAGTAGCCGCATGCAGAGAACTTGTGAGAAAAAATCACCAGGAACAGATGGCATACTAAAGAGCTGCTTCATGCTACAAAATCTACTCTAGTTCTAACTAAAATCTGTCAACAAACATGGGAAACAAAACAATGGCCCACACATTGGCAACACTCAATACATTCCAATCCCTATGAGAGGGGATATAAAATGCAACAATAACTTTTATCATATATGGAGCAAAAAAAGGCCCCATCTTCTTCAGGAAAGGAAGAAGCAGGATGGCTCATATTTCAAACACACATTGGATAATTGTAAGCCATGGTATACAGAAGGGCTTAGGAAGATGATGCAGGTTGGACAATGACTAGAGCACATCTGGCAGAGAACTCAACTCTTATCTGACAAGACTCGTCATAGGAACTTTCTTTGGTCTTATCAAGAGGCAATGCGTACAGCATAGAGATCTTTCTTCTCTGCACGTATTGCGTCTGCGGAGTCCCATCCAGCGGAGCTGTTTAGGGTGGTAGGGGAGCTGAAACAGGCCCTATCTCTGCAGAACCCACTTCTAATCCTTCAATGGCCTGCTGTGATGCATTTAAC
>CM034707.1:9763779-9776491 GCA_020142125.1 Phrynosoma platyrhinos | reverse complement strand
AAACTGTGGTGCATGTGCTGGTAACCTCTCGTCTTGATTTCTGTAATGAGGTCTACATGGGGCTACCCTGGTGCTTGGTCCGGAAACTTCAGTTAGTACAGAACATGGTAGCCAGATTGGTCTCAGGTACACCAAGGAGAGACTATATAAAACCTGTATTAAAGTCTCTTCACTAGCTGCCTATTAGTTTCCAGGCCTCGTATAAGGTGTTGGTTATGACCTTTAAAGCCCTAAATGGCTTGGGTCCAATATCTTCGGGACTGCCTCCTCCCATACAATCCACCCCATGCACTTCGGTCCTCTGGGAGGAATTTGCTGCAGCCAGTAAAAACTAGGCTGTCGGCAACCTCCCAGAGGGCCTTCTCGGCAACCACTCCCAGATTATGGAACGGTCTGCCAGACAAGACCCATCAGATTTTGACCTTAAGACGGATCTCTTCTGGCAGGCTTTTCCTGACTAGATTTTCCAGCCTCAGGAGTTAGCCCATCTTCTCTTCTCCAACTTCTGCTTCAGTCACTGCTATTGTTTGTTGTTGTTGTTCTGGCGAGATTATTTTAAATATGTTTTAATGTATAATTTTATTTAATACTTTTTTTAGGGGCGGGTGAGTTTCGGGATTTTTGCTGTGTTCGTATTGTATTGTAACTTATCTGCATGGTAATGTTGTAAGCCGCCCCAATTGCTCAGCAGAGGGGTGGGATATAAATAAATATCATCATCATCATCATCATCATCATCATCATCATCATCATCATCATAGCATTCCAAAGAATTTCAAAAGAAAATCAGCCTTTGCTTTATAGATTATACCAAAGCATTTGCTTGTGTAGATCATGAAGAACTATGGATCATTCTTAAAGAAATGGGTATGCCACAGCATTTGACTGTCCTGATGTGTAACCTGTATTCAGGCAAACAGGCTACTATCAGCACAGAATATGAAGAAATGGAATGATTTCCAGTTGGCAAGATGGTAAGGTAGGGATGCATTTTATCATCCTATTTGTTTAACCTGTACACTGAACATATCATACATAAAGCAGCATTAGACTTTGAGGAAGAAAACATGAAAACTGAAGGGGAGAACATCAACAATTTAAGATATGCAGATGACAGCATACTATTAGCACAAAATAGCAAAGACTTGGAACAGTTATTGAAAATCAACACAAGAAGTGCAAAGGCAGGTTTACCATTGAATTTAAAGAAAACAAAAATAATGATCAGATTATTTAAATGTATAGACCATGTAGACATTGAAATAGTTTAAGATTTTCTCTTTAGCTCAGTCATTAATCAGAATGGAGACTGAAGTCAAGAAATCAGAAAAAGACTAGGACTTGGAAGGGCATCTATGAAGGAACTAGACAAGATCCTGAGGTGTAAAGATATATCACTGAATACAAAGTTAGGATTGTTCATGACATCCTATCTCCAGTTTCTATGTATGGTTGTGATAACAGCAAAGAAAGCTGATAAGAGGGGGCTTGGCGTTTTGATGACAAATGTCCCCAAGATGCCCAGAAGCCGCTCAAGGGCAGAAAAGGTAACAGGGTGGCTTCAAGCTGGTCCGGAGGTATGGCGTTTTGACGATGCAGGCCCCTGAAGTGCCCAGAAGCCACCGGGAGATTGCAGCCCAAATCCAAATCTGGCCCAAAAAGGAGAGGATCTTTTCCGCTACTATTTGGGTCGGCAGCGAAGGACGCCTTCAGGACAGCGGCATGTGTTTCCCATGGTCCCGAGGTGTCTTCTGCCTTCATGGCCATCTGTTTATGCCCTGAGTCATGCTCTCTGAGAAATGAAGAGCTAGTTCAGAAGGCCACATAACCGTTTTGTTCTGGGGGAATGTTATTTGTGAATTGAGCCAGACTTTCACAGGATTTATACTCCTGATGAAGGGGCATTATTGGAACTTATGTTTAAAGAAATAAAACAGTTTCAGATGAAAATCAAAACAGTGAGGGAACTGGAACAAAGAAAGTTTGTAACACGTGATGTACACATTACAACAAGATTTGAGAACCAACTGTAAAAAGATACTACTTAATTTCTGTCTGTATAAAAAAATTTATATTTATTCTTGTTTACAGAAGAGTGATTTGAAGTAATGTATAAATTGCAACATCAGAAGCACATTACCAAATATATTAAAATAATTCAAAATATTAAAATATTAATAGATAAGGATACTGGGAACCCACCGCTGAGTCACTTATAAAGTGAGTGGACTAGGGAAGGAATTGGGGCCAATAAAAGGACTAAGGATTAAAGAAATAGTTATGAGGAAAGAAAAGCCTCATACTTGTATTATAAGTAAGGGGAGAAGAACCCTGTAAACCCCAGCGGTCACAGTGCTGTTTGAGAAATGAAATATAAAGATACAGTATTTAGGTCTTCCAAAACAAACAAAAAAAAAAAAAAAAAACACACACACAAAAAAAAAACACAAAAAAAACAAACCCAAAATCCATGAGAGTATTTCTTATTTGTAACATCTATTGGATTCCAAAATAAAAGCATTACTTGATTGTAAATTTTCTTGAGAAAATTACAAACCTTGTTATATCCTCTGTCAGCTGTGCTGGATCTGGAGGATAAAACTTGACATTAAAGGTAAAATTCCATGGACCTCCTGCAATTAAAAACAGATTTATTATGTGTCTTTATTTTAGAGCAAGGATTGCCCTTCAGAAATTCATAGAATCATAGAATCGCAAAGCTGAAAGAGACCACAAGAGCCATCCACTCCAACCCCCTGCCATGCAGGAACTCACAATCAAAGCACTCCCAACAGATGGCCATCCAGCCTCTGTTTAAAAACCTCCAGACTCCACCAATCTCTGAGGGAGTGTGTTCCACTATTGAACAGCTCTTACTGTCAGGAAGTTCTCCCTAATGTTGAGGTGCAATCCCTTTTCCTGTAGTTTGAATCCATTGCTCCTGTTCTCTGGAGCAGCAGAAAACAAGCTTGCTCCATCCTCAATATGACACCCCTTCAAATACTTAAACAGGGCTATCATATCACAGAAATAGAACTCCTATAATCCCTATCCATTGGTCAAACTTGTTTGGGTTGGTACAAGTTCAAGTCCTACAATAATTGGAAGTTTTACCCCATCCTCCTGATTCTTTATAACATAATTTTAAAATAACATAAAATGCAGCAACAAATTACCTAGTAATTTGGTTTGCGAGATATTGATTTATGAATATTCATTCCCAATCCATGCTTTTTCCTAATACAGAAATGAGGACAATTACAAAGTAAAAATAGACACATGATTGTGTCATAAGAAGATTTTGTTTTACAGAAGGAAAGCATTAAGGCCAATTGCAGCTTGTCCTTACTCCTTTCTGTCATAAAGGAGCTCACTTGTTTGATCTTTGTCCATATGCAATTGATACTCTGTAAAAAAATTTAACATTACCCTAACACCTGAGTGCCGGAATCCATTTTATTCTGGAAGCACGAAAAGCTGCCAGGAACAATGTTAAGGTTGTAAAGGTCACTGCAGGGTCAAAATAAGTGTGTGCGTGCTTCCTCCATTGATTAGATTAAGGGAAGCCTACTGGAGTGATTAAGGAAAGCCTAACACCCAGAAAAACCATGAGAGCACCATTAAATTGGCCAGTCTAGGAAGCTGCTAGCAGAAGTTCTTAGCTATGCTTTTGCATCTGTTTTGGCCCAAAGATCTGCAAAAACAAGCAGATTTCAACACTTGGGGCACCTTCTCCAGAATGTGAATGAAGCATATAAAACTGCTGTCGAAGTCACCCACATGTATGGCATCGCTTTGAATGAAATGCACATTCAAATGTGCATTTTCATTCATGGGCAATGCAACTAAAGCTGATCCACCTCAATTTTTACATGTATAACTATAAGAACTTGTGTTTCAAAAGTAACAATAATTATTTTTCTGCTGTTAACACAGCAGTTTGGCCTCCTCGGGTGAATAAAAAATGTAAGAATGGATGTTCAAAAGATGAGAAAAGGCTGCAATATAGCAGACAACAGGAGCTAATCGTCTCTCTTCAATCTGTCATTCCACTGGTAATTTCATCCTGTTTAAAATTTGTGCTGATCCTTTCCATTTTATTCTTAAATGAAAGCCAACAATCCTGAGCAATAATATGCCAAAGCGACAAATGACCATGTAGTTTTTTGAAAAAAGGGAAGGAAGGAAGGGAAAAAGAAAAAAAGGGACAAGCTACTTACCATGAACCTGTTTTTTAATCTCTTTGGCAGCATCCAACCATGTCTGTAAGAATACAGTAGCAATTATTCATTACTAAGTTTGATGAGTATTAGAAAGAACATGAAAATGTAATGTCCAAGAGTTAAAATACCAACAATTGGTGGATACAATTGGATACCAACAGGGCTATTTTAGTGTGCAATAAATTTAAACATAGATAGCTAGTGCACCATTATGAATAAATTAAAATCCTAGCGTATAAATGATTAAATGACTCATTGAAATTAGACCTCACATTTCACTTATGATCAAACTACATCAGACGCCAAATTTTGTTTTCATTTAAATGTGGTTTGTTTTTTTTAATGTGTCTGGTAGTGACTGGGTTTACAGCAGGTGGGAAAGATTTAATCCTTTGTTTCCTTGCTATAATCAAGAAAAAATTGTTCCTCTGACGATACTATTTAATTGGGTGAAAAACGCACAACAGCACCCTCCTAAAGCAAACAGCAATTTTAGACTTGCAGTTTTCACCAGGACCATATGGAAGGAAAAGATTAAAATCCTCCTCTCTGCTTAGTGCAATCCTAATAATTACCAGCTGCCCAGCAGCTGCAAAGATGCATTTATTCTACAGTTTTATGCATGTCTCCATGCATTCCAGACTCCATGCCTAGTTCAACTCATAAATCTTGTATGAATAATTCAGCTCAACAGGTATAAACCACAAGCACAATTATTTTGTTTACTGTGAATGTTTTTAAACCTATTTTACAGAAGCAACTAATTAAAAAATGGGACTTTTAAGAAAACAGTATGGAACGCTCCATTTCAGTGTTCCACTCAGCCACACCTTCTTTCAGAATATTCCAATCAATTCATCTCTGGCTACTGAACTTGTTACGTATTCTTTGTGCTGGGGAGAGAGTCACATCTTAGGTTATTCCACCTAAAACTTCTTATATTTTTTTTCCAAACCTTAATGTTTTACCTAACTGGCTGAAATCTCCTTCTTGTGCACAGGTTGCACCATTTTGGCTGTGTAAAGATCCCTACTAGGAAAAGGAATTTAAAGAACATAGTACATAAAGGTAGATTCTCTGCTGTGCAATGCAGACATTTCTAAGCCCACTGCTATATCAAAACTAAATTAAATCCTTGCAATAATAAAAACAACTAATTTAAGCCAGAAAAAAAACAACATTTAAGGAAAAATTATTAGCTGGCAAAGAAAAGTCAGCTGAGATGTTACAGGTGATCAGGCAGGATATATCACTCTGCGTTCCCTCCTTCAGTTCCCTGGTTTACAGTATCATGATTTCAGGCAATACAGCTATATTGTTCATATTGCTCCAAGTGCTTATTTAAATTAAGCAAAGCTCTGAATGTGTGTTTTGCAATTAATATATGTATTTAGAATAGAATAAAAGGGAAATGTATGCTTCCATGTTATTTCAATTGCAGCCCTGGAAACCAATTTAATTTTGCTTCATCCTAGTTAATACATGTTAGGGAGAGGAATGAAGAGATAAACACAATCCAGTTCTTACATATGTCTTTCCAGAAGTCCTACTGAGTTTAACTAGATGAACATCCAGGAAATACGCACAGGATTACATCTTAACAATAAAGAGAACTTTGGTGCTTTTATCAGTCATACAAAATTGACTAAGTTACACATTCAAACAAACCGCATGCCAGTTCTCAAAACCAGCCTGTAAGTATCAAGGTAAGTATGTCCAGGAACTAGAAGGAGGTTACCTGCTTTTCCCACATACACAACGTAAATGGGATTTGAAAACAGGTCTACTGAGGTGAAAGAATAGCCTACTTATCCCACTAAGCCTCTTAACCTCATCTTTCTCAGCCTACACAACATTTTGCTCTATGTGTTATCAGTATAGCTACATTTAGATTTTATAGGAAGTACTTTAAAAGTATCCCTGCCTACTAATATTCTATACCAGTGTAATAAAATACCCATGGTAACGATAAGTGCTGTAGTAATGTAATTTTACAGGCCAGGCAATTTTTAAAAAGGGTGCTAATGGTGCAACTGTTAGCTTTCCATAGTGAAACAAGACACTCTAAACACAACCTTCCTGGCTCTGAAGGCAATCATGCATTCATAAAACAGGATTCATATCCTGGCTAACTAATTTGAAAAACAACAAAATATATAAGTAATTAATGATAGTTTTATAAATATTCTAGCTCACAAATCAGAAAGAGGCAAATCTTAAAGGCAAGCATGGCATTCTACATAACTCCTTTAGTGCTCAAAAGACAGGCTATTAACTTTCACTCCCTGTATTGTGGATAAATACCCCTTTATTTGGCCTAAGGAAGGATGTGGGAAACTACTGGAGGGGAAAGCTATCCAAGGTACTGATCCATCAACCTTTCAGGTGTGCCTAGTAGTCACTCTGGAGAAAACTGTACTACAGTCGATCCTCCATATCAGCAGGCTAGCTATGCACAGTTTGGAGCATCCATGGATAGTCCTGCCCCATATAAGTAAATTGTGGCATGTGCACACAGCCACACCAACATGGATGTGCACACATTGCCATAAACAGATTTATATGGACTTGAGATCCCTCAATATTTCATATCTGCAGAGAAGGGGGAACCAAACCCCTGCCGATACAGAGGGTCAACTATAATTTCTTGAAACTCTGCATTGCAATATTCTTTCTTTGTTAGCACAATAAACATTTTTCCTTAGTTAAATGCTTATGCAAGCTTTTATAGTGAATAAGACAACCCCATTCTTGTGTATTCTTTTTACCTTGGAGGTTGGAGTATCCCATATGGCCAGTCCAAAATAGTCTTCTTCCAAAAGATTGAGGTGATCACATACTTTCTTAAGAAGATCCTGTCCTTTGGCATGTTTCTGCACACAAAGAGCAATATGTGACACCTGATTACCTTGTTTTCTCTATTTAAAGTTAAACACCAGAGGTTCATAGTATTTGATTCCAGTGAACCCACTTTTACTTTTAAGACAAACTGGATATATAAAATAAATTGATACTAATCATTTTTATACAGATTCTTTCATTAAGATTGTGTTCTTGTTCGTTATTGCTCTGGAAAATGAGGGGATAATTTCAGGGAAATTATTTACACAAACCAAAGTACCTTATTTTCCTGCGTATAAGACTACTTTTTTACCTGCAAAATCTGTGGCTAAAGTGGGGGGGGGGTCGTCTTATACGCCGGATATAAGGATAATGAGGATAGAGGTGCTAAAACTCTATATTTTGACTGGAAAATGGGGGGGGGTCGTCTTATACGCGGGTCGTCTTATACGCCGGAGAATACGGTATATGTGTCATGATAAAGATAGCACGAATCCTGGGGCAAATGAGGAGAAATTAAGCATCGGGGAGAGATCCTTCTGCCCCTGCAAATCTCCATCTCTAAAGACTCGTCTACTGTCAGGTTTACCCCTAGATTTAGAATTTGGCAGGGGATAAACATTAAAATTGACTGGACAGGGAGAGTTGCAGAGGGAGAGGCCTAAGCATCACTGACTATATCTTGTCAGTACACACACACACACAACTTCAAGTAGTTGGCATAAGAGACTAAGGACCCTAGTACTGTAGTGTGTAGCATACAATGCCAAGCCTAATAAACTATATCTAGTGGAAGGGTAAATGTAATAGAATTGGATTGTACAGATAATCCCTGCTATATCTAACCATAGTTTGTGGCTGCAACCATAGTTGTTCCTCCACATTTGCAAGTTAAGTATTCGCAAATTTGATTGCCCACAGGTTATTGTATTTGCTACCACCTCCACTGCTGCCCTATGTCACATTTTTTACAGGGACTTTGTTAACATCAGTATCATTATAAGGAAATCAAACTGGCAGGGTGACTGGGTCATGTGCCCATTCCATCACTTACGCAGGTGGGAGCAAGGGGGTGGAATTGGGTGATCATGAAGAGGAAGGGCACATGTACATGTTTCTTCGCTCACTTGGGTGGATAGAGAGAAGGGAATGGGAAGCACAAGGAAGGAGGATGCTTACACAAAAGGAAAGCGGATGAGGGAATGCCAGGAGGGAGGGCATGCATGTTCCCTCACTTGCTCAAGGAGGCGGGGGATGGGATGGGGGTGCATGAAGGAGGAGAATGCACACATTCCCTCACTCACACAGGAGAAAAAGGAATGGGACAGGGGAGTGTGAAAAGGGAGGGCATGCATATTCCCTTCCTCTCTCACTCACATGAGTGGGTGGGGGATAGGATGGGAACACCGAGGAGGCAGGGTGAGTCTTTTTCCTTGCTCAATTGTGTGAATGAGGTGAAGGGGATGGGACAATGGGAATCCCATTGTGGGAGAAAGGCAGGATATAAATCAGGGGTAGGCAACCTTTCCCCTTTAAGGGCCGAGGGACTTCAGCTCCCAGAAGCCTCAGCCATGTTGGCCAATAGTCCCATGTTGGCCAATAGCTCTTGGGATTCTGGGAGCTGAAGTCCATCGGCCCTTAAAGGGGAAAGGTTGCCTACCCCTGATATAAATCCTTGAAAAATAAATAAATAAATAAATAGGAATGTCCCTTTCTCCCTCCTCCCACCCCCAATCCCATCCTCTTCACCCATGCCTCAGCAAGTGAGCTAACCCTCATGAAAGTTGAGGGCCAACTGTATTATATCTGTCTCCCAGAAGACCCCTCACAATAAGCTGTCAGGAACCAAGAGAGATAGCAGTATGGTCCAATCATATATACTTATACAAATATCCAAAATGCCATTTGTAACTTCCCTGGACATAACATGAAAACCAATATACGGTAGATACAGCATAAAAATTGTTAAGGAGAAGACGAAAATCCATGCTACCAAGGTTAATCATGCATTCCTAGCTCCGCAGAGCATTAGCTGTCGTTAGTCAATTAGAAGACTTCAAAAGTAAACAAACTGCATATATTTAAGGGGCAGGAGATTATCCAGGTATGCACCCACACTGATGTGGACTTCCTCCTTTGTAAAACTCAGAGATCACAAAGGCAGATTGTGAAGATCAGGAAGGGATGATCTAGCAGACCTTCTTAAAACTATGTCCCAGATTCAGACAAGGCATATTTCCCTTTCCTCCCATGACAGGAACAAAGGGAACCTAAATTGAGGAAAGAAGATAACCTTACAAAAGGGAAAACATTTATTTGTGTTGGGAAATATATACTATACTTACATCCAAAGAACACTCAAAAATTGTGTCATCCAACAAAGTAATCTTGCAGTGCATGCTGTTTCTGGGTCTTCTTGTTGTTTTCTGAGCACCTTTTACTTCTTTGTCTGCTTTCACCTTAGTGTTGCCCTTTTTTTCTTCTGTATTGGAGCACGCCACTTGTTCTCCTTCTTCCTTAGTTTCACAGTCTCTGTTATCAGGATCTTGATCTTCTCTCCTGTCCTCCTGAGCAGGCTGAAATCATAAGGAAATAGCAAAATTCTGCTAACAAACAAAAGAAATAATGCCAGATAGTATTTAACAATCACAATGCTATAATTATATAAAAACAGAATGACCCTTGTATCCAGGGGGATATGTTCTCAGATGTATTGTGGAAATGCAAAATCAAGGATAATGGTGAACCACATGGAAATGAATGACTTTCAGAAGATAATGACCACAGAGTCGTGCTACAGATCACAGAAATTTTTAGAACGCTTCCCTGGGCATTTCTAGGTCCTTCAGCACAACTCTATGGCCAATGTCTGCCAGATGTATACCACAGAATCATGCTGGAGGACCTAGAAAAAGCCTAGACATAACTTTTGGAGGGGACATGGGGAAGTGAAACCACAGTCCTGTGGATACTGGATTGTACTGTATTGGGCAGAATTGTGTTTTTTTAATCATGTCTGAAAATGAGTAGTAGGGAATGAGACATGTTAACAGATAAGAATCTGGACACATGGGAATCATTAACTCTAAAGATTTATGGTACTTGATATGCAAGTTAGAATTTAATTTATACATTATGGCATTCTGAGACTGAAAGTGATTAATCTTCAGTAAAATGTGGAACACTAAGATGAAACTTGAAACATTTATACTTTGTAGCCTTTCATTCTGGAGCATTAAGTCAAAGAATCTAAGAAAAAATATTTCTGTTATTAACAGCAGTGTAGTTGGTCAAATAAACTTTGCCTCAGTGACAAACAGACTAAAAACATTAAACGACTGACTGGTCATTAGCTGACTGCCTATATTCAGCAATAATGGACTATGGTCAAATATTCAGTTATGCCAAGACAATTTCTGTAAAAATTGGCCAAAAATATTAACTGCATTAATCTATAGTAATGTGTAGTAATGTGACTCAACACCTAGACAAGGAGTAAGAGCTCCTTACCTCTCACAACTGTAGGAACCTAACCATATGAAGTAGATATCTCTTGTCCAGAGTTGTAACAATAACTACATTTACAAATAGTCTCCGATTACTTAAAGGTAAAGGTAAAGATATTCCCCATTGACAAGGTTGTCAAGTTGTGTCCGACCATAGAGGGCGGTGCTCATCTCCATTTCTAAGCCAAAGAGCCAGTGTTGTCAGAGACTACTCTATGATCATGGGGCCAGCATGACTGCACAGAACGCTGTTTACCTTCCCACCAAAGTGGTGCCTATTTATCTACTTGCATTTGCATGCTTTCGAACTGCTAAATTGGCAGAAGTTGGGACTAGTGATGGGAGCTCACCCCATCATGCGGCACCTGGGCCTCGAACTGCCAACCTGCTGATCTTGCAATCAACAGAGTCAGTGTCTTAACCACTTGAGCCACTGCATCAGCCACTGCATGCTGATTACTTACAGCATATATATTTGATTTTACGTGAATGATAAAGGGGAGGGGGGACTGCACAATCTCTTGAATTATGCAAAAATATGCATTAAAATCCTAAAACTAAATATTATTACATTAGGTAGTTCTCATTTCCCCCCTCAATCCTGGCTTTCCTTAACTATACAGTGTAAAGTCTTCTAAACTGTTAATCTATAGTTAGTTGTGTATTTCCACACCATAATTTGAAATCATACTTGGAAGGCAATGTTCACCAAATCCTACTGAGTCAAATACTATATTAACAAAACTTAGAAATGATAATGAGAAGTGACATGGATCAGAGGAGCAAGCACAAACATCTACAACACATTTCCAAGACAAAGTGTCAGACTACACTTTGGAAGACTTCATCTGAGACGCCTGAGCTGAAAAACTGAAAAACTATCTAGGGAGCCAAGACCAACCTGGTTATCTCATGATTATCAATCATGCAACCTTTGCTAATATGACACTGCTAATATGCTTACTTAAATTAACTGGCAAAAGATTATGTATAAAAAATATTTATTATACCCATTTCACAGTTCAAATTTTAGAAACATTTTAATTTCTCTTCACAACATCCTTGTGAGGTCCAATCCAGTATCATCTGCTTCTGAGCAGATATTTGGGTTTCCTTCCCCAAAACAACACAATAGCTACTATGTTGTACCCCATGTGGTATAGTTTTTTAAAGTCTTTTAAATAAACTGAGATTTATGCATATAGGCCGCATTTGCACTGCACAGACAATCCAGGTTCACATAACTTTAACTATCATGGCTCAATGCTATGAAATTCTGGGAATTGAGGTTTTGTGAGATATTTAGCCTACTCTCTATCAGAGAGCTCTGGTTCCCCATTGAACTAAAAAAAACCAGGATTCCACAGCATGGAGCCATGGCAGTCCAAGTGGTGTCAACCTGGATTATTTCTGCAGTGTTGATGCAGTCACAGTGACAGACAAACCATAAAACACAAGCAAATTATAAAGGAAGACTGGAAAGAGAAACAGCTGAACTGAATTATATTCATAAACACAAATCCATTAGCAGAGGTATGAACAAAGACAATGGACTAATGACACACTATATGTCTTAATACAAGCGTTCTCACTACTGCACATATAACAAAAGCCATCTTCTCAGGAAAGGTTTTGAACCCAAATAAATTTACTTTTGGTAAGCAGATTTACTGCTTTCACACATCAACACTAACTGACCATTGTAAAGATCTAAAAAAAAAAAAACCCACCCTGTATCATCTTATGCAGCCCTTTGAAAATTTAGAACAAGGGGCATAATTTGCATTTTTTATTGGAAGGTCTACACTTGCCAGAATACTCCAAGTTACCCCCCGCCCTGAGTATTCTGTCCCCACATTCTCCCCTTACTTGCTCTCTTGCTGCAGGTTTCCAGCTCTTACAGTGAACGAAGGGTGACTGCCATAGTTTGTCACCCAGCACTGCCACTGAGGTCAGAAGTAGGCATGTAGCCTTGACACTGGTTGTCTTGTTGTGACCTCAGACCAAAGTAAAACTCACAGCAGAAGCTGAATGAGCTATTTAAACATGGGTTAGGGGGAGGAAGCCTTGACTTGGGTGCAGGCATCATGAAGACAGTCCAGATCTGATTCAGAGTTTTGGCCCTGAATCATGTAAGCAGGA
>CM034707.1:9732215-9754517 GCA_020142125.1 Phrynosoma platyrhinos | reverse complement strand
TTTCGTTAGTAGAAGCATTCGTAAGTAGAGGTACCACTGTATCTCCATGAACAATGGGGGAAACTGAAAATATTGCCATGATTCAATGCTTCAAATTACATTTCTTTATTATTTCTTTACAATCACACATTTTCCATTAGTTTCCTTACAAATGTACTATGCCAAACATGCATCAAGCTTCAGCTGCAATAAACCTTGAAAATTTCTCAATTATTCTCATGTGAATCCAATATTTTTAAATCACATGAAAATAGGATGGGAAAAAGCTGAAAACATCTTACTTCAAAAATTGAGAATTTCTTCCAAGACTACCCGTTTCATTGTTTAGAACTCTTTCCAGTTTTCAGACAATCAAACTGTAAAATGTGAAATTTAGATTAAATAATCAGTTAACACAATTTAACTACAGTCAGCCCTCCATTTTCGCAGGGATCCATTCCAGACCCACCCACCCAACCGCGAAAACAGAGACTCGCCATACTTGTTTCTAGTATGTATTGACATATATTTCACAGATTTTAAAAAAGATAAGGAAGAAGTTTCCTAATTTTGCATTCCAATCTCCTGTAATAACAAGAAGTCCTATTTTGTTGCATGATCAATTTCCTCCTGAATTCCAATAAAGAATCTCTCAATTTCTTTTTCTTCTGCCTCTGTATCTGGAGCATACATTTGGATTATGGTTGTACTAACAGGTTTCCTCTGATATTTTATTAATATCATTCAGTCACACTTTGCATTATATTCCTTGACTGCTTTTGCTACATTTTACCTATGAGCACATCAACTGCTGAAATCCCTTTCGCTTCAGTCCAGTTGTGTCATTAAACACAATACTACCTGTAGTTGTCCTCTGCTTTACCCCAGTAGCTTGCTGAGTACTTTCCAACCTGGGAGTCTCATCTTCTGGCACTATCTCGTTTCATTTTGGACTGTCTCATCCTCTAGCTCTAGCTCTTGTTTCATTCTGGATTGTCTCATCATAGGGTTTTCATGGTAAAAGACATGCAAAGGGGATTTACCATGTCTCCTTCCAGGAAGGACTAATGAATGTTAACAATGGTACTACTGTTGTTGTCTCTGAGAGATCCTCAGCCAGTGTCACTCATCCTGCTGCTGTCCAGTAGCTGTTTGGCATATTTCGTCTGGCTCCTCAGCAAAAGCCTTTTTGACAAGGGAAACCTTTCTAGCACCACTGCTGCTGTCGTCATAACCTCTTTTCTCACAAGAGCATTCAACCCCACCACTGCAGAAAGGTAGCGCCACGATGAGCTCAAGAAATTATTTTAACAGTGCTATATAAGCACACCCACACACAAATAAGTAATTTAACTTTTGTTGAACAAATAGCCTTTCTGAATGCAAGCACCTCTTTATCATCATTATTCCCATTTATTTAGAAAATAGTTCACTAATAATTCAATTTAAATTTCCAAAACAGATAGCATGAACAAAACTACCGGTTTACAATAATAGGAACACACAGGAAAACAAAAGCAAAGAAATCATGCTTGATAACATATGTGTAAGGATTAGGATAAATGGCAGGCACCAATGTAGGAAGAATGAAAAGGAAAACCAACCAAAATGAAGGAATATTTTACTTGTGGTGTACGAGTTAGTTATTCAGCAGTTTCAGCAACACAATTTTCCGTTTTGAATTGGTTCTAATCTATTCAGATTCTCTCTACATGCTGCAATAAAATAACTAATTTTACATGTCTATGTTAAGCCTGAACTTCTTAAGTCTAGCCCTCTAATTCTCCAGCACAACCACTCAGTGAACAATTCTTCCCAACATGCTGTATAACCGTGCTGCCTTTCTCTTTGTTCTTACCATTAAATCTGAATTCTCCCTTCCCTTTTGTTAAAGACGTCTTTTCTACTACAGACCCAGCTGATGCAGATTTCCCTAATACACCGATGATCCCCACCAGCTGCCCTATTAAGCTTCTGTTTCATTTTGTATTAAAAACCATCAACTGGGAAATGGTTAATGTCCCTTATGGCATATAGGGGAACCTCAAAGGCAAGCAGATAAGAGGGGGCATATTCTGGGTCAGATTTTAGTCAAGCTTCTGGTTGTTGAGCTTCTATGTTGGCCAAAATACAAGTTTCCTTGTTCAAATAAAAGACAAATACTGATGGTCTGCATTTTTCAATTTCAAATTCAATCAGCATAATACTGTTCAGGTTTACACAGAAGTAAGTACCAACTACTTTAATAAGATTCACCTCAGGTGCATGGGCATTGAAGTTAAATTATTAGTGAGATTTTAATTCAAAGAGAAAACATTACATTATATTTTTAAACTGACCTGGAGATTTACTTTGAGAAAAACATAATGACTATGTTCAACAACAAACTACTCTTTAATGTCCAAGTCTTAAGTTGCAACCTTTCTCTACTGTTCTAAGGAAAAAAACTAAATAATACAAGGCAGACCCATTAAACAGCCTCCCTAATTTATTATATTCTTCCACTGGTGGGGCAAAAGGAACCTATTTTTCCTTTACTGTGGAAAAGCAGGTGTGATGCCGAGTACGATTAGAAAAAATACATCCACTTCACAAATCTAAGGATTGCATGCATAACTATCCACAACTGATTTTCATTAAGTTGTATTATTTTTATATGCTTCTACTTCACACTAGTAACAACAAAACTGGTAGGAGGTCAATTCATTGCTAACCCTTACATCTGTTGTATGATTCATGGTAAAAATCAATTAATATTCCAAAATGAATAATCAGGAAATATCTTTATTAATGCCTATCAAAATGTCACAAAATACTGTACAAGCTTGTTTTTCCAGAACATTTCATCAGGCTGATGAAGACTTCGGGAGAATCTGAAATCTTTTAAAATATTTTTTGATAATTTGATTCATTGTAACAAAGTACTGTCCAACCAAAGATTTTTGAATTTTTCTTATCGATCGTGATGGCTTCCTTTGTTTTGGGGCAGTAATAAGTATGCTTCTGAAAAATATTATACTTCAACTTGCATAATGTTAAATTTGCACCTAATATATTTCATCCTGATCAAAAATCATTCTGGTTGTTAAAGACATAATTCCAGACAAATTACCTGTTAGTTTTATATGTAGCTGACATCAGCAACAATACAATTTTGTCAAAATCTACATTCATGGGAGTATAAAGAAACAAACACAAAGCTGCACAAATCCTCTGTTCTGCAAACATAGTTGGTTTTATTGTTAGAGTTTAAAACTACAGTGAGGAGTTCCTTCAAAAAACTCCGGTATGAAAATACAGTGAAGGACTAAAAGCAGGCTATGGTCATGGTCAGTCCCCTCAAACAAATGTCATAATGCAATACAGATAACTATCGAAAGTACTCTATCAGCTTTTCATACAATATGCAGTACTAACCAAAGCATATTTTCATTGTTCTTTCACATTTTACAGCTTTAGTGCAATATTAGCAAGGAGCTGTCCAGCAAGCAGAATAAGCTGCAGTCCTAAACCCATAAATACACTATAAAAATATAAATCCCACTGATCTTAGTAAAGCTAATATCAAAATAAATACATTAAGGGTCACAAAGCAAGACATAAAGCGCGATCATATGTTTAATCAACCAGAAATTAAACAGAATATGCACTCAATAGGCACAGGACTGCAGTCTTGATAATGCCACAATGACAATCACAGTAAGAACTTAAGAATTATGTCACAATTACTTAAGAAAAGTTTTCATATTGCTTCTGATGCAATATTTCTAAGAAAAATATAACTGTTTCCCAATTAAGCAAGAATACTATAAGGCCATAGTTTAAGAATGGATTCGTTCAAAACAAGAAATAGGCTTTGCACTGTTCTTATCATTTCAAGCATGTTTAGCTACATCATAGAATCAGAGAGTTGGAAGTGACCATAAGGATCATCCCCTTGCCATGCAGGAACACAGAATCAAAGCACCCCCAATAGATGGCCATCCACTGTCCAACAGCTCTTACTGTCAGGAGGTTCTTCCTAATGTTTAGGTGGAATTTCCTTTCCTGTAACTTGCATCCATTTTTCTGGGTCCTGTTCTCTGGAGCAGCAAAAATCTAGCTTGCTCCATCCTCAATATGACATCCCTTCAAATATTTAAACAGGGCTATCATATCACCTCTTAACCATCTCTTCTCCAGATTAAACATACCCAGCTCCCCAAGTCTCTCCTCATACGGCATGGTTTCCAGACCTTACACCATTTTAGTTGCCCTCCTTTGGATATGTTCCAACTTGTCAACAGCCTTTTTGAATTGTGGTGCCCAGAACTGAACACAGTATTCCAGGTGGTGCCTGACCAAAGCAGAATAGAGTGGAACTATTACTTCCCTTAATCTAGACACTATACCTCTATTCCTACAGCCTAGAATCGCATTGGCTTTTTTAGCTGCCACATCACACTGTTGACCCATGTTCAACTTGTGGTCTACTAGGACTTCTAGATCCCTTTTACACGTAGTCTTGTTAAGCCAGGTGTCCCCCATCCTATATCTATGCATTTCATTTTTCCACCCTAAGTGCAGTACCTCACATTTCTCCATGTGGAAATTCATTGTGTTACCTTTGGCCCAGCTTTCTAATCTATTAAGGTCATTTTGAATGTTGATCCTCTCCTCTGGGGCATTAGCTACTTCTCCTAGTTTGGTGTCTCCTGCAAACTGGATAAGCATGCCCTCTATTCTTTCATCCAAGCTGTTGATAAAGATATTGAATAGCACTGGGCCCAGGACAGAACCCTGTGGCACCCCACTGGTCACTTCCCTCCAGGCTGAAGAGGAGCCATTGCTGAACACACTTTGGGTTGGTCTGGTCAACTAATAATAAACTGGGGAGGGGCAGATTCAGTATTAAAAGAGTCCTAAATGTTATAAAACAAAACAGCAGTCTTCAAAGGATGGAGGCATGTCCTCAGCGTCTGCCACCACCTCCTGCTCAGGGCTTCCAACTGCCTCATCCACCAGCTTCTCACACGCAGAGAGGCCATCATTACCTGGAGCTGTAAATTCCTGGCAATCTGATCCCTCTGTATCAAGTCTTCTGATTCCAAAGAATGAGTAATGATACAGCAACAATACAAGATAACAGAACACCCCTAGTGGTCACCTAGAGTCCCTAGCTGGGATCAATGAAACACATCATCAGTGAGCTACAACCAATTCTGGGGAATAATCCAGTCCTCTCACAAGCTCTGGGAGGCATATCTTTATTGGCCTACAGACAGCCTCCAAATCTTGAAACTACCCATTTACAACAGAATGCATAACATAGATGGTAATATAGGGACAAGTCTCTGCCACAAACCCAGATGCCAAGTCTGCCCCCACATCTACTCTGCGAACAATATTACAGGCACCAATAATATCTCCCACAACATCAAGAGGTACATTCACGTTTTCTTCCTCCAACGTGATGTATGCCATCCTATGCCAACAATACCTCTACTTTCTACATTGGACAAACAGAGCAATCTCTATGCAAGAGGATAAATGGACATAAATCGGACATTAGAAGTGGCAATACCCAAAAACCAGTTGCAGAACATTTCAACTTTTCTGGATGTATAGTAGAAGATATAAAGACTGCAGTCCTTGAACAAGGAAATTATAAAAGAAAAAGAAACAGCTGATTTTAATGATATTTACAAACCCAATCCATTAGCAGAGGTATGAACAAGGACAATGGCTTAATGGGACACTACATGTTTTAATACAAGAGTTCTCATAACTGTACATGTAGGGAAAGAAATCTTCTCAGAAAAGGTTTTGAACCCAAGGAAATTGACTTTTGGTAAGCAGATGTACTGCTTTCACACATCAACACTAACTGACCACAGTAAAGATCTAAAAGACCTGTATCATCTTACACTGCCCTTTGAAAATTCAGAACAAAGGTCATGATTAGCATTCTTCTGGATCCTACTACAATCTATCCCATTCCTGACCCCACAACTGTGTAAATATGATTTATATCTTGAGGCCTGGCTATCATTCTGTACTGCATCTGAAGTGGATTTACAATACATCCATGAAAGATCATGCTTTAAAAAGTCTTAAATTTGGTTTCTTTTAGGCATAAAGTTAGCTTTTTATTAAAGCTTTTGCAGATTATTTTTTAAAAGTGTACATTAACATTATTTGAACAGTTTTACCCTTTTCTGTTGTTTTACCTTGGTGATCTGGCTAATATACTTTTATCTTATTTAAATTATTGTATTGTTTTTGTCTGTAATTGCTTTAATTGTTTGCATTGTTTCAATTGTATGCCACCCTGAAATCTCATGTTAGAAAATTGGATAGAAATATTTTAATATATCAATAAATGACCTATAGGTCTTCCTTTTTTCCCCACTTACCGTAAACTACTTCCTCCTGATTCAGACTGACCTGCACTGCCCCAATTAATTTATCCTGCCCAAAAAGCAATGTCCTTAGTAGCTTAGAGAATCCTAGAGATGAGAAACTGATCCAATTCCTCCCTCAACTCTCTCATACATCATGCTTTGCTTTGTACACAAGTCACTATAACAATTCCCAATCAAATGCAGAGCGAAGTAATGGCTGCCATTTCACACAAGATAGAATCATTATAACTTCAATTTAATAACAGAGAGCAAGGATTAAATTTAAAATAAAATTTAGCTATACTTCTGATGTCTACTGATATTACAGCAAGTTAAAGAACTGTAAAAGAGAGTAGTACCAATATCCCATAATGAAATTATAAATTATGTGATGTTTCTAAATTTTTTAACTTCTTCAGAATTGGGTGGGGTGGAAAAGACTGCCAATTAAGTGTTAACAAGGGCACAGAAGGATGGTTCAGTTAAACAATTTTCTATATTATTGTTAAATATAAGAAATAAAAAATAAAAATTTACAGGCACATAAAAGTTTATTCAGTATAGACACAAATCCCTGCTTGACCAGGATCTATTGGTAGATATGCCCAATCAATCTGGATTTCTGTTCAACTGTTTTACAAAAGAAACATCAAAAGAGGCAACCTCCTACTCAAAATCCAGATTAAGCTACTGATAGGAATCTTAACTTGAAACCAATAATAGATTTTTTTTTGCAAGATTACTGTGAGCTCGGTTTTGGTCCACCAAATCCTGGACAGAGTATGTGTCCAGAGATACACATACTTCCTAAGTATATAGATACCTTCTTATAATACTATTTTGCATGTGCTATAGAAAGAATTTTGGTGCATTTTGAAGTTCTATTAAAATATAAAAAAGATTCTACAAGCCATCCCAGTATACCAATGACACTTAAACACCACCTCTTCTTTCTATCCAATTCCAAGGAAGCAGTTTCAGTGTCAGTGTCAGTAATGGACTGGTGGAGGTTGAACATATTGAAACTGACATCAGGCAAAACAATTATGTTCCTGATCTGTCAGAAAGCAGATCAAGGAATAAGGAATGTTGAATGGGGTTAAACTCCATCTAAACCCTCCAAAAATGCCTCTTCAAACACTGAAAGGTTCAAAGCTTGGATATATTCATGGACATCCATGCATACATAGATGTATGTCCATGTTTCAGTGGTGGCAAAGAGTGCATTTGCATAGTTAAGATTAGTGCATAGGGGTGCCCCTTCCTTAAGATATCAGATCTACAGTGGCACATGCCTTGATCAGATCCTGTTCGGATTACTGTAACGATCTCTACATGGCACTGTTTTTGGAAATGATTCAGATATATTCTGAGTCAAAAATGCTGTAGCCAGACTGTTGACCAGGTATGGTTACAGGGAACGTACAAACCCCTTGTTGCAATAGCTTCACTGGCTGTTTCCAGACTGAATTCAAAATGACAGTTATGACACACAAAGTCTTATATGGCTTGGAGCCAGAATATAAGACAGACAGTATCACCATATATTTTAATGTTTATTTTTGTCTTTAATTACAAAATTCCTTATCCTACAGATAAACTACAGTGGGCCCTTCTTATCCATGGAGGTTCCATTTCAGACACCCCCGAGGATGAAAAGTACCACAGGACCTCAAGTCCCACAGTTTTCAATGGTGGCGCATGCATGGCCATTAGCAGCAATGGGGTTTGGCATCCACAGATGTGTAAATCTGCGGATGGCAATCCCGCAGTTGGGGAGGGTGGGCTATATAACATTAAGTTCCCTCTTTCCCTTCCTCCTACCCCTCCCACCCTCTTAGTTAATACACCAAATATATATCAGCATACATCTAACACATCTTCATAGTATTAACTATTGGGTATATTATTCTTAACATTCAAAGTAATGTTTTTCAGTGTTTGATCCAATGGTGGATTAAAGAGTTAACATGAATAACAGTAAGTAATCAAGGACTTTCAAGTATCACTATCCTGTATATGAGTCCACCCTAGTTATAAGATCCTCGAGAAAAGCACTATACTCGCACATTTGTTGAGAACATTTGTTTAGGGCTTCTTGGCTATTGCTCCTAGGCTGTGGAACGCTCTTGTACAATACACTAGGTTCACTCCCTCTCTACTCTCTTTCTGCTGGCACGCAAATTTCTTTTTTTTTTTTACTCAGGCTTTTGGCTATTAACTAGTAGCTGCAGGAGCATCTTCACTACACTTCCTAGGTCAGTGTAGTATAATGGTTTGAATGCTGGAGCTGGACTCCAGAAGACCAGGTTTCAAATCCCTGTTCAACCTTGGAAACTCATTGGCTGATTCTACGAGAGTTACACCATCTCAGCCTTAAAGGAAAGCAATGGCAAACCTCCTCTGAAGAAATGTTGTGAGAAGATCCTGTGATAGGTCACCATAAACTAAAGCAACAAAAAGTATTTTCAATCACATTGTAATATTCTAAATCTGCCCAAACAGTTTTAAACTAGAGCTGTTTTTAAAGACAGTTCATTAATTGTTTGACTCGTTTTTATTATAATCTGTTTCTTTGTATTGTACTCTATTACATCTAGTAGCTATATTTTGTTTTACTGTGTTATGAAATCCCATGCTGGAAGAAAGGCAGGATATAAATTATTTTAAACAAACAAAAACAAAATTTGTAATATAAATGTGGTTATGTCATTTTGCATTCCAATAGCATGCATTTTTCTGCTATAGTGCTCTCCTAACCCTTCTGAAGATAAGCCAACTTGGAAACAGTCATTAACTATAACATGCTGACTCAGGTTAATTAGCTAACTGCTTAGTCTGAAAGCTATTTCTGGTTTCTTCACAAAATTGTCTGCCAAATTTAAGTGATCAAATGTAGCTGTCCAAAATTTGTGATATTAAAAGAAGTCAGTACTAAGCTTAGCCTTAGATAAACACTCATATGTTTTCCAAATCTGTCATTTTCACAGGAAAAATCATGAGAGAGAAAAATACTTAAAGACACTGCCTATAATCCAACCTAACAGAATCCTTCAAGTCAAGTACATGCTTTTTAAAAGTGCACTTGACCTTTGCCACACCACATATAGATCACATTGATTCCTGGTGAAGCACTCTCAAATGTGTAATTTGAAAGGAAAATGCATATTACCAATATATGAGATTGAGATTTGAAAGTGCAGTGAAGATGCCCCATAACACAGTATTTTCTTAAACTGATGTTAAAAATAAAGCCAAATCATACTTGAATTGATTTTCCCCCAAACTGCATTTTTTAAAATTCTTATCTACATATTAATATAGTTTCAAAAATAATAAGTAAAAAAGTGGTAAATAATAAATACATTTTGTCTAAAATTTGCAAACCATTCCTTGAATATGAATATGAAGTGGAGCACATGAACAATTGCACACTAAATTCAGAGCAGTTCATAGGGAACAGGTTTCGTAAGACATCTAAAACAAAGAAATCTTTCTCTTTGAACATCAGAGAAACTGCTTTAAAATTGTATCTTGTGTAGACAATATGTAACCACAGGTGCTTTTTTGAAAATCCATAGTTCAGATTGCTTGTAATGTGCACCCCCAATTTGGTGGATCTGCCCTTCACCCCACCACCACCTCTATATATGGAAAAACATGTAAGATTTTGTGAAGTAATCTTAGGTTAAATATTGTATTCTTGCCCACTGGTATTAGTCCTTGAAAAAACTAACATTGGAATTAGACAGCTATAAATTTCTTTACTTAAAATATTATGCTCTGCGTTAGGAAAATGATTTAACAGCCTGGAACGGTACAATTAAACTAGTATCCAATGGCTGCAACAGATACACCAATAAAATTTTCAATTCCAGATTATATAACAATGGAGTAGTTTGCATTGGCCAAATGAAGCTGCTTCTAACCCCTATGAAGGCATGAAGGCGGGATGTTTAGACGACACACAAGGTGAAAATGGGTGGAAAGCAAAACAAAACTCCGGAGCTAAAATCCAGAGTAAAAAGAAGCTGGCTACTCCGACTCAAAGCGGAAAATGTGCATCAGCTCGGCACCAGTACAGGACTGGGACAAAGGAAAACCGCAATCGCCAATAATAACATGGATGTAATTACCACATACACAAACCAGACATTCCAACAAAGGGGATGGGGTGAAGGGGGATGAAGAAATCATTATGGAGGGCCTTCATGATTGTGCTTTGCCAATGTATCACTGGGCACATTGATGCACCGATGCACTGCATCGCAGGTGCAACTGTGTGGCTAGTCATATGCGTCCAATGGAATGGCATCTGAGTGGGAAGGGAGATAACTGGAGGTCACAGGCACTGTGTTTGTCCATGCATGATGGGCAGGTGGGGGGGAATAACTGTGCAGCATGGCTTGACACCATGTGGTGTGGACAGCCCATGAATGTCCAGTCCGCCTTGGGAGCAGGCTGTGCAGACAGCAAGGTATTGACCTGCTTTCAGAAAACTCAGGATCAAGTCACTTTTTCCTGTCCATCTGCTCCAGTCCAATGACAGACTGAGAAGGTATATAAATTAAAATGGCTCAGATCAAAAAAGCCTACATCTTAAACCAGCACTAAGGGAAATGTAAATGAGATACCACATACAATCCTTTAAGAAAGATATTCCAAAGATGAACACCACCACATACAATTTGAGTCTTCCTTATCCAAGACACCTGGGACCAGAAGTGTTTTGGATTTCAGTGGTGTATTTTTTGGATTTTGGAATACCTATATTTGTATATATCCTGGAGATGGGATCAAGTCTAAACACACCATTAATTAATGTTTCATATACATCTTATACACATAGCCTGCTGGTGATTTTATACATTTTAATGATTTTGTATATGAAATAAAGTTTGTATACATTGAACCATTAAAACAGGGTGACCATATGTCCTCTTTTTCCAGGACATGTGTTACGTTTCAGCCTTCTGTCCAGGAGGAATTCAAAAATGTCCTCCTTCTTAAGCATGGCAAAGAAGCATGAATTTATATTTATATGAGTGTTTCTAGCTTTTATTTGGTAATGTCCTACATTTTTCTTGAATGTCCTACATTTTGTGATGCCTTGTCCCCTACAGTTAGGATAACCGCTCACACAGCAACCCATGAAAAAAGGTTTGGCTTTTGGAGTATTTCAGATTTAGGAATCCTGGATAAGGGAGACAGCCTGTAGAAGCAGCTAAACTTTGGTATGCTGAATACTGGAAGCAGTCTAAATTGCATACACAAGAGAATGCTGGAGCAGGTATTCTGAAACTGGATCTTGTGGCCAAATTAGCAAATAAAAGAATAGTCCTTACTGAGCATTGTTCCTTCTTCTTTTGGTTCCATATCTACTGGTTACTGGGAAGAATTAAGTCAGGCTGATGTAGGTAGATGACATGATGCTGGAGCTTCTTTGTGTAACAAAGGTAATTTTGTGTAACAAAGATCCAGTGGCTCCAAGTGCTACCCAAAGTAGTAGTAATCCAGTGCTGCTCATCCCTGGAGAGTTTCCAGGAAAGCAACAACTTCAGCCAGTTTTCTGGCACAGTGGAGGGAAAGCTGCAAGTCGCCATATCAAATAACTTAAGATATACTGCTCTAAACCACCAGAAGAATGTCCTATTGTGAGACCTACAAGCAGCAAAGAAGACTGAGCTATACCTGCTGAGCATTCAACTAATAGAGCTAGTACAGGGGTAGGCAACCTTTCCCCTTTAAGGGCCAAGGGACTTCAGCTCCCAGAAGCCTCAGCCATGTTGGCCAATAGTCCCATGTTGGCCAATAGCTCCTAGGATTCTGGGAGCTGAAGTCCCTCGGCCCTTAAAGGGGAAAGGTTGCCTACCCCTGAGCTAGAGCCTCCAGGTACAGCTGATTGGGTTTCACTCTTTATGTCATGTTTGATGGCTGTTCCTGCAAAATCTCCTCTTTGGCATGGTTCTACACCACTATACCTATTCCACTGACCTGCAGAGAAAAGCCTCTTTCCTACACAATCAAAAAACTTGCAGGTTAGGACTGCTGTAAGTATGACTTAAAAGGAAAAAGTGATAGACTATATGTGGTTTACAGAAAGGATATATATTTGTGTCAAAAAAATCAACCCAAAAACCCTGGGTTGACTTATAAACAAGTCAATGCTAGAACAGGGACTCAGCGTGAAGGCAGTAATGAGGCAGAGGTGAGAAGCCCTCTTAGCTTGCCAGGGCATAGAAGCAACACTCCCACCCCATTACCCTTCCCTTGCCCAAACCAGAGAAAGAAAGCCAGCCTTCCCTCTTCCCCTCACCTTTTTTGGCCCAGAAGCAATATGAGGGAGCCCCAACAATGTGAGATGCCCACCGTTTGGGGTGCTTGAGGTGGAGCAGAGCAGAGACAGACATTTTTAATAGGGGCTTATTGTATAAGGCTCCTGAAAAGTAATCATACAACCAAGCAAAAGGTGCTCTCACACACCATTGCTGTTATGAACTAGCATGCAAGCACTGTAGTTGCAAGAATTGTTGCCTTAATATAGAATGTGACGCTTCATATGACTCTCAGTTAATTTAGTTCAGCTAAACTTCTTGCATTCAAGATAAAAATTGATAGACTTTCCATAAACTCGAGTAACAGCCATCCCAGAACCATTTTTAAGACCAAATGTTTATTGTAGATGTTAGCAATCACTGTAACACATCCAAACTGCCTTACAAGAGTACTACCGATATAAGAATTAGCTATATCGCAGAAACAGACTTCTAAGGAGAAATTACATAGATCTTTAACCTTCATATGTGAACAAAACTTTGTAAACTAGTGGTAGATAGCACCATAAATGCCTGCATAAAATCCATTTGCAATACCTAGGCAGATTTACTTTCCCACCCTGTAACAACAACTTGCGAACAGAGATTCCATGTACTAGTAACTGAACACAGAGAGGGATGTGTTAGTCTCTTGTTATCTATCTCGTTACTAGTATTATGTATTCTGAAATCAGGAATGGGGAGGAATCTAGTGGTACCTTTAAGACAAACTGATTCTAGTGTGAGGTTTTGTCTAGTTCCTCAGATGCAGTAGTTCCATCAATGTGCCCAAGGAAATGGATTGAAATTCAAAAAAAAAATCATGCTAAAATAAATCAATTTGTCTTAAAAGTTCCACTAGACTCGTTCTGCACCTTTCCTTTTTGAACACAGATAGCTTACATTTAAGTGCTTCTAGCTGGGATGCTAACACCCAGTTATGTACTCATTTATTTATACAGTAAGCCCTCCACATTTGCAGCTTTGACTTTTGCAGATCTGCACTTTTGATTAATATGTTATCTCTAGGAATCTCTAGGTCCTCCAACACAACTCTGCCACAAGTTGACAGTAAGAGTTGTGTTGGATAACCTAGAAGTTCCTAGAAAAAACACTTCTCTAGGCATTTGTGGGTCCTCCAGCATGATTCTATGATCAACCTCTGACAGATGTTGACCATAGATTTGCACTCGAGGACCTAGAGATTCCTAGAGAGGTGTTCTCTTAGATCAGGGGTAGGCAACCTGAGACCTGGGGGGGGGAAATGCGCCCCCCCGGAGGCCTTTGCACCGGCCCCAGGCCTGTCCTGCCGCCGCCGCCGCTCCCCGCCATGATGATATTGATTATTGTTGCTATTACTTGTTCTTTCTTGGCAAAATCTCCACAGGGGTTTTGCCATGGCTTTTCTGGGGCTGAGAGAGTGTGCATGCATATATTTATTTATTTATTTATTTATTTATTTATTTATGGTGCTTCGGCCCCCCCCCCAATTGTCTGAGGGACAGCAACCCAGCCCCCGGCTCAAAAAGGTTGCCTACCCCTGTCTTAGATAAAAAGAATAGTTTTTTTTATTTGTGGTTTTTCCACATTCATGGGGTCCTTCGCCCCTAACCCCAGCGAGTGTGGAGGAACTACTGTACAGTGCTTTACAAACAAAAAGGTATGATTGTTCCCTGTTCTGAATACTTGTTATTTATATTGCTATATTTTTACAGATCTGTACAACTGTACAACTGATTAGGCCTCAGTCTTTTTGACATGAAAAGACATAGCTATGTTAGTCTGCAAAATCAGTATGCAAAGGGATCTTGTAGGATCTCTGAGACTAACTGAAAGAGAGAAATTGGTAGCATGAGCTTTCATAGGCTTGGGTCTACTTCCTCAGATGCACGGGATAGAATGTGAAGTCTAGGTACGTTTTGTTAGCTGTTCCAGGTAAATCTCTCTCTGGCATGATTCTCCTCCACTATCTTATTTTGAAGTCTGGAAGGAGTGGTATTCACCCCCTTTTTCTCATCCTCCCATTCCTTCATGTCACTATACTCACTTCATCTCACTATATACTCACTATCTCATTATTCCTTCCTCCTTTAAGTATTTATCTCACATGTTAGTTCCTGCTCAAACTGCAGAATAAAGGTGAGATTTTATTTATCTCAGAGTGGCTGAATATGAGTTTAGCTATCTGTCCAGACACACACAAAGTTAGATATACTGAGGTCAGAATAGTCTGCCTCAAGGGACTCACAATGTAAAACAAATATAGAGAAATAATACAAGATAGAGAAAAGAACTTCTAGAGAAACAACACTCTTTGTTGGTTTCCCTTTCACACATTTGATGATTCACAGATTTAATTAATATGTTGTCTTTAGGAATCTCTAGGTCCTCCAGCACAATTCTATGCTCAACTTCCGGCGGATATGATGTGAACTACCGCTCACAAGATTAACAAGACAAGTATTAACAACTAATAATATTATCAGTATTAATTTACATTCATGAACATTCCAATATAACTAATTTGATAAACAAGGTCAAATCTATTCAAACTTTATTGAATGACTCCCTGAAAAGCTAGAAGTTTTATAATCTATCATCTACAACATTTTTCAAGATCTGTCTTCAAGTGTATCTTTCCATGAATACCTCACTCACTTCTATGAAATGCCAGTGCACTGCATGCCAAGCGTGCAACCTAAAACATAACCAATATTCTATAGCAACAACTGGAACGAATGAAAATTATAAGTGAGCTACCTTCTCCAAAACTTTATCTGTCATTGCTGAACTCTGCACTGAACTCCAATAAACCTTCCCAGAATGGAGCCTGAAAACCACAACCCTACAACATCTATGCTGTTAAACCAATTTACAAACATAAACTGAGCACAATATGCACAAACCAACCAAATGACATAAAAATTGATAATCATAATAATATAATTACGCAGTTATAATAATAGTTTGCTGTTACAAATCAAAATGTAGTTTAGCAGGAATACATTTGAAAATACTGAAAGCAGCACATCTGGTTTCAAATAGGAAATTTATCTATGTCAAGATACAAATTATCTATGTATAGATATGCAAGTACATATTTTGGCTGAACAAAAACACCCAACACTTGTCTTTATCTCATAAAAATTATGCTTTTATCTCACAAAAGAAGTTAAATCTCCCAGTTCAACACTCTTTTAGAAGAAACTAAATGTAATAAAATTCTTGGGTTTGTCATTAAGTCGACAGGCAACGTGAAAGCACACAAATATAATCAAGGAAGGCAGTTTGAATGTTCACATCATTCAAGACAAGCAGGCACAGGTATACAATTTCAAGTCTTGCATTCTTAAGCCTATACTTCACCACAAAAATGTCAAATGGCCTATTGGCCACCAGTTCTCTGATAAGATCAGCTTCTTTTCTTGAATAGTACAATTCTCTCTTGCACACACAGTCTAATACATAAAAACGTTACCATGTTAAGTGTACCACTGTTACTGATTCTGGACACAGGGATCCTTCAACTCAACTATTATTTGATACAGACCACAACAATGGCTCACAGACTAACACCAGGCCACACTGCCAGTTTGAATAACACTGCCCTAGACCAATTTAAGATCGAAAAAAAGAAAGCAGAAACATGTGCATGCATGCGTGCGTGCGTGAGAGACAGAGCGAGAGAGAGAAATTCAATGTCTCACAAATTTTGATGGTCTGTGGAGGGTTGTGCCCAATCTAAACCGAGAACACTGCTTCAAGATATTCAGCAGCTGGAAAGGTATCATATAAGCTTTTGAAGCTTCACTGGCTTCTTCATTAGGCAAAGAAGTTAAAAATGATGCAGAAGAAAAAAGGTGAAGATGTTAGAGGCACAGGCCTACATTCTGTCTCAGGTAATAAAATTTTTGTGGATTTTGTTGTATCTTGCTCTATGGCCAACACCCCTGAATATGTTTCCTGGATTTTAAGATACTGAATTTTGTCACAACAGAGTAAACTTTAACAACAAAGAGCAATTGACTGGTCCTTAGTTCTTTGAGGTTTTTATCACCAACAAAGGTAAAACTCTTTCACTAGACTACCATTGCCACCTTTTACCTAAACAGAACCTAAATGTTTTTTCCGGTCATAACAGTACAGCCACTCCTTGAGAAATCCAATGTTCTCTGCCTAAGAAAGAAATAGTTAGCTTCATATAGGACAGGGACAGCTGGATCTCAAGGGAAGTTACTTTTCTGTTGCTAAAGGAGTTGAAATTTTATAACCTGTCTTTTATTGCACTTTGTCCCTGGTCCTCACATGGCCAAGAAGGAGTGGCTTCTACCTGCACAGAAATCCCTCAATACCATCTTAACTGAAAACAGAGTAACATCTGAGACAGATTGTTGGCCTGTGACTCTAATATCGTCACTTCCCCCCCCCCTCCTGTATGATGTTTAACATCTGCCTGATGGTGAAGGTACAGAAGCTTCAAAAGCTTGCATGATGCATTTTCTGCATTTTGGTTGCCCAATAAAGACATTGTTATTTTGTGGATTTTGTTGTATTCTGATGTATGACCAACACAGCTACTGCGAATATATTCAGCAGCTGGAATTCTGTTATTAACTCAAGATTGCATCATTAAACAAAACTCTGACAGCTGGCTCAACTGATAAAGCTGCCAGTGGACTAAGATAAAGTGGATATGCTAAACGTCTGTATTCTATATTCAGAAGGGGGGATTATTTCTTTAAAACCTTTCTCTCCTGAACCCTTCTTTTATAGCTTGATATAAGGTGACTAAAAAAGAATGATGTAAAACCTATTAAGAGCAGCTTTGCTTTTGCACCATTCTTTTTTAATTACCTTGTATCTTTCTTTAAGGTAAGACTACTCTACTTATAAATATAAAACCTATACTACCAGTCTATACTGAAATCATAAAGTATTCAGTATATCAGAAGACCTATAGATATAGAAAGTTACAAGCCACAGATGCTATGCATACTATGCTTGTTAACATATCTCTAGAATATAAATGTTATCATTAGTATATCTAAAGGTTCCAGAAATACTGGTATGTTCAGTCTGTTGCAGCAAAAATGTCAAAAGAATACTGAGAAACCAATGTCCTGCAAGATTTTTGAGGACCAAATTCTACTATAGGAGATACTCTGCATAATGTGCATGTTATGTATTGCTGAAGCTATGCATCTTCAAGTAGTTGTCTGATGGGCTGCATCCACACTAAAGAAATAATCCAAGTTGATACCACTTTTAACTATCATAGCTCAGAATACTGGCAATTGTAGTCTGTTATGGCACTAGTGCTCTCTGGCAGAGAAGACTAAATGCCTCAGAGAAACTACAATTCCCAGAATTCCATAGCATTGAGCATTGTTGGACTAGGACTCCAGGAGACTTAGGGTCTTTGCAGACTGCTACAAATAGTGCAAATTGAGTCCACTTTAACTGCCCTGGCTCAGTGCTAGGGAATCATGGGAACTGTAGTTTACTGTGGCACCAGAGCTCTCTGACAGAGAAGGCTCAATATCTCAGAAAAAAATACAATTCCCATGATTCCCTAGCACTGAGCCAGGCAGTTAAAGTGGACTCAATTTGCACTATTTCTGGCAGTCTGAAAGGCCCTTAATCTAACTTCATCTGTAGTTGGGTTTCTTTTTTTGGTGGGGGGGGGGCTTTCAAGTTATTTCCGACTTATGGTGACCTTAAGTCGCAAGGCAACCCTATCATGGAGTTTTCTTGGCAAGATTTGTTCAGAGGAGGTTTGTCATTGTCTTGCCTTGAGGCTGAGAGCATGTGACTTGCCCAAGGTCACCCAATGGGTTTCATGGCCAAGTGGGGAACTGAACCCAGTGTTTCCAGAGTTGCAGTCCAACAAATCATTATGCCTGGTATATGTTGTTTAAAAGAAAACCAAATTAAATTTCAGAACATCAATATCTCAATTGAGTCACAAATTAAACTGATCTGTTTTTGTGAATGTGAAGCTTCTAAAATGAGCTCTCCTCTCTTTAAACTGAAAGCAAGTAACAACATCACTCACTAAAATGGCTAAAAAGTTATCTATTATTATTATTATTATTATTATTATTATTATTATTATTATTATTATTATTACATGTACAATGGGCCCTTGGTATCCATTGCAATTTGGTTCCTGGACCTTTGTGGGTACCAAAATCCATGGATGTTCAAGTTCCATTATATGTAATTCCATAATATAATGGTGTCCCTTATATAAAATGGCAAAATCAAGGTTTGCTTTTTGGATTTTTAAAAATATTTTCAAGCTGTGGATGATTGAATCCATGGATGCAGAATTTGTGGATATGGATAGCTGACTGTACAAATTCAGCTTCCAAGTCTGTATAAGCATGCCTAAAGAAAATATCAAATTTTTATATCATCTAATAAAAGCATTATTTATCCAAAAAGGTTTTACATAACCTTACTTCTAAGAGTGAAGGGGTACAACATTCAGATCATTAGGTATTTCTGAATGTTTAGCTTTAAAACAATGCTGGATACAATTTAGGGATTTATTTCAAAGTGAGTTTCTGCTACTTCACCTGAAAACTGGCAGGTGAAATCATTTAAAAAAAATAGATATATGACTTAAGTTGGCCCTCCGTATCCACAAATTCAAGCATCCCACAGCTTGAAAATATTTTTAAAACATCTAAATTCCAAAAAGCAAACCTTGATTTTGATGTTTTACAAAAGGTCACCAAATTACTACCCTATTCAATTTAATGGGACTTGAGCATCCACGGATTTTAGTAGGAAGGAGGTCCTGGAACTAAACCCCAGAGGATACCAAGGGCCCATTTATTGGGCAAAATGCAGATGAGGAAACTCATATAACTCTCACTAACATTATCTATGCAGAAAACATATCCAGGGGTAGCCGTGTTGGCCGTATAGCGAAGTACAATATTTGTGGGTTTGGGATGTTATTGTGATTATCTATGCAGAAAGGTTTGAAATTAATTCTTGATCTTGGTAAACCTTTGATGTTATTAACATCCTAGCAATGCTATCTGTGGTCAGAAGACAGGGGAGGGCTGCTTTTTACATTTAAAAAGAAGGAAAACTGCACTGACTCTCAGCTGCAGTGTGTAAAGCATCTTCTCCACCTGAGCTGCTTTGTTTCCTTCCGACCTCCCAAATGCTTACACAACTGTGGCCAGTAGTCCCCGCCTTCAAACTCAAACCTGTCATCACCATCTTTCTGCCCACACCATCCATCCTCTCTTTACAACAACAAAAATACTGGGGGTTAAAGATGGGAGGGGTGGAGGGAGGGGGAAGGAAGCAAGGGAGCTTCTAGTTCATTGCATCTCTGGCTCTGCAAGCAAATCTCCAGAGCAGAGAAGGGAGGGTTGTGGGAGGAAGGAAGAGATCGGGATACTAAATGGATGCCATCTCAAGAGGATAACCCGCCATCTCTCCTTTTAATCCGCCATCCCACCCATCCATCTCTATCCCAGCTCCCTCCCTCAATCCAACCCGATCTCCTTATTTGAGTCACCATCTTCTATCCCATAATTCTCTCCCGCCTCTGACACTGGAGAGGATGACACACAAACAAACAAACACAAACGCACACCTGTGTGCATGTGTGTGTCTATATATATATATATATATAGAGAGAGAGAGAGAGAGAGAGAGAGAGAGAGAGAGAGATACACATGGTTTTCCAGAAAATATATAACAGGGTTGGGCTTACAGCAAAGTACAATAGCATCCAAAATCCCCCCAACAGTGATCCCTATTTTGGGGCCAACACAAATGCACACTGCAGTTGAGAGTCAATGCAATTTTTTAAATTAAAAAAGCAGCCCTCTCCTGTCTTCTGACCACAGACAGCATTGCTAGGATGTTAATCACAATAAAGGTTTATCAAGATACATGTTGTGGCAATGATGACACTGACACACACACACACACACACACACATACGGTTTCCTAGAAAATATATATTAGGGGTAGCTGGCTTTGACTAATGTAGCACAAAGTAAAATAGCATCCAAAGTCCCCCCAACAGAGATCCTTATTTGGGGATCGACCAAAATACACTATGTATATGTTGTGGCGATGATGACACACACACACACACATGGTTTCCTAGAAAACATATATTGGGGTAGCAGGGTTGGCTAGTGTAGCAAAGTACGATAGCATCCAAAATCCCAGCAACAGTGATCCCTATTTTGGGGGCAACCCAAATGCACAACATCCATGTTGTGGTGATGACACACATACATATACATGGTTTCCTAGAAAATATATATTAGGGGTAGCAGGGCTGGTTAGTGTAGCAAAATACAACAGCATCCAAAATCTCCTCCCCACCGTGATCCCTTTTGGGGGACTGACCCAAATGCAAAACATACATGTTGTGGTGATGATGACACAGATACACACACATGGTTTCCTAGAAAATATATTACAGGGTTGGCCTTACAGCAAAGTACAACAGCAACCAAAATCTACCAACTGTTATCCCTTTTGGGGGGGCCAACCCAAACGCACAACATACGTGTTGTGGTGATTATAACACAGATACACACACATGGTTTACTAGAAAATATATTGCAGGGTTGGCCTTACAGTGAAGTACAACAGCAACCAAAATCTCCCAACTGTTATCCCTTTTTGAGGGGCAACCCAAACACACAACATACATGTTGTGGTGATGATGACACAGATACACACACATGGTTGTCCAGAAAATATATAGCAGGGTTGGCCTTACAGCAAAATACAACAGCATCCAAAATCCCCCTCAACCATGATCCCTTTTGGGGGGCCAACTCAAATGCACAACATACATGTTGTGGTGATGATGACATAGATACATACATGGGTTCCTAGTAAATATATATTCGAGGTAGCTGTTTTGACTAGTGTAGAACAAAGTACATTAGCACCCAAAATCCCCCCCAATCGTGATCTCTTTTGGAAGGCTGACCCAAATGCACAACATACATGTTGTGGCGATGATGACACAGACATGGTTTTCCAGAAAATATATAGCAGGGTTGGCCTTACAGCAAAGTACAACAGCATCCAAAATCGCCATCAACCATGATCCCTTTTGGGGGGTAGACCCAAGTGCACAACATACATGTTGTAGTGATAATGACAAACATATGGTTTCCTAGAAATATATATATTAAGGTAGCAGGGTTGGTTAGTGTAGCAAAGTACAATAGCACCCAAAATCTCCCTCGCCAACTGTGATCCCTTTTGGGGGGCTGACCCAAATGCACAACATACATGTTGTGGTAATAATGACACAGATACACAAACATGGTTGACCAGAAAATATATAGCAAGGTTGGCCTTACAGCAAAGTACAACAGCATCCCAAATCCCCCAACTGTAATCCCTTTTGGGAGGCCAACCCAAAAGCACAACATACATGTTGTGGTGATGATGACACACACACATACATATAGTTTCTCATATATATATATATATATATATATATATATATATATATATATATATATATATATATATATATATATTTGGGGGTAGCTGTTTTGACTAGTGTAGAACAAAGTACAATAGCACCCAAAATCCCCCCCAACTGTGATCCCTTTTGG
>CM034707.1:9718638-9729525 GCA_020142125.1 Phrynosoma platyrhinos | reverse complement strand
TTGGAGTCTATGTTGCAGAATTTTGAGCATGAGTTTGCTTGCATGGGATATCAGTGCTATGGTTCTATAGTTGCGGATAATAGCTCTTTGAACACAACGTCATGTGAAAACCATTAGCATAATGCGGGATTATCATGGGTTAATCACTGTTTAAACTTCCAATTGTCCTTTGTGTAATAAACTCCTTAAAGGGCACAGTTTGGGGAACACTGAGGGAGAAATCTTGTAGCACCTTTGAAACTAAGAAAGAAGTTGGCAGCATGAGCTCTCTTAGGACTTTATCACATGGGGGTGGGGGAATCGAGAAAATTCAGGAGGTTAAATACTGATTATCCCATGAAAATCACTTCATCACAATTAAGATTTTCACACACATTTTGATTAAAGCATTGTTATCCAGGGTATAACCAGCAACAAATCATTCACTTCAGTCTACTCCCTCAGATGCATTTAGTAGAGTGGGAAGCCAGGGGCAGACATGTATATACCATTGGCATGTGAGAACGTCAATTCAAATGGAAAACCCTTTGTGTATGGAAATGAAATGAAGTTGCAAGTGCAGTTTTAACAATGGTCATTTGTCGACAAAGACACAGCCATTTAACGACTATTGTTGAAACTGTACTTGCTACTTCATTTTTATACACAAAGGACTTTGAATTTGAATTGACATTTTCACATACCAATGGCATATATAGGTCTGTCCCTGGTTTTCAACTCCACCAAATGCATCTGAGGAAGTAGACTGAAGTCTAGGAAAGCTCATGCTGCCAACTTCTTATTTCTTTGGAAGTATAAACGGTGATTAACTCGTGATAATCCCGCAATTGTGCTAATGGTTTTCGGCACGCGACTACTCTGTGTGTGTATGTGTGTGTATGTGTGTAGAATTGGGGGTAACAACATTATTTGTAATGAGGAGACAGCAAGGCACATGCCACCAAAGAGGCAGGAAAAGGCACTGAGAAGAGAGGAGGCTTCTGTGGAGGTTCGAAACCAAAACAACAAAGGCCATCTGGGTCAGTGTGAGGGGATTATGGGCGCCCATGGCTCTCCGGCTCTTTCTTCCCTCTCCCTCTCCCCTTTCCATTAATCTTGTTAGCATGGTCATGGAAGCAGAGGCTTCGGCTATGGAGAATGTTCCTCTCCACAGAAAGGAAAACAGGCAGAGGAGAAGGAAGGCTTGTGCTCCTCTGCCTTCAGGTCGCTTCCAATTTATATGTCAAACCTATCCTGGGGTTTTCTTGGCAGGATTTAATAATAATAATAATGATAATAATAAAATTTATTTATATCCCGCCCCTCTGCAAAGCAATCAGGGCGGCTTACAGCATTAAAATGAAGCATAAGCTTACAATACAATACAATAAAATCACAATCCCAAATCCCAAACCCACCCACCCCTTAAAAAAATTATTGAACAATCATAAATTAAAACAATTTTTAAAATAAATCACACAAGTACAAGCAGGCTACAACAATAAACAACAACAACAACGACTGCAGCGGGGAGTAGTAGACGAGAGGATGGGAGAACTCCTGGGACCGGGAAATCTAGTCGGGAAAGGCCTGCCGATTTGTTCAGAGAGAGTTTGCCATTGCCTTCCCCTGAGGTTGAGAGAGTGTGACTCACCCGCGGTTGCATCTGCATTGCAGGAAGAAGCCACTTTGAGACTGCTTTAACTGACGTGGCTCAAAGGTGTAATTATAGAATTCAAAGGTATATAACCATGTTAGTCTATAGAATCATAGTTGGAAGAGACCCCAACCTTCCAGTTGCCATGTAGGGATTCACAATCAAAGCATCCCTGACAGATGGCCATCCAGACTCTGTTTAAAAACCTCCAAAGGAGGAGACTCCACCACTCTCCAAGGGAGTGTGTTCCACGGTTGCACAGCTCTTACTATCAGAAGTTCTTCCTAATGTTTAGGTGGAATCTCTTTTCCTGTAGCTTGCATCCATTCATCCATCTCTTATTCTCTGGAGCAGCAGAAAACAAGCTTGCTCCCTCCTCAATATGACATCCCTTCAAATATTTAAAGAGGGCTATCATATCACCTCTTAACCGTCTCTTCTCCAGGCTAAACATACCCAGCTACCTAAATTGCTCCTCATAGGGCATGATTTTCAGAACTTCACCATTTTAGTCTCCCTCCTTCGGACACACTCCAACTTTTCCACATCCTTTTTGAATTATGGTGCCTAGTACCGGACATAGGATTATTCCAAGTGAGGCCTTACCAAAGCAGAATAGAGAGGCACTATTACTTCCCTCAATCAAGACACTATAGTTTTATTGATGCAGCCTAGAATCATATTAGCATTTTTTGCTAATGCATCACACTGTTGACTCATGTTCAGTACGTACAGAGATCTTGTAGCACCTTTGAGACTAACTAAAGAAATACGGTAAGTTGGCAGCATTAGCTTTCATAGACTTAAATCTACGAAAGCTCATGCTGCCAACTTCTTTCTTTAGTTAGTCTCAAAAGCTGCTACAAGATCTCTCTACATGCTATAATTATAGATTGTTGTGGCACCGGAGCTCTCTGACAGAAAAGGCAAAACTTCTCACAAAACTATAGCTCCCAGAATTCTATAGCAGAGAGCCATGTCAATTGATAAGGTGTCAACCTGGAATATTTCAGCAGTGCAGATGCAGCCCCATTGGGTTTCCATGGTCGAGCTGAGAACTGAATCCTATCTCTAGTCCAGCAACAATAAATTAAATTAAAGGCATGTGCCTCCTAGTTTTTATTCTGCTTCACAATGGGTATGAGAGAGAGGCCAGACCACACTATTTTAGAATAAAGATGTCTATATTTATGGTTAAAAAAAAAAAGGTGTGATACCTGAAAAACTGACAATTTTTATTTGGCTTGTGGATTACAGCCCACTTCATGAGGCCTAGGGCCTCGACAGACGACTAATAGAGTCGTCTTGGAGGCCAGGAAGAGGAGGGGCAGCCGCACGCGCGGCGCCCCTTCCTCTTCCCGAGGTTGCCCTCAGAGCTGCCAGCTGTCCGCATGGCCGACGCTCCCAGGGCAACCTCCCGCCGCAACGTCCGGACACGCTGCAGCGATTAAGTCAGAGAAAGTGCACCCTACGCGTTTAGGGCGCATTTTCCCTGACTTATGAAAGGAGCGCTGATTTAGCGCTCCTTTCAGAGGCGCCAACGGTGCGCCTCGGTGCAGCTGCCGCGGTACCGCGGCCCACCGTCCCAGGGCGTCTCCGACGCCCCGGTCTGCTTAGGCCCCTAGTTAGGCTGATTAGGAATGGAGAGGCCTTAGTTCAAATGACCCTCTCATTCATAAAACTCAATAGGTAACCTTGGCCAGTCACTCATTCTCAGCTCAGCCTCCCTCATAGGGTTGTTGGACAGCTAGGAATCTGGGAAGAAGGGTGGAATGAAAATGAAATAAATTTACCTAGTCCAGTATCTCTACTCCAACAGTACATGTTGTTAGCCACTAGTGAAGTGGAATAATAAGTATTTCTATAAAGTTTTATCCATAATTCTTATACCAAGACTGCAGTGTACACGAATATTATCATCCCCATAATACAAACTGGAATGCCCATCATCTCTCACCTTTGGCTGTGATGAGTAAGAGTGATAAGAGATGCTTTCTAGAAATATCTAGAGGCAGTGTTCTGACTATGTCCTAACTCACAGCTCAGTCCCTCAGCCCTGAACAGATGAACAGGATCATCTAATTTTACAGAGCTCCAAATTAAGTTAGGTATAAACCAGAAGCTTGGGATAGAAGAATGAGACATAGGATGGTGGCTTAGAAGCCAATTATCTATTGCTGCTGTTTATGGGAAATATAATCTATTTACACAATTCCAAAAATGCATCATTGTGGATCAAGGATTCTAATAGCCTCAGTTTGAGGAACTAAAGCTTTTTTTCTCCTGTTTTTCTCCTGTTAAATTGTAGGTAGTACTATCAGCCCTCCATATCCATGGATTCAGCCATCCACAGCTTGAAATTTATTAATTTCAAAAAGCAAACCTTTATTTTGCCATTTTATACAAGGGACACTATTTTACTACCCCATTGGGATTTTAGCATCCACAGACTTTAACATTTACAGACTCGGATATCCACAGGGGTTTCTGGAACCAGACCCAAACAAAAATCAGAGGCCCACATTAGACTGTCCAGTCATCTTACAAATACATCCCACTGTAACACCCAGTCTTGGCCTGTACAGTAAAAAAAAAAAGAAGCTCTAAATATTTACTGCAATTGCTCCATACTTAAAATGGTTACAATTTTGATGATTACAAATTATGCAGCTAGACTTAAGACTGCAATATTGTATGTGCATAGCTGGGAATAAGCTCTATTGAATTCAGTGGGAAATACCTCTGAGGAGAAATGAACAGGATCATGTTGTAATTATGTATATGCAAAAATATGTTTAACGCCAATTCAGTGTTACTTTTTAAGTGGAAAAAAATATGGATACACATAGTCGGGAGCGCTGGCTCAGTGTCCCCACTATAATGAGCACCCATTTTATAGTGGGGCTGGGAGAGACACTTTAATCAGTATAAAAATCAGATTCAAGTTGCCTGTTGACTTACAGCAACCCCACAATTTCCAAGGGAGAGTCTTAGGCAAGGAATCCTCACAGATGGTTTTACCATTTTTTCCCTCTGAAATATAGCCTTACAGCACCTGATATTCATTGATAGTGTCCTATCCAAGTACTAATCAGGGCTGGACCTCCTTAGCGTCCAAGAGCAGATGGGATCTGGTGGCTTTAGGGTTATTTACCCTCTTCTGCAACATAAGTCTTCTAAAAACAACCTGAGAAGTGGATCTAATGCTCCTATGCAGTTTCACTGCAATGAGCAGCAAACAGAGTCTAAGTTTAGATCTGATGAAAGAATCAATTTCCGACATATATTTTATTTATTTATTTTTATTTAACATATATTCAGAACCCAACAGTTCTTTTAAATAATATTCATATTACAAAGCTATCTATTATGTTCCTAGCTTAAGCAGAAATAGGACTGATCAGTGTGTGACTGTTTTACATAGAGTAATGGTCTGTTTCAAAATTAGAAATTTAAACTACTTTAGGTTAATGATGTCTTTCATTGCTATTATTTGCATGTACTAAAAACCATTATGACTCTTTTGTTTTCCTGTGCAAACTTGAAGATAAGAAGTATCTGAAAAATTAAGGAGAAGGATTTGGACTACATCACTGTAATAGTTAAATACCACTTGACTCAAGGCAGTTGCAGATCTTTGAACTCTGGGATTGAAAGACAGTGAGGAAGAGAGAAATACTGTGAAGTTGTAGGCTTTCATGGCCAGCATCCATAGTTTTTTGTGGGTTTCTCGGGCTGTGTGGCCATGTTCTAGAAGAGTTTCTTTCTGACGTTTCGCCAGCATCTGTGCCTGAAACTCTTCTAGAACATGGCCACACAGCCCGAAAAACCCACAAAAAAACTATAGAGCAGGGGTAGGCAACCTTTCCCCTTTAAGGGCCGAGGGACTTCAGCTCCCAGAAGCCTCAGCCATGTTGGCCAATAGTCCCATGTTGGCCAATAGCTCCTGGGATTCTGGGAGCTGAAGTCCCTCGGCCCTTAAAGGGGAAAGGTTGCCTACCCCTGCTATAGAGGAATATTCTTCCATTAAACAAGCCTGATCATTTTTGTTTGTTAACTGCCTTTGCATCAGTCTCAATCCATGGCGACCCTATGGTTGAGACATCTCCAGGCCCCCATCCTCTACTGTTCTGCCTAGCTCCTGAAAACTCATATTCGTGGTCTCTTTAATAAAGTCCATCCATCTAGCAAATGGTTTTCCTCTCTTCTTACTTCCCTCCACCTTCCCTAACATTATTGTCTTTTCCAACGATTCATACATTCTCATGATGTGTCCAAAGTAGGACAGTCTAAGTCTTGTCATCTTGATTTCTAGGAAGATCTCTGGTTTGATCTGCTCTAGGACCCATTTGATAATAGTATATTCTAATTTTGAGTGTTGGATTAGAACTCTGGGAGATCAGCATTCAAATTCCTACTTGCCCATGGAAATCCACTGGGAGACCTTGGAGAAGTCACCCTCTCTTAGCCTCAGAGGAAGGCATTGGCACACTCCCTCTCAACAAATCTTAGAAGAAAATCTTATAATAGGTTCACTTTAAGGTGTCAGGAAACAACTCCCTCAGAACTGCAAGCCATTGCTGTTCAGACACTTTGTATGCTTGTAGTATCATTAATAATGGATGATGGGAGGTCTGTGTTAATGATGATGTTGGCTGCTCACATTCCTGGGGATAGTTAATGAACAGATGTGTGGGGAGTCAAGATTGCACTGGGAGCTTCCAGGCCAGTCTCATGAGAATGGCTGGTAGAGGTTGGAAGAGAGGTGACCCTGGGGAAGGGAAAATGTCAGTTTTGTTCTATGGATGAATGGGTTGCAAGCTCGCTCAGAGTTTGAATTGCTATGTGCTTTTATTATGATGTGTAATTGCCATTATTTCATTCCTGAGAGCATACATCTGCTGTGAATAGCTTTCATTTCTGAATAAAGTTTTCCTAGTTTACTACTGGAGCTTGATTTTCTGAACTAAGGTGATCCTGCACATGACAGTGAGTCACCATAGGTCAGAAATGCCTTGAAAGCACACAACAAGGTTGTGGAGGAGATAGAAACAGCTTGGAAAACTGCGGACTACAGTTCCCAAAATCCTCATACTACTACTAATAATACTGATTAACAATACAAGAGGGCATGAGGTATCATGTCTAGGTATAGCAAATCTCAGAGAGCAGATTAATATCCTGGACAGAATGGCAGATGATGCTTTGGAGATTGTAAATTCATGTTCAGGCCCTTGGATTATTATCTAACAACAACAATGTACATGTCACTTTATAAGTTAAACAACAAAACACAGTCAGACCTGTTTTTTGTGTAAAATCTAATATATGTTTGTGTGTATTACTCCTTCCCCTTTGTGTGTGTATATATGTGTGCATCTGTGTGTGTTTACACATACATGCACACATACACACACACACAAAGGGGAGGGAGCAATACAAATATAAAATTATGAAATACAATTGTAAAACAAATTATCCCAATTGAATACCAAACAAAATACAATATAATGTAAAACAAACTGTCAAATTGTTGTTGTTGTGTATCTTCAAGTCATATCCAACTTATGGCAACCCTAAGGTGAACTGATCACAGGAATTTCTTGGCAAGTTTTGTTCAGAGATTTGCCTTTGCCTTTCTCTGAAGCTGACAGAATGTGACTCATCCAAAGCCATCCAGTGGATTTCCACAGCTGAGCAGGGATTCAAATCCTGTTCTCCAGAGTTGTAGTCCAACACTCAAACCAATACACCATATATATAATTAAAATATATAAGATTATAAAACAATATTAAACTTAAATTTCAAAAGCTTTGTATAAGCTACCTCCTTGCAGAGATGATGGAATCCCTGAAGGACAAGAGATTAAGTGTCTTTTTCAAGTTTCTTCTATTCATCTACGCACAATGATCAGAAGCATTATAGGTGAATACAAATGATATGACTTATTCAGTTGTGGTGGCACCCTTTGAGATGCCATTCCAAGGAAAATCCATCTGTGGCTATCATTGTTTTTCATCCAAGCTAAAACCTATCTCCTTCAATAGGTGTTTCTGATATTTGGCAGCAGCTTCTTTACGCTACATTCAAGCTATGTTCTATGGACATGTTCCCTGTGTTTTAATATAATGTTTGATATTTAGTATACTTTAATAAATTTATTATAGTATACAATAAACTGAATTTAGTATATTAAAAGTAATTTTAATTATAATATATATATTTATAATGGCTTAAATCCCAAGTCTGTCTCCCTGAAACTGAAAGATTCCTATCCATGGAAGTCTTCTCATCCAGTTAAACATTAGGACTACTGGTGAGACAGGGAAGGCAGGTTTCATGTCCTTGCAGTTCCCTTTGCCTCCTGAAATACCAGTAGAGCCTGCAAAACTGTCTGATAGGTGGTCATGAAGGTTGTTGAGTGAACAGGAATCAGCAAAGATTATCTACCCACCTGGAGCATCCTGAATAGAACTGTGATCAAGATATGCTGTTCCTAACAGGGGAATGTAATCTTTATCTTGAACCTAATCTTTGGATTGAACTTAATCTTTAGCTTGCTATAGATTTCTCCCTTGTGATTAGTTTGCCACCTTGATTATTTTGACAGAAAAGTACAACACAGCAGTCTCAAGTAATTTGTCCATGTGACACCAAGCACTTTGGAAAGTAAGAGGGAACCGGGATGTATGGACACAAATTTTACCTACTTTCTGTTCTGGATCTAAAAAGAAATCTTAGAAATAAATAAAGTTATGTGCATGTATTAATAGCAAAGCTCTATATATCTTCTAAGTTTATTTTCCAAGTTTTCCAAGAAGAAAGGGAAAGTGGGGAAGGAATAATCAAAAGACCCTCCAATTCACATTCAGAGGAGTTATCCTTTCACCTTCATTTGTGTGTTGGACCCAGCTGGCTATAAATCTGCATACAAAGAATTTCAATTCATTTCCCCTGCCTCTAATGGGACTCTGTGGCAGCAGACATCGCAGCAGGAGATGGTAGCTGATAACAATAGACCATTCGTGTCCCTGAAAAACACACAGATGTAGCCCCCCCACCCACCCCCCACCATGTGCTAAAGGCCTTTTATGGAAAAATGTTTCTGGTGATGCATATTAATAATGACGGGCCACTACAAAGATTGCCTAAAATAAAGACATTTGATTATATTAAACAGACTGAGCGCTTGACAGTTTCTTGAATGAATGCTATTTGAGGAGGCGTAGCTACTGAAGCCTAGATTCTTTCAACTTGTCATCCTGCACAAAAACAAACATTGGCCATTAAGTAAGGGGTTGAAATGACATGATTAGAACCGTGATTTCTGTTTCTCCTAGGGCTAATAGTTAAGAGGATAGAGAGGTGAAGGGATTATAGTGAAAGAAAGAGCAGCCAAGCAAAGAGATCAGAGAAGTTTATTGGTGGACAAGAAGCAATAGGGAAAGGGAGGAATGGCCATGTCACTATCTGGGATTTTAAAGTGAGAAAATAGAGTTGAGGTAGGTCACCACAAAGCAAACTTTTCCCCTTTTTTATGGAATTAAGAGACAACTTTGGAAGAGAGGTTTTCCAGTATATACCTTTTTAAAAGTATTTCATATCTATCAGTCACAGTTGAGAAAAAATAATGATAGCTGTTCAATGCCACAATTTGTCTTCCACACATTTATAAAGTCAAAGACCACCAAATATGCCTCAAAAACAGAAGCACACACTCAAACACATACAGAGAGGGGCATGTTTCTTTGCCAAGCAATTTTCTTCAGAACATTTTATATCACCGAGCAACAAAATTGAGAGCATTTTCAAGGTCTCATTTTAGATGAAACTAATTCTTGCTTCACAATCACTTGCTCAAAGTATGATCCTTTTGGAATGCAACTGAAACAAACATTTATCTTTTATCATTCTAATTATCCCTATTGTGTTGACTGGTTAAATTAGCTTCTGCCCTGGAAAAACATACAAGGCCAAAACACTTTGTTGCATGAGACAAAGGACAAGATGATTCCATCCATCCTGGCCATCCCTGTCAATTCCAACTGATGGAACTGACAATTAAATCTTAATTCAGTGTTGGTTTAGGACAGTGCCCAATATAACTACAACAAACTAGCTCTGGAGTGCAGAAAAGGCTTCACAGTCCAGACAGCACTGTCTTCCAATGCCTGACCTCAGTCTGCCCTGCTGGCCTTAGACACATGATCAATGGAGAGTAAGAGGGGCGCAATGTACTACGTCATTATTTTTGAGTATAAAGATAAATATAAATAATTTTATTAATGTTTTCTTTTCAAAATAGTAAGTAGAGTCTGTAATTTATGTAACCAATACTGCAAGCAGAGTGTGTAATTTATGAAAACAAATAAAGCCATCAACAGTATACTCTCCAATGGCTGGTCCACCTAGCCCATTGCTGAAATTTGGGGTCCTCTATCTGGTATATTCATGAATCCTCAGTGGTCTGGGTCCAGGTCAGAGGTTGGAAGAGGTTTTTTAAAGTAATTAGTTACATTATAGTTCCAAGATTACTTGAACAGTTTCAGGTTTTGATAAGTAACCTTTTATTCTCATGTTTCCTAAAAGTGACTAAAATAGCTACTTATATATATATATATATATTTAATAAAAATTCCTCAGTGCTGCAACCCTCTCTTTAACTTACAATTGCAATGTGATATATTTGAAAAGGAACAAGTTTATTATCTAGTTCTAACCAATGCATTCTAGCCCAGACCATCATAGGTGACATTCTCCAACATTAGTCTTTCCAATTAACAAGATCATCACAGAAGACATGCCTTACATTTTCATAACACACAATGAGACATATGAGATACCCATAAACAGTACATATACATGAAAACTCCTCAGAAAGCATATTAAGCTGCGTCACTTTTGATTCACAGATTCACAGAACAGGAATGGATAGCAAGGGCATCTTGTTCAACTTTAACTAAACAAGGTATTATAGCAAAACAATCAGAATTTTGCAATTGCAGTATTGATCTTTCAGAATCATAGAAGCTTAGAATTGGAAGGGGCTGCAAGGGGCATCTAGTTCATGCAGGAACACACAACTAAAGAATTCCTGAAAGATGTCCATCCAACCACTGTTTAAAGTTTTCCAAAGGAGAATTTACCATCCTCCCAGGCTATTCCACTGTCAAACAGCTCTTACAGTAAATAAGTTCTTCCTGGCTGCACCCACACTGCAGAAATAATCCAGTCTGACACCACTTTAACT
>CM034707.1:9699068-9718538 GCA_020142125.1 Phrynosoma platyrhinos | reverse complement strand
ATGAAAATAAAAGTACAGTCCAGCCTTCTACATCCATGGATTCTTTATCCACTGATTCAAGCATCCACATCTTGAAAATATTCAAAAAATGTATGAATTCCAAATAGAAAACCTTGATTTTCCCATTTAAGGGACATCACTTGACTATTCCATTGTATTCAGTGGGACTTGAGCATCCATGGATTTTGGTATTTGAGGGGGGGCATTCCTGGAACCAAACCCCAGCAGATACTAAGGGCCTACTGTACTGTAAGAAAATAGTTCCATATATTATATTTTGTTTACCTGCCCCCCTTCCCTCCAAACTTGGTTAGAATAAATAATCATTTTCACAGTGACATAAAGGCTCTTTAATGTCACATGAAACAAGGAAATGTATACTTGCTAAATCTCTATAAATTAAAATTTAACTAGTAATTGTTTCAACTTGCTTCTGTATAAGATTCCCCACTCCAAAAATCCTCCTTATGCCTAGTGTTCACTTTATTTTATCTTAATTTTTGTTCATGGAAAATTAAACACTTTTCATCATTGCACGTATGGCCTTTGCTCAAAAATAAAAAGCAAGACACATAACTAACCTAGAAAGTTTCTTTAGGAGCTGGGATTTTGTAAGAGACAAAAATGCTGCAGAGCTCATAACAAAATAATGAGAATTGAATCTGGCTACCTCTTGTGGTCTGGAACATGAAAAACAAATGGATTTTGTTCTGGGGCTATAAATAACTACTGGCATTTACATTCAAAGACCAGCCATGGGAAATTGCAGCCCCCAAAGGATAACAGGGTACACAGCCTGGGACAAGTATTTGGAGGTATAGGAATTCCACAAATGGACTTTGCAGTCCCAACCAGGTCGGCCCCTACCAAGCCAAACTACTCAATTTATTTTCCTTGGCAGAAATATAATTAAGATTCTTTTAGCAGTAATTGCCACAGAGCAAGGTTTGCATAGACGCAGCACTATTCTAACAAGAAACAAGACAGTGAACCTATGGAGGCTCTTCCAGCTTATTAAATATTTTCAAAGCTGTCACAACTCTCCTTGATGTACAATCCATACTGGATTTTCACTGTGATCTTTCTTGTGTTTCTCTTGTCATTTTTCTAATACTTTCCTACCCCCACACCCCACCACTCAAATCTGTCAGGTTTATTAAACTGGTGGAAAGAGAAAGTGAAAGCACACTTTCCTGGGGAGATGACACTTCACATTTTGGAAAAGACAGTATCTGCTGCTATATATATAGAAAGCAAATGGCACTGAACTTGTCCCAATCACTTGTTTGTGAATACACTCATCCCTCCACATTTGCAGCTTTGACTTTTGCGAATTTGATTATACACAGATTTTGTTAATATGAGCTATCTAGGAATATCTAAGTCCTCCAGCACAACCCTATGGTCAGCTTTAACCGAAAGTCGCAATGAAGGACTTAGAGATTCCTAGAGAGAACACTCCTAGGCATTTGTGCCTTCTCCAGCATAATTCAATGGCTGGCAGATGACCACAGAGTTGCACTGAAGGACCTAGAGATTCCTAGAGAGGTGTTCTCTCAAGTAAAAACATAGTGTTTATGTTATTTGCGGTTTTTCCACATACACTGGGGTCCTGTGCCCCTAACCCCAGCGAATGTGGAAGGACGAGTGCAATTTTTTGCTTCCATAATTTGATGGCATTTTGGAGTTTTGAACATTTCCTGGTCTCCCTAGACCAGGGGCCAGCAACCTACAGCCCCCGGGCCGGTTAAGGCCCAGGTCGCCGGACTTACCGGCCCAGGCCAATCCCTGCCGCGTGCCTCTGCCACGGCGCGTTTTCTGCTGTGTGCAGCCCCGCGCCCGCCATTTTGAAAATAAAAATGGCGGCCACGGTGCATTTGCGCATGCGCAGGAATACTGCGCATGCGCAAACGCGTCGTGGCCGCCATTCTGATTTTCAAAATGGCGGCTGCGACATGCGCCGCCGCCGCCGCCGCAGCAGCGTGCACAGGGGGGTCACACGCGCCACCATTCCCCCCCCCTCGGCCCAGCGGAGACCTGGGCTTCAGGGGGCCGGCCCAGGTCTGAAAAAGGTTGCCGGTCCCTGCCCTAGACAATCAGGCGTTTTCAACTCTAAAACCATACAATGGAAAGGAATGTCAGGGGTACCAAATTTGTGCACAGATTTGCAACTAGTACAGCTATGCAAGGCTACATGGAATCTTTCACCCATTGGGATGTTCAAAGAAGGTAATGTGAAAACTTCGGTTGCCAAGGCTCTATGAACAGTGTCTGTAGGGTAATTACTGTATATAAACCTCATGTATAAGTCGAAGGGAGATCTTGAGGCCAAAAATTAGGATTTTGATATGACGAGGGTAAAATTTAGGAGTAAGTAACAAAAGATCTAAAGGACAAAGCAAAGAAAAACAATGCCAAAGGACTTACAGAATTCCAGCAAGCACCTGGAATTCTGTAAGTTCACCCTAAAAGCTGGATGGATGAGAGGGTCAGTTTTTCTAGGTCAGATTACATTCTTGCCTTTCATCAGGAGATGTCTCCTTCTTAAATAGATGTTAAAGTGCAATGCTTACATTGACCTGTAGATAAATCAACTCAGGTTTTTTGGGTCAATTTTCTAACTAAAATTTCTAGACTTATACATGAGTATATACAGTACCTAGAACAAGGATGGGCAATCTAAGACTGCATGTGATAGCCTCATTTCATGCAGGCCCCAGTCTAAATCCAAAAGGACTGGGCAAATTATTCATTCAGATCTATGGCAAGAAGAATCAGTCCATGTCACTGGAGCCCACTATTTGGAAGAGAGGGAGTGAGAAAGGAGGAGGAGGAAGACAAGAAAGTGTGGCAGGAAAGAGTCCAGTCTGCAGGAAGCAGAGTCCAGTCAAATGTTTGGGCTGCCTGAGGAAGAAGTGTTGGCATCAGCAGAGTCTATTTATTTAAGAACAATAAATATACTTAAAATGGCATCCCTGCCCCCATTCAATAATTCCTACAGCCATAAAAGTGACAAGTTCCATTAACTCAAGGAAGGGTTCACTCTTTCCATTAGACGAGCCTTGGGATGTGCGTGTGTACATGTGCAAGTGGTCCCAAGTGAGCCTCATAGGGAAGAAGGACTAACAAAAGAGCAGCTCCCTCATTGAATTAATGGAATTTGTAATTTGCAAGTGCTGAAAGAGAGAGGCGTAGAGAGGCACTGAAAGGCAAGGGAAGCCTGTATGTACCTTGAGTGCAAGCAGAGGAAAGATCTACAAGGTTTATCAATGAATAATGCTTAGCTGCTGTATCCAAACATGTTTGTTCTCCACATAAACATGGACAAATTGGTAGCAAGTCTTGGGTGTTGAAACTTGACACTTTCCTTACACCACACAGCTGCTTAAGGTACATGCATAGAGAGAGAGTTTACATAAACATAGTAAAATTGCCAGGCATCACTCTGCAGGGGCAAGCAAGTCAGTACTTTCCAGATGTTTTGAACCAGAACTCCCAGATTTCCGAACCATTGGCAATGCTATCTCGGGTTTTTTGAGGAACTGTTCAATTCATCTGCAGGGCTACAGATTGCCTACCACTTAATTTGAAAGAAAACCCTTCCGAACTATTAAAATTGTATCAGCAAGCTATCTCGCAATCCCAAGCAATGGTCCCAACTGACATGTTCCATCAACGTTTCTGAAACTAACCTAAGGACTTTATCACACGGGGGATATCCCATGCAGAAACAGGGTTTTAAATAGAAAAAAACCGCAAAAGCAGGTAGATTTTCACACGACGTCAGTGTTAAAGTGTGCTTAACCCGAACGGAAATTAGTCAAAAGCCACTTCTTTTTATTTTCAGAAAATCCCAAAAGTAAAAAAGAAGCGGCTTTTGACTACTTTCAGTTCGAGTTAAGCACACTTTAACATCAATGTGTGTGAAACTCTGCCTGCTTTTGCAGGTTTTCCCCACCTTTTAAATCCCATTTCTGTATGGGATTTCCCCCGTATGATAAGTCTAGTAAGCACCTAAATGGAAGACTGCCTGGAGAATGCTATTTACCCTGCACTGTTTTCCACAGAAAGAAGGTTGGATGTAATTACCATAATATTACGAAAGGCCTAAATACCCTAAAGTCATCAGATACTGCCTGATCTTGGAAACTAAGCAGGGTCAGATGTAGTTAGTACTTGGATGGGAGACCAATGAATACCAGGAGCTATATTTCAGACAAAGGAACAGGAAAGCTCTGCCTACGAAAACCCTATGAAATTCATGGGGTCACCATAAGTCAACAGGTGACTTGAAGGAACATACAGACAGCCACAATATTACAGTGAACCTGTCCAGATGTTAAGATTTTCAGAAAAGGTCCTCTTGAGAATACAACATCTACAGAAGTCTACTTGAAGGATGTTTGGAAGGTCTCACTCTTGTTTTGCTCCTAATTTATGGAATGCACCCTTACTAGAGTTGTGATCAGTTCCTGCCCCTTTTAGGAAAGATGTGATGTTATATGTCTTAAAACTGATCTTTTAAATTGTTTTTATAGTTATTGATTTTAATTGGTTTATTACCTAATTTGTTTTAGTAATAAGTTTAATGGCTTTATTGTTAACCTATTTTCAGCTATGTCACTAGCTGTCTTGAGTATTATTTTTCATGGAAAGATGTGATATAAATACAATCATAAATAAATAACACACACAGTTCCTACCATTTCTTCTTACTGTTATTTGATGAATGGTAAACACATTTCTAGGGAAGGAACTGGTTTAAGCTTGGCAAGAAGCGATTTCAAAAGCCATTAGTCAACTATTGAATAAGTACATACACACACTATAGAGAAAGGCAGTGATCAGTATAATACACAGAAACAATGAAAGCTTTTGCACACCAAAAATTATTTTGATTAATGCTATTCTAGCATTAATCCAACTGTCAGTTCAGTAAGAAATGTGCCTTCCTTAGGCCTCTATATATGTGAGGAAGGCAACCAACTCCATATCCTGCATCAACTGTTTAAAAAGAAAGGTGCAATTAAACTTAAAAAACATATCCATCCCTCCCTCCAGCAATGAATCTAAATATTAGTGTAACTAGAGTTACACTTGGTGTCACTTGGTGCATTAACTGATGCTGTCAAACGTTACCCCACTGACCTTCTCCCATATCACACCATACAGAATACTTAGTAATATTTTTTATACTAATGTTACTCATAAATCATAATTGCCGTATATCCCTTGTAATAGTGGTGACATAAACAATTAGCCAAATTAAAATTATACCTTTAAATTACAGTATCATACGTACAGTCTAAATGTATTTACATATACATAGTTTCATGTGGTAAGAGCAAAAAAATAGTAAAATGTGATGTTTTTGAAAGAATTTTTTTAAATGAATACACTTTTTAAAATATATATATTTTTAATATATTAAATTAAATTCCGGCAGGCCTTTCCTGAGTAGATAACCAGCCACCGAAAATAGTTATACCTGTCCCTGATTCCCACTACAGCTATTTTAATTTTAATTTTAATTTATGTGTCATTTATTGTAATGTTTTTGTAGTTTGTTGTTTTTAAGTATGTTTTAAAATTTTGACTTTAATTATATTTTGGGGGGGGTGGGCTATTGGGGGATGGGATTGTTCATTTTATTATGTAATCCGCCTCGCTTGCATTTTACAGAGAGGCGGGATATAAATAAATTTTATTAATATTATTAAAATTTGTTTTTAAAAAAATAAAATTTTAAAATTAAAATTTTGGAAACAAAAAATAGGGTCTCTTCTTTCTCATCCCACTGAATCTAGAGAAGCTTCCTGAAAGCTTGGGTGGCTTCACTAGTTTTCTCTGGACACATCTTACCAATTTTGCATAAGTAGAAAGAGAGGAAGATCACAGGGCAAATGTCTGGACTCAATCAAGGAAGTCATGGGCCTGATTCTGCAGGAGCTAAGCAGAGCAAGGGAGGACAGGGGGGCTAGGAGACGTCTCATCCACAGAGTCACCATGAATCGGGGTGCACCATCTTTTAGAATGCATAATAATGTGTACTGGAGAAAACCATTACATTGACAAGACCTTTCCCACTTTTCCACTAAGTATTTCTGAAACTGAAGCCTCATCAGCTTTAGTGGTGTGCAGCAGAGGGAGACTTATACAGTTTATATTTCTTGTTTTGTGCCTTCGAGTCATTTCTGACATTTCTGATGATCCTATCACATGGTTTTCTTGCCAGAAATTTGTTTACAGGGAGCTTATCCTTGCCTTCCTCTGAAGCTGAGAGTGTGTGACTTGCCCAAGGTCACCCAGTAGGTTTCCATGAGTGGGGATTTGAACCCTGCTCTCCCAGTGTGTTAATCCAGAACTCAATCACTATGCTCTCCCATTTTACACATACTTTCCTTTAATAAAGACAACAGCAAAAGGATTGCCAGGTGCCAATGAGGCTATAAAGGAAGTCATCAAGAGCCACTCCTCTGCCTGAGAGGAAGAAATAGCACTTCTGTCAATGTACAGACTTCCCCCACGAACATGCAAGCACTGTCACTCGCTCTGCAGCAGAAGCGAAGAATCTTTGGCTTTCCAAATCTTTGACCTAGGCAAGCTCCCATCCACTCCACCCAACATGGCCAATGTTAATAGATCGTAGGAATTATCCAAAAGTCCTGAAGGACCAAAGGCTTCCCAGCACTACAAAAGATAATGTAATGGCTCAAATGAACATCAATGAATGAAGGAAATTATGTCAAAACAAAGACAATGTGGCTAACACTGGAAGGTTCCAGCACAATATCAACAAACAGGACTGGAAATTGCGGAATCCAGTAACTATTCATCTATTAATCCCAAGGAGTTCTGGAATTTAGTAGCAGGAAACCCATCATTGTAAATATAATCCAAAGAATACTAACTTTGGCATAAGTCCCATTTTGGTTCAGTGGAAGGTTAAATATGCTCATCATACGATTACATTAAAGATGTCCCTGTTTGTGTGTGTTGTGTGCCTTCAAGTCATCCCCATCTCACTCTTAAAATGTTTTGGTTCTCCAAGTGACTTACAAGTACATTTCAACAATACAAAGTACTACTGTATTGAGGTGACGCTACACATCAAAGCACAGTTTGAAGGTCATAATGAAAATGTTATGTGATTTTATATTGGATATAGATGTTTTAATTGTTTTGAATTTTATTCATTTTTAAATGTTTTATCTGTGAGCCACCTTGGGTCCCTCCGGGGAGAAAGGTGGTATATAAATGAAATAATTAAATAATAAAGGCTCAACAATTAAAATGCGTATCAGTATTAACCATTCCTAAAAACTCAAACAAACAAGGATCATGCCCAGGGGTTACCATGTTGGCCATACAGCCAAGTGTAATAATATCCACAAAACAGAGATACCTTTATCGGGGCAACCAAAATGCACAAAATACATGATGCAAGCTTTTGAAGAGCCACTGGCTTCTTCATCAGGCAAAGATGTCAAAAATCAAACAGGAGAAAGAACAACAACCACATCTTAACTTAAACTGTATCTTAACTGAGAACAACAAAGACATCTTGACAAAATGTAGGTCATATTTTTCTTTGTCCTGTTTGATTTTATTTAATGAGATTTGAGCATTCATGGATTTTGGCATCCACGCCAGATCCTGAAACCAAACCCTAACAGATACCAAGGGCCCTCTGTAACTGGTTCACAGACTGAACCCAGAAAATACTCACCAGTCGTCACTGTTCATCACAGGGAGAAGTGACTGTTGGGGTATCTCAGGTTCTGTCCTGGACTCGGGGTTATTTAACATCTTTATAAATAATTTAGATTATGGAATAGAAAGCATGCTTATCAAATTTGCAGATCAAACCAAATGGGGCAGGGGAGGGGAGAACCAAAACATAATTTTTCAGAGGACAAGAACAGAATTCAAAATGACACTGACAGATTGGAAAGCTGAGTCAAAAATAACAAAATGAAGTTCACCAGAGATAAATATAACCTACATTTAGGCTGGAAAAATATAAATGCTTCCTAGCAAGTGTTACTCAGAACATACTGCCTCTAAATCTAAAGGAAACAGATAACCATGATGACTTGTAGTAAATAATAGATTCCGCCTCCATAAATTTCTATATTCTTCTCTTAAGAGTCATTCCACTAATATGAGCAGTTGAACTGATCTTTTTATGTATCTATTTTTAAAGCAAGCAAATCTTCTATATAAAATCAATGCACTTCCCTGGCTTCATATTAACTCACAATGGAAAAAAGTTTGTATACAGCATAAATCTACCTAGAAAGGATATTAAAAAATCAAGTATCAGTCCTTCTATTAAAATATGGTAGTGCTTCTTCCAGTAAAAGAGGTGAACAGGAAATAATAATTGAAAACTGAGTGGCAAAATAACATCCCAAAGTAAGCAGTTCCTTCTCACAGAATTTGCCAACTGCCTTGAATTCTGCCTTGCATATCTGACATTGTCTATTGCAAAAATTAATCCAATAAAAATTAGTCTTTCAATTGCACTAGAAAGTGAATGCTGAAGGATAAAAACCAGAGAAAATGGATTACAGAAAATAATGAAAAACACCAGCTATTTCTGAAACTACTCTTTCCACTCATTTGGAAGGTAATGGAGCACGTACTCACCGAAAATGGATCCAGTCAGAGCAACCCCACAAGTGAGCCAGCAGAATCCATCAGATGGCAATACATAGAAGAATGAGAAAAGAAACATATTTATTAGCCAAACACTATAGTTTTTACAACCATACATATAAGTGTCCTTAATCCACAAAGATGGGATGTCATATCTAGAGATTTCCTCTCCCTAAAGTATAGCAGAGGCTTTCCTTAGTCTCTTCCAAACTTTCATTCCTTATTGAAAGAACTGCATAAACTTCTAATCATTGTTTGTTATATTTTTGCTCTCATTGTTGAGTATTTAGTATTATTTATCTACACATTATTTATTATTTATTCAGTATTTATTATTATTTATCTACATTATTTATCTAATTACCTACATATTTGGACTTGTTCCAACTGGGCTTTTTAATAAATTTCTTACTGGGAGAATTGCATATACTTTTAATCACTGTTTATTATATCCTAGTTCACCATTTATGGATACAGATGCCTAGTCTGTTTTTTCATATTATGGTTACATATTTATTGACACCAATATATTCTGTTGTTTCAGTTATACAGGGTGAATCTCGCTTATCCAGAATTCTGAAATTCAAAGTATTCCGTAAACCAAAACTTTTTTCATGGGTGGCTGAGATAGTGACACCTTTGCCTTCTGGTTGTTCCATACACATGAACTTTGTCTCATGCACAAAAATATTTAAAATAATGTATAAAATGATGTTTAGTCTCCCTTATCTGGAATTCTGAAATTCAAAATATTTCATAAACAAAAACTTTTTTCATGGGTGGCTGAGATAGTGACACCTTTGCTTTCTGGTGGTTCCATGCACACAAACTTTGTTTCATGCAAAAAATATTTAAAAATTGTATAAAATCACCTTTTAGGCTATATGTGTGTATGAAACATAAATCAATTTTGTGTTTAGACTTAGGGGCCCATTTCCAAGATATCTCATTATGTACATATGTCAGAATCTAAAAGAATCAGCCATAAGTTGTGTGTATGTATTGTATTCATTGTAGTCATTTGTTGATTGTGTTACATTATACGGGTATTGTTTCAGAGGCGTATCACATGTGTATTGCAGATGTGAGGAATGATGAGAGGCATAGTGCTGGAGGTAAACTTGGTGGTTCAAAAATAATTGCCTGGTACAGGAATGCACAGATGTGTGTGGGATGCTGTTATCCAGAGACCTTCCCATGGGAGTGGAAACGTGGAGACAAAAACAAAAGCATATAAGGGGGGTTGGGTGATTAGACAAAGGAGGATAGGATATGTTTGGGTAATATGTAATGGACAAATCATAGTGAAACCTGCAAAACCTTAGGGTGGAGTAATGTTAATGTTAGGCCTGTGTTTGTGGATTATGGTAGTTCTCTCTACAAATGTCTTCCTGCTGGCACCTACAGTTGCTGAAATAAAGTTCTTGCTGTTGGAATACAGATGGTTGGCTTACTGAACTGTGTGGGAAAGGGCAGGTCTTGACAACATATAGGTCAGTGATGGCAAACCTTTTAGAGACCAAGTGCCCAAACTGCAACCCAAAACCTACTTATTTTATCACAAAGTGCCACATCCCTCTGGCTTTCTACTAAGAAACTTTTGCAAACTCTGTGCTGGGGCAACGGCGCGTGTGCCACAGAGAGGGCTCTGAATGCCACCTCTGGCACGCGTGCCATAGGTTCTCCACCACTGATTTGGCAAATACAGGTGTTCCATACAAAAAAATTCAAAATCCAAAATACTTCTGGTTCAAAGCATTTCGGATAAGGGAGATTCAACCTGTATTATTTATACTAGTGCATTTTGCCTAACTCATTACATTCTTCCTGTTTTAGTTTCTGCAGTGTACATTCCCATCTTCAGGCTAGCTTAATTTCTTCCAGAAAGTAAGGTACAAATAGACCAGAGATTCATACTGGACTGTTTTTGCTAATAGGAAGATGTAGGGCAACAGGGAAATGGTTTAAAATAATATATTATTTTTAAAAATAGGCAGTGCTTTAGAATTCTGCATATGGTGATAGCATTTCTTGGTGTTGTTTGTTTTTAATCTCAGCAGCGTGGGATTTAGGATATGTAATCTCACATATGGAATAGATTTTCACAATCCCCAAAATATAAAAACCAGGGAGAGTGAGGAAATGATAGAGAATGCAATGAAGTCGGGGTATAGGAAAATTACAAGACATTTGTAGACAGGAGCAAGGGAGCAGGTGCAATGTATGCTTCTCTTTTTGCTGGGTTTGGCTAAAGTTAGATTAGAAATGTAAGGAAGATCTTGTTTTGGGGGTGCTGAGGAAATGGCAGTCTGAATTGTTATGTTGTGTGTATTGAAGGCTTATGGCAACCCTAAGGTGAATCTACCACTTGGCAAGATTTGTTTAGACAGAGTTTGCCATTGCCTTCCTTTGAGGCTGAGAGAATGTGACTTGTCCAAGGTCACCAAGTGAGTTTCTGTGGCAGAACAGGGATCTGAACTGTGATGTCCAGAGTCCTAGTTAAACACACCAAACTATATCTCTACTAAAACACCAATGGCTTCTGACTGAGACCTCAATGGATTTAACATATATATTTTAATTAACATTTTCAAAGAGCCAGTACTGTAATATGAACTCTCCCTTCACAACACAGCAATAAACAGCAAACAACTCTCTTAAGAAGCTGTTGGTAGAAAAGCAACACCCTGACACAGCTTGTGCAATGCTTTCCATCCATAATCAACCAACTTTTTATGACTCAATATTAGAGTCAAACTATTCTGCAGCTTTTGGGACAGAAACATAATTTGATTAAAGTCCCTGGCTTCTCGTTTTTATTCTTTCTGTATGTCTTTAAGGAGAGAAGATGTACTTGCAAAATTATTCTTATTTTATTCCAAACAACGAACACACAGGCTAGAAAGACTATAAAATCCCCGCTTTCCACAATCTTGTGGAGGGGACTTATGCTGCTGCCCAGTCACAGGGACACTCAATTCCTGTATTTCCCCATTGTTTTCTAGGAACAGCTGCTAATCTCCTTTACCTCCAAGTGAGAAGGCAGAAAGGAGAAGAGCATCAGAAGTAACCAGGAAATCCAATCCCCAGATAATGGAAATGTAACTAATCCAGCTCTAAAGTCACCAGAACCAAGGTCACGGTCTCCTCGGCACTCCTTTGTCTACAATCACAGGAGAGGGATAGGAATTCGAAATGAGCTCGGAGTCATTGCCCATCTGTATTGCACCTGCTGCCTCAGGTTTTGGCAGAGATGGGCTATGGGCAACATGGGAAGCAGGAGGCACGATGCCGGGACTTGGGGTCAAAAGAGTATCAGAAGCAAAGCTTGGAAATACTACCGGTACTTTTTTCACTGCAACTTTGGGAATTGTCCTCAGGTATTTGGGAAATTATAATTCAAACAAGTAACTTGCCCAGAAGAGAGGCTGAGCTATTAGGTAGAGTAAGGCAGCTGCATCAGGCAAGGGACGGTTGGTGTCCTAAAGAGCAGCAAGTTGTTCATTGTTTGAACTGTTTAAATTATTCATAGAACCATAAGAGTTGGAAGAAACCACAAGGCTGTTTGTTATTTTTACTGCCAGACAAAGGGAAAAATGTTTGTAAGATTTTCTGCCTCAGATGACAGAATAACTTGACTAACTTCAGATACTATGCCCCATAGCCAGGAGCAGGGTCATTTGCTGCTCTTTGATATCTAACAGGACAACCTGAACATAGGAGAAAAGAGCAAGCCAGAAGTTGGTAACGAAGGAGAAACCAGTAGGTAGGACCAAAGAGCAAGCCAAAAAGCCAAATCATCCAAGAACATCCAAAGAATGCAGAAACAGACCCAAGCTCGGAAAGATTTATTTGCACAAACAGATCTTAACTGGAATGATACTCCTTCCTATACAGGAGGATCCAATGGTGAATCTGAATGGATGGAGTCAGAGCAGGATCTGCAAAGGTTAAGGCTGCACCCACACTGCAGATATAATCCAGTTTGACACCACTTTAACTGTCATGGTTCAGTGCTATGGAATTCTGGGAACTATAATTTGTTGTGGTGCCAGAGCAGAGCCACGGCAGTGTCAAACCAGATTATTTTTGCAGTCTGGATGCAGCCTATGCTACCTTGGCAAATCCTGCAACACACAGTTCAGTGGCTCACACAGTGGAGCAGCACACACAGAGAGGCAACTGCACACAGCAGCTCCACCTGCACACATCACGTTTCCTTTTCTTTCTTTTCCTCCTCCTCCATGAACAAAGTGAATAAAAGCTTTCGCTTTGTTTTCAAATGAACCATGGTTTTGTGTCACGTCTGAACTTGGGAAAGCATGTTCTCAGGAAAATCAGTATCTAGCTGAGATTTCAGATTCTAGTTTCTTTGAACCACAGGCAGTGGTAAACTATCTTTCGAATAAACCCATACACATAAAGCATGCATATTTACAGCACTCCCAAACAATATTACAATCACATCCAGGTTATACATTTATGAAACTTTATAGAAATGATTACAGCTGGTTTTTTATACTAAAGCATTTCACGTTGTATAATATATAACACTGTAAGAACTTATAAGTTGTAAGAACTTATAAAAGTTATTTGTAACAACTTATAAGAACTTATAAAAGGGATGCAGTGGCTTATTGGTTAAGATGCCAATTCTGACGATTGTAAGATTGTAAGGTTGGCAGTTCGAGGCCCAAGTGCTGCATGATGGGGTGAGCTCCTGTCACTAGTCCCAGCTTCTGCCAACCTAGCAGTTTGAAAGCATGCAAATACAAGTAGATAAATAGGTGCCACTTTGGTTGGAAGGTAACAGCATTCGGTGCAGTCATGCTGGCTCCATGATCACAGAGTAGTCTCTGACAATGCTGGCTCTTTGGCTTAGTAACGAAGATGAGCACTGCCCCCTACAATCAGTTATGACTAGACATTCATGTCAAGAGAAACCTTTACCTTTACCTTTATCTTTAAGAACTTATAAACTGGGAGTGTAATTGATGGCTGCCACTCTAAACCACATTTCCTAGGTTTAAAGGTAATGGGAAACTGTTGTTTAGTCTAACATAATAGCTAAAACTTTTGATCTCTCATCATGTACAAAGAAAAAGGGAGGGGACAGAGAAATTCTAGGCATACCTCATTTTCGAAATACTAAGCCACGGTTTAACATTACACTTGAACTAAGCAAGTCAGTAATTTCAGCTAAATACATCAAGAAACTCCTGAATAACAAGGCCATGGTCTCAAGTCTTCATCAGGAGGCACATGACACAGCTTCAACCTTGTTGAACCTAAGCAGACTTGGGAACCCTATGGATATCGCCTTTTATTTCATAATGGAAGAAGGGCAAGATACCAATGTATTTTTTAAAAAAAAATACAAGAGTCTCCTTCACCTTGAAACTACTGCTGCCCCAATGCTGTTTGTACCCAATATCTGTGCCATGAAGTTGCATTGTTCTTAAATGAGGGAAACGAGATGTTAAAAGATCCCTTCCTTTATGTTGGTGTGTAATGTTTCCTGTTTACATGCACATTTGTTTTAATTTGATTTTATTTAGATTTATCAGTTTTGTAAGTGTGATTTTATTGGCTAATATTTATATAATTTTGTGATATTTTGGTCAAAGACCGTAAATAAATAAATAATAAAGTTGCATTCTTTACACTTTTCATTTCTTACAATGTCTGTACCACAAGTGCATTCCAAAACTTTTACTCATATGAGATACAAGAATTATAGTCAAAGTGTTTATAGCTGAAAGATATTTCCCTTGAACAGGAGCAAGAACTATATATCCCTGGACATAAAACAGGACCCCTGCTGGTTCACATTTAAAGTCCATCTCATCCATCTTTCTTTCTGGATGTCTTCAAAAAGCCCACAAGCAAAGAATTTGAAAGCAGTAGCCTAAAGGTAGGGGAAATTAAGCCCTCTGGATGTTTTGGACTTTATTTCTGAAAAAGTCTAGCCAACATAGTCAAATAGTATGGGATTATAGAAGCTGTAGTCATAGCCAATTTAAAGGTGCCCCATCGCTACAGTAGCTCTTTCCTTTCCAGCAGCTAGTATTACACCTCTGGACAAGGGAATAATCCAACCCAGGTTCACCTTTGGGTGGCAATCTCAGTAAGGACAAATAATGTTTACGTAATATCCACTGTCCGAAAAACATGGAGCACTCTATTGTTTCTATTATGATTTATTATCATCTATTATCTATTATCCATTGTTATTGTTGTTGTTATTACTACCACCAGTAGCAGTAGTACAATTACTACGATTATCGTTCCTATTTTAGCTAAAATAACATTTCTTTGTCCTGACGCTTTGCTGAGTACAGGATTCCCTGCGTACATGAAATCCGCCTTAGCAGCTCTTTCAAAAGCAAACAAAACTGTCCTCCTCTGACCTGGGGATGTTATCTGGGCAGCCAGTGAAATAAACAGCCCTCTTGACGTTCACCTTCTGGAATAAATCCCAAGAGCTTTTTGGCCTCCCCAGCCTAGGCAGGACACAGATGGTCCTAGAGATTATAACATATAGGGAATTAAATATGGCTGCACAAATGAGCTCCCTTATTCAACCCTCCCAGGGTTGCCAGGTACTCTTGGAGGCTAGTGTTGGGCTGGATTCATGACAATTTTTTCTTTTACCCCAGTAACCTGTGATGCGACCCACAAATGAAGCGTAGTATACAAAAGGCTCCAAGGGCAGGAAGCAAGCTGGAAACTGGAAAGGCCAGTTGCCTACTGTGAGCAGGCATCGCCAATTCTATCCCTTTGGTGCTTTTTAATAGTCTGCTAAGAGCGATTAGCATTGGGCTGGTAGCGCTATGGGGCCAAGCTGCAATAAAGGAAAGCTCTGCAGCTGCAATGGATCATGCTGGGGAATAAAATGAAGAGTTTGATATCATCTCAATTAAAGGACTGGAGCCTTTTTCTTCTTTTTAAAAGAGGCAACGAAGAAGCCTTGATCTACGCTAAATAAAATAAGATTAAAAAAATTATGCTGAGCACATGTTCTTGGTTCCATCCCAGCCATTTCATATCTGCAAAACTAGACAGGCCACCATTTGCCCAATGCAATCACCCCGTCCTAAGGTCTCGAAGGATATGGACCAAACCAAAAACTTCAACAGTAAATACATACATACAAACGTGCAGGAGGCTGCAATTTAAAATATTCTTAATTACATAGCAGAATTTTGGAGATTATCTCTCTGTAAATGTGTCAAAATGTTTTAGAAAGATAAAAGTTGCCACCCAGGCAGGAGACACCCATCTCCTGGCTCAGAATTATTAATCTTGTTTATGAGACAAATTTTATAATTCCACGATTATTCTCTGACTCACATTTTCATCTCAAAACCGGAGAAAAATTAAACTCTTATTTTCCTTTTGGAGAATCATATCCAGGATCTGAACTTACTTAGGAGTAAGCTGAACTGTTCTGCTTTGACAGGGCATGCCAAGCCAGTTAGACTGAGGCCTAAGGGAACTTGGCAATCGAGTTCCCACCGTGTGAAGTTCACATGGCAATGGGTCAAATACCATTGGCAATGCACATGCTTTGCATATGCAGAAGGTCCCAGTTTCAAACCCTGGATTCTCCAGATGGAACTGGGAAAGACCCATCTGAAGCCTTGTAAATCTTATCAGTCAGCAGTCAGTCCTACCTATCCATGGATTCAAGCATCCACAGTTTGAAAATATTCTGTGTGTGTGTGTGTGTGTGTGTGTGTATACTCTAATCAAGCAAACCTTGATTTTGCCATTTTACATAAAGGACACCATTGTGTTAGCCATTGTATTTAATGGGACTTGAGCATCCATGGATTTCGGTATCCACAGGGGCTCCTAAACCCAAAACCCAGCAGATAGATACCAAGGGCCTACTGTATACACCAGGACGGGGAAAGTACAGCCTATGCGCTACATGTGCCCCCAGGATTGTTTATGTTGCCCCTAGGGCCTCAGAGGGTTTATTTTGCTCAAAAATGCCCCAGAATGATATCTGAGGGCATCTGAAGGGCATTCCCATTATGTTCAGAGTCCCCCTGGCTCTGCACAATTTTTCAGAAAACTTTTTTGGGGAAAACTTTTTTGGTGCCTTCAACAGACCAGAAACAGGTGAAGATACTTTTATATCCCCTAGAGGCCGGGGGTGGCAAAAATAGATTTATTTTGTGAGAATGGATGGGTTGGGGTGTTGTCCTAGGGTGATAATGGAGCTCCCTAGCCTTCCATAGTTGCTCATAGATAACACTGAGCTGATTGGGCCAATTGACTCAGTACAGTGGATCCTTGTTATCCGCTGGGGTTTGGTTCCAGGACCCTCTGTGAATAACAAAATCTGTGGATGCCCAAGTCCCATTAAAGACAATGGCATAGCACAATGATGTCCCTTATATAAAATGGAAAATCAAGCTTTGCTATTTAGAATTTACACTTTTTTGGGAATATTTTCAAGCCATGGATGCTTGACTCCGTGGATAAACAATCCGTGAATAAGGAGGGCTGACTGTATATGGTAACTAAGAAGATAGACATCAGTGACATTTTTGGCACACTGTAGGCATCTGCAAGCCAATATCCACAGCTAGAAACAAGAGCTGAAAATAAAGACAAGCTGGGTTTCAGCTGTTCTTTTAACTATAGAACCCCAGCTAAGTTTCCAAAAACTGCAAAATCTCCTGGAAAATGGTTTAAAGGCTACCTGTTTCTTAGTACCTGATGGCTGGTATGCATTACTATTTGTGTTGTTTTTAACCTTGACACAGAATGAGAGCCAAGTTCGCCACTAAACAAACTTCCAAGTACACACAAGTGATACTTTTATTAGAATACAGAAAACACCAGAAGTGTCAAAATTAAGAACCATTAGGACTATATTAATAAAATAATTATTTAAAACATAAAATAATTTATAACATATAGAATGCTATAATCAAAAAACACACACACACACACACACACACACACACACACACATATATATATATATATATATATATATATATATATATATATACACACACACACATACACACACAAAACATATACAATATATAGAATATAATCAAAACATATACATAATAGATTTCCAGGTTAACATATCTTTTTATTTTGTTTCCTTCTTATTTAGATAGTGTTACTTAAATGTATTTTTTGTTTGTCTGTCATTGTGTTACTCATGCAATAGCTTTGCTTATGAGAATATTGCTCCTGTTAAAGTAAGGAAAGTTTATGTACTAGTGAGATAAAGCTTTGCTCTCAGAATGGGTTGCGGTAAATATCCTTTATATTTTGAAGACCATTGTGGTCAAAATGAATATTCTCCAGAAATCTGCTCAGAATCATATATATATATATGTTTTGATTATAGCATTCTACAGGTCGAACATGCTTTTAATACATTATTCTATTCATACAATCTTGCAACAGAAACCCCCAACTGCATAGTTTTTCTCACTAGAGATTTAGGCCACAGTTTGAACATCTAAGTATGAGGTTGCTTGGATATGCCAGGATCTCCATCCATGAGAACCAAACAAAACTGGAGTGGCAGAAAAGATCAATAAGGTCCTCCTCCCCACATCATTACTGATTTTCAAAATCTGTCGTCACTGCAAAGTTATGTTAACAAATCTCTCATTTCATCACCTTCAACAATTTGATTCCAAACACAGTTACAATGACATTTCAGGTGTTTGGGGTTTTTTTAAAACACAGTCAGTCCTCCGTATCCACGGATTCTTTATCCATGGATTCAAGCGTCCACAGCATGAAAATATTCAAAAAATATATAAATTCCAAAAAGTAAACCTTGAATTTTGCCATTTTATATAAGGGCACATTTTGCTATCCCACTGTGTATAATAGGACTTGAGCATCCATGGATTTTGAACCAAACTCCAGTGGATACCAAGGGCCTACTGTATTTGAGCTCATGTAATTTCCCAGTATGGTATACTGGTTTGAGCACTGGGCTATGAGCCTGGAGACTCAGGCTTGAATCCCTGCTCAGCCATGGAAACCCAATCTCTCAGCCTTAGAAGAAGGCAAAGACAAACCTCCCCTGAATAAATCTTGCCAAGAAAACTTCATGATAGTATTGTTTTAGTGTTGCCATGTCAGAAACAACATGAAGGCACACAACAACAACAAAATTGCTTTTTCCACCATTTCATCTCTCCCACTGCCACGTTAAATCCATTGTTTCCCTCTTTGCTTTTATCCCAGATAACTGTCAGCCTCACGGCTCTCTATGTAACTTGATGGTGTGTGTGTAGTCACATAACATACACCAGTGCCACTGGTGTTTAAACATTACTATATTTGTGTCCTGTTTTTACATGATATTATCAAAACCCTCACACACACACACCAATACTGTTTTTGGGATTGTTGCAGTCCAAAAGTGATGTTATTCAGCTCTTAAAGAGTTCTGTGTTCTGTGAAACCATGCTGGCCATACGACCACAGAGTAGTCTCTGACAATGCTGGCTCTTTGGCTTAGTAACGGAGATGAGCACTTCCCCTTACGGTCAGACACGACTTGACAACCTTGTCAACAGGGAATACCTTTACCTTTAAGAGTTCTGCAACCATACAATAAAATTAGCTGAACTGTTACTGAGTTGGAAAAATGAAGCAGAAAGATACGAGCAAAACAATACAGGACTCTATGACCTCCCTTTATGAGTAAAGTGCAATAGTCAGGTTTTTTTAATGTAGAAAACAAAAGCAAATTAAAAAGGAGGCATGATAAATGTTTAGAAATCTATACATGGAGTGGAAAAGCAGACT
>CM034707.1:9676200-9686529 GCA_020142125.1 Phrynosoma platyrhinos | reverse complement strand
CTCCACTTTCTATGATTCAAACAATTTTGTAAGCTCAGCAAAGCATACTGGATCAACACAGACTCATCTTTCTTCATGCCCTTTCCTCTCTCATGTGTGATTCAGAGTCTGACTTTCCATTTAGCTGTTTTCTAGAAATCTTGAAGACAGACATGTTCACATGCAAACACAGAGACACACATAGGCACACACTGTACCTATTACTATTTAAGGGTTCTTTCATACAAATCAAAGTTGCTTGAGACAGACTAAAACAAAACAACAAAACACAACACTCATTGAGCCCTAGAACAAGATGTGCCAAGTGACAACAAACTGATAAAGACCTCTGGCGGAGCACAGAAATAATTTACTTGAAGAAGAATTAGGCCAACTTCCACCCACTCAGTCATGTTGGCTCTAATGTTTCCATCTCTCTGCTACTGTAATCCATTCCAAGAAGAGCTGGAAGTCAACTCAGGAAGTTTACACAATTCTAAAAAGGGGACAATAGCAAACAAGATTTTCCAGGCCTGGCAACTAGCTTTTCAAGTTCCAGATTATGTAAAACACTCCAAATCTATTGTGAACAAGGAAACTGCAACCTGTTTTTACCTTCAGCCAGCTGGCAAAGGCTTAGTAAAAGTTGCCAGCCAGCTACAAGAGAAAGTAAGTTACACAGAGTGAGTTGCATCATAAGTCAACATGGTGATGCAAAGCAGCAGACAGCAAAGAAAGCAACAGGAGTACATTATACATTGCTGTATGACTGCATTTCCTAGAACGTATTTGATTCCTTTTCCTTAATAGGTTGTCTTATAAAAAACATTTAACAGATGCAGACAACAAAAGCAGGCCTTCCTTGAGAGTTTTTAGAGTGCAAAAATAGAATAACAACAACTAAACAGCCAACATTAAAGCTGTCTTCATGACAATACAGTAGACGCAAGGCATCTCATGCATAATGAATAACATTAGTTGTTATCCATGTGCCTATATGCCCCAGGGTCAGCCAAAATTCAAGGTAATGGTCAGGCTGCAAAATTAATTGTGTTTATGTTATTTTATTTTATTTATATGCCACTTTTCTCCTAAATTGGACCCAAGATGATGATGATGATGATGATGATGATAATAAGTTTTATTTTTAACCCGCCCCTCTGCTCAGCAATCAGGGCGGCGTACATCCTTATAAAAACAGTAAACAATTAAAACATTCCCAAATCCCACACCCTAACCCTCCCACCCCTTAAAACTAAATTAAACCAAGAAAGAATTAAAATGAATTTAAACATAAATACAAATAAAATGATTTTTTTTTGGGCAGTATACAAACAGTGGCAAATTGGGGGGCGAGTAGCAAACCTCCGCCATTGCCGGGAAGTTATTCTGGGAAGGCCTGCCAGAAGAGATCCGTCTTTACTGCTTTCGTTAAAGCAGCAAGAGTAGTAATGAGACGGATCTCGTCCGGCAGGCCGTTCCAAAGTCTGGGAGCGGTCACAGAGAAGGTCCTCTGGGAGGTCTGCGAAAGCCTGGTCTTCATGGGATACAGCAGATTCCTCCCAGAGGACCTAAGGGCACGTGGGGGTCATATGGGAAGAATGCACTTTGAACTGTTAAGGTCAATTCAATGGGAATACTTGGTGCAGAGAAGGAAAGGGGTGGCTCTGGGAACTGGAATGTTTTGATTTAAAGATGAATGAGTGGTGAGTGCACAAAAACATTTAAGTTGTTAATTGCTTTTTAATGTACTATATAACTGAAAGTGCCTCAGTCCTGACCTGCCATGAACACCTTTGGTTTCTTAAATAAAGCTTTTTGTTTTACTGAAGCTTGTTTCTCTGAACTGAAGTGAGCTGAGCCAATAAAGTAAAGCAGTAAAAGAGGGAGGTATTGGTAGGGACAGGGAAATTCCAAGGGGTGAGGAAGTGCAAAGAAGTTTTTAGGAAAAACCTAAAGCAAGGGTGGGAATCATGCATGCCTCCAGATCAGGGGTAGGCAACCTTTTTGAGCCGGGGGCCGGGTTACTGTCCCTCAGACAATTGGGGGGGGGCCGAAGCACCAAAAATAAATAAATAAATATAAAAATAAATAAATATAAAAATAAATAAATATAAAAAATTTTAAAAAATTAAAAAATATGCATGCACACGCTCTCAGCCCCAGAAAAGCCATGGCAAAACCCCTGTGGAGATTTTGCCAAGAAAACCCCAAAAACAAGTAATAACAACAATTATTAATATCATCATGGTGGGCAGCGGCGGCGGCAGCAGGACCGGCCTGGGGCCGGTCCAACGGCCTCGGGGGGGCGCATCCGCCCCACCCTACCCCACGAGGCCTTAGGTTGCCTACCCCTGCTCCAGATGCTCTTGGGCTGCAACTTCTACTGTTCCTCACCATTGGCTATGCTGTCTGGGGCTTTAAGGCATTTCAGTCTAACAACATATGGAGGACTGCTTGAGTCCATCACTGCCCTAAAGGGAATGGGATCTCACAACACCTCACTGAAGACCAAGCAAAGGGGGTGGACAGAAAGCTGGATGGAATGCTGCATGACTCACAAATGATGCTAACAAAACACTATTATTTTAAAAATACAATTAAAAGGCATCACATTGATATAACAAACTAAAAATATAAAATCACTGAAAAGTTAAAAATATAAAACACTGAAAATGTACACAAACAGCCTCCCTGGATTCAATTCCCAGAGCCACCCCTTTTCTTCTCGGCACCAAGTATTCCCATTGAATTGACCTTAACAGTTCAAAGTGCATTCTTCCATCTGCTCATTAGCCACATCTGCTAATTAGCCAATTTCAAAAAAGATAAACATCCTTTCCACCCAGCATCACCACTCGCATAGCATAACCCATCATCCAGTATTACAAGCAAAACATATACATACTATCTAGCCAGCAGTCATGACAGGATCACAGCAGGACCTATGATCCTGACATTTACATGAATGGTACTGTTTTGGCCTCAAATGCAATGGCACTCCCCTATGAATAATGGGAATAGAGGGAAAGATCCCTGATTTCACCTCATTGCTTTTCTCAGAGCTGCAATTCCTTTTACCTTTACTGCCGTAGATAGTTCTTTTAAAGCTGGATATAACAACATGCTTGTTGGAAGAAGTAGCACCTTGAAGACCGATCTTGAAGGAAGAAATAAAGACTGACTAGGATGCAGCTTTACAAGTGAAATCAAGAGTTCACTGGCAATCTGCTTCTAAGGGTACTTGAAAGAGGGCAGCAGACTTAACTAGCTGCTATCATGTACCTCTTGCTGGCATGTTTTTGTCCATCTGGGATGTGGCTGACATTCAGTTTCCTACACTGTGACCTAACTACCTTGATAATAGAGTAAATGGGGGGGGGCACAATTTACAGACATAAATGAAAGAATAGGAATATTAAAATCTTAGAGTTAGAAAGAACCCCAAGAGCAATCTAATCCAAACCCTTGCCATGCAGGAATACATGTCTAAAGTACCCCTGAAAGATGCTCATCCAACCTGTTTAAAGACACTCAATGACTGAGAGTTCACCACTATCCAAGGAAATCTATTCCAGTGTTGAACAGCTCTTACAGTAAAAAGAAGTCTTCCTAATGTTTAGATGGAATCTCTTTTCTCGTAATTTGAATCCACTGGTTCATGTTCCAGTCTCTGCTGCTGCTGAAAACAAGCCTTTCCCATCTTCTACATGACATCTCTTGAGATATTTAAAGAAGGCTATCATGTCACCTCTCAAGTCTTCTCTTCTGCAACCTAAACACATCCAGATTCCTTAGTCGTTCATCATAAGGCTTGGTTCCTAGATCACCTTTGATCACCTTTCTTATCCTTCTCTAGACACATTCCAGCTTGTTTTCTTATTGTGCCACCCAGAGCTAGAAACAGCATTCCAGGTGAGGTCTAGTCAAAGCATCGCAGAGTTGTACTAATATTTTAATACCTTGATCAGGACACTATACTCCTGTTGATGAGTCTAATTCTGCTTTACGTATGATATGTATGTAACAAAATGCAGCCTTGCCTGACCCCTTTGTCCATTGGAAACCATTCCATTTCAACATACTCTGTAGCCTCTTGTTCTGAGTACAGTCACCCCTTTCTATCCATGGGGGATCTATTCCAAACTTCCGCATAGATGGCAAATATTGTGGGACCTCAAGTTCCATTCTTCTCAATGGCAGTGCAATTTGGGCACGGCCATGTGCACATGCCACTGCTGAGGAGAATGGGTCAGGGATATCCATGGATGCTACAATCTGCAGATGGCAAGCCCACAGATAGAAAGGGCCAACTGTACTGATTATGCATCAGGACAATCAAATGTTGTGGCACAGCCATTTCTTTAAGAGTGACCCATAGTAGTTGTGATGAACACAATCAAAGGCTTTCCTATAATCTATAAATTGTTGTTTATTTATTTATTTTATTTCTATCCCACCTTTCTCCCCAAAAGGGACCCACATTAAAACAACATGTTTAAAAACCAATTAAAATAACCTAATTAAAACACTAGGTTAAAATTTAAAACATACAAAAGTTAAAAACATAATCTAAATCAACCAACCCCCAAATAAAACCAGGCTTGCATGATTTTAAAAAAAACTTGCTTGAATAAAAATGTTTTTGCTTGCTGGCGAAAGGCCAGCAGGGAGGGGGAGCCTGTGATGGTGTCAGGAAAGTTAAAGTAAAAGCTGGTTTTTCTACTGAAATTCTTTGGTGCACTCCATTATCCAACATATGTTTGCAATATGATCCCTCCTGCCTCTACCTCTTTTTGAACCCAGCTTGGACATCTGGCGTTTCTCAGTCTCCATATATGGTAAAAAAATTGTTGAAGAATGTTGAGTATCACTTTTCTTCCATGGGAAATGAATGCAATGGTCCTGGGGTTACTGTAATCCCTGGTTCCCCTTTCTTGGGGATTGGAATGTATATTGAACATTTCCAATCTATGGGCCAGACCTGTTAAAACCTGTTGACAGATTTTAATAAGAACTAGAGTAGATTCTGTCTCTGTAGCTTGAAGCCACTCTATTGGTATGCCTTCGGTCCCTGGTAATTTATTTATTCCAAGTGCTCTGCGTGCAACTTCCACTTCACTTTCTAAAATTGGAGGCCCATCACCAAATGGTTTTTCTTCAAATTTATGTCATCCTTTCATATAGTTTTTTTTAATTATATAGTTTTCTTTCTTATATAGTTTTTCAGCTTATTGTTTCCACCATCTTTTTATTTGTACTTGCTCATGTAATGTGTTGCCCTGTAGAGCACCCAGGTGCATCATTAACCACAGTACTATTTGTACTTGTCCTCTGCTGTACCCCAATATTTCACTGAGTGCCATCCGACCTAGGAGTCTGACCTTCTAGCACTATCTCTTGTTTCATTTTGGATTGTCTCATCATAGCGTTTTCAGAATCCGACATTCAAAAGGGTTTTACCATGCCTCCTTCTGTGTAGTACAAACAAGTGTTAACTATGCTACTGCCATTGTCTTTGACAATGACTGGCACATTTATTCTGGCTACTCAACAAAAGCCTATCTGACATGGGAGACTCTACCAGCAACACTGGTACTGTCAACATAGCCCCTTGCCTCCCAGGAGCACACAATCCTATCACTGTGAAAAGGTAGTGCCATTATCATCAGCTTTGAGAATCTCCCAGTTGCCACATGGCCAGAAGGAGGAGGTACCAGCCTGCAAGATTTGCCCCTCCATACCATCTTAACTAAGAAGAGAAACAGTAAAATGCAGGCCTATGAATAATATGTTCAATTTTTTGTTTGGTTTGTAACACTTTGCCTGATGAAGAAGCCAGTGAAGCTTCAAAAGCTTGCAACATGTATATTGTGCATTTTGGTTGGCCCAGTAAAGGTATCACTGTTTGGTGGATTTTTGTTGTTACTGGAATCAGCTAATGTATTAGACAGAAAGTTAGAAACTAGAGCAATAATGAAATAAAGATAGTATATATCTCACTCTACTGAGGAAGACTGTGGCCAGGTGAGTGATGTGAGCCCCTCTTTTTTGTTTGTTAACTGCTTTTGCGTCGCTCTCGACCCATGGCGACCCTATGGATGAGACATCTCTTAGGGTTCTTTTTAAACCAGATCTGTGATGTACAACTTAATTGACCTTCAATGGAAGAAAGCAGAAATACTATTGAAAATAAAACACAGAATTAAGTAAGTAATATCAGGTAATAATATATCAGACCAAAGACAATGATATGGATTCATTTGTCAATGATCCTGAAATTTTGCTAGCTGATTATTGGAAATGCTCAAACTGCAATAAAATAAACCCACCCCTTCCATGCCATTGTCCCAGATGCTGGGCTCTTTGAGAGGACCTGCTCTCTGATAACAATGAGAAGTCTTGAAATGAGCAAACATTAAAACTCCACATCACTAGACCCTGAAAAGGCCACAGTACTAGATCAAGAGAATAGCTTTGATGTTCCTGATTGTAAGAAAGGAAAAATAAATTATGATAAAGAACAGTGGATGCAGAATAAAACTTAGTCTCAAGGTGAGGCGTATTCTCAGTCATCTACGTCTAGCAGCATACTGTGCAGCAGTCAAGATGCTCCTAAAAATTTTGAGAAGGAAGACACTGAGGATAAAGACAAAAGCCCAGAATCCATTCTACTTCTGTCCAGTGTAGAACCATGCATCATACGCCAAACTCACCCAAAAAATGGTTGCATAATACATGGAAAGACAGGACATATTGTATCATATTCCACATGTGCCAAAAAATGGAAGAAGCAGAACAAGCCCTGCCCAGTCTGTCGGCAGCCAAGAGAAATGGTTGTGCTAGCTTATTTTTGCTAGCCAGAGTTCAGCAGAACTGTTTTAAGAATCTCTATGGACCGATGCAAAATATTTTGGAAGAGTACAAAAGTATGTTATTTTTCAAGAACGTAATACAAACATTGCACTGGAATTGATTGTTCATTTTCAGGGTACCTTTTGGTTGGATTTTTGCATTTTTGGTTGGAATCTTCTCCAACCCTGAACTAGAAGGCATAAACATGGCTATTTGTGCCAAGGAGAGATCCTCCACCCATTTAAACCCCAACACTGTAAATCCCCCTTCCCTTTTCAACTAACATAGAATCATAGAATTAGAGTTGGAAGAGACCACAAGGGCCATCCAGTCCAACCCCCTGCCATGCAGGAACTCCCAATGAGCCATGAGTAGCAGCAAACATACATCATGGGCACACAGATCCAAGTCTATCCCATTCTTAAATGCCAGCATGTACTTATGCACCCACCCACAACACTATAAGAAGCTCTGAACACGAGATATGAAAAGCGCCAACTTATCATCTTTGGTGACCAATCTCACTTATTGCGAGTTATGGCCTTGGATACATCTGCTCCTAAAAGGGCCTGATCTTACACTTACAGCCTAACAAAGAGGAAATTCCTAAACACAGTCATTCCTGAGACAGGCTACAAAAGCAGAAGAAGACAAGCAGAACTATTTCCCTGCCACTGCTGGGGTACTATCTGTCTTGGTCTGTCCCTCGACAGTCATTTGGGGCAACCATCAAGCATCATACGAACCATAAGCTGGACTTTTTCCCTCTCTCCCCATCCCTCATACCTTAATATGTCCTGTCTTAATTTTTTACTGTGAGCCTGAGAGAGAAGTCCTGTCCAGCTGCTTGTCTTTCAGAAGAGTCTCTTTGACTAAAAGGCAGTGTGTAATACAACAGAGCCAGCCTGAAGTACTGTTTGCATATTGGATTAGGTCTCTGGCTGGAGTCCAGAGCTTCCCTTGTTTGGGCAGGTCACACTCTCTCTGTCTCAAAGAAAACCAGTGGCAAACCCACTCTGAACAAATCTTGTCAGGAAGACCTTGTGATAGAGATGTGTCAGTAACAACTTGAAAGCACACAATAACAATAATAATAATAATAAAATACAAGAAATGACACTCTGAGGAAGGAACAAGAGAGTCTGCAAAAATTAATTTTGCAGCCAGCCTTTTCCAACAAACTCCTCTCTTTTTTCCTTGGGATAGCCATGGATGGAAGTTAGAGGAATGAACAGGATAATATATTGCCAGCCACACTTACTTATTTTATATGGCACCTTTCTCCTAAATTGGACCGAATTTTGAATGCTCTAAACTTTTAGAGACTGTTTCACTAGGAAATTCTCAATGTTTATTCCACATGCTGCATATGGTAATACAGACTAGTTTCTGTGATCTGTAACATGTACAGTGTAACTAGTTATAACGCACAACAGTGCACAAAGGAATGACAACTTATATCAGCACTGTTGCCATCCCAGGATATTTTGCTGCCTGAAGCACAGCTAAAATGCCATCTGACATCAGCAATACTTGTGGGAGGGAAGTATCACTGATGACAGAGGGCATTTTAGCTGTGCTTCAGGCAGCAAAATATCCCATGATGGCAACATTGCTGATATAAATTGTCATTCCTTCATGCAACAGTTCCAATACTGCATCATTCCAACATCAAAGTCTGCCTTCATCTATTTGCACTCTGCTGCAAGGCAGATCCAACCACAAGAGGACTGTGCTTACCAAAAGATGTAAAAGAAACAATTCTGCCAGATTATACCCCTTCCAAATTTGCCAGAAGTAAAAAACCTAAAAGGTCTGGTCTGATCTGAGTGGAAAGCAGCCACTGGCCTGAATCCAATTTATAGCTCACACTCGAACAGACCCATTGAATAAATGGAATTTACATCAGCACTGACCGAGCAAGTTTCTATTGATTCAATAGGTCTATTCTAGTTGAGGTTATAAATTGGTTTCAGGGCATGATTTGATACCCTTCCAACAGAGGACAGCCAAATCAAAATCAGTATGAGGACCGTGCACCATTTAGAGCAGGGGTAGGCAACCTAAGGCTCGGGGGCCAGATGCGGCCCCCCGAGGCCTTTGGACCGGCTGGTCCTGCTGCCGCCGCCGCCTGCCATGATGATATTGATTACTGTTGTTATTATTTGTTCTTGGGGTTTTCTTGGCAAAATCTCCACAGGGGTTTTGCCATGGCTTTTCTGGGGCTGAGAGAGTGTGCATGCATATTTTTTTTAATTTTATTTATTTATTTATTTATTTTCGTTGCTTCCCCCCCCCCCCCAATTGTCTGAGGGACAGCAACCCGGCCCCCGGCTCAAAAAGGTTGCCTACCCCTGATTTAGAGGGATGCCATCACTTAAAGCCATCCGCAGCATAGTGTACTAATGAATTATTGCGGATCACAAGATCTGTCCAAGAATGCTGTTAGTTGAACTGAATGCAGATCTGTTGTGCCCTAGTATTAGAAATTAACTCCCAGCATTGAGCTCAATCCCAGTCCTGGGGCTGATCCCTTATCTGCTCCAGTCACGTCAAAGTTTCCAGCTTTGGGATTAAATGCCACACACTTCATATATACCAGTCTGGATATGTATCGGCTGCCAACTGAGGATACATTTCTGGCATCTGATGAACCAGAATGTAATCAACAAAAGCTCCTACCACAATCACTCTGTTAATCTTTGAAGTAACACAGGACTTGTGTGCGAGCACAACACAATTTGCTATAAAAGAATGGCACGGCAAGTGCCTGTTACTATTCATTGATCCATATGCCCAACGTCTTTTCGAATTATGGGAAGGGGGCATTCCATTTGTCTCTGTAATCCAAATCTTAGAAAAGTTACTTTATTGGACTACAAATGCCAGCATAGCCAGTAGCCAAAAAGCTTGACAGAATTCTGTGAGCTATGTGGTACAAGAAAGTAACTTTTCCAAGGTCTGATGCAATCTTAATTTGTTTATATGCTCTTCTCTTTCTTTTCAAAAAATGTACTGGACACTTTTTGGAAAGAAAGAAAAGGGCATATTGACAAATTAAGATTATGTCAGAGCTTTGAAAAATTACTTTCTTGTATCACAGCTCACAGAATTTTGTCAAGCTTTATGGCTACTGGCCATTGTAATAATAATAATAATAATAATAATAATAATAATAATAAATAAATAATTATGGGAACTGTAGTTTGTTCTGAGACACTGAGCCTTCTCTGTCAGAGAGCTCTGGTGCCACAATAAACTATAGTTCCCATGATTCCCTAGCACTGAGCCAGGGCAGTTAAAGTGGCCTCAAGCTGCCTTATTTCTGGCAGTCTGTAAAGGCCCATAGTCTAGGGAATCAGGGAACCTTGTAGCACCTTTGAGGCTAACTAAAAGAAAGAAACTGGTAGCATGAACTTTTCTAGACTCCAGTCCACTTCTCAGATGCATGGGGAGGTAGACTTAAAATTACAGTCAGCCCTCCATATCCATGGA
>CM034707.1:9610252-9666557 GCA_020142125.1 Phrynosoma platyrhinos | reverse complement strand
TCTGTCGAGTTTCAGTGCAACATCGTGTGTAAACATGGAGAAACAATAAGGATTAGCTCCGGGTTCTGTCAAGTTTCGGTGTAACGTCGGGAAATAATATGTATTAGCTACGGATACCCTTTGGATTAGGTCTGCTTTAGACCCCGTGTGATAAGGTCCATGGAAAGAGAGTTCCCATCAGTCAGGCAGGGTTCAGGAAAGGAAGAGGCACTAAGGACCACATTGCAAACATATGATGGCTAATAGAGCGCACCAGGGAATTCCAAAAGAAAATCAGCATCTGCTTTATAGACTATAGCAAAACCTTTGACTGCCTAGATCATGAAAGGCTATGGAATGCCCTTAAAGACATGGGAGTGCAAGCACATCCGATAATCCTGATGAGGAATCTGTACTCAGGACAAGAGGCTACTGTCAGAACAGAATACAGAGAAACAGAATGGTTCCCAATTGGCAAAAGGATCAGGCAAGTCTGTATCCTTTCACCCTATCTGTTCAATTTGTATGCAGAACATAATGTAAGGAAACCAGGTTTGGACACAGACGAAGGAGGAGTGAAACTAGGAGAAAGGAATATCAACAATCTGAGATATGCAAATGACACCATAATACTAGCAGAAAACCTCACAGACCTGGAACACCTACTTAGGAAGATCAAAGAAGAAAGTGCTAAGCCAGGCTAAATGTTGAACATAAAGAAAACAAAAATAATGACCACCAAAAACCTTCACAAGTTCAACCTAGACAATGAAGAAATAGAAATAGAAAAAGAATTCCCATACCTGGGATCAAACATTGATAGAAATAGGGACTGCAGTCAGGAAATCAGAAGATTAAGAATGGGGAGGAGGGCTATGAAAGAACAAGAAAAAATTCTAAAATGCAAAGATATACAACTGAGTACAAAAGTTAGAATCATACAAGCCATTGTATTCCCTATTACCATGTATGGATGTGAGAGCTGGACAGTTAAGAAAGATGACAGGAAGAAAATCAATTCATTTGAGATGTGATGCTGGAGAAGAGTGCTGAGGATCCCATGGACAGCCAAAAGGACAAATAAATGGGTCCTAGAGGAAAACAAGCCAGAAACCTCCCTAGAAGCCAAGATGACGAAACTGAGGCTCTCGTACTTTGGACACATCATGAGAAGGCTCATTAGAAAATACCATAATGGAAGGAAGTAGGTGGAAGGAAGTAGGAAGAGAGGAAGACCACATGCCAGATGGATGGACTCTATGAAGGAGGTCACTATGGATATTAAGGTGTTGCAGGAATTAAGCAGAGCAGGGGAGGACAGAGGGTCTTGGAGATGTCTCATCCATAGGGTCGACATGAGTCGAGATTGACTTGAGGGCAGTTAACAACAACAATACTACCACCTAATACAAATTTGACACCAGATGTTGGCATTGTTAGGCACCTGCTCATACTCATGCTCCAGCTAATCCCTGGAGTCTCCTGATCATGCTGCCCTTTTTCCTTGCTACTGCATGTCTTCTCCCTCCACAGCCCCCATGAGAGGTCTAAAGGGAGAACCATAAAATCATAGAGTTGGAAGAGACCTCAAGGTCCATCACATCCAACCTCCTGCCATGCAAGAACACACAATCAAAAATGGCCATCCAGCCTCTGTTTAAAGACCTCCAAAGAAGGAGACTCCACCACTCTCTGAGGAAGAGTGTTCCACTGTCCAACAGCTCTTTCAGGAAGTTCTTCCTAATGTTTAGGTGGAATCTCTTTTCCTGTAGTTTGAATCCATTACTCCAGCTCCTGTTCTCTGGAGCAGCAGAAAACAATCTTACTCCATCCTCAATAGGACATCCCTTCAAACACTTAAAGAGGGCTATCACATCACCTCTTAACCTTCTCTTCCCCAAGGTAAACATACCCAGCTCCCCAAGTCACTCCTCATAGTTCATGGTTTCCAGACTTGATGGTATGAAAATTGGTGATCCATCAGAGGCATCAACAGCAAGATGCAGGAGGAGGAAGGGGAACCATTCACTGCCATAGGAAACCAATGGAGAGCATATCTTGCCTAAGGGGCTCCCAGAATCTAGAGCCATCACTGGTCTAGCAAACTGTGAAGGAATCAGTGAAGAAGGAAAATTGAGAAGTGTCCAATTCATTTCTCCCTCCTATCAGTTAGTGGGGCTATGGCATCAAGGCTTCCATGGTTTTAGTGCCATGACTGTTTGACTGGCTGGGACAACATCATCACCTATCTGTCTTTCCTTTTCTCTCTGCTCTGTGTATAGCTGCAGTCCTCACAATAGTGTGTGTATGGAGGGGAGGTGTTCCAACAATAATAAATGACCATGGCCAATCCCTGTTGTATTTGGAGATAAATTGGTCTTGGATATGCATTCAAGGCCCATTAATTTCCCCAAAGAGTGAAAATTTCTAGAACTGATTTTGCACAAGTGCCTGGTTTTTGGAATCTCCTCTTGGGGTTATGGCTGTGGGAAAAATCAGGATGAGCAGCTGCACTTCAAAATTTATTGCTGCACCATTTAAATTACAGCACACCAGACATTCTCATATGCCATAAAGATAAACTATTCTACCCAGTCTGGATCATAGACAAAAGCATAGGTTCTTTTACTTTTCGAGCTCTGGACCTGTGTATCTGTCAGCGTTTTTGCTGCTGCTGGCCAAATGGAGGCAGTTCTTGTTCCGTAAAGATCAGACAGTGGGACAAACCCCTGGAATATGATGTGTTGTTGAGCCAAAGCCATAAGCTGCTAAGCTTCCCTAAAGCCCCTCTTACATTCAGGCCACAAGACCCAGCCGCTGCTTTGCACATCTGTTCTGTGGCTATTTGTAGCTCAGCATCAGGGACTGTTTGTTTCCGAGGGGAGCCAATGAACAAACTTCCATGCCTTCATTTGCACTAAACTGGATGGAAAGTGATAAACGTGCAGTCCTAACAGATGTTCTCTTGTTCTCTGTGTTCAAGTAGTTCCAGTAGTTCCTGGCACAGCAACGCTAAGGTGAACCTGTCATAGGGTTTTCTTGGCAATTTTTGTTCAGAGAGACTGAGAGAGTGTGACTTGACCAGGGTCACCCAGTGGGCTTCCATGGCTGAGTAGGAATTCAAACCCAGTCTCCAAAGTCATAGGTCCAAAACACACTGCATAAATAATCCAGTTTGAGACCGCTTTAAACAGAGGCTGGATGGTCATCTGTCAGGGATGCTTTAACTGAGAGTGCTTGCATGGCAGGGGGTTGGACTGGATGGCCCTTGGGATCCCTTCCAACTCAGTGTTTCTATGATTCTATGAAATCTAAATTAGATTTAAACAGGGTTCAGTGCCATGGCATCCCCTGCCCTCCAGTGCTCCAGATATTCTAGCTTCGTTTTGGTGCTGCCATTACTGCAGATGCTGGTGGACCTGCTCTGAGAACATGAGTTCCCAAGAAATCTATCTGAAGTTGTTTCGTGATATAGTTCTTCCCATTAGGCAAACAAGGCCTTTGCTTCAGGCAGCAGTTCTGAAGATGTGAAGATGGATAAATATGCACACACTCCCACAGCCTCATCCAAAGTTTTTTTGAGGGAAAAGATCACCCATGGGCTTCCATGGCCAAGCTGGGATTCAAACCCTGGTCTCCAAAGTCATGGTCCAACGTTCAAACCACTATACCATGCTGGCTAGTGTGGCTCTGCTGGCTATTAAAAGATCTGACTCTGATCCATACACAGCTGTCTCTGATCACCTACTGGGACATCCGAGTCAGGATGTTAAAACAAAACAGAACCAGTATGGAACATTTTGGGAGATGCCTAAACACCCCTAAAGGCACCATATCCTGTCTGATCTTAGACGCTAAGCAGGGTCAACCTTGATTAGTACTTGTATGCAAGACTACCAACAAATATCTGGTGCTCTTGGCTATATTTCACAGAAAGGAAGTGGCAAAGCCACCTCTGAGTATTTCTTGCCTAAGACTTATTTCTTCCCATGAAATTAATGGGGTCACCATAACTTACCAGGATTTGAAGGCACATACAGACACACATATATGGAACATTCTTGCTCAGGGCTTCCGGTAGACCTGTCCTCTTCCAGAATATTCTTTTCTCTTCTATCTGTAGTTGAACAGCGATGGGTTCACCTGCTTCACCAATATTCTTTGCAAGAGACCTGTACTCAAAGTGTTTTAACTTAATTTTTTTTCTGTTTAAAATAAATTTATTGTTCTCATCTTTAGATACAACAGTACTGTGTTAATAAGACTCCTTCACACCAGGAGGTGAGAAGTTTTTAAAAGTGACAAGAAAAGAAGCAAAACAAATAAAAATAACCAGTACAAAAATGTGTTTAAGTAACTGTACAAAGACTTGAAAAGAATGGTTTTCAAGTTATATACATTTAAGTTGGGAAAGAGTCTCTAAAGGAGTACTCTAGATGTTCTTTGGAGGCAGATATAAAGAGAGAAAAGGGAAGAAGGTTCTATCCTGCAAAAAATCCAATGTTTAAAACAAATCTTCTGGAAATAAATGACATTACTGCTTTGCCAAGAAAAACAAGGCCCTGCTCAATGATATCTTGCAGGTGAATTATCTTATGTGGCAGATCCCATTATATGTCTTTATAATGTAAGACTTTCATAGTCTCACTTTTCATCTTATTTCTGTGTTTGTTTTGCAAGACAATCAGGACCCTGAGAGAAGACAATGCTGTTTTCAGGTTATGGTTTTACTCCAATGCAAGGAGTAAGGCATTGGAGATGAGCTATGGTGCATTGGCTATTCTGTATTCTTCTTGAATATTTTGCCTTTGGAGAACAAGATGTATCATTTGCATTAGTCAGAAGAAGAGCAGAGTCCTGAAGCACTGTTTTCTTTCATTCCAGTGTGTAAGTCTGTAATACTGTGCTCTGCTTGGTGGATCTTGGAGTTCTCTTAAACAACAGAAAAGTAGATACAACAACCCTGAAGTGTACAATATCCATATGATCAAAATTGCCTAAACCAGCATAGTTTGTTGTCAGAGCTAGATCAGAACATGATAGGTGAAGGAAGTGTGGATCTGTAGTTTCAGATGAATTTTGGGCTTGTGGAAAACCAAGAGGATAGCTTCTGTTGCCCTTGTAATCAAGAACCTTCTTCATCAAGATCTGCTTCTTTCAAGATGTCAGCAGAAGAAATACCTCTGGATACTTTCATGGCTATAACCAGATGGCTTTATGGAGACAAGTAAGGGTACAGTCCTAGTATGCAAGTATGTAAAAGATAATTTTGTGGTTTACAACTCTTGGATTCCCAACACTAGCATGTCTAGTGGTCATGATGGCTAGGAGTTTCTGGGAGTTGTAGTCTAAAAACTAACTTTTCCACACACTCTTTTCCACGCTACTGCCTATCCAGCTTGATATGGTCCCCAATCATTCGCCGTCGGTAGATCGCCAGGAAAATATCATTTTCTGTGGGGCAATCATAATGGCAGGAACATGATTTGATGATCATCATCTTGCGGACAAAAGAGTCACCTTCTGGACACTTGAATTCCACTTCTGTGGTGCTGGTAATGAGTGGAGTGCAACATCGCCCATCTGTGCAGCGGCCACAGAACTTGGGCCGGTAGGATCGGGTGCTGGTGCAGCCCGTGAACTCAAAGCGTATGGCTTGGGCAGACTTTGCATTCCTCACACACTTCTTTCCCTTCTGTAAAGAGACGTCAAAGTTATGGTTAAGGTACTTGGAGAGGGAACATATGAACACTGGAAGCTGCTTGGTCTAACTAGAGGTTTTATCTCCTACAGTTCCCCAATTACCAGAAAAACCTTGGAAATTATCTGAAAACTGAAACTGGAGGTGGCATGACATCACTCCTGGTTTGCCACCAACATGGCAGTGCAGCCTGCAAGGAGGGTCATAGGGATGAAAATCAAATCCTCCCATACGCATACACACACAATTTCCTCCCCTCTTTCAGCCCAAAAGCAGTTTTAGAGAGGTTCTCAGGGCCATATTTTAGTGGTGGGGTGGGCCAAGGGGAAAAGGGAAAAGTAGTAACATATTTTATTTCAACTTCTTACTGTGAGTAAGCCTTAGAAGAGAGGCATATAAATCTTTTGAGCTGGAAAAAAAATCCAGTATCTGATGGCCTCCTGGGGAAGGGTATGTGGCCAACTGAATCCTAGGATCCACAAGGCTTGGGGTTCCCACTGGTATACACTGACAAATAGCAGCTCCCTAATACTTGAGATCAGAGACTTCCCACCATAAATGGCTATTTTATAATTTAATGATTACATTTCCTCCAATGAGCTCAAGCAGCATACATGGTTCTACTCCTCTCCACTTTATTTTCACAACAATCCAGTGTGATTGGTCTTACTGAGAGAGAATAAGTGGCCCAAGTCAGTTTCTTGGCTCATTGGGGACTTGGACCTTGATCTTCCAAGTCCTAACCTGACACAAAGAACTGGGTACATGGTGAGGCAAGTCAATATAAGGCGCACACACACTGGGCCCATTTAGTCCACTTCCATTATCAAATTCTTATATGTGCTGATGTTCTAAATTTACACCCATTACAGTTTATACCACGGAAATCTCACTTTTTTTAACCACAACCACCAGAATCCTCCTTGGTGTCACCATGTGAAAGAGGCACATTGGAGATTTTCACATGGCCAAAATTGACAGGAGCATAGTGGGATGCTCATGTCACTATCGCACAATTGCATGAAGATTATCAGATAATGTCACACTACGTCACCATAATCATGTCATTATCCCGTGAATAAAGAGGAATTCTAGAGCCTTGTGAATCTCAGGATCCACAATGCTTGGGGTTCCCACAGGTGTAAACTGACAAATAGCAGCTCCCCAATACTTCACAATTCAATACTCCCCAATACACAAGGCTCGTGAATGAAAAGTAGTGCTAGAATTCCTCTTTATTCACGGGATAATGATGCAATTGCACAATAGTGACATGAGCATCCGACTATGCTCTCGTCACTTTTGGCCATGTGAAAATCTCCATTGACTGTGATCAGAGTTGCTTCACTTCCTGAACTGAAAGGGCTAAAGCAACAATGCTTCTCAGCAGAGCTTGAGGGGAGGGAAATCCCTTTTTGGATTACATGTCCCAGAACCCCTTATCCATTATGGCCAATGACTATTTCTACGGGTGGTTCTGGGAGTTGTAAAAGTAGCTTTTTTCAAGCTGTGCGAGCTACTCCAGCTAGCTGCAATGATACCTTGATGCTCTTCTCCAAGGGGACGTTGCAGAACCGGATCATGCAGAGCCTGCTCTCCTTCTCCAGATGGCACTGAGAGTTATTGTTCGTGATTCGTGTTGAGATGCCCATCCCACACGTCTTGGAGCAGGGACTCCATTTGGTGGTTTGCACCAAGCAGTTGTCTTGGAGGCTGTTCATCTTGAGATTGGGCCTGGGCTTGGGCTTCAGCTTGGGCTTGTGCACTGGATTTTTCCTGTGGAATGAAACTGGCAAAGGGGTTTATGTGAGCAACCTCTCAAAGGCAAAAGGAATTATGGCATTTACCATGTTGTTTCTCTTTGCCAGGTCATTCCCCTTTAACAAATAGCTCAAGTGGCTTCAAGATCACAAGAGATGGATTTAAAAGAAAAAAGGAGAGCTTTAACCCCTCATCCATCTTGGCTCTACAGTTTTTCAGAAAGGTATCTTTGCAAGTCCCACCTGGAGATGAAAGGAATTAAATGTAGAGCCATTTGCACAAGAAGTGCTTGCTCTGTTGTTGAGCTATAGCTCTTCCCTGTGTGATCCTGCCTTCTATACTCATCTTTCCTGCAGTGTATAAAATCCCTGTCAACAGAAATAGGGAAAGTGGGGCATGCGGCCACATGCAATCCCTGAACCCTACTTTTGCAGCCCCTGAAGCACCCATGTGGCCCCAAATCCCCCAGATCCACAGGAAAAAAATAATTTAGGTTGTGATTTTCAGGCATTTTTGTGCCCAAAGATGCCAGCTAGAGGTTTTGCCTCCTTTTATCACCCACAATTCAGGTTTTCTTGTTGTTGCTGTGTACCTTCAAGTCATTTCTGACTTATGGCGACCCTAAGGCACAGGGTTTTTTTGGCAAGATTTATTCAGAGGTTTGTCTATGGCTGAGTGGGGATTTGAATCCTGGTCTCCAGAGTCAGAGTCCAACACTCAAACTACTATACCACACTGGCTCTTGGGGCTCTATGTGTGGTTAAATCAGCATGTGAAGAGAGGAGTGCACTAACTACATCCCCTCTGTCCTCATTTTGCTGGTATGAAAAATCATACACCTGGAGTGGAAAGGCTCCTGTATGCATGTGATCCTGAACCCTGATCTTCTATATGTAGAACGAGCTCTCCATTTGAAGTGCATCACTTATTGTGTGAGCAAAGCCACGACAGAGTGGGTGTGACTATCACACCTCTTTTTCTGTTTTTGTTGTTGTGTGCCTCCAAGTTGTTTCGGACTTATCACAACCCTAAGGCTGACCCTATCATGGGGTTTTCTTGGCAGGATTTATTCAGAGGAGGTTTCCCATTGCAATCCTCTAAGGTTGAGAGAGAGGGACTTGCCCAAGGTCACCCAGCGGCCACTATGCCATGCTCTCTCCTTTTCCCATTTACTTTATCTCAAAGAGGTAAAGGAGGAATGTCCCTCAGGATATTAGACACTTCCCACGTATCCACTGCTAACAGAGAAGAGGAAGATTAAAGAATGCACATCAGCATTCTTTATCCCTCCTGCCTCACCTCCTCATCTCTGTTTCCCATTCAGCATTAGTTTACCTGCATTGGTGTCTCACCTGCTGTATTCCTTCCATGATGGTTCTTCCAATTGCCCTTTTCACAGACCCACTCTTCACAGCATTTGTTCTTCACCTTCACCCGACGAGGGAAAGGGCAGTCAGCCGAAGGGAGACGCACTCCATCAGTGCAAAGGGGGATGCAGCCGATGGCCCCATCCATGCAGATGCACTGCAGCTTACAGTTGGGCTGGAAGCTCTCACCATTACGGTAGATCTTCCCCAGAAGGTCACACGTTGCTCCTTCATGAGCTAAGAGAGAGAAAAGTCATTGAAAGCAAGAATTCCATTGCTGCTCATACATCTCTATACTTCTTCTTGTTGTTGATGATGATGTTGTTTTGTACCTTCAAGTCAAGGTTGCGAGTTCAATACCAGCCAGGGTTCAAGCTCGATTCAGGCTTGCCTCCTTCTGAGATTGCTAAAATGAGTACCCAGCTTAATGGGGGCAATTAGCTTACAATTGTAAACCGCTTAGAGATTGCATGTATGAAGCGGGATATAAGTGAAGCTGCTATTGCTATTTCCAACTTATGGTGACCTTGAGCCCTGGGTAAACCTGGATTTGAACCCTGGTCTCCAGAGTCCTAGTCCAACACTCAGATCACTACACTACACTGGCATGAGTATAACTAGAGGTTGGGAAACAACAACAACAACAACAATAATACTGTACATACTTAACTATAAGTCAACCTCATGTATAAGTCAAGGGCAGGTTTTGGGGCCAAAATTATGAATTTTGATATGACCTGCAGATAAGTCGAGGATAAAACTTAGGGGCATGTAATGAACGATGTAAAGGATGAAGCAAAGGAAAACAATGCCAAAGAATGTACACAATTCCTACAGGCATAACTGTTTTTGCTCATAGTAAAGGCTGGATGGATAAGAGAGTAGAGGGAGGATCAGTGCTTTCAGGGCAGAGTAAACTCTTGCCTTCCAGCAGGGGATGATGTGTGTGCGCGTGTGTATGATTTAAAGTACAATACTTACATTGACCCATGGATAAGTCAACTCAGGCTTTTTGGGTCAATTTCTTCACCTAAATTACTAGACATACATGAGCATATGATGATGATGATGATGATGATGATGATGATGATGATGATAATAATAATAATAATAATTGGAGTCAGCATGATGTAGTAGTTTGAGTGCTGGACTAGGATTCCAGAGATGAGGGTTCAAATCCTGGCTCTGCCATGGAAACCCACTGGGTGACTTTGGTCAAGTTGCACTCTCTCAGCCTCAGAGGATGGCAATGGCAACCCCCCCTCTGAAGACACTTGCCATGAAAACCCCATGATAGGGTCTCCATAAGTCAGAAACAACCTGAAGGCACACATCATCATCATCATCATCATCATTTGGACAGAGCTTCCAGAATTCCACAGCCAGCTTGGCCAATGGCATTCAGGGAGCTGTGGTCCAAAAATATTAGGTTTTCCAAACTCTGACAAATGCATAGGAGCAGGATTGGTCACAACAAGACAAATCTTTCATCTTTACTAAGAAAAAAAATATTTTAGCTTGTATCTCACTGAAGAAGCAAGTGAAAATACATCTGCAGGCAGGGCTGGCCTAAGACATTTTTCTACCTGAGGCAAAGGATAAAATGTGCCTCCCTCATTCCATAGAAGTTAGCTGGACTCGTGGTGGAACCTTCCTTTGGCACTGAAAATGTCTCTTTACCTATTTCCTGGGGGCAACAGGCTGTTTAGGAGATCCAAACTGTTTATGCAACATCAGGGGACTGGATTGCATAGCCTTTGGGGTGCCTTCCAGCTCTACAATTCCATTATGCTATGAGGGCATTAGACCTGCCAAGTCACTATAACACTATAACAACATGAATTTAAAAAGAAGCACAGACTCTGACCTGAGATCTATACTAAATAAATATTTCCATTCTTCCAATTTCACTGTGCAGTGATTTTTCTATGAACTGTACACAGTGTTCTGACCTATTCCTTCAGTGAGAGACAATGATCTATGCAAACCAACCATAAACAAATGTACAGATTTTCACAGACTTTTTTCATTCATTCAAATTCTGATTTGTTTTTCTAATGAAAAGATTGAAAGGACATGTTTGATTTATGGTACTTTTTCATTGCAGCCACTTAATTCCAGTATTGACGTATGTATTTTTAACTTCTGACGCTCTTTAAAAGAGGTTCTCCTCTGGCTCTTAGGAACTATCTTTTTGATTTATAAGCCATCTATTTCCCTTTTTCACTGATGTGAACTGCTTTTGGAGATAGTAATTAGCTGAAAAGCAAGATAAGAATACCAAAGCTTGGCAAAGTCACCTTTTGGGCAGCAATTCTCAGAATGTCCCAGTGGCCAAGCTGGTTTGGGGACTGTGAGAGTAATGCTCCAAAAAAAGTAGTGTTTCTAATCTTGAAAAACACATCTGTGAAAGTTGCTTTATAGCATCCCAGTAACTTGATAGCATCCCAGCATCCCAGTTGCTTTATAGCATCCCAGTAACAAGGATGACTCCCCATGTCACTGGAGCAGTGAATCAAATTTTGGAAATATGGCTCTGAATTAAAATTCAGCCTACATGGAAACCACCAGCCACAAATGGGTGGAAATGTCCTTATAAACCATCTATTGTAGCTTTCTCTTTGCAGGAGATCCAGTGGTACAGCTTCTCTGACAGATGGAAGTCCAGCCTCTGCTTGTTCTCCAAACAATGGAGAACCCACTAATCTACGAAGAAATTGGTGCCACACTCAGTTTGGCATCACCTCCTAGCAAACTGGCATAATCACACTTGGAAGCTGGTATCATCAATAGGTTTTTCTTAAACTTCAACCAAAATCTATTTTCCTGTAATTTAAGCCCCAGCATTCTGGGATAGCAGATAACAAATCTTCACCTTGTTCTATGGCAGAGACCCTATATAGCTGCACACACACTGCAGAAACCATCTGGTTTGACCCCATTTTAACGTCCACGGCTCCATGCAATGGAATTCTGGGAATGGTCGTTTGTGGGGGGGAAATGACCATTTCTAGAATTCCATAACATGGAGCCATGGCAGTTAAAGAGGGCTCAAACCGGATTATTTCTGCAGTGTGCATGCAGCCTATGAAAGCAGCTCACCTAAGCAGATGCCATTGTCTTTATGGATTTTGGAGAAGTCGCAGTAGAGGTCCTTATGGTGATCACAAGGTTTCTGCAGGGAACATAGCTCGCCAAGCTGCCTGGCACACACTTTGCAGCATCCACAGCCGTCCAGCAAAAGACTGGTGCCAGCTGGACACTGGAGTGTCTGTGAGGGGCACTGGCATGGATACAAGCAGGTCTGTGATGCCACCTAGAGGAGACACAACAAACAATGGTGAACGGATGCAGCAGGCTGGTAAATGTAGGTCTAAATACCCCTAAAGGTACCAGATTCTGTCTGATCTTGGAAGCGAAGCAAGATCAGTCCTGGTTAGTACTTGGATGGGAGACCACCCATGAACACCAAGGGCTGTAGGCTATATTTCAGAAGAAGGAACTGGTAAAACCACCTAGAATCATAGAATCATAGAGTTAGAAGAGACCACAAGGGCCATCCAGTCCAACCCCATTCTGCCATGCAGGAACTCCCAATCAAAGCATCCCCGACAGATGGCCATCCAGCCTCTGCTTAAAGACCTCCAAGGAAGGAGACTCCACTACTCTCCGAGGGAGTGTGTTCCACTGTCAAACAGCCCTTACTGTCAAGAAGTTCCTCCTAATGTTGAGGTGGAATCTCTTTTCCTGGAGCTTGCACCCATTGTTCCAGGTCCTAGTCTCTGGAGCAGCAGAAAACAAGCTTGTTCCCTCCTCAATGTGACATCCCTTCGAATATTTAAAGAGGACTATCATATCACCTCTTAACCTTCTCTTCTCCAGGCTAAACATTCCCAGCTTCCTAAGTTGTTCCTCATAGGGCTTGGTTCCCAGACTCTTCTCCATTTTAGTTGCCTTCCTTTGGACACGCTCCAGTTTCTCCACATCCTTTTTGAATCGTGGTGCCCAGAACTGGACACAGTATTCCAGTATTCTGACCAAAGCAGAACAGAGTGGCACTATTACTCAAAGGGCACTCGCCATCCATCTCAAGACACAGACACATTGGTCACAGTTGATTTTAAGGACTTTTGTTTACTCTCCTGCATCTTGTCCTTCCTGTGTTTTGGATCTCTCTCATTCTCTCTCTCTCTCTCTCTCTCAATACCTCTTCCTCTCAATGTTCACAATTTGTCAATTGTAGCTAACAAGCCCTTCCAGAGAGCCCAAGGAGAGGAAGAGGGAGTGTGTGTGACTATTATAAATCAGCACACTGGAAATGCACAAAGTCTCTGGCTAACTAAACAGGACAAGGAAAAAAATAAACTAGTTAAAGCATAACATACATTTTTTCATTTGAGCAAATATGCAAAGAGAGCTCATTGTCCAGGAATGCAGTCTAAGGGTCTTTGCAGACTGCCAGAAATAATGCAGCTTGAATCCACTTTAATTGCCCTGGCTAAATGCTAGGGAATCATGCGAACTGTAGTTTTTTTCTGAGACATTGAGCCTTCTCTGTCAGAGAGCTCTGGTGCCACAATAAACTACAGTTCCCAAGATTTCTTAGCACTGAGCCAGGACAGTTAAAGTGGCCTCAAACTGCATTATTTCTGGCAATCTGTAAAGGCCCTTAAACTAGTTTATTAAACTTAAACTAATTTAATTGCATTAAACTTATTCATCACCACTGGCCTTGGCTTCTGTGTTGAAACCTGAGGACTGTCCTTAGCACAGTTTTCCTGGCACAAGAACCCACCCATCTTAAATCTCATACAGGCCATTTGATGGTAATATACTGAGGCATTGTTCATCAAATGTACTTTTTGCACTTTTCAACAGAGAAGATGGGCCACTTTTCGGTGTGTGTGTGTGTAACTTTTCTTAAATAAATTTGTTTTAAAAAGAGTGAACCTTAACGGCAGAAAATGGAGAGCAATGTGATAAACCAGTGTATAACGTATCTAGAGCAGTGGTTTTCTTCCCTTGTGACTCCCTTTATATCTACATGCAGACATCATACCCCAGTCGATGTAGTATAAGAATAGAAACATTTGTTTGTTTAGTGTGAATATTTTCATTTGCATTCATGCATATTAATATTTTAACAGTTTATAAAACAATAACATAATTCAAATTAGACATTTTATTTAAATAAATTCAGTACTTAACACGTGTACATTTTACACATACAGTCTCACATACACTCACATACACCAGTGCTCACAGATATGTACACACTCAGTCATGCCATTTCATTCTTTCTTTCACTCTCACACATACTCCTTCATCTCTCACACGCATGGTCACAGCGAAACATTCATTCTCTTCTGTATATGAGTACACCAGCTCAGTCCGATATGCCCTAGGTGCATGGTTGCAGTACTGTCTTATCCCAAGAACTGGTATAATGATGACATGGCTGAGGGAAGAAGAAGTGGTGGCCCAGCTTGAGGCCATGCTTCCTAAGGCAGAGGTGGCTGCTCCAAACATCTCCCTTGCTTTTCTCATCCCCTCCAGGACAGAAAAAGTTTGGGAACAGGAGGAGAGGGCATCAGTGCCTCTGGGCCTCCATGTATTGCAACCCCCTTTGTGCAATTCCCACCATCCCAGGGGATCCCAACCGACAGTTTGAGAACCATTAATCTAGAGGACTGTATGAAATCTAAAATGGGTGTGATGTTGTCTCATGAAAAGAGTGCTAAGGAAATTGCTTAGGTTTCAACACAGCATCTCAAGCCAGTGGTGGTGACCAAGATTAATACAATATAATTAAACTGAATGGAGGCCCAACAAACTGTAAATAGTTTATGTGCAGAATTAGTATGTACGTGTAACATTGGACATTATCACACGTGGGCCAGAAAGCAAAAATAATGTGGAAATGAGGCATTCCGAAAATAAACAGAAAATAAACCTCAATTCCGCAAACGTCATTACCTTAATTGCGAATTTACAGTAACCGCATTGAACGTCCACACACAAGTGAAAAAAGCCCGTAAATATACTCGAAATGAGCTTCTTGCACATGCGCAGATAGAGGAATGCTCGCTGGAACCATGGGAACAGCAGGAAAATGCTCCCAAATGCGCATTTGGTTATCACATTACGATAAATGCGAAATTACCGTAATTACGCATTGTTTTTCCTCCAAAAAACCGAATTTTAAAAGATCTCAGTTAACACCAATTTCTGTCCACTTTCTGTCCACTTTCTGTGCGACATCGTGTGAAAACACGGGGCACTAATCCAGTTTCTGTTTGGGTTTTGTGTGGATTAACCAGCAGATTTGTCCCCGTGTAATAACGTCCGTTGTTGTTTTTGTTGTTAACCACCTTTGAGTCGATCTCGACCCTATGGATGAGACACATCCAAGACCCGGTCCTCCACTGTTCTGCTTAGTTCCTGCAAACTCATCCCATGACGTCCTTAATAAGAGTCCATCATCTGGCATGCGGCCTTCCTAGGATCCATTTGTGTGTCCTTCAGCTGTCCATGGGATCCTCAGCACTCTTCTCCAGCACCACATCTCAAAGGAATTGATTTCCCTCCTACTTTCTTTCTTAACTGTCCAGCTCTCACATCCATCCATCCATAGCGATAGCAATAGCAAGTACATTTCTATACCACTAATCAGTGCACTTAAGCACTCCCTAAGCGGTTTACAATGTATAAGCTCATTGCCCCCAACAACCTGGGTACTCATTTTAATGACCTTGGAAGGATGCCAGGCTGCGTCGACCCTGAGCCCCTGGCTGGGATTGAACTCACAACCTTATGGCTTGTGAGTGAGTGGATGCAATACAGGCATTTAACCACTGCACCACCAGGACTCCATACATGGTAATAGGGAATCCAATGGCTTGTATGATTCTAAGTTTTGTGCTCAGTTGTCTATATTCAAAATTCTCAAAGTCCTTAACATCATACCAGGGTAGCTTTCATGTCATAAAAGTGCAGTGCAGTGAAGGGAGACAGTTCTACGAAGCGTAGACTAACTACATAGGGGGTGGGAAGACAGAACACAATCACCCCTAAGGTGAAAACTCCACATACTATTTTAAAAAAGAACAATTTCTATAGGTTTGTTTAACAGTGGTAAAGCAGATCGTTTCAGAGAACTAATGGCATATATTTTATAGCAGTCTGGGGCAGATCACCCAACGGCATCTGTTTTCTGGTGTTCTCTTCAGTGTCTCTTCCCCATTCTGCAGGGTCAAGAGGGATCCCAAGGGGCCCCAGCCCAAGCTTCCTCTTGCCCGTCTTTTTTCCAGGCCAGAGAGAAGCAACCAAGACCAGATCCTTCCTTCTGCCAGCAGTTCCCATTCACCCAGAGTTGCAGAATGGCTGCCTCCCTGGAGGTGACACCATAAGTTACCGCACTGGGGTAACACCAATCCCAGTGATACCACTGTAGTCTAGTTCTTATTCTACTCACAAATACTTGTGTTTCAGTATGCATTTTATGATTCATACTGAGTGGGGGGGTTCTGGAAGCTGTAGTTTAAAAAAGTAACTTTTCCCAAACTCTGGCAGAAAGGGTGTTTTTTTTTTTTTTTCAGTCAGGGTGGTGAGGAGTTGACATACACAGCTTGCAAAACAAATGGCTTTTTAAAACTGAAGAAAGAAAATCATAGCAATAAAATAGCACCATTGCAACACAAAAACCCTCTCAAAGCTGCAATTAAAACCATTTAACATCTAGCAGCTGGGAAAGACATAGGAGTGGTCTTCATATGGTGGACAAAATATAAGAATGTAGATGAACCTCCTCAAGGAAAAAATTCTGTAAGAGGAGTATGGACAACCACTCCTTAGTTGTTACTCACGTCACCTCAAATAAGGCAGGGAAACCCAGAGGATTCACACATAACTCTAGTACATGTGTAGATTGATAGTGTAGATATCCCTAACTCAGCAGCTTCCAAAAGAGTTCAACTATAGTTCAACTATTTTTTGTTTTTGTTAACTGTCTTCGCATCGCTCTCGACCCACAGTGACCCTATGGATGAGACATCTCCAGGCCCCCGTCCTCTACTGCTCTGCCCAGTTCCTGCAAACTCTTATTCGTGGTCTCTTTAATAAAGTCCATCTATCTAGCATGTGGCCTTCCTCTCTTTCTACTTCCCATTACCTTTCCCAACATTATTGTCTTTTCCAATGATTCATGCCTTCTCATGATGTGTCCAAATCTTGGCTTCCAGGGAGCTTTCCCTTTGATCTGCTCTAAGACCCATTTGTTTGTCCTTTTCTCTGTCCATGGGATCCTCAGCACTCTTCTCCAGCACCACATTCTCACAAATGCATTGATTTTCCTCCTATCTTCTTTCTTGACTGTCCAGCTCTCATATCCATGGTATCATACCATGGTAATATGGTGGCTTGTATGATTCTGACTTTTGTGCTGAGTTGTATGCCATTGCATTTTAGGATCTTTTCTAGTTCTTCCATAGCCGCCCTCCCCATTCTTAATCTTCTCCCGATTTCCTGGCTGCAGTCCCCGTTCCGATCAATGTTTGATCCCAGATATGAGAACTCTTTTACTATTTCTATTTCCTCATTGTCTAGTCTGAATGTGTGCAAGTTTTCTGTACTTAGTAGGTGTATGCAAAAATTATTTGTAATAAGAAGGGCTGTCATTTAGTGCTCAACACATATGATATGTGATGCCCTCATCCTATCTGCTCAGCCCACAAGTAAAAACAAGACTTTTTCTTTTAATGTCAGCACTTCAAGCTGAACCTGAGTACCTGGGAAATTACTCACTGAATGTTCTTTCCGCTTCACCTAACTTTCTCCTCTACCACTGAAACGTTCTGGGTGAGAAGGCAGCTTCCTTCTTGCAGCTGTTCTAGCTGTAAAAAGTCTTGAATCGGATCAGTGAACCATGCAGATCTCACCTCAGGGAAGTGGCTAACACACATGCAGTGCCAACAACACCGCTGTGTCGTTTTATGATTCTTGCTATCACATTCAAGGGGATTAGCTAAGTAGCTGTTATGAAGGCCAATATATACTTGGACAAGATTTTAGGAATCTGGGATCCGCTGTAAATATTAAGCCTAACATCTGGGGGAAAACACATATCCTCTGCCACACCTCCATTTCCCTTCCTTCTTCTATTGTTTCTTCCATGGCTAATTTCAGAATGTAATTTTCTTGGGACAGAATCCTGTTCTCTTTTATTTCATGAATCGTTCTATACATCGATGGTATTATATAAGTAACATTAGTACTGGTAGTTCTGGTGGAGGATTTTTTTTTTTTTTTGGACTGTACTTTATTGACATGGAAATGAGACTAAAATGCTTTGGCCTAAGTTCTGGAACCCAAAAATCCAAAATGTGTCTTTGGAATAAATTGGACAAATTGCTGACAGCTTGATAATTTTTTTTTTTAAAGTAAGTACCTGCTGTTATCCTTCCTTCACAACCTCATAGATTCTTATCGTATGAGAGAGAAAAAGGGAAATTAAGCCGGAGAGTAGCACCTTTCTCCATACTTTACTGCATGACGTCGTAGTGCTTCAGGTCTGTTCCCATGGGAGATGGTTGTAAAAATGCATCTTTTGTCTAGCTGGAAAAATCAATTTGGCAAAAGACATACTTTTACAACCATCTCCCGCAGGAAGAGAACTGAAGCACTACAACATCATGTGATAAGGCACGGAGAAAGCCCCTACTCTCTGGCTACATTTCCACTTTCTTTTCTTATGTGATAAGGCTCATGGTTAGTTAATATAATATTTCTAGTTTCTAAATATTGGGGAAAAATTATCAAACACCCCTCCCCATTAGTTTAATTTTAAATTATTTTTATAAACATCTAAATGGTAAGTGTCACTGGCCTGTGCTAGAGAACACTCTTTTCTCTGGTACATCTTGTTCTCATGTCCACAGCCATATCAGGGTGCAAGATAGCAACATAAGGCAACCTGGTGTTATCCTTCTATCATTTCAAGAAGCCATGCCCCAGCACAATGAAAGTGGCTAAAAGTGAGCATTACATTACAAAAGTAATGAAATGATCCCTTGTTAAGATACAATTTTAAGACAATTTGTGATGCTGTAGTAATGTAATCATGCCTTAATTACACCTGTATTCCATGAGGTCAAATTATTTGTGCCTTTACTCTGCATTGTCAACTCTGTTCTGTAGGGAATCTTGACAATAATGAGTTAAAACTGATGTAGGTACCTGTCAAAATTTGTTTTCCCCCCCTTTTTTTTTGTTTGCTTTTTTTGTATTTTGTTTTGTTTTGTTGTTTGTTTGTTTTTTGGAGGATTGGATAGCAAGGTTGTAACAAGCAATGCAATGTCTGGGAAAGAAGCTCCTTTACTAGGGTAAAACATTTTTCTGTTACTTCTCAAAGCTGTTTTTCAGGGGTATTATGAGGCATTTTAGAGGCATATTGCACAGGATTTTTAACGATCTTATGTCCTTCTCTTATCAAACCCAAGGATTTCTTTTAAGTGACTTAAAGCAGTGAGCAACATGAGGTTTTTAAATGCAATGAATAAGAACAATAAATTGTTTCATTTTCCAGCACTATAGCAAGTAACAGAAACTAATTACAAAGCAATTTTCTAATCTTTGCACAAGCAAAAAGAGGTCTTCCCCTTCACCTGCTTTTTTTTTTTTAAAATAATTAAATAAATCTGGAGATGCCAGTAATTGAACTTGGGACCGTATGCATACAAAATAGGCACTCCTGAGATATGGTCCCAGACCATTTGTAGTTTTATTACCTTTGGCGGCCTAATTACCATTAAAGCATCACATCCCAATTGATCTTGGAAGATAAGCATTGCCAGACTTGTTTAGTACTTGGATGGGAAACAGCCAGGGAATACCAAGTGCTGCAGGCTATAGTTAACAGGAAGAAAATAAGAAACTACCACTGAGTATTCCTTGCCTAAGAAAACCCTATGAAATTTGTTGGGTTGCCATAAGTCAACAAGTCACTTGAAGCACATGCACATAGAGATACACACACACAACTATCTATATGGCTTCCATTCTCTGTGGAAATGATTTCTTTTCTCTCTATCTTATTTATACACTTTAAACATATCTAGCAGCATGGTGTGCAGTGCTGTGCCTGTGAAAGCAAGGCTGGCACTTCTGTGCTTACTGAAAATGCTGCGGCTTGAACCTGGGACATGAGCCAAGAAAGCATCAGCAATACCACTGGGGTATGCTCCCTCCTGTGCCTATATAAACCATCAATTACAGGCTGTTTATTAATTGCTGCACTAAGCTAATATACACATCAGAACATAAAAAGAGTCATAATGCATCAGACCAAAAACCTAGATCAGCATTCTGGCCAAAAATCAATTGTTAATCCTAACTAGATCCATTAAAGCAGTGATTCCCAAATTTTGGGCTTCCATTTGTTTTGGACTTCATCTCTCAGAAACTCCAGCCAGCTTGGCCAACAACCAGGAATTCTGGGAGCTGAAGTCCAAAACATCTGGAGGACCAAACTCTGAGAGCCATTGTGCTAAAGCAATGGGATTTACATATGCATTAATTTACCATTTAGGAATTAATTAAGGGAATCTCCTCTAGCTGGGATGAAAATTGGACTGCAGGGCATGGATGCAACAGTTGTCTCCTGTTTATGTTCCCCAGCAAGTCCTACATTATGACATACTGACTCTAGTATAAATATGGTATAAATATAGGCATTATGACTAGTAGTCGTTAAAAGCCTTCTTGTTCATCAGTTTGTCTAATCCACTTGATAGTATACAACTATCACATCATATTTACACACCTATATCCAGGGCTCGTGATATGATGATAATGATGCTTACTCACCTATTTTTAAAATGGTAAATGTTTAGGTGTTCCTCGCAGGGAGTTTTTCCCAGACTTTTGGTTATTTTGTTTGCCCATTTCTGCATCTTCTTCTGCTGTATGGTATCCCGCAACCAGAACTGTACACATTATTTGGCATGAAGCAGATGCCATTCATTTCTTCACCCATTCATTCCAGTACATACCATTAACTCTCATTAGATGGTACATATATTCATCAATACATACCCAGCCAGGCCTCAAGGCAAAAAGGAAGAGGGTGAGTGTAGCGATAGCCCCAAAGTCATCAAACATCCTGAGCCCCTTGTTTTGTGCATTCCTCTCTTCTCTGTCTTTTGGAGGGTTCTGTGCTCCAACTCATCTTTAAATAGCCTCCCCCAAAAGGGCTGTGCCTGCATATGAATGACAACCTGGAAAAGAGCCCAATGTGAGTGTAACAGAAATGCACTGAATTCCAGAGAATTTTTTCTCCTCCCTTCTCCTCCTCTTCTTCAGAATTCCTGTGGGCCTGGCAGTAAAATCTGGGATATGACATAACATTCCACATTAGGGGATGGGGCAGGGGGATTGACATCTCTGACCAAGACCCTTAAAATACTTACTTTCCTTCTTTAATCCATGAAGGCTGGAATGATTCTGTAGACTCCCACCTTTCCTCTTCCTCCTCCTCCCCCCCCCACTACATTAGTCTTTTTTTTGGCTTTAAGAGCTGGATTTGTTAAATAAACTGAAGGTACATGAACAAATTTCTTCCTCTCTAAGGAGAAAAAAAAATCAGCCATTTAGGTACCACCAGCAAATGTGCATCAGCCTGCGCCAGGGGCGTGAAAGATGCAAAATGCCAACATTTCTGCAGTGTGTGGTCACCTTTTCTGAGTCAATACAGAACAAAACTGTTAACTGATGAAATAGCCACCTGACCTGCAAAATTATTCCAAAGTTATCAACATAATTTCTAAAGCATGGAAGTGAGAGAGGTCATGCTTAGAAACAATCTTCAGTCACATCACAATTCCAACATGTGTTTGAAAATTTATGTTTAAAGAAAGTTACACACATACCTTCTTAGTCTGGAATCCTTAAAGGTTCAGCTATTTATTTATTTTTAGATTTAAAGCAGCCTTGTTCTATCTGTTGTCCACTTTATGGGTTGGATGTATAGGAGATGTAATCCTAACCAATTGAAGAACATTAGGGGCTCGTTCCCACTATGATTTACGCCAATTTGCTGATAGCTTTGAAGGTGCCTCAGGTTTCAGATGCGACTGCGATCATTCAGACTCACTTTGAAGTGAGACAAATGCAAAAAAATCACTCTTTTCAGACACTCGTTTTTTTGGCGGTTCTTTTGAAAAAAATCAATTCAGAGAAGTGTTCAACCAGTGGGAATGATGGATCTGATTTGCATCTCCCCAAACTCCAGCTCCCTGAAGTTAAGGGTGGTGAGCTGGGCTCCGTTGGCCTTGCAAGTCCTCACCTGGCAGAGCAGGGCTCCACTTTTGGAGACCCAGCTTTGGGGCCACTGTGGTCATGGAGGACATAGGCGACCCAAAGGGAGTGAGCCGGGTGTGGGACCTCTCTAGCCTGGCGGCCTCCTCGAAGGAGTCAGGGCCACTCAGCTGGCTTGGTCTTGCCCACTCCTCCAGGGGTCTCTCCAGGTGGATGTTCTCTTCCTGGCCCAAGTGCTTCTTCTCCTTCTCCTTCTCCTTCTCCTCGTCCCTCTTTTCCCTCCACCTCTGAGGCATCTGGTGCTGGGCAGCCCCTCTAAGCCAGGCCAGTGTGGTTGTTGGGAGCCTCGTAGACAGGGGATGGCAGATGGGAACCACCCTGGTCTGCCACTCCAGTGGGTTCGCCCCAGCACCGGCCCTTCAAAACCTCCTCCACCCCCGCCGGTGATCTGAAACCTCTGTGCTCCTCTGTCACAACCCTTCAGCAGAGATGGATACTCATCAAGGGACCAGGACCAGACCCTTCTTCTTGTAGCCTGTCCTCCATCCCCTTGGAGCCTGGCAAACCTGGTTCCCCCACTCCAAGCTGTGGCGCAAAGGCACTCATTCCCAATTATGGGAACTACATGGATTAAGGACATAATTCACTTCCATAGTGGGAACAATGCATTGGCCTCGATCAATTCCACAACCCAGTGTCAATACAATTCACAAACCAGTGTAAATGTAAGTGGTAATGAGCCCTAGGTTGGAGGAGGTTGATTTAAAGCATGGCTGCAACAGGGTTTCGGGGGCAAGGTTCAGATGTGCTGAACTAGCATATGGAATTGCTACAAGATAGAATGTGTAGGGCTTGTGTATATAGGTTGTTAAGTGTATATAAAGAGGCAGGGAGAGAGGTGGGGGATAATGAAACAGACCACTAGTCCATTTAGTGTAATATCGATAAATGATTGCAAACTTATTCATGATATTCCCTGGTTATCTGCTATCTAAATACTAGCCAAGCCTATCCAGGTGGCCATATACCCACTTTTCCTCCAGGGACTCCAGATAGAACATATAAATCTCTATCTCCCCACCCCCCGCTCACACACACACACACACACACTTTTACCCTCATAATACCTCTGTGAGGTAAATCAAGCAAGGAGACAGTGGTTGACCCAGATTCATCTCATAGATTTTATGACTGAATGGGCATTTGGCTAAAAAGCAAGAAAACGTTCCTGCCTTTGTTGTTGTTGCTGCTGCTGTTAATATTATTATGTTCACTTAATCACAGGCCAAAAGCCATACAAAAAATATCACTTACTCCCAGTTATGCTAAGTCAACTGCACTGTTGCATGGAGCAAAATGAGGCTGGTCACTCTGCTGGACTTTGTCCGCTGTGAGAAATCAGTCAGGGAGGGAAAGATAGGAAGAAAGGGACCCTTCTTCTCTCTACTGCTCAACTATAGATAGTATCCTTTCAGCGTAAAAGCAACATTTACATTTTTTCTGCCACAAAGAATGTTTTACTACTTTTTTATTTATTGTTATTTTAGTGTGTTATTGTATCTCCTTGTGTTGTTGTTCAATGCTTTCTAGTTCACTTCAATTCATGGTGACCCCCATGAATGAGATACTTCCATGACCCCCTGTCCTCAAGTGCTCTGCTCAGGGCTTGCAGGCTGTGCAAGGTTGTGATTTCCATCCATTTGGTATGCCGTCTTCCTCTCTTTCTGATACCCTCCACCTTTCTTAGTATTATTGTCTTTGCTACTAAATCATGCCTTCCCGTGATGTGGTCAAAGAACGACTGCCTCAATTTAGTAATCTTGGCTTTCAGGGAGAGCTCAAGCTTTATCTGTTCTAGGATGCATTTGTCTGTTATTTGGCCATGCACAGTATCCTCCACACTCTTTACCAACACCACATCTTAAATGAGTTGATTTCGCCCCCCCCCCCCCCAATAAGCTGTCTTCTCCATCCAGCTCTTGTACATGGTGATGAGAAATCCAATGGCTTGGAGGATCTTAACTTTAGTGTTAAGTTTTATAGGATTTAGTCTAGTTCTTTCATAGCTGCCCTTCCCAGTCCCAGTCTTCTTCTGATTTCTTGTCTGCAACCTCTGTACTGATCAACGAGTAAATCAAGGAAACATATTTTAATTTCCTTGTCATTTTCTTGAATTTATGAAAATCCTCTGTGGTCATTATTTTTGTTTTCTTATTGTTTGCAACAAACCTGCCTTAACACTTTCCTCTTTGACTCTTTTCAGTAGTTGTTCCAGGTCTTCTTCCTTCCTCCCATCATCACTCCTGCTTCCTGTGAATCTAGACCTGCTCTGCGTACAATATTTTTTGCATATATGTTGAACAGATAAAGTGACTGAATACATCACTTTTCTGTTTAGAAACCATTCTGTTTCTTTATATTTTGTTCTAATGGTAGCCTCTTTTCCCAAGTACAGGTGAATCAAGACAATCAATTATTTCTCTACATTGATTATTACAGTAATTTTGTGGTTGCTGTTGTTTTACGTCTTGCCTAAGTTCACTCCGTGAGTTTCCATGGAATTCAAACCCTGGTCTTCAGAGTTGTAATCCAACATTTGAACCACTACAACAAACTGCTTCTCAGGTAAGATACTCAAGTGTCATTAAATACCAAAGTCAGAATCATCCTTGCCATAGTATTTCAGTCGCCCCTTTGTTCTCACGGACTTGAAGTCCATGGTTTTGCATATTCACGGAGGGGCAACCTCTGCTAAAATAAGTGGGGCGCACCCCTGCGAGGACACAACCCATCCAAACCTATGGGGCTTGAATATTAGTGAATCTCCATTTTCACGGGGGTGATGGTGTCTGGAATGGATCCCGTGCAAAAATGGAGTACCGACTGTAATGTTGTGAAAGCTGGGCAGTGAAGAAATTTGACAACAAGATGACTCTTCAGATGAACTGATTCAATAAAGGAAGCCACAAATTTAAGTTTACAAGACCTGGGAAAGGCTGTTGATAACTGGGGCTCTTGCATGTGTTTCATTCAAAGGATTGCTGTAAGTCAAAGCTGATTTGACTGCAAATAGCAACAACAAATTATATAATTATTTTGAAATGAGCCAAATCTTGTGTCATTGAATTACACAGAGCAGCCTTCCCCCAACAAGTTGCCCTCCAGGTGTGTTGGACTACAGTCCCTATCACCTTCAGCCACAATGTCCATGATTGTTTGGGATAATGGAGTGTGCTCTCTAATACTTCTGGAGGCTGTCATATGGAAAAGACTACCATAGACTGGTTGTAAACTGTCTGAAGGTTTAATTATGGTAGAACCAGAGAAGCTCTTTAGCCAAAGCATTCTTAAATAGCTGTTTTCACTGTGCAGCATTACATAATTTGAACTATTACCAAAAATCATTAGAATTATGGAATTAAAAAAAAAACAAATTCAGAAGACATGGATAAAAGCATTGAAGAAGAAAAAGGTAAGTTAACATGGACATTTTTGTTGCTGCTGCCGCTGCTGCTATTGCTCCAGGGAGATATTAAGCATCTTTGACATCTTTATATCTTCTTGTTCAAAAGTAGTTCAGGCAAAAATGAAATAGAGAAATTCAAATTGCCCCAAATTTGGGTGTTGGCTTTCTTTGATCATTCTGAGTCATTCAGCCATAATGTCTTGGCTTGTGTGGTAGGCATCATTAAAAAAAGGTTAGTGTGGTTAACAGGGTGCTCATCCTGTTAACCACACCAGGTAAAGTTTCCCCACTTTCCATTATTACTCTGAGAATAATCTTAGGTCTTGGTGGAACCCTAAATGTTCATAAGTCTTAAGGTTTTGACACCCTCCTTGTTTTGCCCAGCTGAGCTTCCTCTCTTTTCAGCCCAGAGCTTAAAGAAAATAATGCAATGCCAAGGATTTTTTTAAATCCATCTGAAAAGACTAGAGGAATCAATCTTATGTACATGTATGTATGTGCCTTCAAGTCTCCTGTTGATTTATGTTGACCCCAATAGTTTCATAGGTTTTTGTTTTTAAGGCAAGAAATACTCAGAGGTGGTTTTGCCAGTTTCTTCCTCTGAAATGTAGCCTACAGTGCCCAGTGTTCACTGCTGGTCTCCTATCATTTAGACACCTATACTCTGATCTATAATTAAGAGGTTAATTTGCATGGTATTTCCAAGTAATGATTAAGAAGACTTCTTATACCTTCAATTTGTTTTCAACTATTTTTAGTAATTTTAAACTATTTTTTAAATTTGCCTATTTAACAAATTAATTGATTGCTGAACATTATCAAATAAAACTGTTACTGCATTAGCCCTAATATTTCCATGCTCTGTTAACAAATACTAAGAGCAGCATGGATGTTGTGTCTGTCCAGCAACACTTAATACCTGAATAGCATAGTGAGTAGCAAGCACAAAGGTGACCTGACAACAGTATTTCCAATATGCTGGTCCTCCCACATTCGCTGGGGTTAGGGGTGAAGGACTCTTGTGAATGTGGAAAAACTGCAAATAAAAAAACACTATTATTTTTACCTGAGAGAACACCTCTAGGAATCTCCAGATCCTCCGGTGCAACTCTATGGTCAACATCTACCTAAGGTTGATCATAGAATCATGCTGGAGGATCTACAAATACCTAGAGAAGTGATTTCTCAAGGAACTCTAGGTTCTCCAGTACAACTTTATGGTCAACTTTTGGCAGAGTTGCGCTGGAGGACCTAGAGATTCCTAGTGAGAACATATTAATCAAAACCACAAATAAATCCACAAAAGGCAAAGCTGCAAGTGTGGAGGCAATGTGGAGGTAAATGTGCAGCCTTTACTTACAGTTGGCCCTTTATATCTACTGATTTTTTTATCCACAATTCAAAAATCCTTGGGTTGAAAATATTATATATATATATATATATATATATATATATATATATATATATATATAAATTCCTAAAAGCAAACCTTGACTTTGGAGTTTATCACACGGTGAGCTCTGTGCAAAATCGCTGTTTAAAGTAAAAAAAACCCTGCAAATGTGGAAGCTTTTAATGAATGGGATTTCTCCCGTTCTGCCCTGTGTGAAAAGTGAAAGCGCTGTTGAAAGGAGGTTAATCCGAACGGAAATTAGACAAACACTGCTTCTTTTTACTTTCGGTATCTTCCAAAAGTAAAAAGAAGCAGTTTTTGTCTAATTTCCGTTCTGATTAACTTCCTTTTAACAGTGACGTCGTCTGAAAAAAACACCCGCTTTTGCGGGTTTTGTTTAATTTAAAGCCCCGTTTCTGCACGGGATTTCCCCAGTGTGATAAACTCCTTTGCTATTTTATATAAGGGACACCATTTTTACTATTCCATTGTACATAATGGGACTTGAGCATCCACGGATTTTGCTATTCCTGGGGTGTCCTGGAACCAAACCCCAGTGGATACCAAGGGCCCACTGTAATATATTTCTGAATTACAGTAAACCCTCTGTATCCAGTGGTGTACCCACTTGGGATGTCACTCGGTGCGGGGGAGGCAGGGCTTCTGGGGTGGGACTTCCAGGGATGGGGTCATGTGGCGCAGGCCAGGAGAAACGGCCATGCTGCTGGCCTGGGAAGCCTGCAAGAGCCCCACGCCAGCCATAGAGAAGGCGTTGCAGGTGTGGGGAACCCTACGCTGGCCAGAAAAATGGCAGCACGGGCCTAAGGAGCCCTGACCTGGCTGGAAACATGGTGGTGTGGGCCATGGAAATGGCCGCACGCCACCCGCCTAGGCCAGAGACACCTCCCCAAGGCCCAGAACAGCCCCAAGGGACACCCGCATGGGCCCAAGGAGTGTCTGTGGGTGGCAGGGCCAATTGGGTATCACCCCCCTGCATCTGGGGTGTCACTCCCCTTCTGGAATATCACCCGATGTTCCCCCCCAAGGAACGTCTGTATCCATGGATTCTTTATTAATAGAATCAACCATCCATGTTTTGAAAATATTTTAAAAATACATAAATACCATGGATTTTAGTATCCTGGAACCAAACCCCAGTGGGTATCAAAGGCCCACTGTACAAGCATATCTCTATTAGCTGTGGCAGGAAATCTGAGTGGACTCAGATCCTGACAGAATTTCAGCTGGGCTCTGAGTTCAACCTGAGTTTAATGGGTTCTCTTCAATGCATGTCTGTTGTGTGGCATTCCCAGAGCGACTCTAGGAATGAAGTAATTTGAAAGTGTTTATGTCTATGGGCGAATGGGATGTCACCCCCTTCAAAGTTGTGCCAAATGGGTTCAGTGAGTCTCAGCTGCCTGGTCTCAAATTGTGTCTGCTTTGGACTATATCGAAAGACTTATAAAAATATGTTTACTGGAACTTGGCTCCCAAATGGATCTTTAACGTGGAACAATCTGGATACCAGTCATCAAAGTTTTGATGGTTTCACAACCTTCTAAGAATCTAGCTCCAAACTGTGTTGACCTGTTTGTTGTAAAAAGACTGGTTAATGGAGTGATGGCCGAGTTGATATTGCCCAAGACTTATAAACATTTGCATCCTGTGTTTCATTTCAACCTGCTCAAACCAGCATCAGAGACCAGCCTGAGGCATCCATGAGTATTACCTCCATCCCCCATAAAAACTGACGGATGGTGACCAAGTGAAAAATATTTTGAACTTTAGATTTCACGGGGCAAAATTCAATAGTTTGTTCAATGGAAACACTTTCCAAAGGGGGAACAAAACTAGGTAGATGCTAAACATATGCAGACACCAGAATTAGTGAGCAAATTTCACAGGTGCTACTCTGGCAAACTGGGAGCTGGTTGAATACTAGTTAATTGTGGGTTAGATTAGCTATTTAGTTTAATAATTTTGGAGAAATGGGGGGGGGCCAGAATGTCAGGATCCATGTCCCCTCAAATTTTCTGCCATAGCTTTTAGAGGTATGCTTGTATGTTTATAGTAGTTTGATGATCAAAATCTTATGCAATCTTTAAGACTACTGCACAAGTTTTAGTTTGAGAGCACCTCTGTATTTTAAAATCTTATTTACTGACACAAAACCAGTGTTTATTTGGCCCAGATATACTCCCAGTCAACCCAATAGGAGACCCATTAGGCTTCCTGCTGCACTGCACCATCAAAGGAGAAAAGAAAGTTACATCAAGGAAAAGTTGCCTTTTCCCCTTAAACAGAAGAAATCCAACTGGTTTCCTCAAATACCGTTTCTTCACTTTAAGTATAGAAGATTAACACCTGCTTACATTTTTAATGCATACAGCTGCTGCAACTACAGACCCACTGTCAGGAATAGGGTGGTAACCCATCTACACCCAAATATTTGAAATTACTGAAGGCCATCATTACCTGAACAGAATGTTCCCTAGATGTGTTATCCAGTAAATTTTCTGCTTCTGGCCATTTTATCATTTTAAAAACAACTGTCCAAACTTGAAATAATTTAAATATTTCTACAGCTCTAGCCCAGCCTTTTCCAACTTGGTACTCTTCAGACACGCTAGACAATCGTTCCATCATGCCCTACCATCAGGTTGTAGAAATCTGCTCTAGCTCAGTTCTATATCCTTAAAATTACACTTTACTCTCAGCAGAAAATCTGTGACTGGATTATTAAACAAGAGAATAAAAATCAATGTGCATTTAGGGATTCTTAAAGAAAATTATTTATTTATTACATATATAACCCACCTGTTCTCTAAACCGTTCCAGTATTTCCCAATGTGGCATGATTCTCTCCCTTGTGCCTGACCAGTGGACACCCAGTATACCCATTTGGTTGAGTCAGAACTGGAACTTGCAGGCCAAAGCACTTGTTATTTTTATTGTGGGATGGGAAATATGTAACTCCTCAGATTTTGTAGGACTGAATCTCCTATCAGTCCTCACCAATATAACCAATGGGCATGGCTGATAGGAGTTGCATTCTAACATCTGGAAGGCTATAGATTCTCCATCTTTTTTTCTAAAAATGTTAATAATAAACAACCATACCTGGACTTTTAATAAACAGTAAGCTGGATGATCCCCCTGAGTTTTCACCTGGATGGAAAGTTTTCTTCATGCTAACTGCTATAGGGAGTGATTTTCATCAGGATTACAGCTGGTGAGAAAAAGCAAAACCTCTCCATGCCATGCATTTTGATCCCAGCGAAGCCTCCATAGTATTGATGTTTATTGGTTTTTTTAAAAAAAATATGCACAATTGCTTACTTTGCCAATGAAGTAACATCTAGCTTGACTCTAGTTCTATATCCAGTCTGAGAGACCTGTAATACTTGCTTCATGCCAGTTCCCATCAGTGAGTGGCGAGTGCTGTTTGGAGTATTGGGTCAAGAACATTTGGATGGCCACAGATTCTCCACTTCTAATCTATGTGAGTGGGGCCTGTCACTGCAATTGTTGTGCCATGCTGGCTTTGACATACTGTGGTGGTGTGTACCTTCAAGTCATTTCCAACTTCTGACCTAAATCAAACCTATCATGGGGTTTTCTTGGCAAAATTTGTTCAGAGGTTTGCCATTGCCTTTCCCTGAGGCTGTGAGCATGTAACTTGCCCTAGGACACCCAGTGGGTTTCATGGCCAAGCTAGGGATAGTATAAACATGGTCTTATCTCTTTAATGAACTGATATCACACGATGAAGCATGGACCACAAGATATGTTTGTTTCATGCAAGTCCTCTCTCACTTCCAAGGAGATTATCACACAAGGATAACAAACGGGAGAAAAACAGAATGCTCCCATCATGATTACGCGATCACATGAAGATTTTCAGATGATATCATGCTCATCCCATACTTCTCCCATTAACAACCTGGAATTTTCCTGTAACTTCTTATTCATGGGAAATCCCCATAAATAGCTTGCCAATAGCGCTTCTCTTGCGCTATCGCAAAGATGCAGAAGCCAATAATACTGTGTTCGTGCTATCGCGGAGCAATCTGGGACCTTTTCCCAGACTGCATTTAGGTACATGCAATTCATTTTCATTACTAGGATCCGTTTTGGAGGGGATTTCTATGTTACTTCTTCACCTCAAGCCGTTTGGTCTAGTTTCCTCATTTCATACTGGTATCTAAGTGCCTGGGTGTAGATACTGAAGTCTCATTCCAGCTTTATTACCAGTGTGACATCAAGCAATGTAGAACATAATTTTCTTTGAACTGTATAAAAACAACATTCTGAAATATATCCGTTTTTTAAATCAAATTTATCTTGTTCTGTTCGGGACATAACCATGCTTTTCAGACATGCACAGTTGCGCCAAAATGGTGCATGTGTTAAACATTTGATAACACTGCAATAATGCTACAAGAATGGATGTATGCGGAATGCAATTGCATGTGTCTATCATTTTTATCTCATTTTAATTGTCGTGTGATTGTGCGACTGTGTGAAAATATAGATTGCTATAGTGCTATGCTTCTGTTACCTTCAAATAGCGCAATCCTTGTGCTTTTTTCCCCAGACTCCTTAACTCCCACCTTTTCTATTTGATTTTTACAACAATCCCATGAAGTAGATTAAACTGAACAAGATGCATGACTAGCTGTAGGGGTATTGCCCATGGTGCAATTAGATAACTGTAGATGCGCACAAACAGGGTGACCAGATGTCATCCTAACCTCAAAGGAGGACAAGGCACTGCAAATCTAGGACATTGAAGAAAAATGTAGAATATTTTTTTTTAAAAGCTAAAAACACTAATATAAATATAAGATCATGTCACATGGTTTATTATACATGTAATGTATTTTAGGATGAACTAAACTGTATTTTTCTGATGAACTTAACTTCATTAAAATGCCTTATTGGTATTATCTGATATTTAAATCTTCTCTTCCTACCTTTCTTCTCCCTCTTCGGTCCTTTCCAGGCCACCTAATTCTACTTCCCTCTGCTTCCCCCCATTCTGAATCCAATGTTGAAACTTTCTCCCAGTCCCCACCAGGGAATTGGTGTTGGGTGGCCAGGAATGGTCTGGAGGGGCAGACGGAAGATGGTGGGGAGAAAATTTTAACATTGGGCTCAGAATGGAGGGAGGTGGAGTGAAGTGGCGCTAGTTGGTTGAGAGAGGTACAATTGAAAGTGAAGGACTGATCATAGACACATTACTCAGACACATTACTATCTGCACTGAATATGGGAGAAGCCTTGAAAACTAGCTTAAAGGGATTATCCTTCTTCCTCGAGCAGCCCATTGCTTAACACGTTTGCTGTCCTTTTTCCTTCCAAGAATCAAATGCTCCCCATGCTCTGGGGGCAAGTCTTGTTTGCTGCTGATGATCTTGGGGAAAAAGAACTTTAGAAGGACGCCCCTCTATCCCACTATTTGCAGCAAGGACAGACTACCAAGTAGACACATTTCTTGGGGGACAGCAAGTGGTGTTACATAGTGGGGTTCTTAGTCAAATTGAGCTTATTAGTCCAAGGGAGTACATTTTGGAATTCCTCCCAGACAGAAGGTTGAAATGTAGGATATATTGGGGGAAAGGAGGATGTCTGGTCAACCTGATCACAGATGAGAGACTCTTTTAGATATGATTATTTCATTGACTTCAAAACTGATAAGCCAACCCAACTGTGCTTTGGAGGCTCTCCTGCTCATTATTTCATTGACTTCTGCCTTGCCCTGATGGTGCCATTGATCCTAACAACAGGCTGGATGACTTAGCTCTTGCTTTTACTTCTAAGTATTTCAGTCTGGAGCTACTCCACTAGTCACAACAGAGCAATTCTGGAGTTGCAAGAGAACTGCTGAGATAATCATATTTAAAGCTACAAAATGAACTTATTTCCCGGAGAAATAAATTATTAACAATGACAAGGACATGAAGATGAGTAAGCTCCTCAAATACACATTTCTCTAGAATGCAACAAGTTTTCCCTTTGCAGCTGGGAGTATATTTGTTTGAACCCAACACAAGGAAAACAAGATGGTTGAATCAGTGGATAAAGAATCCATGGATACAGAGGTCAATTGTAATTGTTGGGAATTGGCTTGGTTGAAACAACCTAACAGGTTAGAAGAAGTGCACTATTGCAAAGGAGTGCAGTCACCAACACTTTTTAGATAACCCCCTTCCTGCAAGACAAGGTGAGGCCAGTCCATGACATGCTCACATTAGTGGGAGTAACCCAGTGAGAAGTGAAGCGGGTGCAGGCACCAACATGAAGTTTTGTCATACCATTCTGTGTGAATGCAATGAATAAGTCATACCAAGTTTAAAGCAATAAAGTAGAGGGGTGTGTGTGTGTGTCCATAATTTGTATCATTGTAAACATAATCTCTAACATATTCTGCCTGACATTTTGGATGTTCGTTGCTGCTTGGTATGCAAAAGCAATGTTCTGATTAATGCCAATGTTTCCATGCAATGTCAATTATACAGTTCAGATGATCCTTCCCTTTTAACATTCTTGATCGAAATTTAAATTTAAATGAAGCTATTTTCCCATAGCAGCCTGGCATTTCGAAGAGGAGAAAAGCTCAGGAAACTTCCTTGGACAGTGTCTGTTGGCTGGAGAGATTCTGGGAGTTGTATTCTAAAAGTTTAACTTTTCCAAGGTCTTAACAGGAAAACCATCCACATGAGCTCCTCACTTCTCTCCCTTCATACGCATTTGTCATTCTAAAAGGAAGGGGTGGCAAAAGTGTGGCCTTCCATCTGTATCAGGCCACCAACCTCACTAGGGGGTTCAAAAAAAGGATTATCGCTCCAAAATGCTCCCAAAGGATGGAGGACATATTCACTATGTTTGAATACCCTCCCGGGCACTGCAGGGATCACAGAATCATACAATCATAGGACGTTATCACATGGGGAGTTGCGGGGAGAAAGTGGAAATGAACCGGACGAATGGAAAACTTTAATTTACAGGATTTGTCCCGTTCCGCCTGGTCTGATAACTAAATTCGAATTTAAAAGGGGGTTAATTCGAATGAAAACCTGATCTTTTCATTTTCAGAATTTTTGAGGAAATGAAAAGATCAGGTTTCCGTTCGAATTAACCCCCTTTTAAATTCAAATTTAGTTATCAGACCAGGCGGAACAGGACAAATCCCGTAAATTAAAGTCTTCCGCTCATCCGGTTTATTTCCACTTTCTCCCCGCGACTCCCCGTGTGATAACGTCAATAGAGTTGGAAGGGACCACAAAGGCCATCCAGTCCAACCCTTACCATGCAGGAATTCCACCCAGCCTCTGTTTAAAGACCTCCAAAGAAGGAGACTCCACCAAACTCCGAGGGAGTGTGTTTCATTGTCGAACAGCTCTCATTGGACGTTATCACACTGGGTCTAAAGCGGCACTTTACCTGCATCATGCCGACATTATGCCGGCTCCCTGGATCCTGTGATCAGACGACGTCGCGGCAAACCCAGCCCATCCCTGGATCATCCCTGCGCCATCCCTGCATCATCCCAGCTCTTTTGAATTCCGGGAATCTTCAGGAATTACAGGGGTCTATTCTGGAATGGTGCTGGATTGATTCCAGGCAGCTTTTCTTGCCGCTTTGAGACCCTAGGTGTGATAACGTCCATTGTCAGGAAGTTTCTTCTAATGTTGAGTTGGAATCTCTTTTCCTGTAGTTTGAATCCATTGTTCCAGGTCCTATTGTCTGGGAGAATCCTTTTTGCAAACAAAAATTTAACAGGGAATGACTTTTACTCAATTCCTGTTATTAAAAAAAGCCTCTCCTGGGCCTAAAATGGCCCTGGAAGACCCCCAAATATAGCGACAATTCCCCCTTTGCTCCCTAGAATGTATTTGGGGGCCAAAATGTTGACTTATGTACTGTTGTACCATGCCTATTCCTGCTGGGCTTTTTAACGTATTTTAGAGCACTTTTGGTCATCCCAGTACTCACTGCAGTCTAACTGTGAAAACCTTCCTTGGGGGGAAAAACTCCCAGAACTTGGAAAGTTACTTTAAAATAAAAGTCAATTACAGTTACAGTTTGAAGACCCCAAGAAGTTGACAGCTGCTGTTACAGTCAAAGTTTTTAATTGTGAACATGAGCTTTCAGAGACTTAGTCGACTTCCAAAATGCATCTGAGGAAGTAGACTGAAGTCTACGAAAGCTCATGCTGCCAATTTCTTTCTTTCCGTTAGTTACTTTTAAATGTAGGTGCATGTGTGTGTGCCTTAAAGTCACCTGTTGATTTATGGTAACCCCATAAATTTCATAGGGTTAAACCTTCTTGAAGGAGGGACAAAGGCAGCTGATGTCTCAGCAGTGGCAGTAGATTAGTCCACCTTCTCCTTTCTCTCTCTCTCTCGCTCTGAAGGCTGCTAGAATGCTGTTGTGCCTTCATGTCATTTCTGACTTATGGGACCACTTCTGGCTAAGTACCAAACTGTTACCATTCAAACACATAGCTGGGTTAGTCTGGAAAGTCAGTATGCAAAGGGATCATGCAGCACCTTTGAGACTAGACTGCCAGAAATAGTGCAACTGAGGCCACTTTAACTGTCCTGGCTCAGTGGTAGGGAATCACGGGAATTGTATTTTTTTTCAGGGACATTGAGCCTTCTCTGCCAGAGAGCTCTGTTGCCACAATAAACTACAGTTCCCATGATTCCCTAGCAATGAGCCAAGACAGTTAAAGTGGCCTGAATTTGCACTATTTCTGGCAGTCTGGGGGGTTGCAGACTGCCAGAAATAGTGTCCACTTTTAGGGTTAGGGTTAGTGCTAGGTAATCATGGGAATTGTTTTTTTTCTGGGACATTGAGCGTTCTCTGTCAGAGAGCTCTGGTGCCACAATAAACTACAGTTCCCATTCCTAATCCTAACCCTAAAAGTGGACTCAATTTGCACTATTTCTGGCAGTCTGCAACCCCCCCCCGTTTTGTTACCAGATGTAAGCCAGAATTAACAGTGCAATCCCATTCTGAAGATGTCTACTCAGATGTAAGCCTCACAGCATTCATTCGCACTTGTTGTTATGTGTTGTCAAGTGGGCTTTACCTTGATAACCCTGGGACTGAGAGACCTCCAAGACAACCTGGCATTGCCATCCCATTAACTGCTTAGGTCTTGAAAATGTAGGGCCGTGGTTTCTTGGTTAAATCAATGTACCTATAATGAAAATGTCCTGGTACTTTCAGCTTTAGTGAGCATCCTTACTTATTCCACGTAAGCATGTGTAGACTGCAGCCTAAATCAAAGCTTGGCAAAGTTAATCTTTTACAGTGGGCATGCTAGTTGGCAGATTCTGGGAGCTGTAGTCCAAAACCAGCAACTTTTCTAAGCTTTGGTCTACACAAAAACGTGTGGAAGGCACTCCTGTCAAGGTCTCCAGTTCCTTGTGGTTAACCTTCCTTTTCTGTTGTGTCAATGCACATATCCTGTTCACTGGGGAAGGATGCTGCTCAAGACAAACAACATTACTGGTTGAAGGGCAACAGTATTGGCTGGAGAAAATATGGGCAGGCAGGCATGAAGAGTTGTCTTATTACTCCTGGCAGATGACTGCTTGGAATTGGAGTTGGTTAAAGCATCTGACTCATCTCAGACACTAAGATATGTGGGCATTGATAGAACCCTCTTCAGAATGTACAGCTGGCTTCTCTGGAATTATATCCTGGAGGGCAAAAGACATTATACCCAAAATGTTCACAAAAAGCAGCCCCTTCCTGCTCAGCCAACCAGAGTTTTGAAAAGCTACTTTGGGGAGCTACAGTTCATAGAACATCCCCAACTAGCATAGCTACTGGGAGTCATCATCCAAACATATAACTTTGAAAGCTATGCTGTGATCAGAACAGGTTCACAACTCTGCTTAGTATCTTCCTATACCCCTCCATACCATCCGAACTATGGGGCTTTGCAGATGGGCAGCCTTGGGCCACGCCAGGAAACGGAGGATTGGGGCCAAGGCTGCCCCACACCTCGGCCCCAATCCACCCTTTTGGCGCCTGGGAAAGGAGCGCCAAAATGCCCTCCTTTCTCAAGCAGCAAAAAGGGTGCCGGAAGAGGCGGCACGCAGCTCTTCTGTGTATCTTCCTGCGCAGCGTATGAAGACATTGTGCCGGGAGGACGTATGCAGTGATACCTATTTATCTACTTGCATTTGCATGCTTTCAAACTGCTAGGCTGGCAGAAGCTGGGACCAGTGATGGGAGCTCAACTCCATCATGGGGCACTTGGGCCTCGAACTGCCAAACTGCCGATCTGGCAATCAACAGAGTCAGCGTCTTAACCATTTGAGCCACTGCATCCCTTGTTGTATTTCTTGCCTGCCTCACCTAACATCTGAACTGAGATCAGAAACAGAAAATGCAGGCTCAAACAAAAATCCATCAGTGCTACCTTTATGGGCCAACCAAAATGCACCATATACTTGTTGCAAGCTTTCGAAGCTCTGTGGGCTTCTTCTTCCTCAGGCAAGATGTTACAAACCAAACAGGAGAAAAACAATTGGAGATGTTAGTCAGATGCCTGCATATCATTTCAGTTTTTAGTTAAGATGGTATCTGGTGGGGAGGATATATTTTGTAGGCAGGATCCTTCTCCTCCTGGACTTGTGGCTATTGGGAGATTTGCAAAGTCCAGGAAATTTAAAATCCATTTGCATCTCAACAGGGACCCCTCTTTTGCAATCCAGCCCTACGCCTAACATCTTCAATATTTTCCCCTTCCTGTTTGCCTGATGAAGAAGCCAGTGTGACTTCGAAAGTTTGCAACATGTAATTGTGCATTTTGGTTGGCCCAATAAAGGCATCTTAAACCACTTTAATGACGGATTTTGTCCGACGTTGTGTGAAATTGTTGCGCATAATTACGTGTTTCGGATTTTTTTAATCAGGACTTGTACAAGATAAACTATAGATTCTCCCCGTGTGATAAAAGTCCCTTGTTCGGATGTTACTGGATTTGCTACCCCTGGATGTTTACCCAAAACCTGAGAGGGGACTGGAGAAGAGATGGTTAAGAGAAGATATGATAGCCCTTTTTAAATATTTAAAGGGACGTCATATTGAGGAGGGAACAAGCTTGTTTTCTGCTGCTCCAGAGAACAGGACACGGAGCAATGGATGCAAACTACAGGAAAAGAGATTCCACCTCAACATTAGGAGGAACTTCTTGACAGTAAAGAGAGCTTTTCGACAGTGGAACACACTCCCTTGGAGTGTGATGGAGTCTCCTTCCTTGGAGGTCTTTAAACAGAGGCTGGATGGCCATCTGTCACAGGGGATGCTTTGATTGTGAGTTCCTGCATGGCAGAATGGGGTTGGACTGGATGGCCCCTTGAAGTCTCTTCCAACTCTATGATTCTATGAGGTTGTTGTTCTTCTCCGCCTGCAGGGGCCGCTGTGGGCGAAGAGCGGACCTACAGCAGCGGCCCCGGGGATCCTCTCCCAGCCGGGCCGCTCTAGCCGGGGAACTCGTGCGGCGGTGGCGGGAGGAGGCGAGACGGGAGCGTTTGCAAGAGCAGGCCTCGGCCTCGGCCTGGCCGCCGTAAAGAGAAAGAAGAGGGAGGCGGAGAAGCGGCGCTGAACCGGGGAGGCTCCCCGTCGCCCACCGGCCGGCCGGGCCTCCCTGGGCCTAGGCCTCCCGGGGCGGCGGGGGCAGTATGGCCGCCAGCCTGTGGATGGGAGACGTGAGTCAGGAGGGGCCCGAGCCCAAGCCCCGGTCCCTGAGGGCTTCCCAAGAGAACAGCCTCCCCGGCCCTTTCCCTCAGGCGGAAGTTCCTGGCAGGCAGAGACCGGTGCTTCTGGGGATTAAGAGTCTCTTTCCACAGATGGAATCTAAGCAGGGCCAGCCCTGGTTGGGACTTGGATGGGAGACCGCCAAGGAACACCAGACGCTCTAGGCTGTACACTCGTTCCCTCCACATTTGCAACAAATGACAGTACTTGCCCATCGGGATTGCAGAATATTGCAGAATACTTGCCTATAGGGATACATTAGGGAATACTTGCCTATAGGGAAATATTATGGAATATTTGCCTATAGGGAAACATTGGGGAATATTTGCCTATAGGGAATATTGGGAATTACTTGCCCGTAGGAATACATTGAGGAATATTTGCCTATAGGTAAATACTGGGAATTACTTGCCTATAGAGAAACAGTGCAGAATACTTGTCCATAGGGATACATTAGGGAATATTTGCCTATAGGGAAATACTGGGAATTATTTGCCCATAGGTAAACATGGCAGAATACTTGCCCACAGAGAATCATTGGGGAATACTTGCCCATAGGGAAACATAGGCAACATCTCCAATGTTTCTCTATGGGCAAGTACTGTCATTTGTTTTAGTACATCCCTTTTTCCACAGATGTAGTATGCCTTCTTGGAAGCTATGCAGGGTCAGCCGTGGTTGGTACTTTGAAGGGAGACCACCAACAAACACTAGGTGCTCTAGGCTATACACTTGTCCCTTCACATTTGCAGCTTTGACTCTTCTGGATTTGATTATTTGTGGGTTTGATTGATATGTTCTCTCCCTATGAATCTCTATATCCTCCAGAGAAATTCTGATGGAAGTTGACCATAGACTTGCACTAGAGGACCTAAAAATTCCTAGAGAAAACACTTCTCTAGGCATTTGTAGGTCCTGCAATATAATTCTGTGGTCAAATTCTGGCAGATGTTGACCAGAGAGTTCTGCTGGAGGACCTAGAAATTCCTAGAGAGATGTTCTCTCAGATTAAAAAAGTACTGTTTATTTATTTGCGGCTTATTTTCACTTTCACAGGGGTCCTCTGCCCCTAACCCCAGCAAATGTGGAGGGAGAAGTGTATTTCAGAGGAAGGAACTGGCAAAAGCACCTCTGATGCTGCATCTACACTGCAGAAATAATCCAGTTTGACAACACTTTAACTGCCATGGCTCCGTGCTTTGTAATTCTGGGAACTGTAGTTTATTGTGGCACTAGAGCACTCTGACAGAGAGAGCTAAGTGTCTCACAATGGCTGCATCCTACAGTGAAATAATCTGCAGAAATAATCTAGTTTGGCACCTCTTTGGAAGTAGACTGAAGTCTACAAAAGCTCATGCTACCAATTTCTTTCTTTCAGTTAGTCTCAAAGGTGCTACAAGATCACTGTACATACTGATTCTACAGATTAACACGGCTATATCTTTGAATTCTACCACTATTTCTGTATTTTTTGTTTGTTTAGCTAATAGCGAAGCTTGTGATGTAGGAGTGCTAGACCATGGCACCTTTTTTCCATCTTTCTTTCCTGCCCCATATTGTAGTTCCCTTCAAAAGTTTCATTGCTTCTCTTTGGCAAACTGTCTTCTGTACACATTTGCATACAATCTTTAGACAATGTTGCCTGCAGGGAAGAAGCACCTCTTAAATGAATCTTAATTGTGTATTTCTTAATGTACTAATGGATGAACTCTTGCTTTACCTTTTCAGCTGGAACCGTACATGGATGAGAACTTCATTTCAAGAGCCTTTGCTACTATGGGAGAGCTAGTTCTGAGTGTGAAAATCATTCGAAATCGATTGACAGGGTATTTCTATCTGTATTTTTTACTACATACCTAGTTTGCATGTAGATCTTGTTGTAATATTAATGGCTGTGGCAGAACTTTTATCTTTTTAAGCTGTGTGGTTCATACAGTATGACCAAAACATGGAAAATTTGTCTAATCAGAGATCATCAACCACCTTTTGTTATTACAAGAAGCTCCTTACACAGAGTCAGAGCACTAGTCCTTTTAACCAAGTATTTGTTTACACTGGGTGGCAGCAGCTCTCTGGGGTTTCACACAAAGGTTTTCTCCAGTTTTACTAGAGATGCACCAGACTGAATCAGACATTTTGGTGAGAAACACATATTCTAACACTAATCATTTTTTTTTTAAAAATGCCTTCTTTTGGAGATAAAGACAATAGTGGGGATTCCTTGCTCCTCAGTCTTGCAGTCATTGAAGCAGAAATGTTATATTTTAAACCTTGAATTGGGATCCAAACCTTCTTCCCATTGCATGAATAGAAGTGCAAAACATCTTAGATTCAGGTCACTTCATGTTCATCTGGCCTTTGCAGGCTGCCAGAAATAATGCAAATTGAGTCCACTTTAACTGCCCTGGCTCAGTGCTAGGGAATCATGGGAATTGTATTTTTTTCTGAGACATTGAGCCTTCTCTGTCAGAGAGCTCTGGTGCCACAATAAACTACAATTCCCATGATTTCCCTAGCACTGAGTCAGGGCAGTTAAAATGGACTCAATTTGCACTATTTCTGGCAGTCTGCAAAGGCCCTAAGATACTCTTTTAGTGGGGCTGTTAGTGCCTCTGTCTAACAAAAAGTGGAAACTGCCTGGCCTTCCAGATGTTGTTTCCAAGCTTCCTCACTGTTGGCTATGCTGGTCATAGCACAGCTGTTGGAACTTGCTATTTAACAGCCTCTGGAGAGATGCACAATTCCTGGCCTAGTCTAAATCGTTGCTGAAGAAAAGGCTTGGAGAATGTGTAGTTCTCCCAATATTGCTGAGCCATAACTCTTTAACCCTCACAATTTGTAGTAGAATGTTAAAGAGTTGCAGTTGGGCACCAAAATAATTTTTTTTAGTTTTTTGCAGATACTAAAAGACAGAGAAATCATGTGAAATCTGATTATTTAATTTTTGATCTCTCAGTTTGCAGAACTGTTTTCACATGTCAGTTCAAAACATATCTTTCATGCAGTGGTTCTCTTTTTCCAGGATTCCAGCAGGCTACTGTTTTGTAGAATTTGCTGATCTGGCAACTGCAGAAAAATGTTTACACAAAATCAATGGGAAACCCCTTCCTGGGGCCACACCGGTAAGTAGTAGTAGTAGTAGTAGTAGTAAATTACATTGCTAAAAAATCAGGGCTCAAACAAAAAGTGCAGTCACATTGAACTCAGTGAATCTTGTCTTTAAGTATGGAAGTTATAGAACATGTATAAAACCTCCAGGGGCGCCAGCCTATGAATGGGAGACATGAGTAAGGAGGGGCGGAAGAGCTGCGGGGCCCAAGTCCCAGCCCGTTACGGGGGGGAGGGAGATGAATGCTGGGCTTCAGAAGAGAACAGCCTACCCAGCCCTTTTCCTCCCTTGTGGTCCCCCCTTTTCCCCTCAGGCGGATTTCCTTACAGGCAGAGACTAATGTGGTGGTGCTTGTGGAGATTAGTTTCCTTCCAGAAATGTAATATGTCTTTGAAGTTAAGCAGGGTCAGCCCTGATTAGTACTTGGATGGGAGGCTGCCAACAAACACTAGGTGCTCTAGGCTGTATTTTAGAGGAAGGAACTGGTGAAACATAATCACATTGTTGGCTCACAGCTTGCATAAAAATGGTTCCTTACCAATTTTCAAATCTGGATCCCCCATAAAGTAAATTTGGCATGGGTGTATGAGTTAAATTGCAGTTGACAAGATAATATTTGCCATATGGTTCTAACTGCTGAAAACGTTGGCAAACACTGTCCTTTTTCTCTGAAGATGCTAGCCATAGATGCTGGCGAAACGTCAGAAAGAAACTCTTCTAGAACATGGCCACACAGCCCGAAAAAACCCACAAAAAACCTATGGATGCCGGCCATGAAAGCCTACGACTTCACACTGTCCTTTTTAATGAAATGAGAACCAGGTACTGTCCATTTGAATGGTGGTGCCAGAAATGAAGACTTCAAGGCTGGCCATGGTAGATTACTTTGTAGATACATCCATAATTCATATGAGATAACTGATATACCTGTTGGTATGTAAGAAAATCTGGATGGCTGAACCCTCACCTGATTGGAATTCACATCTTTTTTATTGAAATTCTAGGAGGAGATGAGCCCCCACCCCCAAGCTCCTGAACAATGCATTTAGTTTTTGAAAATACCTACAAAGTATGATTAGAGGGATTCCACAAATAACATAAACAATTCAAAGTATAACATTAATTTTAATCTTGTTTACTTTACCCTGCAGATTCATCTTTAAGCTCGCCCATCTATCTAAATCTTATGCAATATGTTTTATCAATTTATGTATATTAAGATTAATAATCTGAGATAAGTCCCTAGGGATAATTATCTTCCAATAATTAATAGGTCAGGTGATATTGAAACCACCACCATGTTCAGTTCTCAGCTTAGAGATGAAATGTTTGGGTGGCCTTTAGGTAATCTGCTTCTTCCGTCAGCATCTGCTCTTGTATTTAAAATGAGAATCTGGTTCTAAGTTTGCTATATAAAGAAAAGGGGGCCTCATATGCTCAGGGGGAAGCACCTTATAAATTTGAAGCATTATAATTTACATAGTACTATACCAAGGAACTATTTTGCTGCAGAATGTGATACCACAAGGGGCAAGCCACCAAAAATATGTTGCACCAACATGTCAGCAGGACACTGGTTTCCAGTTTTCTTCTGGGTGTAGTTTGAGGTCCTGGCTGGGACCTTACACATACCCATTCTTTCTCCCTCCTCCTTCTCATTTTTCCTCTTTACTTTCTCCCAATCTAGCTAGCTTTTCTTTTATGTATATTAATAAATAGCTGACATCTGGCAAGAAGTAATTATTCCCTGTGGGGTTATATTACCACCACGCGACTCCTATGTAAAGGGACTTGATTTTAGCAGCCCAACTCATGAACACTGTGCTTTTGTTTTGTTCAGTCTTCCTCAACACAGTGCCTTCCAGTAGCCATGCTGCTTGGGGATAGTAGGAGCTATAGTTTAACACATCTGGAGGGCCCCAGTTTGCAGAATGGTCTTGCAAGATATAGGGTGCATCTACACCGTAGAAATGATGTAGTTTGACACCACTTTAAGTGCTGTAGCATCATCCTATGGAATCCTGGGATTTGTAGTTTTACAGGTCTTTAGTCTTCTCTGCCAAAGAGTTCTGGTGTCTCACAAAACTACAGGTCCCAGGATTCTGTAGGATGGCAGTGGCCATGGCAGTTAAAATGGTGTCAAACTGCATCATTTCTACAGTACAGATGCACCCATAGTGAGAGGTAACCTTCTCACTGATTGCTTTTGTATTAAATATGCTCATACTTGTGTATTTTTTGTTTGTCAGTCCTGCTATAGGAGAGGAAAGCTTGTCTAAATCTCAGGGAAGTGAGGCTTGATTATGTGTTTGACCTGAATGTTCAATCAGTGCTGAGCATTTCCCTTGCAGAATAGATTTACCTTCCTGAGGATATGGGCTGCTATAGAAATGTACTGGAGTAATGAGTTCCTGTTTCTTGTTTTTCAGACAAAGCGATTTAAATTAAATTATGCCACATATGGAAAGCAGCCTGATAACAGGTAAGCAAAATGTTGTGAAAGTAATTAAAATTGTTGCCATTATAATGTTTGTTATTATGTGTGGGCAGAAAGAGGAAGTTTGGAGTACATAGTTTCTGTATTATTTGTTACCGAAAATTAATAAAGCAATAAACTGCTTTCAGTTAATTTTCAGAAAGGCAGTATATAAATGTAGTGAGCAAACAAATCAAACCAAATTAAACATAAGTTATGTCTTTGAGTCTGATATGGGCCAACATTTATTCCTGACCAGGCCAGCCTAGTTAACACTTGGCCCTCCCTTTGAATCTATTTGGATATTTTGTCTTATGTAGTACTTTTCAAGAAATAGTTAACAAATTTAGTTGTGACTAAATGTCACAACTATGTGGAAAGTTCTTAAGCAACAAATCTGCTTTATATTAAAACTAAACTTCTTATATGCTTTGTAGCAAGCTTCATCGTAGTGTGAGGATATGAACCACTCTCTCCCAGTTTTAATCCAACACTTGCCACTACGCTGCATATGCGTGTGTGTGTGCATGCACACACATATGTGTATGTAAAACCTTTGACTATTCAGATGTTTTTCACTTCCATCTTCCAGAAGCCCCTATCAGTATTGCCAGTGGTAAATAATTTTGAGGAATTTTGAGAACCTTTTGCCCTTCAGATATTTTAGACTTCACCTCCCATAATTATTCACCACTGGCCATGGTTTTGGGGGATTCTGGGATTTAAAGTTTAAAACATCTGGAAGAGCAAAGGTTACCCACTTTGCACTACATCACAGTAGCTGTCACTGGCTAGAGTCCATCAGGCCAGGCACATAAACTATTTGATTCTTTGTTACCAAAATCTAATTTGCTGATAAAATGTAGTTCAGTAATAACTAGGTAAGGTAAGAAGACTTGATAGGGAGGGGCTAGCAAAAAGTATTGCAACTTTAGGCCCCACTGTAAAAGAAAATCATTTCAAAGAGTGAATTTATTGCTGCTGAGTGTGTTAATCATACTGTCTTCTGTGGTGGTGTCTTTCCCACTGCTGGAAATAATTGTTTCACTTTAGATGTTAAATTAATGTAGCAAGAAAATAAATATCACCACCACATGCTGTTGTGAAAGTCTTGCACAACATGCTTGTCTTTCATAAACTTAGATTTGCATAGAAGTGCAGCCTATCTGCACTTACTTCTTGTATTATCTCTTGGCATTTTGCCTCCCTTTTGAACTCACATGTGTCACCTGGTATGTTCAAGATGTTTGTCACAAAAACATTACTCTTAAGATGTCACAAACCTTTCTGCCACAGTCTTCCCTAACCCAGCACCCTCTAGATGCAGATGCCCTCCCATCATTCTTAACCAGCATGGTTCCCAGACTGGGAATGATGTAGTAGTAGTAGGCTAACGCATTTGGCGGGAGCTGAGTTGAGAAAGGTTGTTCTCTTCTTAATTCAGAAGTTGTAAGTTTGGTTTTACAGTGGTGGAGGTAACTCATAATAATAAGCAATGCCTCTGATTCACTCTTGTTGATGCTTATGGTTAATCTCATGTGTTTACTATTCTCTAATTCATTCCTTATTCCCCCCAGCCCAGAATATTCATTGTTTGTTGGAGACCTTTCCCCCGATGTGGATGATGGGATGATATACGAATTCTTTGTAAAAGTGTACCCTTCATGTAGGGGTGGCAAAGTGGTTGTGGACCAGACGGGTGTTTCCAAGTACGCTTTTTGCTCCTCACTTCTATATCTGGTACTGTATAAGGACAAGAAGAATAAGGCAACCTGAATGCAAAAGTATTTCTTTCACAAGAGAAATATAATTCAGCAAGATCTAAATGAGGGTGAGCAAAGTGCTGCCCTCCAGATGTTGTTGGACTCTACCTACTAGCATTTCTCTTCTCTGAATGTGCTGGTTATGTTGTCCACTCACATGTGAGGACTGCACTTTGCCCACTGATGGTCTGCATCTAGGAGTTTACCAGCCCAATTAAAATCTAGTGCTGAATCTTTTGTATTAAATGCTAATCAAGGGGGTGGGGAGGAAGTTGCGCATGAATTTTAAACAGCTTTGGCTCTATATCTAAGTGTTTTACTTGCCTGATGAATAGAGGGGACCTAACTCTTGGGTGCTGCATTTTTATTGATATATGTCCTTCCAGAGAGTGTGGTGGTGGTGTATTCAGTTCAGTGGCCAGGAAAGTGCTGATGGTAGCATTAATTCAAGTCCTTGTGCCATTTCACTCAAAACCTTTGTGGACAGATTGCCTCCTATGAGTATTTTTTGCTGCATCAGCAGTTAATGAAGGCCATGGATGTTTAGAAATCCTGTACCATGATTTGTGGATGTGACAGGAGCATCTGTGGATTGAGCAGAAGTCTACACTGAAATCCTTACATTTTCTGAACTCAGCAGGCCTCCAGCAGTGATGGAGGCCTGTTTTGCATGAAAGCAGGCATGATCCCGCATATGTTAAACCTAGCCATGCTCCCGCATATGTTGTTGGACTTCAACTCCCGCAGTCCTTCTCCACTTTCTACGCTAGCTAAGGCTGCTGGAAATTGGAATTCCAACAGCATCTTTTCCATTGCTGCATTAAAGCAATCCTGACTTGGAGTACAGATCCTGCAGTACTTATGGTGCCCCTCATTTTTTCAGGACTAAGATCTGCAGATCCTTGCTCTTATTTTATATAGAATTGTAGAGTTGAAGGTGGCCATTTAGCTCATCTCTATCCCTCTACTCATTGAAGGAAATCCAGAGCTAGAGGATCCTGAATAGCCCTCCTTGAAGACCTTCAGGAAGGGAGAGCCCACCAGTCTCCTTAGTAATGATTCCTTTGTCAGATTGCTTTTATAGTCAAGACATTTCTCCTAATGTTCAGTTGAAATTGACCCTTCTGTGACATAAGCCCATCATATCTATCTGTGCCTTCTGGGGAGGCAGAGAACAAATCTTTGCCCTCTTCTATGTTAGACTGCTCTTAACATATGGAAGTTTCACAACATACTTAGTGTGTGACCTTAGGCTTGTTTGGAAAGTGGGAATTATACTCTGTATTTTTAGAAGATTTATTCACTTTTTTTCCTCCTCTTTCTTTCTCTCCTTGTTGGGTGCTTATCTTTTGACAGAGGCTATGGTTTTGTGAAATTCTCAGATGAATTGGAGCAGAAAAGAGCACTAGTAGAATGTCAAGGAGCTGTTGGTCTTGGTTCTAAACCAATACGTTTGAGTGTTGCCATACCCAAGGCGTAAGTATTCCCACAAATGCTGTAGTGTATTTTGTCTCCTACAAAGAAGTTGGGTTTTTCTTTGTTAGCATCATGGCCAAACATTAACAACTGTCCAGTATAAAGAAAAAGTCAGCATTTGTATTAGCTTGACAGCTTGAGGCTGGGCAAAGATATGAAGACTAGGAACAGACTGGGGGAGTGAATTTTCTTCTTTTGCTAACCTGTTTGTATAGTTATCATTACTAATGAGGGGGAAATGGTTCTTGTTTTTGCACTTGGATTTTTATGGTTTGCTCCTGCACTATATAATTTGAAGAAGTCCATCTTCCGCAAGCTTCTTTCTGGGGGATCATGTGCACACTTGCCTAGGAGCCACATATTGCCAGGCACAGGGACTGAATTTTATCACTGGCTGGGTCAAATTAGTGTGTAACGGCCAAATTCCGCCATTGGCTGTAAGGAAATGCTGGATCATGTCAGCAAAGGGGCTGAAATATTTCTCTCTATATTATCTGCAGCTCTATTTACCACTAGTAAAAGCTATCTTATAACAGTAATGCATGCCAGTGTTTACAGCAGTAGAACTCTTGGAGAGGCCTGGAACTACACCTAGTTCTAGAACAGATGAAGTGCTTATTTTAGCCATTCATGATGGACAGAAATACCACTTCTAAGGAATAGCTCTGGGAAACCTGCTGGGGGAGTTTTGTGTTTTGTGGAGGGCTACAGAAGGAGAAGAAAATCTGAATTCTGCCTGCATTGGATACCAAAATGCACCATGGGAGTTTGGCTTAAACTTTTGTCCATAAATATCCTGGCACTTTTGTAATTCTCCCCCCCCCCCTTCTTCTTCTTCTTCCTCCTAAAGTAACCGGCTGAAGACAGTTGAGTATAATCAGATGTACAACTATAACTACAGCCAATACTACCAGCAGTATCAAAACTACTATGCCCATTGGGGTTATGATCAGAACACAGGTAGCTACAGTTATAGCTATCCACAGTATGGCTACACACAAAGTACCATGCAGGTAAGAGTACAAGTTTACTATTCTTTATATCAGGAAGCTCTTAACATTTTAATCACAAACATACTTAGGTAGTGGTGCATGTAATGAAACTACACATATGCCCAGGTATTCTTAGAAATAGGAAGGGAGCAACATGTACTGAAGTAGCCTGGATAAGTCTTTTTACAGCAAAAAGCTGCTTTTCATGTACATTGTTCTCTATTATGTATTATCACTGTATTATGCAAATGCATTGTGTTCGTTGCTGTATAGAGGGGTGGATAAATTATAGCTTTCCAGAAGTCAGGTATCTCCGAGATTATAATTATAGGAGCTGCAGTTCAGCAGCACCTAGGGGATCACAAGATGTCCACCCCTTCATTAGTAAACATCAGTTTATTTTTACTAGAGGGTCATACACCATTTTAAAATGTATTATTCCCTTATAAAATAGTCAATCAATGTAGTATATAATTGTGTATATGTGTTTGCAGTCAGAAGACATGTAACAAGCATGTCTGAAATATTGTCTGGGTATTTTCTGTTGAAGTCCTAGATACATTGTATCTACTCTGTGGCAGTAGCCAATTTGCAAAAAATACACTGGAAATTTATTTATGTATTAAATTATTACATTTATTCTACGTTCCAGGGGAGGAAATAAGAAGCATTTCCTTCCTTGTTTAAACTTATCATAGTTTTTCACAGTTTATTTTTTCAGTGGTTTATTGAAAAAAGCCAAGCTTTTTTGGTGTCTGATTCTAACTTGTTTCTGGAATTTGTCCCACTTCAAACCTAACAACAGATGGAAGCAGGTGGCTCTGATCTCCTCTAGTGTGTAGTACAATAGTGGAAGTTCTCAGATCTGGCCAGTAATAGTGGAGCAGAGTAAAAACAGCAGTAGAGAAGAAAAAAATGGTCTAAACAAAAAGGTCTTCCTCTGCCCACAAGTTTAATTTAGGACATACACCTGCTTTGCAGGAGCTGTAATAATGCTCTCCTCATTCTCACAACTTGTAATTTTTACTGTTGCAGACATATGAAGAGGTTGGTGAAGATGCACTAGAAGGTAAGATTGCTTATTATAATCTTGAACTGAAAAGACCAGTTCAGAGTACCCCAATTTGAAAATGCTCTGGAACAGCAGAGGGATAAGATAATGCAAAAGCTTGGGAAACATGCAGCTCTTTATGGAATAGGCTGATAGATGTGTTAACTTCACTACTGGATTATTGCCCTTGGCCCTCCCCATAATTCACTATAGTGTAGTATGTTTTAGCACTTCTAATGCAATAGAGCTAACTGTGGATAAATTGTTTCTGCCATATGTATCTCAGGAAAGGTCTTTTTATTTGATTTGGGGTCTTTTTTTAATTTATATAGCCAGTTCTGTCAGGACAGTAACAGTTTTTCATGTTCAGTGGGCTCTTAGTATCCATGGAGGATTGGTTCCAGAACACCCATGGATACCAAAATCCACAGTGCTCAAGTCAGTATTTAACATTTAAAATTACCTGAGCAACAGAGTCCGGGCACCAGGAAGGCATTCTTCCTGCACTGTTTCCCATCTTCCCATCAAGAAAGTTCTAACAGAACTTAAACTCTTTCCTGACTATTTCTCAACTTCTCAATCTTTCCATCAAAAAGTCTTTGCCAGATTTTAAATCCCTTTGCCTCAGGGAGGGGCAGCAGAAGGAGTGGGGCAAGGAGATGTATTGGCAGGAAAGGGGTTTACATTCTGGCAATGGATTCCTTGTGAGAAAGTGGGAAACAGAGTGAGGCAGGAGTTTAAATTTTGGCAGTGGCTTTGTGATGTGAAGGTAGGAATGTTAATGAGGAAGAAGTTTAAGTTCTGACTATTGCTTTGTGGTATGGAGGGAAGCATTTGCTTGCCCTAGGACCTCCATCAGTTGCCCTGGGACTGCTGCTCAGCTTGGCTATTGCAGGTTAGAAAGAATTAAATGTTTCTGAGGGCATAGCTAGCCAACCAACATGGCAGCTGTTTAAAAAAAGAGCAGGGCTGGATCTCAACAAATTTCTCACAATTGGGATTTAATTAAGTGGAGATTGCATCTCAAAACAGCATACCTGATGCAAGAAACAAAACGCTTTGTGGATCAATCAATTTCAAGATTTTACCCTCTGGCTAATGAATATACAATCCTGCCAGAAGAATCACACTGACCAAGTGAAACTGCCATGACACGTGGATCGAACAGAGTGAGCAAAGGAGAGAGAGGAGACCACATTCCAACTTCAGATTTACCTTTCCCTGAACTTCGAGAGAACCTGGTAAGAGATCTCCAGAAAGACTGGACTCTTGCACTTGACCCTCTAGATTCAAAGTTATTAGCACTTACCAGGCATATATATAAGACAGCAGATGCAGCTCTTCAACAGGATTTGACATGAAGACAGAATACAGAAACTAGAGCAGGTAAATGATTACCTCCAAAACAAGGTTGAAATCCTGAGAAATCAAAAACACCTGAATGTACGCTTAAGAGGGGTCATGGAACATGCAGAATGAAATCACTTACTGTCATTCTTGATTAAATGGATCAATGGCATCTGCCCAGACCTGAACCTTAAAACATCTGATATCGAAAGGTCATAATCCTTAACTTTATATCGCAGATCAAATACTTTCCCACAGGACATTTTCGATTTGCCCACTATCAGACAGAAGTGCAAATACTATCCAAACTCAATAATATCTCTGATCTCATCTACCAAGGCTGCAAAATACAAGTGTTTCAGAATCTTTCCTCTGAAACCCTGCAAAAGAGGTCATTCACAATCTGGCTGCAACAAGCAGGAGTGAAATACAAGTGGGGATTCCCATCTAAACTGATCATTACTCAAGGTAAGACAATCATGTCTGTGACCTCTAAAGAACAAATGCTGCATGTCTGTGAAACTTGACATCAATGTACCCCATGAATTAGAGAACTAAAGGAAGAAATTTCCTCCTCTAATCGAATGGCTGTAGCTCAAGAAAGCTCAAAATGGCAAATAGTCAAATGGAGAAAAGTTGGTAAGAAAGGAAAAGAATCCACAACCTGAACTGAGAATCTTTGTTTTGCTACTCATGAGTAACTGAAATTCATGTCGTCATTTTAACAGTTCTTTGGCCTAGTTGGGCCTTCTCTGACAGTTCTACTTTGGCCTTTAAACTGGTGCTGCAGGGAAACTGTCTTCTACCAACACCAAGGCAATCCATCAGATGGCCACCTGCTTATGTCTCTGTCACCTAGACATTGATGTGAGGGGCTGCTTTTCTACAGCTTTAAAAGTCTTTGCCATAAATCCAGGTCTGGAAGTTGAATGGTGCACTTTGGCTGAATTTTGAACATCCCAGTCTCTGAATTGTGGCGCCTGCACTCCACCTACTACTCATTAAACCAGATTGTGATGCCTTGGCTCATCTCTGAAGCACAGTTCTCATCCCTTAGTCTAATCATCATCATCACTTCCACACCAGAATGACATCACTCTCTGGACCAGATCACCAACACAGGAAATCACTAAAGGCTCCTTTAATTGTGATTGTATGCATTGAAGTTGATTCATTATATTGCTTTTTTGCCTAACATTACTTGCCATTCTTTTATCTTGTAGCCCAAATATATGTACTCTTTTGAAAGTACCTAAACAGTGTTTGAGATCCAGTTCCCCCCACTATCTGCTGTTCTCCCCCCCCCCCCCATTCCCACCTGGGAAATCAGCCATGCTTGTGCTGATCAGGCTCCCAACTTTGGTATGGGATCCTGTCCTTTTGGCAACAATGTTTTTAAAATTTATTATTGTTACATTTGGATATTTGCATTTTATATGTTGGCCTTAGAAAGGAGGGGAAAGCTTGTGTCAAACTCCACTGTCTCATTGAATGTTAAAGGGCTGGCTTCTCCCCCTAAACCCACCTGGGTTGCAGGTTATTTGAAGAAATTGCAACCCAATATCATGTTTCTGCAGGAAACTCACAGAAAAGGGATGGAAAATATATTTTCTAGTTCAAATTATCAAAACCAGTACATGGCTGGAAACTCCATGAAGGCTCGAGGGGTGACGATCTTAATTGACAAACAAATGTCCCTTTATAAAAGAGCAAATAATAAGACATCTAAATGGTTGATGTGTAATTCTGCAAGGCACCATAGCAGGCAGGAAGCTCACTTTAGGTACTTTTTATTTTCCCAATAGTGAGCAGAAAGGTTTTCTGCAATGCTTTATAAAAATCCTCCTAGACAATGCAATTGGCGGAATTATTATTGGCGGTGATGAAAAGGAAGTTTTAAAATTATAATTTAGATAGATCTCATCACCCCTCCAGGAGGAGCCTGAACAAAACATCTCTATATGTATATACATATACACACCTGAAATCACAGATAATTCATCCATGCAGGAGTATTTATAGCAATTAAAACTAAAAAAGCTCACTGAATTGCATTGCTTCCTTCTGAACCAAACCAATAGAACTGGAAGAGATAAAGAGAACCATAACTAAATTGAAATCGTTTAAATCCCCGGGTACAATGGCTTCTCTAGTGAATTTTATAAACTTCTGATAGATTATCTCACTCCCTCTTTACTTAAACTCTTTAATGAAATTAAGAATGGAGGCCATCCCCCCAACAGCTGGCACAGGGTAAGGATTATTCCCATACACAAAACAAAAGGCCCCCACCCCTCAGTCACAGCATTCAGACCAATCACACTGTTTAGGATACCAAACTATTCACATCCATCATGGCAGCTAGATTGAATGAGTTTATCCTGGACCATGTCAATCCAGATCAGGTAGGCTTCATGCCAGGTAGGAAATGTCAGATTCAATACGTAAAGTCCTTAACTTAATACATCATTCTTCATGAACAAAAACACTTTTAGCCCTCTTTTCTTTGGACACTTTGAAAGCATTTAACAGGATACAATGGAATTTTTTGTTATTAAAAGAAATGGGATTTGGCAATAGCTTCATATCGGCTTTGGAACGCCTTTATAAGCACTCAGAAGCGACAGTGCTAGTAAATGGAACGGACTCTGAAAAATTCTATTTATACAGAGGCACCAAACAGGGCAGCCCACTATCATCCATACTATTTGTAATCTATATCAAGCCTCTGGCTGAACTCATCAGATCAAATCCAAGTATAACAGGTTCACACATTAACAAGACCTAACACAAAATAATGCTATACGCAGATGACATTTTACTAGCGGTAGAACACCCTGAAAAATATTTCCCTGAAATAAAGAACACAATAGACACCTTTGAAAAATACTCTGGCCTTAAGATCAACTGCCTAAAATCTAAACTTATGTACTTAAACACCTCAGCTGCAGACCAAAACGCACTGGCAAATACCACCGGTTTACAATTATGTCCCTATTTAGGTATCCTTACAACAAAAAACCTTTCTCAATTAATATCCAGGAACTACAATCCTGTTATTAAATGGATGAAGGCTAAACTAAAAGAATTGAAACACTTGAACCTTTCTTTGTTCGGTAGGATTGCTATTATAACCTTGCATCTATTTTTTCTATTTCAGTCCATCCCTATCTCACCAGCCATTTCCAAATTTAAATACTGGGGGGAAAATGACTGCAGACTTTATATTTAATAAAAAACGGCCTAGGTTCCCCAAATCTGTTAGGTATATCAACTCAAGAGCAGGGTGTTTAGCAATCCCAGACATTAAATTGTATTATCATGTATTCCAACTAAGCCAACTCTCCCAATTAATAATGGAAGTAGACTCTGCTCACTAGGTATCTATGGAGATGGATCTGGACAGTAAGGCTGAACTGAAATTTCTCTTCTCTCTTAAGGCACATAGTGTTTTGAAAGAAATAAAAAAAAAACCATTTCTTCATAACTCTCCTTATTTGGAAACAATTGATCCATATATTGGCTCCAAGACCATCCCTTATCTGCCCATTCCTATTGCACCCTCATTTTTATGACATAGACCTAATAGACCAATTTAAAGGTTGGAAGAAGGGTGGTATTTACAGACTTGCTGATCTATTTATACATGGGAAAAATCAAAAATGCAGAAACCTTGATAGACAAATCTGGGACAGGTCAACCACAATTGAATGTAAATATCACAAATACTGTCTTTTGCAAGATGTACAATGTCAAAGGAGAACTACCCTCGTCCCATGACCTTTTCCAAAACAATTTGCTTACAGATCAGTAACTTTGCCTGGAAAAAAAATCTTTGTTACAGATCAGTAACTTTGCCTGGAAAAGGGGTGTTGTTGCAAGGGAGAGACAGCTGTCATTTACAAAAATTGAATACAATCTATTTATGGCGGTAATCAATCGGCCAGGATAATGTGGCAATCGTACCTGAATTTAGATATCTCTGAAGCCACATGAGAACACATTTGGACCTCGCCTACATATAAATCAAGATCTGCATTATCAAAAGAGGCAACTCTAAAATTAATATATAAATGATACCTAACTCCTGTGAGATTATCAGATAATGAAGAATGCTTCACCAAAATGCTGGAGAGGCTGTGACACTGTTGGCTCCTTTGAGCACATGTGGCTGAACTGTCCTAAAATCAAAAACTTTGGGAATGTTATACTAGCACAAATGTCTTCTATTGGAAAACAAAATGTAACTTTCTGTCCAGGCCTTTTGTTGTTGTCCATCTGTTGTAACGATAACAGCCATTTAAAACATCGCAAGCTCATCACATTTCTTATTGCAGCAGCTAGCAATGTAATTGTGAGAAACTGGAAAAAGGAAATGTACAAATAACTAACTAATGGACAAAGGTTTGGGACAATCGATTAATGGAAAAATTTTCTGACACCTTCAGACTCTGTAATGCACAAAGGAAACCACACACCTTTTTTGAAGACAGGTCAATATCTGACTACATTAAGAACAACTCCCCCAACCAGCAAAGCTTTAGTGGTGATTTTAGAATCTTGGTTACTGATACTACCTCTGTTCAGATTGTTATTCTGCACAGCTTTCATATGACTCTTCAAGGCCTTTTGTTATTTTTGTATTGCTTCTTTATGTTATTGTTATAAAACAAAATATTCAATTAAAAAGAGAATTACATGTTTCTTCATTTCAATCTGCAGTTGTTCAAATTCATGGATATCAAGCCCTCAGATGCTGAGGGACTGCTGGATACAAAATAGTGTTTGATGCAACTGGTTTACTGAGTTGAAAAACATTTGGAAATGTAGTTTTAGAGTTACTTGTTTTCTAAAATGTGATTAAAATACATAGGGGCTTTTCATACAAGCTTTGATGGTTGTTGTTAATTCCATTACTGAACCATTAAAATGCTTTAGATATACATAGACTAACCTATGTGATCTTCCAAGTCAGTTCTAATTCTTTATTTCAACAATTCATGTTGCTCTCCCCTGAAACTCACTTATGTAGGCTTCCTTTTATTTTCAGACCCAATGCCCCAAATGGATGTGGGCGAAGCAAACAAACAGTTTATGGAACAGAGTGAAGAACTCTATGATGCCTTGATAGAATGTCATTGGCAGCCTTTGGACAGTGTCTCCTCAGAGATTCAAGCCATGTAATTGCCTGATCACTACTGTGCTGTGTCTCCAAGCAACATGCCAGCGTGCCCTGGACTCCTGCCAAGCACATGGAACCTGCAGCTGCATAAGGGATGTACCCCCCCCCCTTCTGGATCACTAACTCAAGAACAAAGAGGAGGATTGT